>OY720345.1:31058610-32308610 GCA_963082975.1 Labia minor | reverse complement strand
AATTTAAAATCCAGGTAGGAAAAAAAACACCCAATTCGTGATGCACTGATATCAATACACTTCATTATATATATGAATATCTATCTATCCATCTCTCTCTCTATATATATATATAAATATATATATATAGTATAAAAAAAGTAGTAGCTAAATTTCTAATATTCAACTAATAAAAGTAATAAAACAAGGCTCTGAAATTGAAGAAGATGTAAAATCTATTATTATCCTTCTGCCAGATTTATTTTTTATTAAATTGGATATATAAAAATCAATTGTATTTGTCTATTATTTTTTTCATTATAAAACATGAATCTAGTAATTTTCTTCGTATGAATTGTAATTTAGAAGTGCATTTGATTTTATGCCCCTCATCAATTCTTCCCCCACTTTCTCTTTCTTTCTTTTATATTTATTTATTTTTTTTTATTTAAAAATCGTATAAGGAAAATCAGATTAAGAGTATCTTGGCAAATATAAATGCACGTATGACCCAATTTGATCGTCAAATTATTCATCTCTCTCTCTGTTTGCCATGAGGAGCAAACAAATCAAATATTAATCGAAGTGAAATCAACCGGAATTTTTCATCCAGACGTCCAACTAAAAATAAATGGATATATATATATATAATACACACATATATGAAATGCATAGAGAATTTGAAAAAAAAAATTTAGGACAATTGACGACCAGTTAAAAGTATTTATTGATCAAATGCATGACTTTTAAGATGATAAATTAAAGTTTTCTTCTAGATTAAAAACACATTAAAATTTATTTAAAGATTATTATTGCTCTACAATTTTATGAAAATAAATAAATTATATTTAAACACTTTAAATTATAGAAAAATTAAACATTAACAAATATTGAAATATAAATTATAAAAAATTTTTGATTATGAGATTATTAGTGTTTCTTTACGTTTGATGGTCCCACCATTGTTATAATTTTAATTAAATCTGATAATGTATATGAATGTTCTCAAATTTGGTTGATTTTTTCGATTAAGTTATTTAATTTATTTTTTCTAACAATGATACCAAAAATTACTATTTTCTTATGATCATTTTTATGATTGATTATTTTTATTTACAAAATTTATTTTTAAAATTAATTAATTTATTAATAATTTGTTGATTTAAAATAAACATTTGTTAATTAAATAAAACTTAATTTTTTAAATTTTGATAAAACTAATATATTTTATATATAATGTAAATATTTATATAAAATATTGTAATTACATATTTATATATAATTTATTTTATAGACTACAGATATTCAGTTATACAGACTACAGTTATTCATATTTTTCTATAAAGCTTAAAACTTGTTCAAAAAATTAAGTGCTCAAATTTATATTTATTTATAAAATTAAACACTTTTAATAATATATTAATTTGATGAAAAATTAATTTTTTTTATATATAATTTATTGTTTAATTTTTAATTAGAAATTTTATATAATATAACATATTTATATGCCTCTTGTTTCATTTTAGCGGGATAGTAAAAAGGATGTATATGTTTTCGGTTAATTTATTTCAAAAAATAACCTACCTATAATTTTTCACTTTAATCAATCTGTTTATAAGGCCTTATAAACATATCTAACGTCGATTACTTTTTTCTTTTTTTTAAGGATATTCCGAAAATGAGTAATAGCATTATCATTATACTCGGTTTAGTTCGTTGTCCGAACATAAAAATCTTTCGTGAATGTGTTCGTTATCTGATTTGTTCATTGTCCGAACTATTCGTTAACCGATCACCCACTGTATATACGTTTTCTGGTTCACTTTATTTATAATAATTATCAATGCAACCAATGTTAACTTTTTTCATATTAATAGTAGAATATTAATAAACAAAAGCAATTAAAAAAATTTAAATTCCAATCAATGTACACAGAGAAAACTTTTATTTTTATTTATGAGAGAAAGGATGTCCAAATATAAAATATATATTTTTTCTTTTATAGCTATCTATGCCATCAACCATAAGGGCTTTACAATTAATTCAATTGATGATTCACAACAAGTATTCTTATTTTTTATTTAATTAAATAAATCCTTTTGTATAATTTGACCCGATTTTTATGCTACAAAGTCATTTACCGCTTTTTTATTATTTTTTCTCACTTTTTCTATTCTGTATCGATCTTTGTTTGGTTCCTTCTTTATTAATTATTGTTTAATTTCATTTTTATTCATCTAGTAAAATTAATTAATTTAAATATAAAGCCTATAGTGTGTGTAGTACCACTCAAAGTTGATTGATTTGTTATTACTTTCAAAGTCTCTTTCTTAACAAAAAAAAAAAAAAATTTTAAAAATCAAAATCTTTATTTTGATTTTTTTTAATTTTAAATTCATTTATATAAAAAATTAATTAATTTTATTAATAGAATTATATAATATTGTTAATAGAAATATTAACAAATTAGCATTGAATTTCAACAGTAAGAATTTATTTTTGAAATTTAAAAATATGTATTTAATTTTTAACGACTGACGATAGTAAGGAGGTATTGTTTACTCCCTAAATTTCATCTGTGGAGATTTTTACATATCTCCACGAATCATACATTTTGTTAACAGAAAAAAGCATTTTTAGCATGATATCTGTCCGTCTGTCTGTCCGTCCGTATAGACATGTACAGCTTGAATGGCTCAACGGATTTTGATATAATTTGGTATTTTTTAAGTTTTAAAAATATTTTTTTTTATACTATATATATATATATATAAAATGTTGTTTGGAAATTAATTTATTTCAAATCGTCGGTCTGTTCTGTGCCTGGCCACACCTTATATTTATATAAATGATCAAACATAGAGAACAATGGTAATATGCTACACTACAATATTTGAAATCGAAGGTCAAGAAAGACCTAGTTCACAAAAATTATATATTCATATATAATATTGATGAGATAAATTTTCAAATAAAAATGTTATTATTTTGGCTCAAATAAGTGTCAGAAGTGGAGAAATATTTTAAGTTAAATCGCGCATTACAACAGAAGATAGATAGAAAGTATCAATAATTAAATGATTTATGAACAATAATTATATTAATAATAATGAGAAATTTATTTTTTGAAAATTAATAATACAATGAATTAAAAAATGCAATCATCTCGACAGGTGTTAAATTTTATAATCGATTTAGAAAAGAAGAAATTATAAATTATTCATGATGGTGTGGGTGAATTCTGTGATTGAAATTGAAGGAGTTTAAATGATTTGAATGTCCTAATAGATTTTTGTCGGTCTTCTTGAATGAAAACCACCACAAGAGAACAGCTGTTATCCGCTCTCTCCTCGTTACTAACTGGACTTTGCGTATTTTTATACTCTCTCTCTTTTCTGAGTGCGTGTTTTATGAATTTATTTTTTGTTGCATATTCAACAACCGAGCCAATGCTAATGAAAAAAAAACTACACGAATACGAGTAATAATTAACAATGAATTACAAAAATATGGTGTAGAATTTCAATGAATTGAGAAAACCGATTTCTCGAAATAATTTATTAATCTTGCCAGCAATTTCTTTGACATTTTTTTTCGAAGAATTGGAATTATAATCACGTTCTATAATAGTATGGAAAATGTTTAAAATATGTTTTTTGAGTGAAAACAATTTCTATTGTTACAACATACAAAACGGTTATTGTATTGGTATAATTGAAAATTAATATAAAAGAGATAATTTATTGAATTTTACTTTTATAAATATATAAAATTATAAACTGGAAAGGGGGATTTTCTATAGGACTGAGTTAACCCAGCCTTCGGATTCAAAATTGGGAAACTATTTATTAAAAAGTAGCGCCTCCGTTCAAATATATCAAGATAAAGCTGGCTTGATTACCGTTGTCCTTTCATAGCTTGTATAAAGAAGATTTTTTATAATATTATAAAATATTTTCCTAGTTTTATTAAAATAATAATATTATATTTACATATTAGATTTTATTTCATTATTATTGTTATTATTATTTTTAAACATCCTGTAATGTTCTTGTTTTCAAGCCACATGTTCCAAGACGGAAGTGCAAGGAGTGGGGGATACATCATCTGCATAACTTTCTCATACTGTCACATTTGAAGGATTTCGAAGTCGACACGTGTCTGATTCGAATCTAAACGTAAATGATGAGGTAACACTTTTAACTGAATTCGTTTGGATGTTTATAATAAACTATTATATATTAACTACTCTCACATTGATTTATAAGGAACTTGTAATGAAAGTATAATTAATATAAGACATTTTTAATCTAATGTTAATTTAAAATTGTTAAATTATTCATAATAATATTAGATATGGTAGAAAAATGATTCTCAATTTTAATCCAAGACGTAAAGCGTGGATTGAGTTATTGGAAATCAGGACCTTAATACCAAAACTTTCTTTTAGGCAGTAAATTCAAATCGTATTTTAATATATAAGAAATAATTATGTATGTGAATTGTTTAGAAAAATTGATCAATCAATTAATCAGGACATTTTGTTTAAAAACAAAAATAATTTAAAGAATTAAATAGATTTAAATTATTTCACACTAACAAAACATTGAATTTTGAAGTTCGTTATTAGCATTTCAAGATTTAAACAATACTCCCTTCCAATATTTTAATTAAAAATATATCTTTTAAATTTTTACGTATATTCAGGTATTGCTATATACGAGGGTAGGTCAATAAGTCACTGACTTTTTGAGTTTCCTGTCTCTTAAATGAAATGGCAACACTGGTCCTGTCAGCAGACAACTATCAGTTGACTCTAGTAGAAATTTGAACCAGCTGGGTTTTTTAGTTTTTGTTTGATATCCATTAATAGCAGACTATCTCAAGGTTTGATAAAAAATGAAAAAAATTGAATTTCCATGAAAATCCATGAATTGGGATACGAATTGCTTCCTCATTAGCCCTATTCTCCGGATTTAGCCCCGAATGACTATTTCTTGTTTCCAAACCTGAATAAATGACCCGGCGGAAAGAGATTTGACTCCAACGATGAATTCATCTCACAAACAAATACCTTTTTTGATGTCCTCGACAAATCTTATTTTTTGGAAGCGATAAAAAAATTGGAGAAACATTGGACGAAGTGTATAGAAAAGAGATAAAGGAGATCATGTTGAAAATTAAAAAAAAAATCTTTATTCAAAAATTTGTGTTTGATTCAAAATGTCACGGACTTATTGACCTTCCCTCGTATATTGGTTAAAATATTAAATATTTGATCACATATATGAATTTTATATTATTATTTTCTCCTCATATACTAAATACTAAATGATATAAAATAAATAGAAAAATTTACATTTGCAAATTAATTTAATTTAAATGAATCATCCTTCAGAGAAATTATTAATATACAAGTAATAGTAAATCAAATAAGTTTTAATTATAGTTAATGGTATATTATAATTAGTAGATTAATGATGATCTGATCTTTTTTTTTGTTCTAATAGAATCTTGTTTTTGCTTTTTAATCACTTTCTCTTCTGGAATTTAAGGAGTGCGTCTAATAATACAAGACACGAAATCTATATACTAGACATTTAACAAGGATGATATTCTAATCATTAAGGTAAAAGTTTTTTAGATGGAGAATTAAATACTAGTTTGTAGCAATGCAGGATGCCATTAAGATATCATTTATATATATATATATATATATATATTAATCATGTTTTGAAAGAAAAAGTTGTTGGTGAGTGGAATTGCACTAATTTTAATTTTAATAAATCAACGTTTTTATAAAAAAATAACCAAATTAAGCCTTTCTAAATTTTGATATTTTTCTGTTAATTTTCATTTCATTCAACGCAGAAATTGATAAAGATAATAAAATAGATAGTTTACCTTACTAATACAAATTTATAAAATTTATATATGTAAAAAACTAGAATCTTATACAAAAATTTATCTATCACCCACTTAGTGAACTAATAATATTTTTTAAGTCATCTTAAAAATTATAATTTCAATTATAGCTTGCCATATTTCAAACTTACATTTTGAATGGAATTTTCTAACAAAAATGCATCTTTATAAAATTTTAAAACATTTAATATGAATATCAATGAATAGGGTATATAATGAATTTAAGAGGTTTGTTTTATTTATACGTTAAACTATCATTTCTATAAATTCTAAATTCTAATTCTGAAATTATATTTAAAACCAATTAAATACGTATATGTGGTAGCATCCAAATGACTTTTAAATCGATATCCAAAAAAAATTTCAATTATAGTTTGCCATATATCAAACTTACATTTTAAATGAAATTTTATCTTATCTATCATATACAGTATTTTAAATATATTTATATTCTTTGGATGCTCTTTTTAAATATATTAAAAAAATGTTTTAAAAAGTAAAATACTTAGTAAAATATTTTAAAAAAATATATGGAAAATATAAAAAATTATTAAAAACAAAATTTTTAAAATTAACTAAAATGTAAATAATATTAGTTATTAGAGAGGAGTTTTTAAAAACATTAATAAAAAGAAACGAATTATGGGTCTAAAAAAACTGAAAAAGAAAAAAAGAGTAAGAAAAAGTGACATGGACTTCTAAGTTCGACGATTGGGGGGGGGGGGGGGGCGGACAAAACACACACATATGTCAACGGGAAAACAACTTTTGGAATCAGAATTAGCTGAAAACTGGCAGCGGTGATTGTGTTAAACGACAGTATTGGAGCGATGTCCATAAAGAGACTAAAATAATACGTGTGCGTTGAGTTACTAATAGAAAATGGTGAAAGAATTTATGTGGCATGAATATACAGCCAATTCTCAAAAAGAATAGAGGGCTACCTAGAATGGATCACAAAATGCTAAAAGAAGAAATAATAATAATAGGGATGGATGCAAATGCGAAATCACAAATGTGGGGAAAATAAAAAAGGAATAACAGAGGAAAATTAGTAGAAGAGATGGTGGTTTAGAGATGCCTGACAGATTTGGAATGATAAAAATGAAGACCCGCCCATGAAACTGGAAGGGAAACAGCTACATAGACATCACAATATTGAATATAAGGAAGAGGCCATAATGGGGCTGAGAAGGGAGGTGGATAAATATGTCATGGGAATATTTCTGAATATGAGCGGTGCTTTCAATAGAGTATGTTGTCCGGAGCTGATAGAGTGAAAGAAATGGGAATGGATGGGGACATATTGAGAGTAATGAAAGATTACTCAAAAGGGAGGTGGTCTGAAATGAAGAATAGTACATGGGAAGTTGGCAAGAGAGTGAGTAGGGGTTGTCTCCAAGGATCGGTGCTAGGCCCACAAATCTGGAAGCTCATCTTCGACATATGTATCCAAAGATTTGAAGGTGATACAAACTGCAAAATAATAGCCTAAGCAGATGATAATATAATACGAGTGGAAGAAGTATTAAAGATGGTTGAGGAAATTAAAAATCTAGGAGTCACATGGGGGAAGGGTATGAAAATAGAGAAGCATATAGAGGAGACAACAAGTAGGGCGTACGAAAAAATGTCTAATATACTGGATATGGCGCGAGGGAAGGAAGTGGACATAGAAAAATGAAAAGTTATATAATGGCGTATATGTCTCAATAATAACTTATGCAGCAATGTCATGGGAGGACAAGATCAATATAAGATCTAAGAGAAAACTGATAAGTGAACAGAGGAGAGTCGTCTTAAGAATGATAGGAGCATACAAGACAATATCTGCAGATGCTTGTAACGTGATAGGGGAAGTAATCCCGATAGATCTGCACCTGGAGCAGAGAAGTGTTATATCAAGAGTGAAAATGGAGGGTGAAATTGAATGGACAAGGGAAACAATCATGGTAAGGGATAGTGCTAAAAGAATAAAGATGAAAATAATGAGAATATGGCAAGACAGATGGGAGGTATCTGATAAGGGAAGATAGACTTATGAATAGTGGGACAAGATTGAAGACAGAATGAACGAACACTGGATAGAGAAGGACAGACAACTCCTAAGTGGTCATGGCGACTTCAGACAGAAATTCAGAGGTTCAAGTTACAAATTATTTATTGAAATAAAATTTTATATTTTTTTTATAAAAATATGTAATTTATAGATTCCTGGTTTGAATAGGTTAGTCAAAGATTTACAATTTTTAGGTCCACGTGGCTGCTATTTTAATAGCTAACTAAACAAAATTTTCAATTTAAAATGTTGAATTGAAAAGGCAAATGAATAATAATATAAAAATTATTATCAACAAACCGTTTAAACAATCTAAAGAAATAGTTCTAAAGATTGATAAATTTATTAATAAAATCTAAAATGATCTTATTAAAATTAATGAGTGGACTATTTCAAATAATAATAAAAGGTTTAAAATTAATTTTTTACAATACACAAGAATATTTAAAATTAATTTTAATTTCTTATTATTCTTATTATTTTATTAAATAAAATGGAAGAAATTTTTGAATAAATATCTATTTTATGGTGGATAAATAATCAAAAGAAGATTTAAAGATTAATGTTAAAAAGAAGTTTACACATGAAGATGCTTTTATGGTGAGAGAAGGAGAGGCGCGAAGGTGATTTTCCGCATGGTTAATCATCGGTGGCCGTCACTCACCCTCTCCGGACCACTCTACTGGAAAACAACGTAACGCCACAAATCGCCTTTTTATCTCCATCTCACTGTTTACCTTTTTTTGTAACTTTGATTGTCATTATGGAAACGATTAAGGGATTTGGCACGCATGACAATGCTCCTCCAAGTTTTTCTAAACGTATCGTATATACATTAAAGACCTCATTAATAAATTCGCCAATGAAATCTGTTCTATTATTTATTTATTTATTTAAAATCTATTAATCATGTTCGGTTAACAAATATTTCAATGGAAAAAAGATAATTTTTAGTATTTTATATATAGTACCATTTTTTTGGCAAAAGGCGAATATGGATGACTTAGTGACATCATATAAATTTAAATTAAAAAATTGAATCAAAAATTTTAAAATATTTTAAATATAAAAAATATGAATTTATTTTAAATTAAAAAAGAAGGCCAAGAAGCAAATATGGATGACGTCATGTAAATTTAAATTAAGAAAAAACTAATGAAGATGATTTTTCTCCAGGCTGAAACCAATACAGATCGATTTGTCTTTATAAATAATATCTATGGTGTGAATTTCAAAAAAAATCCTTCAAACGGTTAATTAATAAATTAATTCAAAAATATACAAATATATATACAAATACATATACAATTTTAGCTAGCATAATATGATTTGATATATATATATATAAACTTTTATAGAAATCTAATAACTTGGTGAAAATCTCACTCTTTTGATTATCAAAATTTATTTATTTATTAAGTAAAATTTATTAAAAATTTAAATTTAAATTTTAAAATTTTTTTTTGTTTAAATTACATTTTGAAATTATAACTTGTAAATCAATCAATGGACCATATTTTACAGAAATATTCTTAAACTAATTAACACGGATTCAACAAAATTATTTTTTTTAATTGAATTTGACTATAAGTCATTTAGTCAGTCACACTTCAATTTATTTTATATTTTTACATTTTATATGTATATTTTATATATATTTTATGTTTTTTTAAATCTCAAACTTAAGTGAATTTATCACACATTATTATTATTTATTTTTTCATGTGAATATATAAGTATATATATACATATTTATTTAAAATTTTATAATATATTATTTCAAAAAGAGAAATAAATAATATAATAAAATAATTTCTTTGCTTTGTTAGAAAATTCAGGTTTATAAATTTATTTCTAATTACTCTTTTAAGTTAGTAATAATTTTTTCAAATAACATATAAGCAAATGATGATAATGAATGTAATCATAAGAAAGAAAATTTAATGATGGGAATAGATATCAGGTTAATATCTCACTCAACTTTATAAAAATATAAATGATAATAGGCATATAGCTAACGAAGTTCAGGTATATTGTATATATATTGGCTTCATAAAGAATTTTCTTCTCATTTGGAATTTTTTCAACTAATTATGCAGATTTAATAACGTATATAAAAAGGGTTTTAAATATTTTTATTGCTCTAAAAGAATTAATAGTAAAACTATAATAAGCTTATTATATATTACAATAAAATCCTATTTTCTAAACAAAAACAAATATTATGTTATTCTATAAACAAAGTATAGTATAGTATGTAATTAAAAGGATATTAAAGAATAAACTAGAAGTTTTCATCTCTTTTTCGAATTTTTCAATTTTTGAGATGAATTTTTGAATATTTAAATAAATAATTTTATTTATTTTTATTAGTTTAAATATGTTTAGTAAATATATGAAAATATAAAAAATTTAAATCGTGTTTTCACCTAAAAATATCGAATTTTAAATTTTAACGGCAACATATGTTTCAATAATATTTGATCCAAAAACAGCAGTTCTAGCTAGGTATGTGTTTAGAAAAAAAAATAGTAAAAATTTTAATTTTCTTGATATTAGATAAAATTTTATTTCTGAAATTCTCAAAAAAAAAAAAAAAAACAAAAACAAAACTCCTCGCTGTTTAATATTTTAATTAAATATGGGGATAAATATTAATTGAATGATGGTATTTAATTAAATTTATTTATTATTTTATTAATTAAATAAAAATATAATCGGTTAAAAAAATGAATTATAGATCTATTCACCTAAATAGAATAAATAAATTTACTGATAATTTTCTAAAAAAGAGTAATAACAATATATCTTCATCTTCATTGGTAACTTGAATTATTGATGATAAAACTTTCCTCTTATTTCCATTAGTTTCTTAATTTGTTGTAAAAAAAAACGGATTAATAGACTCTTTCTTAGTCTTGAATGGCAGCCTTGACCTCAAACTTGAAGCACCCATCAGATGGAGGAGATATGCAAAGGACCAACTTTCCCGTGGTCGACGACTCTTTGCCAGTCTCCCCTCCCTCTTTCCTTATTCCCTCACTCCTAAACCAAGAGTGAAGATGTCTTCTTACGTTTCTTCCTCTCGGTTGGTGTCTGAAAGGCTAATCAAACCTGCTCAATTGGAACAGTAGGTTAAAATCGAAGCGCACGTGTAACGACACGCGTGGATGTGGACCACTTCCGAGTGGAAGAAGAATGAGAAGAATGGAGGATCGCCAAAACCAAGGTCGTGTGTAGATGAAAGCCTAATCTTTTCCTTTTCATCAAAATAGATTTTACAATACAAATATCAGGGAAGGGGTGTAGAGACGACACTTCTTCTTAAAGTTTTTTTCATTTTTATTTAAATTTTATTTGAAAAATCAATATATTTAAGTATATTTTTATATTAACATTTATATAAATAATTAAAAAAAAATAATAATATAAGATCATCATTATCTATTAATTTATTTTTATTTTTAACTTTTTTTTAGTACTGAAGGAGGGAAATCCGTCATTCCAGGTGAATTGGGTCCTAAAATAGGCAAACATTTATGCTAAGCTTACAAGCTTCTTTTTCCTTAAAGTATCTAATTTCCTTATTTCTCCTTATATTTTTTTGAAATCATATATTAATTAACAAAAATTGACCTCTTTTTTTGCAAATTTGGAGAAAAAACAATTCTAATCTCTTTGCTAAATATTTTGTCCACATAGATCTCCCCTGTTTATATATATTTATTTTTTTTATTTTAATACATATCAAATATTTATATGAATATAAATATTTTATTGATAATATTATGATTTATTTTAATATAAAATTTTTTAAAAGAATTATAACCTATATATAATCTAGTACCTGTTCCACCGAGCCGCCGCTCGGTCATTAAAAAAAATTATTCCTTATTATCGGGGTTGGCTGGTAATATTAATACCTGATTCACCGAGCCTCCTTTTAAATAATTTAAAAGAACATAAATTTAAAAAAATAGTCATAAAAAATAGAGTCCTTAAACGTACGCATTAATGCACTGAAAGGCAGTGGATATAACATAATATATATTTCGTAAATTGATTTGATTTATATTTATAATACTTTTTTTTTAAGGAAACGCTGTCTGACGTAGTTGCTGACGTCATTTAAATTTCCTATTATAAATTAAGAAAAAACTGATAAAGATGAATTTTCCCGAGGCTGAAATCAATACAGATCGATTTTTGTTTATAAAAATTACCTAAGTTGTGAATTTCAAAAAATTCCTTCGGGCGGTTTAATATTTCAAAAATACAAATATATATACAATTTTTGCTAGTATAATAAGATAAGATATATAATCTTTTAATTTATTTTTATTTACATTTTTATAAAGAGGAAGAGAAATCATGGACATTCCAGGTGAATTGGACCCTAGAACAGTGCTGGGCTCTTACAATCTTAAACACCTACTTAAGGTCCTTCTATAACGCCTATTGTATCCCCCCTAAGCATATCCATATGGCAGAGGTTCTTAAACTTATGTACTCCGCGGACCCCCACTTGGAGAAATTTTTTTTGACGGACCCCATCCCAACTTTAGGTACTTTACGTCATTTTATTAGTTAATTTCTGGCTTACGACCTCATAAGAACAAGGATATATGTTGAATATTTCTAACAGTGATTGGTGAATAACGATTTTTTTGCATATTGTAGAACACATTTTATTAGAAATTATAATATAGAAGAAAGAAAATTCAGCTAAATATGAAGATGGAAACGGTAGCAATAGTTTTCTTGCACATTTCGTTGAATTTTGGTATTTGATCTCTGTTTCCTCACAAAGCCATGCCATCGCTCCTTTTATATTAAATAAAGTTTTAACTGACTCATCATTTTCTCGTGCACCTGTACGATGGCTTTGCGGACTCCCAGTAAAGTCTTCGCGGACCCCCAGGGGTCCGCGGACCACAGTTTAAGAACCTCTGCCATATGGCATTACTTCGAGGAGGAAGTAGATTTTTCCTAGCCTTAGAATTTAAAATATTTTGATTAACTATCATTATATTTACTTAGAATAATAATATTGTATTGCTCATTTCTTCAAATAACAAATCATTATAAAAATTCAAGTACTTTTTGGTTTTATATTTCAACATTTTAACCCCATTAGTAAAAAAGTAATAATAGTAGTTAAAGTAAAGTATTCAATAACAATATTTTTTATTTTAAGAATAATTTCTATTATATTAGACATATAATAATATTTTGTTAGTTAAAAGTTAAACACACCTGTTCTCACTTTCACAAATATAAACCATGTTTGTTTAAGTATTATTTGGGATATTATAGATTGTTTCAAATATTTATTTATGTTAATATCTAAATTCTTTTCATTCTTGATAATCCGGTTAATATAAATAAACTTTTTTCATATAATATTTATGGAATTATCGATGATCTTTTAAATATTTTGTAAATCTAGAAATATATGTAAATAGTTTGTAGTATAGTCATTCAATTTTGGAATAATTTTTAGTGTAGGGTTTTCACTAATTGTAAGTTATAATATATATTATTTACTTGAGAGAATTTGTATTTGTTTCCTTCTCCCTTGAATTAACATTGAACAGAAATGAAGGAGCAACGAATTCAATTTACAAACCAATTTACTGCTTCTAGTAATTTAAAGTAAATTGAATTCTTATATCAAATGAACAAAAAAATGCATCGTGTCTAAAGAATAAAAAAAAATAAATAAATTAATTACGAATCTGAGCGGTATCTCATAAAATTTTATAAATAAAAGCGTCTTCTGTTATTTATTTTTTATTTATTTATATTTACCTATCGTATTACTTGAGTGAGTTATATTTATTCATTAGAAAGATTTAACTAAAATTTAACAGCATAATTTAAATAAATAATTTTCAATTTTAGAATTTATAAATGAACCCCGTGATATTTATTTATTTAATTTGAAAGTGTGATCCATTTTCAATATTAGATTAAGAAAACATTAAAAAGTGACTTTTGAAAATGTTCTTGTTTCAAAAAGTGAAATCAGGTTTCGAAGAAAAAAATAAAACCCCCGCCGGGCGTATATAAACTATTTTTCATCTTTTTATCTAATTAATACAAATTACACATAAATACTATCATCGGTACATATTACCAATTGGTGTTTTTTCAATGTTATTTTTTTTAAAATAGTTGTATTTTTCTTAGTAGAGTAATTTACAATTTTCTAAAATATTCATGAAGAGAGATAAAATAAATATTACTACATTTTCAATTACCGCCCAAGTGGCAAATATTATTTATAACAATAAAAGTTTCAAATAGAAAAAGAAGGAAAGTATTGTATATTTTCTAATAGTTCTCAGAAATATTTTCATTTATACTTGAATTAACTTCACTTGAATCTATATATCTTTCTAGAATTTTAATAAAATCTTGTGATTGAAGTTTCACTCACTTCTAGGTATCAGATTAATTTGAAATTTTGCACACGTATTATGCCCATCTTGATAATGAATCAAGAATTATTGATTAGCTCTTTTTTTAAAATCTTTCATAAAAATAAGAATAATCAATAGGGAGAAAATAAAGTAATAGCATTAGTTGTAATAGTGGAATTGAAAAAATGTAAGTTCTACATTTTTTACCGACCGACGATAGTAAGGGAGGTATTGTTTTCACACCAAATTTCACATGTGGAGATTTTTACATATCTCCACGACTCATGCATTTTCTTAACAGAAAAAAGTATTTTTAGCATGATGTCTGTCCGTCCGTCTGTCCGTCCGTATAGATGTGTACAGCCTGAACGGCTTAACGGATTTTGATGAAATTTGGTATATTTACTTAATGCATCAGTGGGATGAATTGATCAACTTTTGGTGCAAATCCGGAAACCGGAAGTGGTAGTATTAGCGATCGACGATAAGAAGGGAAGGGTTATTTTCGCACCAAATTTCACATAAGGAGATTTTTTTACATATCACCACGAATGTATTGGTTTTATCCTCGGGAAAAATCATCTTCATTATGTTTTTCTTAATTTAAAATTATATGACGTCACAGCCTCGGGTAACGCCGGCAACGCCGGCTACTTCAGCTATATATTATAAATAAAATAAAATTAAAAATATTTATGTTATATCCATATCTGTTTTTTATTACATTAATAGATATATTAAAATTATTTGAAATTGTTTCTGTAGCTGGAAATTAATTTATTTTAAACCGTCGGTCGGTTCGGACCTGGCCACAGGTCAACTTATTTTAAGAATGATAAGAACAGATAGATACAGGAGAATCACAATATTAATAAAAACACAAAATTATACATTATGGTACATAATCAATATATATAATTTCCGTCGTATGTATGTATGTATTGTCTGTAACATTATGAAGTTAGATACAAATTCAGTTTAAACTTAAATTGCAAACAACGTTTGCAACGGGTTCGTATACTAATAATAATAATATATATTTCTTTACTTACAAAAAAAATTTAAAATAATATTCCAATGATAGTTTCTTTAACAATAGAAATAATAAGTTGACCTGTGGCCAGGTCCGAACCGACCGACGGTTTGAAATAAATTAATTTCCAGCTACAGAAACAATTTCAAATAATTTTAATATATCTATTAATGTAATAAAAAACAGATATGGATATAACATAAATATTTTTAATTTTATTTTATTTATAATATATATGTAAGACCAGGCTGTGACGTCATGAATGGCTGATGACGTCATATAATTTTAAATTAAAATAAGTTAACCTGTGGCCAGGTCCGAACCGACCGACGGTTTGAAGTAAATTAATTTCCAGCTACAGAAACAATTTCAAATAATTTTAATATATCTATTAATGTAATAAAAAACATATAGGCATATAACATAAATATTTTTAATTTTATTTTATTTATAATATATGTATATATTTATATGTAAGACCAGGCTGTGACGTCATGAATGGCTGGATGACGTCATATAATTTTAAATCAAGAAAAAACTAATAAATATGATTTTCCCAAGGATAAAACCAATACAAAGTGCATGATTCGTGGTGATATATAAAAAAATCTCCTCATGTGAAATTTGGTGTGAAAATAACCCTTCCCTTCCTATCGTCGATCGCTAATACTACCACTTCCGGTTCACGGATTTGCACCAAAAGTTGATCAATTCATCCCACTGATGCATTAAGTAAATATACCAAATTTCATCAAAATCGGTTGAGCCGTTCAGGCTGTACACATCTATACGGACGGACAGACGGACAGACGGACGGACAGACGGACGGACAGACATCATGCTAAAAATACTTTTTTCTGTTTAGTAAATGCATGATTCGTGGAGATATGTAAAAATCTCCACATGTGAAATTTGGTGTGAAAACAATACCTCCCTTACTATCGTCGGTCGGTAAAAAACTAATAAAAATGATTTTTCTCGAGGATAAAGCCAATACAAAGTGCATGATTCGTGGTGATATGTAAAAAATCTCCACATGTGAAATTTGGTGTGAAAACAATACCTCCCTTACTATCGTCGGTCGGTAAAAAACTAATAAAAATGATTTTTCTCGAGGATAAAGCCAATACAAAGTGCATGATTCGTGGTGATATGTAAAAAATCTCCTTATGTGAAATTTGGTGCGAAAATAACCCTTCCCTTCCTATCGTCGATCGCTAATACTACCACTTCCGGTTTCCGGATTTGCACCAAAAGTTGATCAATTCATCCCACTGATGCATTAAGTAAATATACCTAATTTCATCAAAATCCGTTGAGCCGTTCAGGCTGTACACATCTATACGGACGGACGGACAGACGAACGGACGGACGGACGGACAGACATCATGCTAAAAATACTTTTTTCTGTTAAGAAAATGCATGATTCGTGGAGATATGTAAAAATCTCCACATGTGAAATTTGGTGTGAAAACAATACCTCCCTTACTATCGTCGGTCGGTAAAAAGTGCTTGAATGAATTATATATTTATTTATTTTTAGTTTTCAAAATATTTAGTTACATTTATCGGATATAAATAAGTTAAATAACAATCTAAGAATAAATTTAAATCACACGTAAATATTATTTTAAATTTATACTATCTATCTATCTCTGTGGCTTTATTGAACTCGAAAGTTCTTAACCGCAGCAAACACACTTCTACAAGTATTCCTATTCTGAGCCACAACCCTCCAATCTCTCTCACGTTCCTTCTTACATTATCCTCCCACCGCGTCCTTGGTCTTTCAAGCAGACGTTTACCAATTGGTCTCCCCACCAATATATTTTTCGATTTAAATTTATACTCTGTTATTATTTAAATAAATGTAAATAAAAATTGACATTTCATAACAATATTATCCTACTTTACAATGTTTTTATTTACTGGGTATATATTTAGGAACTTAACCTAAGCGAATAATTGTACTGTTTCTTTAAATATAATTTGATTAGGTACTTTATTTTATTAATTTTCAATTAATTTTTCTTTTCTTTCTTTTAAACCTTTGTTTATATTTAAATACCATCCTCAAGGTTCTGCATTTTTACAACTTAAAATTTTTTTTGATTTTTATTTCAATAATTTCAACTTGAAAATTTAATAAACAAAAACACATTACTACATTTAAAAATTACTTGAGTCATATTTATTAATTAGAAAGATATAGAATTCTATTTCTAATGAGTAAAAAAAATTATTAATACGTTGTAAATATGAACAAAAACTTTTATTTTAATAATATATTCATAAAGAAAATATAAAAACTAATAAAAGAGAAAAAGATCTTGAAATAAATTAACTTGATGATATATATGTATATCAAAAAAATTTTGTTCTATTTCATTAATATATAAATATAAGTATCCATTTTGCCAAAATCGCTAATTCAATATTTATTTATTTAAATTTATGTATATATACTCGAAAATTATATCAATTTATTTACTAAATCACAAATATATATTTTTTGTATCTTTGTTATATATATATGGTAATTCAAAGATGTTTGGTTGATTAAAGTTATGTAATTATTATAATTAATTACCAATAAATATTTTTAAATTTATAAAATAAACAAATTCGAAAATGTTCAAATATGTAAAAAATCTTTTTTTTTCAAATATGAAAAGATGAAGATTCATATTCCTATTATATATCTTTTTAAATTCATAACAAATATAAAGAAATATGGTTAGGTAATAGGGATAGCGATATATAATTTTTTTTTTTTGATTCTAAAAAATTTCTCTATTAAATTTAATAAATTATTTCTCTTAATTATTCTATTGGAGTTTTTTTATTATTTCCGTCTCTCATTCTACCACCCTAAAATAAATATTAATTTTTTTTATTTTTATTAATAAATAATAATAAAAATTCCGTAAGAAAGTATTTTTTTTTTCACTTCTTTCCCAAAACAGTGTTTAGCGCCAAATATTAAAAAAAAAATGAAAAAATCACTAAAGTGGAATTAGAATAAATGACTAAACATGGATTAAGTGGTGTCGCATTAAGATAAAAACAGGCAGACAGAGTGTCTCGAGATCGAGGCCGTTGGTCTAGATCTTAACTTGAACTTCGTCTAGGCCAGCTTACCCAGGAATCTCAATTTTCCCCCCAGGCAACCTGTCAGTCATTTTACCTCTCTCCCTAGGATATGGACAATATAATGATCTCAGCAAATCCCTCTTTCAAATAAATAAATGATGAATTTTATTTAAGAAAAAAAAACTCAAATTTAAAACGATTAATTTCTGTTATGATTTTTTTCATTTACACTTGTTTAGTTGTATACGAAAGCGTTCTCTCTTAATAAAGATCAAAAAAATAAAAATAAAACAAGAACATTTGTCATCAAAACGTTTAGAAATCTATCTGTAAAATAAATCAATGTAAATTCTTAGAAATAGTGTAATTATATATTTCTTATTCAAAGAGAGTACTCTCCACTCCAAGATGTTGATCTATTAAGATCTATTATGTATATAATAATTTAATAATATAATTTTTGAAAAAAAGAAATAAACTAATTAATGAAAAATAAAAAAAAATAATTTGCCTATTATCTATATATATATTTGTTCGTTTAGGTTTCTTCGTGAAAGTTTTTATTATTATGAGAAATTATTTCCTGGTTATTTTCACGCTTGATTGTGAGATTTGGGACTTGACGTTTCGGTGACAACTTTAGCGCCATTTTCAAGAGGGCATTTTTTGAGATCTAAGACACGGAATCCCAAAAGATTTTTTCCCTAATAAACTCAAATAAAACTTGAAAATGGCGCCAAAATGGGTGCCGAAACGTCGAATTCCAAATCTCACAATCAAACATGAGAATAGGCGGGAAATAATTTCTCCTAATATATATAATTAAATAATCATATTACACGATCAATAATTTTATTTACTATTCTAATATTAAAAAAATGCTTAATTTTATTTTAAATTTACATCTTAAGACCTTTTTGAGCTGATAAATTGAAATGCAAAAATCTCACGATAGAGAAAAATTTTAATTTATTTTTTTCTTAATTAAAATAATTAATCATCCTTTGTTAATAAATTTCAAAACAAAGAAAAAAAACAATAATCAAAACATTGATTATTAATGAGACTATATATAGAACGAAAATTTTACTCTAAAAAATTTTTCATTATATTATAAATATCATGAATAATTTTTTAAAGTACTTAGTGTACTAAGTTCTCGATTAAGTAACACTTTCCAACAAGACAATATATAATTATATAATTACTACACGTTTTTTCTATAAATAAGTAATTTAATAAAAATAAAAAAAAACATAATTTATATCATTTTTCATTTTTTACTATAATCTGTTAATGATTTCATTAAATGGAAATAAAAATATTTTTCTAAAACAAATATTCTGCCCTTTATCATAATATAATCAGTATTTATTTTACAAATAAATATTAAATATTAAAAATTGAGGTATTTTGTTGTTGTTGTTTTTATAAAGGGTATTACAAAAAGAAAAAAAAATATTTTAAATTTTTTTCCGAATTACAATTTAAAATTACAATATTTAATATTTAAATATATCAACATTCACCACAATTATATTTATAATATAACATATAAAACTTTACTAAAATTATTTCTATAAAAAATTAACAGATGTCAAACACATGGAAGTTATGTTTAAAACATAACATAATTTCTTAAATTTCTTATCCACTCCTCACTAAAGACCTCACGCACGATAGTCACGCAGATCCATTACGAATCCATTTATCTACCTGAGATAGAAAATCATCTATCATAAATCATCCTAATTTCTCAAGCAATTGATTTATCTGAAAAACGTTTGAGTGGTTTAGAAATTTGATCATTGGTGAATTAAAGAAAATTTAAAAGATTAAATAAATTCTTGACAATAAATTGATCTTTAACCTCTATTTTTATTTTAGAAAAAGAAAAATAATATTATAAAGTATTAATAATAATATTAAAAAATTTCTCTTATAAAAAAAAGTCAATCGAAAATTTTGAATGGAATGAATGGATTCAATTATTTATTTTTATTTAATATAAAAATATTTTATTAATAGTAAAAATAATAAAAAGTACTTGAATGAATTAATAGATCCATTAACATACTAAAAGGAAAACTTCCTCCAAACCTTTTGAAGATTTTTTTTAAATTTAAATAAATAAATAATAATAAATAAATTTTTATAACGAAATTTCATTATTTTCAAACGTTAATTATTATTTTTTTAATTTTTAATTTAATTCATTCCCCTGATCTACGGTTCTCAAACAGCTCACAAAAATTTGAAGAATATGACGTGATTGCGATCCAAACAGAAATTTTCAAAATCGTTTCTAAGAGCCTTCTCTCCTAATAGCACCCAAAAAGAAGATATTTTCCAAATTTCATTGCACGTTCTGTGGTTTTAGAGTTTTCTTGATGAGGAGGGAATGAATGAGCGATTCAATCAGTGGTATTTGAGCTTTATATATAAAGATATGTATATATTTATTAATTAAAATAAACATTTAATAATTTATTTTATTTAAATAAAAAAATAAACTCTCACTTGTGTGACATCGGATAATATAGAAAATAATTATATTTTTAACAAAATATATATTTTTCCAATACTTGATTGATAATATGTAAATTTAAGAAAATAATAATTCTTTTAAAATTTGTTACATAATTTGATATAGGTAGATTACAGTGAAAAATATTAAAAGATTAAAATGCCCCGACGTTATTAGTTGAATATGAAGCAATTTATCCATAAACTTTGTCAGGCTTATAGAAAAATTATTTTATTCTTTTTAGACCATGAGAAAAACGTTATTTTATAAAAAAAATTTTATATTTATATTATTTTACTTTCATTTATTTTACTATTGCAATATATATATATATAAAAATATATATATATATAGAGAGAGAATGTATAGCAAACTGTCAAAAATTTGAACACTTTCTACGAAAATACACTTTTTATGTCCCCTGAGTTAAAAAAATATAGTCCAGCAAAATTTTTAATATGGGTGAATGTGAAACTCATAAGTAATACTCGAAAAGATAATTGAAATAGAAATTCTATAATTAAGATATGTCTATATGCCCGGATATAGCAACTTTTTCTCAAAAAGTGCCACTTTTTACCAGTGATTTAACACGTTTTTGGAGTCTTTTCAAAAAAGAGCACAAACGATTTTGTATAAAACTCTCTCCATCAATATAAAATATAATTATTTTGAATAACATTAAATTCTAAAAATGTTGAAGTACTCTTAGACGATTTAAATAACGAATTATCGAAATGCATTTCTATAAAATATTTTTAATTTTTTTATTTTAGTTAATTAACATTCTTCCTGGGTTCTTAATTATAAATTTTATTATATTTTGTTATAATTTATATTGTTAAGATTATATTATTTTGCTATAATATATTTTATTTTTGTATATTCTGTTTTGTTAGGATGAAAAATAATAAAAATTATTACTATTCAAATAGTGAGGATGATGCTTCACGTTTAATGAGACTATAAGCATCAAATATAAACTTAAACTGTAAAATTTTAACTCCGTACGCACTAAAAGTATCATTTTATTTAGATCAGTGTTTCTTAACCTTTCAATGTTTGCGGCCCAGTTTTCAGTCATAATTTTCCCCCCTCCCCTCCTCACTCTTCAATAAAATGTACTCGTATCCAAAAATAATCTATATTGAATTTTTTAGATTCGTTTTCAAATAGTTTTTACCTAACTTCCTAAACAACGGTTTTCTATGTGTATGTGTGCTTTCATTTTCAGTCAATTATTCATTTTTTTTTAAATATTTGATATTCTCGCGTCTCCAAGGAGTGCCCACTCCACAGGTTGGGAATGGCTGATATAGTTTATTATATTTTTTGCAATATTATAAAAAAATATATTATATAATTTTAATTAAATAATTAGTGTTAACGGTTAATCTATATTTGAGTATATTTAGTTCGACAATTTTGGACAAATTAGAACATATATATTTTTGTAGTTTTTTCAAAAACTCTCTTTAATATAAAATAATTATGAACAGAAGAAAGGTATCTCCCATTTATATATGAAAAACAACATATTTTAATTTTATAAATAATAAATTTATATTTTTATTACAATCCCCTTCGAAGCAAATTCAAAATTCTAATTAAACAATTCATTCATCCCTCAATTAGACCAAATTAGAGAAATTATTTTTTCAACTTTATACTTAATTGAAATCCACTTATATGGAATTTAAAAATTTGGGTTAATTTGACCAAAACCATTTATTTAATTTATATATATTAAACCATTATAATCTGTGAAATCTAAGGAGTAATTTAAAAGAAAGAAAACAAAATAATGAAGATAATTTAATTTATGAACCTCTAATTAAATAATTTTTGTTTATATTCTTTTAAATATTATACTATATTTAAGGAAAATATTTTGATTTCATTTTTATTAAATTTTAAATCTATATCTGTGTTATTTTTTATTGAAATCTGTTCCATCAAATAGATTTTTATAGTAATTATTGTGTTGTTTAACCTAAAAAATTCCAAAAAAGCTAAAAAATTTAAATAATATTAAAAAAAAAATAACTCTATCAAGTTAACAGGTGGGCTGAAAAGTTCATAGAGTAACACATACATGGGGCCACTAGTATCAAATCCATTTTTTTTTAGTTAGCCCTAAACTTCAAAAGATGCGTGTATAAATTCACAGCTGTTGTACAATTAGTATCGGAGTTATAAAATTTTTATGAAAGAACTTTTGTTAATTTGAAAAAATGGAAAAAAAGAAATTTCGTGTGTTGATAATGCGTTGCTTTTTGGTGAAAAAAATACTGTTGTAAAAAAAGGCTTGGGTTGACAAACATTATTCGGACTCTGCACCAGCAAAATCAACCGTAGTCAAGTGGTTTGCTAAGTTTAAACGAGGCGAAATGAGCACGGAGGACGATGCTCACAATGGTCGCCCCAAATAGGCTGTTACGGACGAAAACATCAAAAAAGTCAACAAAATAATTTTTGATAATCGCAAAGTGAAGTTGAGTGAGATAGTTGGGAACCTAAAGATATCAAACGAGCGTTTTGATCATATTGTGCATGAATATAAGGATATGAGAAAGCTGTGTACAAAGTTTGTACCGCGCGAGCTGATAATCGACCAAAAACAACAACGAATCGATGATTCTAAGGAGTGTTTGGAGCTGTTCAAACGTAATAAATTCGAATTTTTGCGTCGATATATGACTATGGATGAAACATGGCTCATTCATTTCAAATTTTGCTCTGTTGAAGAGGTAATCGCCAAAACTGAAGCCTATTTTTGGCTAAAAACAAATCATATTATAAAAATGGTATCGAAAAATTATATGACCACTATAATCGCTGTATCGCTCTCGAAGGGAACTATATTAAATAATAAAAACAAATTATATAAAAAAAAAAATTTCTATTCTAGCCTAGGAACTTTTCAGTCCACCTTTTATATAATAATTAAATAAGTTATTTATTCCTTGTGTCGAGTCAAATTTTACTTTTTATCTTGCCACAACATTTATTTAAACAATTTATTCAATGAATTTTTGTGATTGTATTTTCAATGAAATTTCTAACTTTACTCTATTATAAAAATTATATTTAAATATTTATTTGTTTATAATGTATAGATATATACTTAAATATACATGTGAAAACAAGTTAAATAGGATATATTTAAGCCCTATTACAAAAATTGATTTTGAATTACTGTATCCTGAGAAAGAGGAAATTTCTGTGATAATTTTTAAAATAACAACATATTCAAAACAAACTTTAATTATATATAAAAATCAATTCATTTTATATAGTTAATCAAAATTAAAAAAAGAAAATAATTTAATAAATTTTTTATAATTTTAAAAATTTAAATGTTTTTTTATCAAGGTCAAAGAATACAGGTACAGCTGGTTCTTTTTTTTGTAGGTTAATATTTTCCATAACTTAATAAAGAAATGAGAAAGAGAGAAAGAGAGAAAGAAAGAAGGAGGAAGGAGGAAAGGGGAAGGGAAAAGTGATTGGAATGTAAATATGATCAATTCCTTTTAGTAACCTGTCTCTTCCTATCTATTTATTCACGATTAATAATATTTCTACTTATTTATTTGTCTTTGTTAAATTATTATATTACTAGTAGGTAAATAATAATTGTATGTCAGAAGTTGACCCACTTAGAATCCCAATGAAAAGGAATGTCAGCCGTTGAATGAAAAATAGCGTAATTTTCTCATTTTCATTTCTTTTTCTAGACATACGGTGACAAAACTATAATTATATAAAATAAAAAGCGTTCTTTCTTCATTTGAGATCATTCAATTCTATCAAAAGCATTTTTTTTAATTATAAATACGTTATGTTTAATTTTTATTTTCTGGACAAGTACCGTGTGTAGTACTAAAGTAAAATAATAACAATTATAACAAATGTATAATTTATAATTATAACTTTGAAATTGTTATAATAATATCAAAACAAGTGAATTCTAGAAAAATTTAAATTCCATTAGAATACATTTATATTTGTTCCAATAAAAAATACTATATTTTATTATATAACTTCTTTAAATAATTTTATTGAAATTAACAAAATTTTGAACAGCACAAATAATTAGGGTGACCAAACGTCCCATTTTTAGGTGCTCTGTCCCGGCGTCCCGAAAAAGTCTTCGGGAAAGCCTATTGTCCCGTTTTTTAAATATTTGGGACATTTCGTACTTTTTTTTCAACATTTTTTCAATTTGCTTTTGAAAAAAAAAGATAAAACGTTTTCTGGACTAAGCTTTTGAACATTTCCGAATTTTTTTCTAAATTTTTCTCAAGTTGGTTCTATAAAAAAGGTAAAATGTTCCGATTTGCTGTTTTCAAAATATGGTCATCCTACGAATAATCCATTATTTTTTAATAAATATTAAAAACATTAGACATATATATATATATATATTTATTTAATTTACATTTTTAATACTAAAGTGTTTTATATTAATATATATTAAATGCTTCAAGTTAAATTTTATAAAATATTTTATCCATTTTTGAACAATTTTATTAAAATTTTATTAATTTCATATAATTTATTTACATTTTATTTTAAGATTACTTAATTTTATTCTGATAGTAAGCATTTATACAGTTATGCTTAAATACATTATAGAGAAAATTCTCCTTTAAATTTAATTAGCTATTTATTTCTTTTTTAGGTATATTATCTTATCAGACTTATAAATAATGTTTATATTATATTAATGAAAATTAAATGTAATTTAACACATTATTTTAAGCTTAATTGTTGGTTAATTTAATCATTCTATTATATAACATATTTAAAACTTAATAGTTTAATATATTTAATAGAAATTCATTTGCATATAAATGATTAAATTCAAGTTCGTTTCATAAGTAAGGACATAAACATTTCACCTCTCTCTAACTCTCTTTCTATATATATAATATTATTATTATTAATACATTGAAATTAAAAAAATAAATTTTTATTTAATTTGTAGGAATTCATTTTGATTTATTTACATATGATCAAATATTAGAAAATTAATAAGATTTATATGGAAGGAGGTCATAAAAGGGACAGTTGAAGGGCATGGTAATTGTATTGTTGCCAAGAACTTTCAAAAAATGGAAAATTAGTATTTTTTTATTTTTGTAGATTTTTATTTCATTATATAAAAAAAATTTTATTTATAAATTTCACAAATAAAAATATAAGTCTGAAATCCCCTCTCCCAAATTAAAATCATAAACATTCAATAATATATATACCTTGTTAAAGAGTAAAATAAAAAGGAAAAAATATATTTGAAAAATTAATGAATTTTACAAATTCAACATATAAAGATTCTAATTATTTTTTTTTTTCTATTTTAATTAACATATAGATTTATTTATTTAAATTCATAAAGATTGCAATCAAATATTAAATTGAAAGAATTTATTTTATTGTAAAGTTGGTTTCAATGAAGAATTTAATCAAAGGAGAGCATCTTTGAGGGCCTTTCCCATTCAGTCGGTCACGAATCCCTACCATAGTTGATGTTTTTTTTCAAATCAGACAAAGCTCAATAAAAGAAAAAAAATATTACCATTGGAGTTTATTAAGAATTTATTTATTTAAACTTGAGTAGAAAAAGAAATAATAATTAGTTATTTTTTTTTTTTTTTGAAATTATCACTTTTAATTTTAATCGATCAAAAATGATATTGTATATGAGATGAGAAGAGGAGGGATAAACACGAAATGAATATGAATCTGCTTTATTTTGTGCCCTCTATTCAATTCCTATTATCTTTTTATCGTTTGTCTATCATGTATTTAAATTATCTTTTGTTTTTTATTTTTTTGTTTTGTTTTTAGATATATCAATATATGTTTTAGTAACCAAATGAATTGAAATATTGATTGTTGACATAATTTTTATAACTTAAATTGATTTAATTAATTATTTATGTATATTTTTTTTTTTTTTTTACTTTTGGATCTTTCAAGAAATAAAATAATTCCATTTATTTTTAGTTATTGTTTCTTAGTTATACATATTCTATTAATTAATTAATTATTATTAATTTCTTAGTTTCTATTAATACTTGTCAAATGTCCAAAAATTAAAGCTTCAAAAGTGGCATGTACCGAAATAGCGTGCTAATTTAATTTTTAATAACACCTCTTATTGGAAAACCTTTATATAATAAATAAATATTCTTCTATAATCTATAATGAATTTATAAAATGTTTATTATTATTATTATTAATTTGGTTTGTTTGTTTTGTATATCATGATATTATCTTGAAATATAGTTCTTATGATAATAATAGATTTCATTTGTAAAAATAGATTGAAAAAGAAAATTACTAGATATTTTAAGGAGTAATTAAAGTGAAAAGACTTCGCGTATTTAGAATTGAATTAGTGGTTATTGGATGATGATAGGTTGCGATTGAACGAAGGTGTTTCTTTTCATTACCACAATTATTATCATAAAACGACTTCCGTAACACTTCCAATAAAAAAAGGAAGACAAAAAAAAAGAAAAAAAGAAAAATGATTTGTATAATATTCCCTTTATTCGCGCGTTAAAATCAATTTTACAATTTCAAGGTCATTCTATTTTTTATTTTCAAAAGTTGAATTTTTATAAATAAATAAATATAGTATTTTTTTATAAATGTTTAAATATATTAAACATTATACATATATACATATATATTGTTCAATTTTATTATATTATTATTAATATTTTTTTTTGTTTATGTTTTTGGTTGAAAAATTGGATGGAGAGTGAGTTGGTCGGTTGACGGTTCCCATCGAGCAAATGACAATATTCAGTGAATGAGCAGAGTGCATTGTAAAGAATGGTGCGGGACTCCCAGGACGGGGCGTCTCTAGGTCAAGAGAAAGGACCATTGTGCCAGGGCGAGAATTCTCCCGTCGAACCAGGCCAGAGCCTTTAATCACCTCTTCGCCTCTATCAGACAAATCGTCAAAAACCAAATGTAAAATTTATTTTCAAGAATAGTATCATTAAATATCATATTATATATATTATAATTCCTATTAGTTCAATAAGATTTTTTTAATTTTTTTTTTTAGATACTATTAAAATTATAATTTTGATAATGATTATATGAAAAATAAATACTATATTTTTCAACGAAGCGATATATAATTTTTAATATCATTTTAAGTGATAATTTTTGAAATTATAATATTTACATCTTAATAAGAATATTATTACCTATGAGAAGATTAAATTAATTATATACCTACACCATTATACCAGGATCTATTTTTATATTTCTTGTAAATAAAAATATAAAATTCATAAACATAACCAAGCATGGGACTAATTTAACCACATCCTAACTCACCTTTAGTTTATATATAGTATTAATATATAAAATAAACAAAAGGAAAAAAATACTTTTTTGGAAAATTGATAAAATAATTTTATTTTCTAATTTTAACAAAAAAATTCTGGGAGGGGACAAAATATGAACATATGAAATTCACCTTAAATTCCTCTAAATTATATATACATGTATATATACGTTTGAAGATCCTTCTTCCTTGAATTTTTTTTTTTTTGCATATTTTAAACATCATCAAAAATATAATTAAAAGGTATTCTGATTTGAAAAACAATTTTTTAAAAAATAATATTAGGTGATGGTTATATAATACTTAAATTTTAAATCAATTCTTAATACATTAAATTACTAATTACATGTTAATTTTAATTAATTTACTTTTTTATTAACATTAACAATATTTTAAATAAATTAAAAATATTAGTAGTTAATTACTAGATATAATTAAGGATAAACACACATATATATATATATATATATATTTCCTGAAATGAAATGTATTTTAAAAATTTAAAATTTTAATTAATTATTTTATAAGTAATTAAATTTTTTCTCAGCAAAATTTATAATTCATTAATATAATATTAAATTATTCATAAGGATTTAAAATCTTGGAAACTAATTTCTGTTTATTTAAAAATATACATATAAATAATATTCTCAGATAATTAAATAATCCTTGTTAATTAATTTGAATTCTGATTATATTAATCCAATACGATAGAATCAAGAAACTGGTTATCATTTCGGGCTTCCCATATATTATTTATATTTTTTATAGAAGGAAAATGATAGTAAAATAAATCAGTGTCAGTTCTCTTTTTGGTTGCTCTCGACCTTGACCGAATGGTTAAACACCTGCATTCTGGCTTTCCATCTTTCTAGGTATATCAACTCCTAGTATTTTACATATGTAAACAATAACATAAAAGAATAATATTTTATCTTATGAAAAAATTTCTATCTTTTTCATATGATTTATTTTCTTCTTATTTTCCATTTATTTATTTATTATTTGAAAAAAATAATAATTAAATGAAAAACTAATTTTTTACTAAAAAAATTATAATATAATAATGTTAAAATATAATTTATCTAAGAATAATTAAATTAAAATTGAAAAATTGTATAATATGAAAAATAAGCAAAGTAGTACGATAATAAATTTCTAGTTTAGTAAAAGGTCATAACTTTCTAACATTAAAAATTAATTATTTCTTTAGAATAAAAATACAATCAAATAAATAAATAACTTTAGTTTAAAACGAGTATTATAAGGTATATTTTGCATGTTTAACTTATATGAGAAAGGTGTAAATTACTTTGTGTACATACACGTAGTATTTATTGAAAAAATTAAATATTTTTTTTTTATTTCATTCTTTATTTCATTTTATTTATTATATATTTTGTTTATTTGTTAATGCATGTTTAAACATTTGTTGGCAAATTGTTTATCAAATTCTAAACATTGTGATTTAATTAATCTGTAAATTTGTTTAACTACAACACACCTCAATTTAGTCACATATAAAATAATAATAATTAAACATTAAAAAAAATATTTAATGGATTGATTTCCGATAGTTATAAAGGGATTGCATCATCTCTATGCATCTCCAGACATAGTTAGGGTTATTAAATCAAGATATCTGCGATGGGCACGGCACGTGGCTAGAATAGGAGAGGAAAGAATGGCGAAAAATATGTGTCCGGTTAGAAGACCAAGGACGCGGTGGGTAGACTATGTTGGAAGGGGAGTGCGAGAGATGGGAGAGGGTAAGAGTTAGATGAAGGTGTCTCAGGATAGGGACATTTGGAGAAATGTAATTGCTGCGGCCCAGAACTTTATAGTACCTTAGAGCCACAGAGATAGATAGATATTTAGTTGTCGATAGTTATTTTATTCACCATAAAATGAATTATTATTATTTTCTTAGATAATAAGTAAAAATAAATATTAAATTTTTATAACATTTTTATAACATATTAATATTTTATTTTAGTTTAAAGCGAGTATTGAAAAAACAAACAAAATCTTCTTAATATATAATTGAGTTATTTATCTTCACTAACACTTTTTATTTTTAATAATTTTTTTTTTTATTCTAATTTATTAAACAAAACTAAATTTTATTTTATGTGAAGATTGTTTTTTTTTCAATTTTATTAATTTTAATCACTTAATTTATAATTTATAGCCTATTATATAAAATATTTATCTAATTTATTTATGCCGGTACTTTCTTTTATTATATTATTATTGTTATAATTATTGAATTTGTCTTTAAATGATTTTTTTTTAATTATAACTAATTAATAATTTTTTTAAGTTTTCTTGTATATATTAAACATATCACTCAATTATTGGACCATTAAATAGGATATCAATTTTTTTGAAGGTATTTTAAACATGAAAGAAAACTCATTTGCATTGATTTTAAACGATACTTCGTGGAGGCATTAAAGTGAAATTATTTTTTAATGAAATATCTAAGTGGAGGGCCCTTTTGGTTTTGAGATAATTGGAATTTCGAAAATGACCAAATAACATGTAATTTAATCCTACTATTTGGTTATTATATGATTACAATAATCTATTATCAATTTGATAAATGTTTTAAGATATATCTATAAAAAAAAAATTAACAGGGAAAGTGTTAGGAAGAACAAATTGCAATAAATATATCTATTAATACAATTTTATTATTTTGTATTCTTGTAAGAGGATAGAAAATTTTTAAGAAACAAAATCACTTCCATATTTGATCAAAGCTTTGATACTGAAGAATAAAAGAAAATAAAAATTTATATAATTATAATAATCAAATAAATAAATAAATAATGTAATAATAATAATAATAATTTTATTAATTTGATACTAGATAGTATAAGTTAATTTTTTGGTATTTGAGCCACTCAGAAGCCAAACCGATTAACTTCAATTTTTAAAATTTTGCTAATAATGTAATGCAATGTAATCTACATCATATGAAGTGAATAATGAACTTGATAATCTTTTAGAAAATATTAATGCAATATACATTTTTCTGTAAACAATAACCCTGAACTTTCGGCTTCATTTTCTCAGTTTGTTTATATGTGGAGTTTGGCTTCTCATTGGCACATTTATAAAAATTATTTATTAATAGGTAAATAAATATTAAAAATTAAAACAATTAAAGAATTTTTGGTTGAAGGGATAAAAATAATTACTGTCTTTATATGAAAATATTTACAATAATCTAATAATAATAACAATATCGAATAATAGAAAGGAAAAAACTGAAAAATTTGGAAATATTTATAAATACTAGATCCTTAGAGCACCTTCGGCACACTAATAAGCTAGAAAGGGGTCACTGCCCTCTGAACCCCCAATGTTATACCTACTTATTTCTTAAAGTCTGTATGCGAAATGTTTTAATTCATTTTAATTCAATCAGTATATTTTTTCTCTCATTTGGATCTTCGTTTTCATTCAAATTTGCAAATTATACTATTTTTCAAAATATAAATTTAAATATAAAAAATATTATTTACTTTGTTTTAGAAAATATTAATCAATTTTGAGTAATATTCAATTTAATTTAATTTAATTTTACTTTTAATATTATAGAATATTATAATTTAAATAAACATTCTTTGTATTGAAATTTCAAGAATTATTATTTTTATATTGAAGGTCAACATCTTAACTGATCCACCAGAGGCGCCACTTGGACCGTTGTTTATTTGGGTTGGATCGGTTTTTTGCCCATAACTTTTTTGAAATTTTCAGCCTTATACCCCTTATCCTTGGGCCATTCCGGTTTTTATGATACCCGAACCATTAAGATTCATGAAGCCGTTTAGAAGGAGTTTAGGATTTATATAGTTTAATTATATATATAATAATACTAATTCATGACAGTCCTCATGTATCGTCAACAATCTGAAGCTAGGTTGAAATAATAAAATTAAATTAAAATATTAAATTTTATTTATTATTATTTTTATCAAATTTAAAATTCAATTGAATTTTAAATTGCAATTTACTTAAAAAAAAACAAAAAAAAAAAAATGATAATTATGTATTTGGGTATGAATAATTAATTTTTTAAGAAGTAAATAAAAATCCCTTACATAATTATAACCTAAAAAGATCCATCAAGATTTTAGTCATTTTCTAATATTATAATATACCTAAGCTCGCGTTCTTGAAATTTACCTCCTAGTACTTATAACCTCCCTTGCTGATTCGTAATCATTTCAAGGTCAATAAAAGAATTTAGTGTTATATTATAATAATAATATTTATTATTATTATTTTTTAACTAATTAATTTATACTTTAATTGTTCTGTTGAATTTTTTTTATTTTAATAAATTCACCCTTAAGGCGAGTATTTTACGACTACACCACACAGTCTATATTTGAATTATTTATAGTTGTACAAAAAAGATCGATCAGTGATTATAGTAGTTATCCCATAGGGAAACTATTTATTTGATTTTCGAATGAAAAATTTAAACAATATCCCAAAAAGGTCAGAATTTTTCAATAATTTTAGAAATATATATATATATATAACACAAAAAAACAGAATTATGTTTGTTTAAGAATAAAAGCGCATCAAAGTAAACTATTCTACACATTTATTATTTCAATTAAAATAAATATATTAATATTATTCAATATTAAAAAATGGAAATTGTAAAATTTATCAAATAATAATTTAATTCATACTTTAATGATAAGGTTGATATTTCCGATTATAGGCTAGGTTTTCTTTATATATAGCCTTTTCCTAGTTAGTAAATCAAATAAAAAAAAAGTTATTTCAAAATTATGTAAAAGGTATATAATGAAATTAGCTGTAAAAATAAAAATTTAAATATATACTAATTTCGACCATGAGTTCCCAATTGATTGTAAAAATTATTGCAAACCCTTTTTATTAAAAAGGGTTAAGGGTTCAGAGATAGAATTGCGATCACGAAAATTTACGATGTTGAGATTTTGATGTTTTTATACGTTTTGAAGGTCCCTGAGTCATTTTCACTAAGGTTGAGAAAAATGTCTCTGTGTACGTGTATGTGTATATGTATGTGTTTATATGTGTGTGTGTGTGTATAGACAAGATTACGCAAAAACGGTTTGAGCTAGAATAATGAAATTTGGTATAAGTGCATTATTCAAAATTCATAGTTTTCTATCAGCTTTTTAGAAATGTAGCTCATTCATAAAAGGGTCATTACCTACCACGTTTTCATTTTTTTTCCTTTAAACGGACCATAAAAATAAAGATATATGTTTGATAGTTTTTCACATGATTAAAAATTGTATAAAACTATTATATATAGAATTTCAGCTTGATTGAATCGCTGAAAGTACCGGAATTAATTTTTTAACACATTGAATGCTAATCACGCGCCAGCACGTGACGTGGTGCCATCAACAAAGAGCCAAACACGTGCTGGTTTAATAAATATTATTTATTAATTTTAATTTAAATATATGTTATTTAATCCAATTCAAATTTGCGAGATAGAAGAGTGGAGACACTCCAGATTTTTTGTTATGTTATGTGAAAAATAAAATTGTATGTGTCACAAAAATTGGCTAATAAGATACTTTTTTAAACTAAACTGATATTTCCAAGCCTAATGGAATTTGATAAATTTGATAAATTTTTCAATTATTAACTATTTTTCTATTATATTCAAACAAATGTAATAACTATTTAAGTTATAATATTTATATTTGCAATTCTTCCTAAAGTAGATGTGGGTTACAATAATAATAATTGCTCTATATTTTCATAGATTATATTTAATAAAAACTAAATATTAAAACTTCTTTCTTGATTTTATTGAATACAGCACATGTATTACATTTATAATAATAAAATTAATAAATAAATTTATTGAATGAATAGGTGAATTAAAATATTTATTTAATTATATGAAAGTTTATTTATTTTTATATTATATTCATTTTTCTAATATAAGTAGGTATATAAATTCATTTGATTGAAAGAACAAATTCAGTAGAAGTCTTGAAAAGGAATTTTGAATGTAAAGACTATAATTTCCATCGTTGGATGCCCAAAATAAACAAACCTCCTTTTTATTTGACTGTCCTACTAAAGTGATTAGTATTCGAAGATGAATGGAATGGGAAAGTGAAAAGAAGCCGCGCACCCAAGCAAGTGGGATACGAACCCGGACCTTCATTCATCGCCTAACCATCTTTATCGATGCAACCTGCTAAAACTAGTTTAGTAATGTTGATGAAACCATGATAAATCGATTGCAATTCGATTTCCTATTACCAATGCATTTTTAATATAAAATAAATTAACGATTTTAATATAAATAAATCATTTTTAAAAAATTAACTTAATTGGATAATATAGATATTTACATATTTAAGTATTAAGTTTAGTTATTAAAAAAAAAATCAAAATATAATTAATTAACTATTAATAATTTATTACATAAAAATTATAAATTTAATTGTGCTAAGTGAATAATTAATTTTTAGCAAATATTAATAGTTAATTTTTACTATCTCGCCAGAATTTTCAATGTCGAGATTTTGATGTTTTTGTAGGTTTTGAAGGTCCCTGAGTCATTTTCACTAACTATAAGGTTGAGAAAAATATCTGTGTGTATGCGTGTGTGTGTGTGTGTGTATGTGTGTATGTAGACAAGATTACGCAAAAACGGTTTGAGCTAGAATGATGATATTTGGTAGACGAGCATCATTCAAAATTCGTAGTTTTCTATCAACTTTTGAGAAATGTTGCTCATCCGGAAGGTCTATCAGTTTTTCCATTTTTTCCCTCTAAACTGACCGTAAAAATAAAGATATATGTTTGAGTCTTTTTCACTTGATTAAAAATTGTATAAAACTGCTATATATAGAATTTCAGCTTGATTGAAACCCTGAAATTACTGGAATTAATTTTTTAACATTGCAAATAACGCGCTAGCACGTGACGTGGTGCGATCAACAAAGAGCCATACACCCACTAGTTTAATAAATATTATTTATTAATTTTAAATTATAATTTAATTAATTAAATTTAATTTAAATATAATATATGTGTTAATTAATCCAATTCAAATTGCGAGATAGTCAAGTGGAGACACTTAATATTTTTTTAAATAAATCATCGAAGAACTGAGTTCAATTTTCTCTCCACTCTTAAAAAAAAAACACATAATAATGGAATTTTTGTTTTTGAGATTCTAAAATATTTTTATAATCATTTTAATTTTTTTTTTTTTAATTTAATTTTTAATCTTCTCTGAAGTTAATGAATTAAATAAGTTTATAGCCCCAATACTTTTAATCTCCTAACCAAAAACCAATTTCTATTCTTTTTTTAAGTTTATCACATCTGATTATATATTATCTTCCTTCAATTCAATTAATAAAAAAAAAATCCGCCTTTTCAAATGACGGTCGCTTCGTCGACTGATTGAGTTTTTAATAAAAATATAATTTTTTATGGAATAATCTAAAACATCTGTAACATCTTTCATGTAATTTTCTTTTTAAAATATTTAAAAAATTCGTATATTCAATAAATAATTTGTTTTATTTATTTTTTTTTTTAATTAAAATTTGTTCATTCTTTTCTATTTCCATTCATCACGTTCCTATCGCCTTCGATAAATTTTGATTACTCACGCCTTCTGATTTAAATTTTTGAATGTTCTTTTTTTGTATTTTGTTTTTCTTTTAGCTTTAGGGTCAAATGTCATAAGCTTCATCATTATGGTCCAATCGTCATGCCCAACTGACCTTTTCGTTATTTTTCCAAGTCAGCTGTGCCAGTTACCAATTATCGAATCTCTCCTGTTCACATCGATAAGTTCAAATAAAATTAGAAAAAAAATAACATAACCCATCCAATTTAGAAACAAACTATAATAACCTAATCAAATTGTAATCATTTTCTTATCTTTAATTTCCATTTATTTTAAAATAAATTTTATGAAAATCTCTCTACTTTCGTATCTTCATTTATTAAATGAATTTATGCCAATTCATGATTAAGACACGTTTTTTAAAATTTTGATCATCATTTTTTTTTTCAAAATAAATATTAATTTTAAAATTAATTTCTGAAGAAAGAAAATTAATTGTTAATTCATTGATGATTATATTATATATATATATTGTTTTTTTTTGTTGAAAATTCATCAACCATAAACGATAAAAAATAATAAATGAAAAATTAATGAAGAGGAAAATTAAAAAGAATGCCTATAAATTTTTATTGATAAATTAATATAGATATATTTACATTTAAAATAGATTATTAAAAACATATATTTTTAAATTCATTCATTGTAATCTTTTTAAACAAAATAAATTATATTATTATAAGTTCTTTAAGAGTATTACAATTAAACAATTTCAAAATTTTTGCATATTAATATGATTTTTAAAAATAACTTTTTCTATTTTTTTTATTTTCACTTTCTAAATAATTTAAATTTTATAAAAAATAAAAAATAAAAAATAAAAAAATAATATTAGTTTAAATTTAAATTAATTCGTTTATTAATTTTTAAACAAACTCATTTAATTTTAAATTTAATTTCTAATTTCCAAAATATTTTTATAACAATAAATACAATCTAGAAAAAATTTTTTTTTTTCTTTTTCTAAAAACTAAATAAATAATATTTTTTAATTAGTAGACATCATGAAGCATTAAAATTATGAACATTCATTTAAAATTGAAGATATTTTCAATATAAATTACAAATAATAATCTTATTATATAATTACTTAATGGACCAAAATTAAAACAATATTTGTCCTAAAAAATTTTTGTGGAAACATATCTTTAATCTAACAAAAAAGGTTGAACACCTTTCTACCAAACAAGGGGTGTTTTTTTCTTTTAAACTCAAATCATTATCAAGTGTTATATCTATTTACACTCTGATGACTTTAAAATCTTAATGTTACAACCTTTTTTATGTTAACCTACTCATTATGTTAATCGTGATAATTTTTACCCCTCTTGTTTTATCTTTTCTATGTAGAATTTAATTTTATCGTATTTATTTATTCATATTTTATTTTTATTTTATTACATTATTTTGTTTTTATTTTATATCTAAACTCCAAATTTTGTGTTTGGTTATTTTTTTATATATTTATTGAGTCATATTAATATTAAATAATTTGATCAATAATATTAATAGTAGTAGCATTTATGGTGATATATATTTTGTTATATAAATTTTTATATATCAAAAATATATTTAAAAATATATATCTCACAGAATTTATTTATTTTAATCGATAGTTAGGAATCAATAAAAAATATCCATATAATCTATTATTATCATTTATGTTTTAAATTTATTTATTTACAAAATTAAATGATAAAATTCTTTTTCCTTGTAATTAAGTTTTATAGATTTTATATTTTATTTTTTGTATTTTTTTTAATATTACTTTAATATTTTTTTAAAATTTGAATTTATTTTACTTATTTAAATGTCGTTTTTTATGATCAGTTATCATTAATTATAAGTATGATATGTTTTATATTATAATAATTATTAATAAATACGCATGACAATGTATCTGAAACAAATATTGATTTTATATTTTTTTAAAGTATTATTTACTTTTATTTATAAGATTTTTATAATACAATTTTATATAAATTTCATTACATTTTAATTATATATTTATATACTACTCTATTAATTTAATAAATAATATAAGTATTAGAAATTTTATCAACTAAATTTGGTCAAGAATTTTACGTTTTTAATTATGGAAATTTTGAAAAAAAAAACAATTTAGCTGGAGGTAAACAATCAGTATTATATATATATTTAATATATATATATATAAATAATTACATTTTTTTAAAACTAAATTGTTTTTAAAATTTTTTTATTAAAGAAAAAACTCACTTTATTTTTAATATAATAAATAAAAAAATATTTTTAGTTGGAGACTTTAACGAACGTATTAATAAATTTATTTTTCCTTGATTTTTTTTTAAATTAAAGATTACTTGTTTCAATAATAAAAGGATGAATATGTTTATTTGATTTGGAACATCTTGACAGATGACAGTCCACGCCCTTTAGGTTTGACATTTGTCGATTAGGGTGGTGTTTTGTTAATTTAATTGATTTATTTACCTTGACGATGAGATGTTGTTGCATGTTGCGTTGATTTATCTGTCCAAAGCCACTAACACCATGACTCTTTAATACACCGGGTGGTTCTTCTTCTTTCGTGCACACACACCACTAAAAGAGATTGTCTGTCGGCACTGTCTGTCTGCTGTTGCTGGCCGGTGACTGTCGACTGTCGGCGGCTCTTCGCTCGCGGCTTCTACCTGCCCCTAAACTGCCTACTAACCTGAATAGGAGAGAGAGAGAACTCAGACAACCATCTTCGTTCGCCACTTTTGTCTCTATCCATGGGGTGGGGCTGCTTCACTCCTCTCTTCGTCAACCGGATTGTAAGAATAGCATTCATCTTGTGGTACGAAAAATACAACCCCCTTCCATCTCATCAATCAATCATTACAAATTCCAATCTCCTACCATAACATCAATCAAATTAATAAATCATTAATTTTTCTTTTTAGTACCTTCATAAGAAAAAAATAATGACAGTATCTTTCGATTTACAAAATTTCTAAATCATAAAAAATTCCATTTTATTTTATTAAATGATAAATAAGTTTATATATATTTATATTTAATAAGAAAATAACAAGAATTTATTTTTAGAAAAAAACAATTTTTTTTTAAATTTTTCAAATTTTAAATATTTTTGAGCATTCTTGCTTGTGTTTATTATTTCTCGGTTGATTAAAATTTAATTGAAGATTTTTGATTTTTTTTAATTATTGTGGTTTTTGATTTTTTCAAACTAATCATATTATATATATAGGAAATTTTGCTGGAAAAATATTTATGAAAATTATAAAACGATGGGAGGGAGCTGAGTCAATTTAGAAAAAGTTGAATCTATAGTTTGTATATAATATTTTGAAATTACATTCTAATTAATTTTCAGCAGTTTAAGGGTTGATGGTTAAGAATCGACTTGAGAAAAGGCTGAAATAATTTCCTGTCAGGGGTCAATTAAATAACTGATTAAACCCTTCACTCGATTCATAAATTATCTTGGGCATCAGTCAAAGAGTCAAAGGTTGAATCCATTAACTTAAACAAACAACTTCCGTAGGCTTAAGGTTAATATTATAAGGTGGGGTACCTAAAACATTTTTTATAAGGCTTCCAATATTGGTTTTCATAAGTATTAAAATCAGAATATATAATTTATATTTAGAAATAAAAAATTATTAAAAAAAATATATTCTAAAAATCTGGAGGGACTCCACTCGACTATCTCGCAAATTTGAATTGGATTAATTAAAACATATATTATATTTAAATTAAAATTAATTAATTATAAATTAAAATTAATAAATATATATTGAACTAGCGCGTGTTTGGCTCTATTGATGGCACACGTCACGTGCTGGCGCGTGATTTGCAGTCATATTAAAAATTAACACCGGTACTTTCATTTCTCAAAAGTTGTTAGAAAACTACGAATTTTGAATGATGCTCATCTACCAAATTTCATCATTCTAACTCGAACCGTTTTTGCGTAATCTTGTCTACATACACATATACACACACACGCATACACACAGACATTTTTCTCAACATTATTGTTAGTGAAAATGACCCAGGGACCTTCAAAATGTATAAAAACATCAAAATCTCGATATCGAAAATTTCTGGCGAGATAGTAAAAAGTGAAAATTTAAAGAACAAGGTATAAAAATACAAAATACAACAAACAAGATACAATAAAATAAAAACAAGAAAAATCTTATCAGGTTCATGGGTCAAATGGCACTAAGAGCCTTGTTCTATTCGAAGAGCTCGTTTCAATGATCATGAAATAATTCTTATATTATAGAAAAAAAATACACCAGGAAACATTAGTGTTTATAAGAAAATGAATTTATAAAAATTTAATATTTTTATTTCGCCGATTTTATAAATTTTATATTTATATTTTTAAATAATTAAAACATATTTGGAATATCTTATTTTTTTTACTTTAATTTAAAAAAAAAGTGTGTTACAGCCAAGAAATTTGCCCCTAGTTTTGATGATTCTATTTTATTATTCATATAAAATTATTATGATTAATTATTTTATATGTAAGAAATCTTTGGAATGGTTTAATTAAAGAAATATCTAAATAGCTTAAATTTTTTGTGCTAATTATAAATATTAAGCCATGCTACATATATATTAAATTTAATTATGATATTAATTTTTTTCAAACTTTATAAATAAAAAATTATATTACCATATATCTGTTATTTTTTTCTTTACTTAAAAAATAATTTATTACCAACAAAACATTTTAATTAAAAAAGCAGTTCTAATTGAACAGCACTTAACATTTCTTTTTTTTTTTTGTACATCATACTTGAAAATCTTTCAAACTCTTTCCTAGTTTTGTTTTTTTTATAAATATATTATTTTATTTATTTACACATTAAAAAAAAGAGATTCTTAGGCGAATTGACTTTAAAAAAAAAACTTTCGAATTATATTTTTTATTTTCACAATCTTGTATATATATATAAATTAGTCTAATTTTTATATAAAAAAATAATTTGATTTGAATTATTATCATTTATTAATTAATTTAAAAATAAAAGAATAGAAATAACAAAAAAATAATTGTGTCAGATTCTGATGCGAAAAATTCTAAAATAAAAGTCAATTAATTAATATACCTATTAATCAATTTTAATTATTATTTTTTTTTGTCAAAAAGCTCATTAAGATTATTTAGTTTAAGTTTTATTTGAAAAACTAACTTGATTATCTTATATATAAAATTCTCGTGTCACAAAACTTTGAAAAAATACTCCTCCAAAACGGCTGGATCGATTCTTATGAAATTTTTTATGTATATTCAGTAGGTTTCAGGGCATGTCAGACTTCCTTTATAAAACCGCTAATTGGTAAGGTGTGTCCAGGAGATGCTAATTAATTAAAAATAGTTTAGTTACCATACTAGATCATAGAGGCGCTGGTGGAGATAATTTGACATGTATATAAATTCTAATAGGGGACTTAGAAACAATACCGTTTCATGGCTAAGCGAGCTAGCGAGCCATCTTATGACTTTGCACCCTCAGTTCGAAACTCGCAAAGTCACATTTTTTTAAGTATAATTCTTTTTATTATTTTAATATTTTTTTACAAATTTATTAATTAATTAGAGATGGGACAGGGTAGGAGTTAGATGGTTATAGCTCAGAATAGGGACACTCGGGGGGTACAGGGGGCGGAGCCCCCGTCTAGGTGTGGAGAGCGCCGAAGGCGCTCGGAGCAGCTAGTATATATATATCTACATATATATATATATATACACACACAAGGTCAGGTCAATAAATCCGTGACTTTCTGAATGAAACACAGGATTTTGGATAAAAAATTATTTTTCATCGTAGTTTCCTTTAAGCTCTATAAAATTCGATCAACGTTTCTCCAATTTTTTGACCCTTAAAATAAGATTTGTGAGATGATTTCATTGTTGGAGTCAAATCCATTTCCGCCTATCCATTTCTTCATGTTTGGAAACAAAAGTAAATCCGTAGAATAGGGCGGATAAGAGAGTAATTTGGATCCCAAATCATGGATTTTCACGAAAATTCACTTTTTTCATTTTCTTGTAGGTAGTCTGCTATTAATGAATGTCAAACAAAAACAAAAAGACCCAGGTAGTTCAAATTTCGAAAGGACTCAACTGATAGTTGCCTGCTGACAGGTGCAGTGTTACCATTTCATTTAAGAGACGGAAATTCAATAAGTCACGGTCTTATTGACTTGCCCTCGTAAGCTCTATAAATATATGAAAGAAAATTAATTTAATAATAAATATATTTATTAATTTTTGTATTGATTATTTTTACCGACCGACGATAGTACGGGAGGTATTGTTTTCATACCAAATTTCACATGTGGAGATTTTTACATATCTCCACGAATCATGCATTTTCTTAACAGAAAAAAGTATTTTTAGCATGATGTCTGTCCGTCCGGATGTGTACAGCTTGAACGGCTCAACGGATTTTGATGAAATTTGGTATATTTACTTATTGCATCAGTGGGATGAATTGATCAACTTTTGGTGTATATCCGGAAACCGGAAGTGGTAGTATTAGCGATCGACGATAGGAAGGGAAGGGTTATTTTCACATCAAATTTCACATGAGGAGATTTTTTTATATATCACCACGAATCATGCACTTTGTTTTGGTTTTATCCTCGGGAAAATCATATTTATTAGTTTTTTCTTGATTTAAAATTATATGACGTCATCCAGCCATTCATGACGTCACAGCCTGGTTTTACATATATATTATAAATAAAATAAAATTTAAAATATTTATGTTATATTCATATTTGTTTTTTATTACATTAATAGATATATTAAAATTATTTGAAATTGTTTCTGTAGTTGGAAATTAATTTATTTCAATCCGTCGGCCGGTTCTGCGCCTGGCCACAGGTCAACTTATTTATATACATTTACATTTGATATTATCTTATTTAATTGAATATTTAATATATTTTTTTTTTATAGTATAAAATTTCTAGGAAAATAAAGATTTTATAAGATAATAAAATTGTTTATTTTTTAAATTTCAATATTTACTTTTCTTCTTTAATATTCAGTTATATATCATATAAATATTTTAATTATCATTAATTATTACTGATTTCTGGTGATTACGGGTTTAAGTCCGTGGCCAGGGATGGGAATTTCTCTAGCTGAGGTCTATGTAATGGTTCCGGGTCAAAATTGGGAAGCCACTTGATAAAACGTAGTAGTGCAATATATTTTTTAAACATTTTATAAAATATTTAAAACAAAATTATAGTATATATGTTAATAAATTAATAAAAAAAATTTTGTTTATATAGTTAACATTTAATTGAATTGAATTATTAATAAAAATTTTTTAAGTAATACAATTTACAAATGATTTGAATAATTCCTGATTATTTATAAGTATTTTTGATGATGATGAAAAAAAAAGTTGCTTGTATAAAGAATCATCAATTAAAATGAAATAAAAAACATGAATTGAAAGCAAAAAAAAAAGAATAAAAAAAGTGAACTATAACTGTAATAAATGCTTAAAACTTTTCTTCCCGGCATTTATTCACAATGCAAATCGGCCTCTGAGAACAAATCTAATCACATGTTGTTAATTCGTACAATTTCCTTGGGGTGGGGGATTAGCTCACTGGATACCGTTAAATGAAAGTGATGCATAATTAGGATTTATAAATCTCATAGGGAGTTATCAGGTATCTCTTTTCACTAAACTATTTAATGTACCTGAATCGAGAGAGCGAAGGTGGCCTAATAAGAACAAAAAAAACTTAAGGAATTGAAAATGTTTTCGAGTGATGACACCATTCGGATGGGCTACATGCGAGTGAGATCATCGTAGAAGAGGTGAAGACCCTGCAGGCGGGACAGGATCAGGGATGACGCCAATCTCCCTTTTTGAACTCCCCTCACCCTCTTTATAACTTATATACTTATAATAATATATATTTAGTATCTTTTACTGATTTATGCTCGATGAATGATGAAGAATCTCTTCTTATTTTTATAGCTACTAAATATCCAAGAATTTTATTTTTGAATAGATATAAATCTTTTAATAGGAACACATTAATTTTTACTTTCATTTTTTTATTTGAAAGAAAAATATATTCGAACAAAAATTTAATTTTGAGAGTTTAACTAAGATCTTCTAAATTCAAAAAAAAAATATTATTTGGTGTGTTGGTGAATTGAAACTTCATATTTTATTATTTTAAAATTTTCAACTTTATATATTAACAAGAAAGATTCTGATTGTACTATAACTATATAATAAAAGGAAGCCAGATAATAATTATTTTTAAAAAAAACTTCTGACTTTTTACTATCTCGCCAAATGACGTAAATTTTCGATGTCGAGATTTTGATGTTTTTATACGTTTTTGAAGGTCCGTGTGTCATTTTCACTAAGGTTAAAAAAATGCCTGTCTGTCTGTCTCTCTCTCTCTCTCTCTCTCTGTGTATGTGTGTATGTAGACAAGATTACGCAAAAAGTTTGAGCTAGAATAATGAAATTTGGTACACGGGCATTGTTCCAAATTCGTAGTTTTTTTGAGAAATGTGGCTCATTCGGAAGAAGACCATCACCTACCACGTTTTCATTTTTTCCCTCTAAACTGACCGTAAAAATAAAGTTTTTCACATGATTAATAAGTTGACCTGTGGCCAGGTCCGAACCGACCGACGGTTTGAAATAAATTAATTTCCAGCTACTGAAACAATTTCAAATAATTTTAATATATCTATTAATGTAAAAAAAACAGATATGGATATAACATAAATATTTTTAATTTTATTTTATTTATAATATATATGTAAGACCAGGCTGTGACGTCATGAATGGCTGGATGACGTCATATGATTTTAATTAAGAAAAAACTAATAAAGATGATTTTTCTCGAGGATAAAACCAATACAAAGTGAATGATTCGTGATGATATGTAAAAAATCTCCTCATGTGAAATTTGGTGTGAAAATAACCCTTCCCTTCCTATCGTCGATCGCTAATACTACCACTTCCGGTTTCCGGATTTGCACCAAAAGTTGATGAATTCATCCCACTGATGCATTAAGTAAATATACCAAATTTCATCAAAATCCGTTCAGCCGTTCAGGCTGTACACATCTATACGGACGGACAGACATCATGCTAAAAATACTTTTTTCTGTTAAGAAAATGCATGATTCGTGGAGATATGTAAAAATCTCCACATGTGAAATTTGGTTATCGACTATCGTCGGTCGGTAAAAAATTTATTTTGTTTTTACAATAATATATACACAAACAAAAGTACCAATGACAAGCTGGTGAATAAAAAATTTAATTATAATTTTTTTAAAGATGTTCCTATGATATTTTATAATTTTCAAAAACCTCTCCATAACCAATAAAATCATTGAAGCAAAATTAATAATATAATAAGTTGACCTGTGGCCAGGTCCGAACCGACCGACGGTTTGAAATAAATTAATTTCCAGCTACAGAAACAATTTCAAATAATTTTAATATATCTATTAATGTAATAAAAAACAGATATGGATACATAAATAATAAATATAAACATTTTTACCGACCGACGATAGTAAGGGAGGTATTGTTAATTGTATTTTATTTATAATATATATGCAAGACCAGGCTGTGACGTCATATAATTTTAAATCAAGAAAAAACTAATAAATATGATTTTTCTCGAGGATAAAACCAATACAAAGTACATGATTCGTGGTGATATATAAAAAAATCTCCTTTGGTGTGAAACTAACCCTTCCCTTCCTATCGTCGATCGCTAATACTACCACTTCCGGTTTCCGGATTTGCACCAAAAGTTGATCAATTCATCCCACTGATGCATTAAGTAAATATACCAAATTTCATCAAAATCGGTTGAGCCATTCAGGCTGTACACATCTATACGGACGGACAGACGGACAGACGGACGGACAGACATCATGCTAAAAATACTTTTTTCTGTTTAGAAAATGCATGATTCGTGGAGATATGTAAAAATCTCCACATGTGAAATTTGGTGTGAAAACAATACCTCCCTTACTATCGTCGGTCGGTAAAAAATTGAAATACTGAAGATATATGAGATAAGAATAGTTTGATTATCAAATATGAAGATAGGAACAAGTTTAACAAATGACTGGACATTAACCATAGAACTTGACACTTCCCCTTCCCAATGAATGTGCAAAATCGGTATTTGTGACGTGAGATAAAAGAACGGAGTTCCATTGGGTCATAGATCCTCTTTTCAATGTGGAGGCGTAGTATAAGATTTATGCCTTAAGAAAATATGTCCAAACTTTATATAGTTATTTATTTGTCTTTTGAAAGTTAACCCATATTTTCTCAGCTATCTTCTGTCGTTAAAAAATTCTCAAAGAGCATTCTCTAGTTATATTCTTTGAAATCAATACTTAAGTGCTCAAAAAAAACATTCACATTTAAAAACAATGAATCAATTAATATAAATTTATATACCTATTAGTTGCTTAGCCCGTCTACTTTTCAGTTAATAAGGAAGATAATCGCATTCGTTTCTTTTCATATTGTTAGTTTCAATTTATTTTTGTTATTCAATTTAAAGATAATTGAAAGTACCTTTCAAGATTTTCAAGAATAAATAAAAAGTATTTTTTTTATTTCTGAATCCCTCTATTAATATTTAATTAACAAAATTTAATTTAGATTCTTTTTTTTATAAAAAATGTGTTTGTCAAGTTTGGATTAAAAAATATTTAGTTTTCTTAGTTTAGTTTTTTTTTCTTTTCTAGTTTAGTTTAGCGAGTTAAAATTTAATAATTGATATTAATTATTTAATTAGGTTTCTTTAATTAAATCATTTTTGTTTAAAAAATGCAGAAAACTTGGACTTCTCTTTTTTTGTTTGTTTATTAGTTTGTGTTTATTACTTCAACTCATCTATTAAAAAGTTATTATCACGAAAGTAAACATTTATATTAACCATTAATTGTATAATCATTATAATATTTTACATTAATTAAAAAAAAAAAATTATAAAAAAAGAAATTTTATACTTATTTTTTTATAATGATCTTTTCTTAGGAATGTCGTTAATTTCTCTCCGCCCTTGTGCACGTATGTTAAATGGTCCTAAATAAACTAAACTAAAATAGACAATGCTAAAATTAATTATTGATATTGTAAGATGCAGTGATGAGAAATATAAAGAAAAAATAACTTATAAAAATCAACAATCATTATAATATGTTTTTTTTAAAATAATATATTAAATTTTATCACATAATTCGATTACTGAATTTTAAATTATTTATTTTTATATTATTTTGTATAATAGATTTGAGCAATGCTAGGAAAATTAGCTGGAGTGTCTCCACTCGACTATCTCGCAATTTGAATTCGATTAAATAACATAATATATTATATTTAAATTAAATTTAATTAATTATAAATTATAAATAATAAATATTAAACCAGCGCATGTTTGGCTTTTTATTGATGGCACCATGGAACGTGTTGGCGCGTGAGATTTGCAGTGTTAAAAAATTAATTCTGGTACTTTCAGCGATTCAATCAGGCTGAAATTCTATATATAGCAGTTTTATACAATTATTAATCATGTGAAAAATTATCAAACATATATTTTTATTTTTACGGTCACTTTAGAGGAAAAAAAATCAAAACGTTGTAGGTAATGACCCTCTTCCGGTTGAGCTACATTTCTCAAAAGTTGATAGAAAACTATGAATTTTGAATAATGTCCATGTACCAAATTTCATCATTCTAGCTCAAACCGTTTTTGCGTAATCTTGTCTACATACATACACACACACATACACACACACACACACACACACACACACACAGACATTTTTCTCAACCTTAGTGAAAATGATTCAGGAACCTTCAAAACGTATAAAAACATCAAAATCTCAACATCGAAAATTTTCATGATCGCAATACTATCTCTGGCGAGATAGTAAAAATACACTCTTGATTAAAAATAATTTAAAATTTTTTTGACTTTTTACTAGATAGTATTGCGATCACGAAAATTTTAGATTTCGTGATTTTGACGTTTTTGAAGGTCCCTGAATCATTTTCATTGAGGTTGAGAAAAATGTCTGCTGTGTGTGTGTGTTCGCAAAAACGGTTTGAGCTAGAATAATGAAATTTGGTACAAGGGCTTTATTCAAAATTCGTAGTTTTCTATCAACTTTGAGAAATGTAGCTCATTCGGAAGAGGGTAATTACCTACAACGTTTTAAATTTTTTTCCACTAAACTCACCGTAAAAATAAAGATATATTTTTAATAGTTTTTCACATGATTAAAAATTGTATATAAGTGCTATATAGAGAATTTCAGCTGGATTGAATCGCTGAAAGTGCCATCAACAAAGAGCCAGGCACGCGCTGGTCTAATAAATATTATTTTTTTAATTTTTCTTTATAATTTAACTATTTAATTAAATTTAATTTAAATAAAATATATATTAATTAATCCAATTAAAATTTACGAGAGTGGAGATAATTCTGATTTTTTAAGGTAAATATAAAAAAATGCAGCAAATTAATTTATCAACATAAATTCAAACATATTCGGGGCAGGCAAGACTCAACACTAATCAGCTTTGTATTTATTATTATTATTTTCTATTTTAAATCATTATTCACTATTATTTATTATTATACATATTTAACCTTTAAAATAAGTATTATTAATCATAATTGTCAACCTAAAATATGATGATGATGATACTTTATAAAAATACTAAATAAATATATGAAATTATTTTTTGACCATCTCCATTATATGGTACTCTTCAAATCTAAAATTTGACTTATTTTTTAAAACTTACATAGAATTTTTTTTTAAATATCTAGAGAGAAAGGTGCATTTTATTTTACTTCTGGCTGGGATAATGGAGATGGAACTTTTCAATAAATTAAATAATTTATTAATAAAAACATTTTTAAATTAATAAATTATTTTAATTATTTTCATCTAAGAGATAATTATAGGAGATAAATATAGATATGATTGTATATATTTTCCTTATGGGACAAAATTTTGGGGCCAAATTTTTTAAGTTTCTTTTACAATCTCCCTATTAAAACTATTTATTAATGAATTTTATAATAACATATAAAGATTCTAGTAGACTGGGTATAAAATATCTTTTTTAATTCAATACAAATCTTAGTGTAGAAAATATAACAAAAGATATAGCCATTCAATTGATACTTTAATTGTCTTAATGTTAGTTATTAAGCTCATCCGTGCCACTCAGGTATTCCAGTCAATTCTATTAAAAGAGCGCAATACTCTCTCAATAAAGATCTTACCATAAATGGTTAGAGTTGGGTCCAAACAATACCATTTTAGGGGAAAATTGAGACTAATTTGAAAAAAATTCAACATAGTGCTAGAAAAATCGATACAATGATTTACATATTCGAAAATTCAAGTGTTTCCATGATTACAGAAATTCTAGTTAATAAATGTAACTTTACATTATTTGGTGAAAGCGACAATTTGCAATTCATTTTAACAAATTTGCTTATCATGTTTCCTCTTGAAATAACTATTTTTTTCACAGTCATTTATATTAAAATATTAGAAAATATTATTCATTACTATTTTAAAATTGTGTTGATTTTTTCAAAATAAATCAACTTGCTCATTATTATAAATATTATGAGAAAATCAAAGATAAACAAAGATGTTTTACAAGCCATTTTTGGGAATAATTGGGTATTCTAAAGCCAGCTTTCTTATTATCTCATGACTAGTTTAAAAAAAATTATAAATAACTAATTTATAATTTTCTATAAAGGTATTTATGATTTTATCTGCCATTTTTTATAGGCTATTGAGATCCAAGTCCATTATTGCCAATATTATTTTTTATTTCTTTTTAATTGTATTTTTTTTTCATCATTTAATTTAATAATTAATTTTGTGTGAACTTGATGATATTTAATAACTTACCCTTAAGTTACTTAGCTCTGTACTATATCATTTGAGTTTTGCAAGTTATTACATTGAACGCTCTTTATAAGTAGGGTGACCAAACGTCCCATTTTTCCGGGATTGTCCCGTTTTTAGGTGCTCTGTCCCGGCGTCCCGAAAATGACTTCGGGACAGCCTATTGTCCCGTTTTTTAAACATTTAGAACATTTCGTACTTTTTTTCAAAATTTTTTCAATTTGATTCTAAAAAAAAAAAATAACAAAAGGTAAAATGTCCCGGTTTGGTGTTTTCCTTTAGGGTTTGTCGGTTTTTAAAAACTGGTTTTTTGGATAAAATTATGAAATTCGAAAATGGTTTTTTAGTAGAAAAAATCGGTTTCAATGTATGAATATCACTTAAAAAACAAAAATAAATGAGCTGTGGCCAGGCACAGACCGATCGAAGATTGGAAATAAATTAATTTCCAAACAACATTATTTTTTTTTTATTTTTTTTTTTATTTAGCATCCATTTATTTTGTACATCTGCCCGATGGCAATAATACATGGTTTACAAATAAAGAGTAATAAATAGGGAAGGGAGGTAAAAGGAAATAATAGGGCAGGTAAAGGATAGTGAGTCATTGGAAGTGTGGGTAGGAAAATAGTCAAGGAGGAAGAAGGGAATGTCACTGAATTATTAATCTGATGGCTAATCCCAGCAAGGGCACCATCGCGGGTCTATTTATTAATGTCTCTTCTCAAGTCCTGTGGTTTGAGTCTTTTGAGTCGTCTCAGTTGTCCTTGTGTGTCTAATAGTTGTCGGGCTTTGGGATTAGGGTGTTTAAGGAGCATATTTTTTAATAACAAACAAAAATTTTTTAGTTGATTCTTTTTTTTTTGCTTGTTAAAACATATGGGGCTAACTTTAGACCCTTGGCCTAGGGCGCCATAAGAGCTCGGGCCGTGCCTGTTAAGGAGTCTGTCTTTGTAGCGAAGGCTGTAATTTTTAATTTCCATTTCGACTGTATCCATTCCGAGGTCCCTATGAATCAGACTGTTAGGGACATACCAAGGAGCACCGACTATCAGTCTAAGGGTTTTGTTTTGAAACCGCTGAATCAGGTCTCTGTTGGATTTGCTAGCGGTCCCCCACATCTGAATGCCATAGGTCCAATTGGGTTTAAGGATCATTTTATAAATTAGAAGTTTATTGTCTATCGTCAGTTGAGATTTTTGTCGGAGCAGCCAGTATAATTTGTTAAGTTTAAGTCTCAGAAACAACATTATATAGATATATATATATATAAAGTATCAAAAAAAATATTTTTAAAATTTGAATTAGAATGAGTAAATTATATTATCTTGGTTTTTATTTTTAGTTTAATTACTCAATAATTAATTACTACTAAATTTTAAGTGAAGTATTTTGGGACAATGCATATAAAATTAATATATTGTAAACCACCACTTCTGGTTTCCGGATATACACCAAAAGTTGATGGATTCATGGTACCATGCATTAAGTAAATATTCCAAATATTATCAAATCCGTTGAGCCGTTCAAGCTGTACACATCTATCTATATGATCTATATCTATATCTATCTATTTGAGCTGACAGCTGTTCACAACAACAAATTGTAAAAAATTCGATTATTGGAATGTGTTTGTTTCTTGTGCTGCCAGTATTAAAGTTAATTTCTGTTAATTAGAATAGTTACTACAATTTCTGTTAGTTTTTGTTAATTAATTAATTAATTAATTAATATTTTTGTGTTTTTTCCCTATAAGCAACTTTTCCCAATAAGAAACTTGTTTATTGAAATTGGTTCAAATGAGTTGCTTATATAGAGCGTTCGCTATATAAACTATTTTAAATTTGTTTATGAAAATTATCCCCTATCTATATATATATATTTATTTTAGTTCCTTATATAAATATTTTTAGCACTATAGGTCTATAAAAAGATACTTGGAAGTTTGTAATTCTTTAAAAATTTAAATAATCGAATTATATCTATATTCAAAAAACAAAATATACCAATTCATTTTTAGAGAGAGTTCTTATTTTTCTGATCATTATTTTTAATTTCTATTTTTATTTTTAATTATATTGAATTACCTTCATTATTTTAATACTATACATTTTAGTAATTATGATTATTTAGTAATACATGAAAAAAAATTGATAAATAAAGATACAATAAATGCAAGTAAGATGATCAAAAAAGTTAAACACTCAAGTTGTTTTGTTTTTTCCTTTATTCAATTACTCTCCATTGTAGATTGAAACCACATTATATATATATATATATATATATAAAATCTATTTCCCTGTTTAATAAAGGGTTCTTTTCGTGATCAATTTACTTTTGCTTTTGATCTCAACAAACACCTGAGAAGATCACTATAATAGAGGTCTGTATCGTTCGGAACTAAAAAGAGGGAAAAAAATCCCTATAATTTGTTCTTGCCACTCTGCGTGATTCGAATTGGAAAACAATTTTCACAAAATTATTTTTAATTTAGAAAATAAAAAAAAAATATTTCAAATTTGATAACTCTTGTCTAGCTGTTAAGGAATATATTAAAATACAACATTCTATATATATCATATATGACATAATAAAAAAAAACCTTCCTTCAAGGGATAAATTTAAAGTTTTTTATAAGTTTATCATATTTCATTATTTTAAGTCTAAAAACTGTTTATTTATTTTATTATTATAGTTTGTAATATTTTAATTTTACAATTTCCAAAATGGTCCAATCTTTTTAGAAAATAATTTTTTTATAGAAAAAACATTATTAAAATATAATATTTTCCAAATCTAAAATGATAATATATTATTTTAGATTATACATTTTTAAGTAAATTATTTGTATTTGTTAAAAAAATTATTTTTAGTTGATGAAAAAAATGATACTCTCCTTTCTTCCAATAAATAAAATTTTTTAGATCAAACGATTGATCTATTTTAAAAATTTGAAATTACATTATGAATGTTTTTTTATTCACAACATAAAATTTTATTAATATAAAGAAAAGCTATTTTAAATAGGTGAAGTCAAAGTGCCGCTCTTCCAAACTTACCACCTGAGGCAATAACCTTGTCGGTTCACCTCACTAACCTCACGTGATAATTGATAACTAATATATATATATATATATATATATATTAAATAAAACAAATAATAAAATAAAATACACACATACATAATTTCAATAGATTAAATTAATAATAATTAGTAAAATTTAATTAATAATAATTAAATTTTACATTATATTTGATTTTTTTATATTTTGTTTTCTTTCGTTTTTTTTGTTTTTTGTATCATTTCTAAAAAGATAAAAATATTACTCTGGATTTCTAGATGGTTATGTATGCCCTCAATTAAAGGCATTTATGACCGTCCATTACAGAGTGTTGTGTATTATGTACCCAGGGCTGGGCAGTAACCCGTTACAAGTAACGGCGTTCCCCGCCCCGTTACTTTTTTGTAACTCGTTCCTCAAAATAAAAAGAGCAGTTCCTCATTTTTTGAGGATTCCTCCCGATTTTTTTTTTAATTTCGCGTTTCGGCAATTTCCGGCAAATCACGAAATGAACCATACGGCACATTGGGGCATATTGCTAGCGACCATCTTTCCTATATGACAATTTTTGAGTGGAAAGGTCGTGAAAATTTGTTAGATTTTGAATTTGTATCTTTTATGAAAGATAAAAATAAAATATTAACTATATAGAAAATTACCCCACAATAAAAAAATTATTTTTTAAATTTAATACGCATTTATGCTCATCTTCTTTTTGAAAGGAAATCAAATTTTTTCCTCTGATAATATTGATTGACAGCATTATTAGCCTACACTTTATCAAGATTTACAATTATCAAATTTAAAAAGTTTTTTGAATTATATTTTTATTAAATTATGGTTTAATTATATTGTCTTAATAAGTTTTCTTATAAATGTATATAAAAAAATTTAAAAATCGTATATAATTTTATAAATAAAAATTAAACAAATTTATATTAAATATTCTTTTTTTCCTAATCCTAAAAGTTTCTGTTAAGATTGTTGGTATTGTGAGAGTGTACTTAAAAGTAATTTATTTATGGAATAAATATGTTTTAAAGCACTTAAATGGTTTACCCAGGTATTCACCTCGAAACTACCTGAAGTAAACAAAAAAGATTTTTTTTAAGGAACCGTAACGTTAAAAGTAACGCGTTCCAGGAACTTGTAACTGTAATGAGTCCCTCAACAAATGGAAGGAACTGTAACTGTATCGAGTTCCTCGAAAATGGAAGGAACTTGTAACTGTATCGAGTTCCTCCAAAATGGAAGGAACTTGTAACTGTATCGAGTTCCTCCAAAATTGAGAAACGGCCGAGCCCTGTATGTACCTAAATATGTAAATATGTTGATTATTTTTGTTTTTTGAAGTGAAAACTTCTTTAGCGGCGTTGAGCACTTTTGCGGGATGGGGAAAAAGTATAGAACTCGCGTGAGATTCCAAAACGACCCGACCGGTGAGATCGACCCGACAGATATACGCATGCGCAATACGCCAGAATGTTAGACACTAAACTTCTGATACATTCTTTACAAAATTTTACATATTTGCCATATTAAATATTATTATTTATATTTACATTAATAATCAGTATTACTAAATTATGTATATATAAAATAAAATATTTTAATATATTATTATATGTTAAATTATATTAAATTAATTTCTAATATATTTATATAATTTAAAATTAATTTCAGAATATATATATATATATATATATATATATATATATATTAAATTATATACTATATATAATATATTATATAATATATATTTTAATAAATTAATTTTTAAATTTTAAAAAAAATTTCAAGAAAGTAATTGGAGTTATTAATATTAAGAATCAATAAATAAATTTATTAAATATACATTTAAACATGTAAATTAATCTATATATAAATTTAATAAATATTCAAACAATAATTGAAACAATATAAATAAAACGATTCAATATTTTACTTACATTGTGATTTATATTTTTATTTTTATTACAACTATTATTATGGGTATGTTATTTTTGGCAGTTTAAAAAAAATTAAAAATATTAACAAAATTTATCAAAATAATAAGTTGAAAAGATTTCCAATTATTTTTATTTATTTATTGTAAATTTTTCAATGTAACCATGGTAACCATAAATAGACTTTTACCAAAATATTACTAATTAAATTAATTTTGGATAAATTAATTTTAGATTTAACTACACTAAAACCTTCCCTGGGACGCCCACAACAATCCCTGAAAGTTTCAATGCAATCGGACGGGTAGTTTTTGAGTATTTGACAGACACACACACAGACAGACATATATATATATATATTCATACACATCGTTTTTTAATATTTTTGTAATAATAATCAGTTTGCTGAAAAAAATAATTATGAATTTTATATATATATATATACGTATATAAATTTCATTTTTCTCGTGAAGCTGGTGCGCATTCCAAATTTCTTACGCACAAGTTTTCACTTCTGTCGGCCAGTCCCACGACTGCCAATTCGACTTTTTTTAATATTTTTTGTCTCAACGCAAAAAGAATAATATATAAAAATGAATGTATATGAATTTATTAAATAAATAAATAAAATAAATAAAAAAAATTAATTAAATTTCATTTTTGAAATTAATTATATTTTTTCGTCTAATTTATTGAAAAATATTAATAGATAAATTGTAATGAAAAAATATTGAATAAATAAATATTAAAGAATAATAATAATTTTATTGTAATAAAAAATATTTAATAACGAAATGAATCTTTTATATTTTATTATTAAATATATTGCTTCTTTTTATTTTTACAATAAAATTAATTATTTAAATATTAATTATATAGCAAATACTAAAAATAACCATATAAAATAATTATACTCATTAAATATAAAATTTATATCCTTATCTCAGAATTATCAAAATAGAATAGGGAGAATATTTATTCCGAAATCTTGACTAACATTGTAAATTAGTTTGATTAAATAATACATTATTTTATAATCTTATCCATTAGGAATACTAATTTTCTTTCTACATAGTAGAATTTCTTATCTCTCTTTTAAATTATTATAATTATTTATTAAGGTACAGATTAGAAGCTATTAAAATTTATCAGTTAATTGTTTCAATAAATAATATCTTATCAATTTAATAATTAATATATTTGAGGAACAAAATAATACTTCTATGGTTGCCTCTCATAGCATTTCTTGGCCTAAAAAATAACAATTTAACTCTTGAAGATTATTTTTATAATTTAATAATATTATTCTCTGTTTTTCAGTTACAAAGTGGAAAAAGGAAGAAATTAATTATTTTCAGGAAAACTAAATCTTATTCTATGAATAATATACCTGTAAATTAGCTTACTTTTATTTTATGAAAACAATAATAAAATTGAAATTATTTTTTGTTTCCGCTTTTAAGTTGAAAAACACTTTCTTCTCTACTAGAATAATATCGGGAAACTGGAGCGCCTAATTCCTTACGTTTCCAGCAAAGCTCTGGGCTGGAGGCTTAGAAACTTTTGTTAAACTTCCAAGCTTGGAAGAATAATAACAGTGGAGCACCGTTGAAGAAGTGATATCCATGTAAGCGATATTTAAGATAATCATTACCATTATCTAACATGCCTATCTATTTGATGGTCCACCTATTCGCATCAAAACAAACAATATTTTTTAGCATCCCACAAATTTACATTTATATTTTACACCTGCCTATTTTGGAGCAAATATATTATATATATATATATATATATATATATATATATATTAGATACTTGTATGTACTCTGATCAGGTTTTTCACTTTAAAAAAACATTTATTAAAAATTGATACAATATATGAGCCTTTTATTTTGACAGTGGCCTAACTCCATTTATCTTCAAATCAAGATATTTAAGGGTTTGCGTTTTAATGAACTTAAAAATATAAGTATAGGATCCTGATTAGTCATACTGCTTAAGTGTAAGGGGAACCACATAAGTAAGGACTAAGGGAAACCAAATAGAAAAGGACTAAGGAAACAAAATGGGAAAGGATTAAGGGCACTAAATGGAAAAGGACGAGGGAAACCAGATGGGAAATAGCTTGAAAAATGGTCAGGGGGAGTAATTGGAAAGTATTAGAGGAACCACGGAAAGGGTTATGGGAACCCCATAAGCAAGGATTAGGGGAGCCAAACTGGAAAGCACTAAGGCAAACCACATAAGAAAGAACTAAGAGAAACCAAATGAGAATTGACTAAGGGAACCACATGGGAAAGGACTAGACGAACCAAATGTGAAAGCGTTAGAGAAAATGGCTAGGGGAACTCACTGGGGAAGTACTAGAGAAACCAAATAGGAAAGGACTAGGGGAACCAAATGATTTCATATTTACCAATTCATTTCTATTCCTTCTTCAAGACATAAAATTTATCTATATAAATACAAATATATGAGTTACACTCAGTTGTATGATAAAAATGATCGTAGAAATAAACGAATATTTTAGTAAATAAATAAATTAAATATGAATATCAGAGTTATATTAATTTCTAGATTATTTCATCAGGACTTACATTAGTCAATTTTTATTTAATATTTTAATTTTATTTATTTATTTAGGAAATACATTACATTCAATTTGTATCGATTGTTATTTCAATCCACCTTTGGCGATAAAACACCAAAAAAAAATACAAATAAAAACATAATTACAAATTTAGGTACATAATATATAACACCCTGTAATCGACGGTAATAAATGTCTTTAATTTAATATTTAAAAATAAATTAGTTTGAATATGAATTAGATATTTTAGTTGGAAAGTAAGACTTGAGCATCATGTGCAGCCGTATCACTGATGGTCTAATTTGCAGGGGTTAAAAAAATTGATATATTTTCCATAAAATTGTTTAATATTGTCAAAATTAATTTCAATTTTCATTATTATCTTTAAATAAATATGTTTAGTAGTTGGGTATATATAAATAAATAAATAAATAAATATATATATACAATTAAATAAATTTTTAATGATTTTGAACGCGAATGTCAAAATTAATAATAAAACACATGTTTGGACCAAGATAAGAATATAATGATCCAGTTTAAGATTTGAATGATTTGTAATTATAGAGCGTTTTGTCATAATAATCTCATGGGTCAAATATAATGTGAATTTGACTTCATCAATTAATGGGAAACTGATTAGAAATACTAAATGAGAGAAAAATAATTAATTTTTCTAAAAATATACATAATTATTTCTAAATCTGTTAAAGTTAAGAAATTATAGCAAAAAGTTTTATTAAACAAAATAGAAATATGAATAATAGATAAGAAAAAAACCCAATATATTAAACAAAATACTTAATGCTAAATATGATCAAGAGTTATTAATTTACCTGAATATCGATATATTACGATCATAGTTAATGTTATTTAATTTTAAATAACAGTTTGGTTGAATTTTAATAGTAGTATATAAAGTAGCTATGTTAATTTGAAAGAATAGTGGATGAATTTGTGGAGTACGCTCTTACAGGTGTATCACTGATTACCTAACTTTCAGGAGTTAAATTTAAAAATTTAAATTTATTATTGAAAATGGTTTTGGAAAATAAATTTAAAAAAAACACCAACCATACGAAACATTTTTCAAATATCTCTGAATTTATTTCATTTTTTCTATCAATATATTATTCTAAATGCTAATTATTAATAATCGAGTTTTGAATATATGTATACCAAAAATAATTTCATTCCATGTGTCTTATTTTTATGCATGATATGCAAATTTAAATAACCAAAGTTCAAGTGTGATTGAGAAATAAATTTGTTACTACTACTTAATGAGGAAATAGGATTTGTGATGTGTGACTTTATATATAAATAAATATTTATATACATATATTTATATTTTACATATTAAAATATTTTCATCTATTCTAATTAAAATTTATCCTCAAAAATACAATTGAAGATAAGAATCTACTATATGTTCGTTGTCGTACTAACTAGACGTATTTTAGAGTTAGTGCTAGTGGGGAGATTCTTTAGGGTTTCAGAACGAAGTAAGTCAAAAATTATCCACCCAATCAACCCAAAATCCCAACATTGAGTCCTGGTGCCCTAGAATAGGAAAATATTCTTTTCTATATCAACTGGACACCAAAACGCCATGACTGAAATCTCACAATAAAACTTTAAAATAATTGAAATTAATTAAATTTAGTTAAATGATATATTTTAGAATTTAGATATGCATAAAAGTGAATAATCAAAATTAGGTCTATATTTAATTTTTAAATTGTATATTAATAAATTTCTTTATAAATGGGAGTAGTTTTAAATATATATTGGATTGTTGTTTAAAGGAAAATTTGATTTCTTATATACTTGCTATTTTATTGATCATTTAAATACTAGATTATTAAATTCATTAATTAAGAAAATAATTATAGATTCTAAAACTTGTTCCCGATCAGGGCATTACTGTTTCCTTAATTATAGATTTTTTGAGGAAATTATGTTTTTTATAGAATTTTCATTTAATATTTAATTTAATCTTAATAATAATAATTAAATCTGGAATTGAAAAGAGAGAATGTTTTTGTAGAGTGATGAACAGGTCATATATTTATATATTTTAGTTCAGATGAAAAATATGCGATTAATTTTTAAAATATTTTAATATAAAGGAAAAATGAAAGTAGGAAAAAGCTCAAGTGGTTTGGAATTTTATAGAAATCGTATTAAATTTATTATCCCAATATCAACCAATGAACCTGAATAATGCAAAGGACTTTTATGAGGGCCACAAATGTATGCATTTATTTATAAATTTACAGTTAAAAAGAGAAATAAAAGTATTACAAATATATACTTAAACTTCTTATCATTTTATTTTGTTTATATCTGAAATCATTTTTCATTCTTTAAAAGGAAGCTCTTTTTAAGTAAATATTAGTAACCTAGATAATATTTACGCTTGCGTGATATGATATAATTAATTAATATTATATATATAAATAATTATTCAATGCATAATTTAAACAAAATTTCATTAATAATATAATAAGAAAAACAACAACATTTATTGTTAATTAATTATTATTTAATTAACATTTAAGTAATATTTTCATATCTATTTAATATTCCTATTAAAATAAACCTACTACATTAAAAAATAAATTATTAGATGAATCTATATATATGTATATAATGTTTTGAAAAAAATGAACTTGATAATTTTCGGATAATTACCGTACAAAGTGTTTAGTATAATTAAAATTTTTGAAAGAATTGGAAAAAAATTGTTTCTAAACAAATTATCTTTTATGTTCTAAAAATTTATTTAAATTACTTTATATTAAGTTATTTCAAATTATTTTCAAATGATATTTTATTAAACAAAATATTTTTTTTATTGGTGGCATTAGTCAAAGACTAGTCTTTAAAATTTATAAAATATTTATCATAATTTTATAAATTATATACAAATAAACAATAATAAAAAATCATGATTTAAATTTAATAAAAAGTTTTATATAGCTAAATAAATATAACCAAATTATAAATTTAATAATAATACTATTTGTTATAATAAAAGGCGCCACAGGGTGAGAGGTTAGCGAAGCTGGCTCATCAACCCAAAATCCCGATATTAACCCTTGGTCACACAGACTAAGACCCAGAATCCCAAAAATATTCCCAACTAAATAATCCCTTGAAAATGGCGCTTAAATGGGTTCCGAAACGTCAAGAAAACAATCTCACAAAAATACATGATTATATCCCTGATAAATCTGATAGTAATATATATATATATATATATATATATATATATAATTTTTGCTAGTATAATAAGATAAGATAGATAAGTCAAAATAAATATAATAATAAAATAGAAGTGAATGATTTGATGGTGGTTAATGGATATGGCCAAAATATAAATATTGAATAAATCATTTTATTTTCTGGTATAAGTGATTATAATATTATTATTATAAAAAAATTTTTCCTCTTAATTTCAACTTTCTGGCTATTCAAATAATATTAACCCAAATGGATTTGTAGATAGATAGATGGCTGTTTATTCTGGAGAAGGTGTACCATATTCAGGTGCCAAGCGTTGTGCGTGAGTGGGACTTTCACCTGTACACGAATGCCAAGTGCCGGTGAAATTGACCGTCTGGAACCATCAAGGCAAGGTCACTGGGAACATCGCCGACAGATCACACAGCACCACTTTCCAACGAATTGCAGAGCAACTTCAACTCTTGTAACAAAAAATAAATATAGTAAAAAAAAAATACAAACTTTTTTCAGATCAAAAATAGTCATGACCAAATCTAACACACTTTTCAAGAACAGGTCTTTGATGATTATTAATTATATGCATGTTGAGCAGATCAAAAGACTTTTCAAAAAAAAAAATAAATAAATAAATAAATAAAAATAAAAAACTACATACTGCAAATTCTTTTTTTTCTAGTATCAAGAATTATACTTAATACAAAAAGAAAACCAAATCCGTAATTAAATTAATTAAATATTATTAAGACCTATATATAAATTTATTTAGAGATAAATTAAATTTTTTTTTTTATTTCTTCTAATTTATCTTTTGATTGTAAACTTAACAGATTGTTATATATGCTTTTAAAATATTTCTGAAAATCAAATTATAAATATAACAAAACAAAAAAAATCTGGACAATTTGAAGTGGATTCAATAATTATATTATATTTAAATTTAATTTAATTATCTATAAATTAAAATTAATTGTTATTGGTACCATGTCACGTGCTTGAAGTGTGATTTGAAGTGATAAAAAATTATCAAGCTGAAATTCTATATATATAGCAGTTATATACAATATTTAATCATGTGAAAAACTATCAAAAATATATCTTTATTTTTACGGTCAGTTTAAAGGAAAAAAAATTAAAACGTTGTAGGTAATTATACCCCCTTCCGGATGAGCTACATTTCTCAAAGTTGATAGAAAACTACGAATTTTGAATAATGCCCTTGTACCAAATTTCATTATTCTAGCTCAAACCGTTTTCGCGTTTTTATATACACCGAGATAGTAAAAATTTATTATTGTATATTTGACCAAATAGGAAAACCAAGACAATTTTAATTTAGAAATAAAAATAAAATAAAATAATATTTTTTAATTTTTAAACACTTTAGTTTATGACACTTCTTCTTCAACAGTCTAATCCTGAGCACCTCCATCCAATTTCTAATCTCACCTAATTCCTTTATTACTTTTACATAATCTTCCTTTTGCATTTTTCTGGTTCATAGAGATGATCATCAGCTAATAATTAATAATTTATACAAAAAAACATAACAAAATAAACAAAAATAGAGTAAAAAACTAAAAATTCTACAACATCAAAATTTTTAAATTGTCTATTTATTTATTTATTTATTTTTTTGTCTATTGAGAAAATTTAACTCAATCTAAATATTGTAACTATTAAATTTCATTTTTAAATTTGTTATATATATATATATATATATATATATATATAATATATTTAAATTTTTATGAATTAAGAGAAGTTTGAACTCATCTTTTTAAATACCATATCATAGTACAATTCCATAAAATCACACTTCACTCTTGAATATTCCTTCTACTTGTTAGAATTAAATTCAAATTTTCAATTATACCTTTTTAGGAGGGAATTGATATGTTTCCAAGAACACTTGAATCACTGTTCTAAATTGTTTTAAAATCATAAATTACTTTCTAATCACTTTCTCATTTGGACTTTTATTATCAAATTTTAAAATCAATCATGGGTCAAATCCTATTAGAGGCAAACAATTTACATACACTATTCAATTTCCTTGCAAGATGATTATTATTTTTCAATCAGTGAGATATAAATGGATGCTCATATTTTATTCATAAACTTCGAATAGTCACTTTTTTTATTCATATATGTATATTTTCCACTAATATCTTAATATCTATTTAATGGCTTACTATCATTTATTGTGTATTTGTATCTAATCCCAAATTTAGTTAGATTAGTTATTTTTTGCATGTAAATAAATATATAATACTTTTCAAATTTTAATTAAATAAGTTGACCTGTGGCCAGGTCCGAACCGACCGACGGTTTGAAGTAAATTAATTTCCAGATACAGAAAAAATTTCAAATAATTTTAATATATCTATTAATGTAATAAAAAACAGATAGGCATATAACATAAATATTTTTAATTTTATTTTATTTATAATATATAGCTGAAGTAGCCGGCGTTACCCGGCGTTACCCGAGGCTGTGACGTCATGAAGGGCTGGGTGACGTCATATAATTTTAAATTAAGAAAAACATAATGAAGATGATTTTTCCCGAGGATAAAACCAATACATTCGTGGTGATATGTAAAAAAATCTCCTCATGTGAAATTTGGTGTGAAAATAACCCTTCCCTTCCTATCGTCGATCGCTAATACTACCACTTCCGGTTTCCGGATTTGTACCAAAAGTTGATCAATTCATCCCACTGATGCATTAAGTAAATATACCAAATTTCATCAAAATCGGTTGAGCCGTTCAGGCTGTACACATCTATACGGACGGACGGACAGACATCATGCTAAAAATACTTTTTCCTGATAAGAAAATGCATGATTCGTGGAGATATGTAAAAATCTCCACATGTGAAATTTGGTGTGAAAACAATACCTCCCTTACTATCGTCGGTCGGTAAAAATTGTAATTTAATAATAAATAATAAAAAATTTTCTAAGAAATTATTTTTTTATCCATAAATTAGTAAATATATAGATATGTTTGAAAAATTTATTATTTTTTTATTTTATGTTTTTATTTTTACTTTATTTATTTAAGATATACACACATATACATTCATTTGTATGTTATTTCAATCCACCTTTTTGGGTGTTGGAAAAAAATAGCAAAAAAATAACATATTTACATATTTTGGTATATACTGCATAACATTCGGTAATTGACGATCATAAATTTATTTAATTGAGGGCATTATTATAAAACATAGATTCAGAGTTAAATGTTACTAATGGTTGGAGTATTTTAACTTTCAATTAACAATATTTAATAGAGTAGTTATAAAAAAACTATTATTGTTAAAAGGACATATCCAAATGAAAACAACCAGTTAAGATTTTTTCTATACACTAGCTAATAGTTTAATATTTTTTTAATTGTTAATGGAAAAATATTATAGTTTTTTACCGACCGACGATAGGAAGGGGAGGTATTGTTTTCTCACCAAATTTCACATGTGGAGATTTTTACAGATCTCCACCAATCATCCATTTTGTTAACAGAAAAAAGTATTTTAGCATAAAGTCTGTCCATCTGTGCGTTGTGCGACCGTATAGCATGTATAGCTTGAACGGTTCAACGGATTTTGATAAAATTTGGTATATTTACTTAATGCATCAGTAGCATAAATTCATCAACTTTTAGTGTAAATCCGTAAACCGGAAGTGGTATTTTACAAAGTATTAATTTTATATTCATTGTCAGAAGTTTTTCACTTTAAATATAATAATAATCTAATAATTAATATTTGAGTATTAAACTAAAAATAAAAACTAAGATAATATAATTTAGTCATTTTAATTCAAGTTTTAAAAATATTTTTTTATTATACTTTATATATATTTATATATCCTAATGTAGTTTGGAAATTAATTTATTTCAAATCGTCGGTCGGTTCTGTGCCTGCCCCCCCCCCCTCCCCCCACAGCTCATATTTTTTAATTAATTTTATTTTCAATTAAGAGTATCCCTAATTGGTGAATATAAAAATATTTATATTTACAATTTTAGAATTTATTTTTGATTTAGTATATTAATATAAAAGTATTTTATAATTTTACGAATAATTTAAATTAGTTATAATTGTTAAAATTTGTAAATTGGCTTAAATTTTTATAATAGTTGTCTTAGACAAGTAGACACTTGAAGAATTTTAAAGAAGAATATTTTTTTCTTTGTATAAATTATTAATTATTAGATGATAATAATGTCTATAATCAAAGAATGAATGCAATAGGAAGATTATATAAAAATAATGAAGAAATTAGGTGAAATTAGAAAATGGATGGAGGTGCTCACGATTGGGCTGTTGTAGGAATGTGAACTTAAGAGTTAATATGTTCTATAAATGAATCAATTGGATCATTTTTACAAATATATTTTTACCGACCGACGATAGTAAGGGAGGTATTGTTTCAATGCTTTTTTTGTTATTTCTATTTATAAATAAATATTGTCTTGATTTTTTATTTAAGGAAATATCCATTATAAAACTTTGATTTTGTTTTATTTTACATATGCTTCATTTGATTTTCTAAAAACTTCTTTTTAAAAGCATTTATTATTATTAATATCTATAAATTTATACAATCAAAAAATAAATTATAATAAGTTAAATGAATAAATAAATTTTATTAAATCTATAAGTACTTCTAATCTTTCCTGGATTATTAATATTACTTTCAATATATATATATATATATATGTATAATTTAATTCTATATATATATAATTAATGATAATTACTGAATTAAGAACTTGGATTCAAATCAATAATTAAATACAAATCTCTAACAGTGCTAAATTCGCTTTAAATTATAATGCATTAAAGAAACTAATTTTCAAAAGAAATAAAGAAAAATTTTTTCTAATTTTTTAATCGAATAATCGGAGAAGGTGGGAGCTTCAGTCCTGTAATCTGTACCACCCATCAAGTCTTCCCCTAAATAAATATGAATTATTTTCAATTTAATATGAAAATATGATTTATCAAGATTGAATTTAGAAATTTAGTCAATTTTGTTTTTGTTTGTTATCAAATCTTTAAATCAAAACTTAAAGGCAAAGTGAAAGTACAAAGAGGCGGCAAATAAAAAATAATAAGAAAAAAAGAATGTTAATGATGTATTGAATTTAGATAGATAGATAGAGAGATAGAGAGAGGGAGAAAGATAGAGAAAAAGAAATAAATATTTTATTAAATTGAATTTTCAAATGGGATTGGATTTTGGGCGAGGTTTCATATCAATGAGAAATATTCCTTCTTGAAGAAAAATCCCTCAAGGTTGTTCAATGTCAGTAAAATAAGATTTTATTATCTCCAAAGTCAGGAAGTGTGTCAATATTTCGGAGAGTAGTGTCGTACCCGGGCAAATATTGACTCCCCTTGGCAGGTTGTTGTCGGGAGGGGGTTTGTGGGCCGCCAATGTCCGCCTGGCCAGGATGTAGAGCGCCCGGCGGTCACCACTCAACCTCGGAAACTTGAATACCTCATTGCCGGGGGTCAATCCAAAAAGATACACTCACCTTTGCCATAACATGAATCCATTCCATTTGCCATAAATTTACATGAATTTTAATGATGATTTAATAATTTTTAATAAACATATAAGAGATATAAGATATTAGGCAAAAAATTTTGTTTTTCAAGAAACAAAGTAAGTACTTGTTATAAATACATTAGATGTATATGTATTTATATTTTATTATATTATAAAATAAAGAAATACAATTAAATGAGACATTAAATAAATTATAGTTTTCTATTTAAAACCTCTGACTTTTGTACATCTTATGAAAGGTAAATGCCTATCAAGTCGGTTATCGCCTAAACGGGATAGATGTATTGTATGATCAGTGCAACAATTTTACACATTCTTTATCATCATTTTCTACATTTTATTTTAAGTATCTCCCCAATTTTGATCAGAAAGTTTGACTAGAGAGCCTGGGACTTGAACCCGTGATCAATAATGAGAATCTCAAATCTAATCAAGAAATCGAAATCAGAAATATGCATTTTGAAAGCTATAATTAATCATTTAATCAAAGTATTAATTAAAGAATATATAAAATATAATGAAATAAAAAAATTATACAAATAGATTCAATAATCCTATTGTTTTTTTTTTAAATTTGTCTACTTCATAATTGATTAAAAGGCGTTCAAACTTCCGCAACATCATTTCTACAAATATAATCTAAAATAGTCTCGAATTTGTTTATATATTATTTTTATTTAAAATAAAAAATCAAAAAGCAATTCATCAAAGTTTTTAATTTGTTATTATAATTATAACTAAAAATATAATAAATTTTGTGATTTTGTGATTACTTATTAAAGGTATTAATTATTAATTATAATTTTATTTATTATATTTATTATTATTATTATTATTATATATATTATATATATTTATTTTTAAAAAATCGAAAAACAATTCATCAAATTTTTTAATTTATTATTGTAATCAAATATATAATATATATTTTATTATTTTTAGTTATTAAAAATATTAAATAAAAATTATAATTATTATTTATATTTATAATATATTTGATAAAAATCATTATTAGAGATATTGATTTTTTTTTTTTGATATCTGTTTATATCATTAATTAGAACTGAATCTAAATATTGACTCTCAATTTCTGTTAATGGAATTTCTTTAATTGATTCGAAGAACTTGTAAATGAATATCATGAATAATTAGAAGCATACCTATAATAGATACATATATATAATTAGTCAACTAAAATAATAATATTGTAAATTATCAGACTACTATAAAAGTCAATATCAAAAAAATATTAATTTAAATTTTATATAAAAAAATCAAACAATAAATATATATATATATATATTTTAATTTTAATTTAAATTAAAAAAATGTAATTTAGGATAATATTCAACTAAGATTCTCTTTATTAAAAGTGAAATTTAATTTTTTTTAATCCACCAAATTATTATAAAATGTTTTTCTCGCATTCCTCCCATCAATTAACAATTTAACTTATAATAGACACCGCTAATTAATAAAATGATCTAGATTATTAGAATAAAATATATATATATACTACTGTTTAATATATCTACAAATACTTATATAAATATATGTCAGTGTTTCACTTTATATATCTAGACCAAAAGTTAATTAATTGTAATAATCTTAAAGTGCACGCTTACGAAATTTCTTCATAATTAAAAAATTAGAAAAAAATGTATTGAATAAACCTTTTTTTATATTATTATATATATTATTCACACACACACACACAAAATAATAATAGAACTTATTAAATTAAACTTTTTTAAAACTAATCAATTCAAATCTTTTCCATCAATTCGATTATATTTACATTTTATAATAATTATTTAAATATTTAGATTGACTTTATACATTATATTTATTCATATTTTATTTTAACTTTTTAATTTTTAATTGTTTAAAATTAAGTATGAAACTAGAGAAACATAAATTATTAATATACTAATTATTAAATCGAATTTTGATGAAACATAACATAACATAACATTCTATTTTAACATTAAATAAAATTAAATTGAATGTAAATTTCAGGGTTCAGGTGGTTTTAAACTGAAATATGGATCGATTTGTCAAGTTCAAGTCGATTAACAATCTGACTTTGGAAACAATAATAAAATGATAGAAAGATTGCTATCGTAGATTTTTATGTTCATTTATATTATTATTATATATATTTTCGAAGCCAATAATTTTATCTGCTACTGTCTTCATTTTTGAAAAATGTTTTTAATTTAATTGTGTGATAATTAATTCAATTTTAATATTCGTTTCTAATTAAGTCTTTAACTTAAAAAAAAATTTCATTTAAAAATGATAATGGAAAAAGTATAAAATTATACTAAAAATTATCTAAAAATGTTATTATGATAATTATTGTGTAAGGTTAAGCTAAATATAGTAATTATTAATTAAAATATTTAAACTATAATTTTATATAAATATATAAGTATATATTTGTATATAAATAAATGCATGAAAATATAGGGCAAATGATAAGTAATATAACTTAAATTGGAAGCATTCTAAAGTTCGACTTTTATTTCTGTCCCCTACAATTTATTTAGGAAAAAGAGAGAGAGAGAGAGAGAGATGACAATTTCAATCACAGACACACATAAATTTATCACATTGGTCACTTGCACATTGAAATACTTAGTTGAACTAAAATTAGATTGAAAGTCATGAATTAAATGAAAATTAAATATTAAATGTTTTTTTTTCTATTTAAAGAATAATTATGAAGAATGCTCCTCGATAAATCTATAATAATTATTTTTTGAAAAACAATATAATACATAAATCTTTTTTTTTCCAAAGATATACTATTAAAATTCTCTAACCAATAATAAGAATTTGTTCTTGTAAGAAATGTAGAAAAAGTAAAAAGGAATATTTTCTTAATATTTTAAATTATTTATTGGTACTATTTCATATTATTTTAGAAAAGTTGATAATTGTTTGTATATATTTATCTACTGGTTCTGTAATCTCAAAGGATAATAATATAAGAGAAGAATATAAATTGAGGTTGCAATCGGGTAACGCCTGTTATCATGCACGGGCTTATTATTATTATTATTATTATTATTGTCAATGGGGATCAAAATTAAAATATATAAACAATTATTTTTCCTGTTGTATTATACACGTGTGAGGCATGGTCTATGACTGTAGGAGACGAGATTAGATTTAGAGTTTTTGAAAATAGGATTCTTCGCGGTATTCATGGGCATAAACTAAGATTTAATTATTTTAGGAAGAGGGAGTTGAATTTAAAATATATGTAAATTAATAAAAGAAATATTAAAAATATATAAAATAAATATTTAATGAAATTTATAAATATAATATAAATCTAATATTTAAGTTCGAATTGTTTTATTAAGGGGTAAAATAAAAAATAAATCATAATTTCAAAAAGAGTAACTTAATTTTTGTATAACATACCTTAATATATTATAAAGATGAATGGACATATGACTAAATATTTTGTAGAATACAGTTATAGAAATTTATATTTATTTGACATAATTTGCATAAGATTAAAGTAAAAAAACAATCATTCATTTCCTTTCTAAACTACATATTCATAATATATATATATTTAATGATACATATAAAATTTTATCGAAAATATATTAATGATGTAATAAGTAATATAATATTAAAATATAATTAATAATATGAAAATTTATTGGTAATTATTCAGGTAAAGGCATTTTCGTGGATTTGGATAATACTTTACTAGTGGATTTCCTTTTGCAATTCTAAATAAACTTTTCTTATGAAATTCTTTCGGGCCTCTTCTAGTTTACGAGATAAAAATTATTAAAATAAAGATTTTTTAAGTTTGATATATTAGTTATATAAGTAATGATTTATTGACTAATTCACTAATTATTCACTTATTCACTAATTTTCGGTTTTTATAAGTTCGGTTTGGATATAGGAATATTATTTAATTAATTTTTTAATTTTCATAAATTCAAACCGAACTTATAAAAACAGAAAATTAGTGCGCTCTCTGATAGTCAAAAGGATAAAACATGGTAGCTAAATAGAATATCAATGGATTTATATGAAAATTTTAATAATTTTTAGAAGTGGCCCGAAAGAATTTCATAAGAAAAGTTTATTTGGAATGTAAAAGGAACACACTGGTAAAGTATTATCCATGTCCACAAAAATGCGTTTACTTGAACAATTACCAATTTATTATTTATTTATTATGTTTTTCATTTATGATTTTTCAATTTTCACTTAATTTCAATTTTATTTCTTCTTTGCTTCTAACTTCAAATAAATAATCAAGATTCCAATTTACATTTCATATATTATTCTAAAAAAAAGTATGAATGCATGTTTTAATATAGAAATATTTATTTTTAAACTATTCAAAACTAAATCAATGATTTAATCAAAATATATATTTATAAGTATATTTACTTCATATTTTTAATGAAATAAATCTAGAAAAAAAATTTATTTCTGATTTAAAATCCATTTTAATATTAGAATCTTTTAGGTTGGCTTCATTCTAGTTATGCCACGATTAAGACAAGTGTCTCTTGGCTTGTCTTTTCTTAAACATTTTCGATTTAGAAACTGGTTGAACAACTTAAAATTCAACAAGCTTCCATCATTGTAGGACAGTAATCGAGTAATCTCTTTCTATCGTTTTACTCACTTTTTTTTATTTCTTATTTTAGGAGAAATATAGAAGAAACTTGTGCTAGCATGGTTCAAACTACAATCATTCACGATATTTGATAAAGAAAAAAATAATCCAATTAAATTAAAACTAAAATGGATATTAATATTAAAAGAAATTACTAATAATAATAAATTACTTGACCTCTTTAACGTAGTCGAAGAGATTACGATGGGCGGAAAACGTGGTTGGAATGGATAAGAAAAGAGAGATGTAAGGAAAGGATAGAAATTGATTGTATGTAGTTCAGGATAGGGACGGTTGGAGGAATGTAGTCGCTGAGAATAAGAAATTTTAAATATAATAGTGCTACAAAGATAAATAGAAAGAAAAATAATAAATTCATTATTATTATTATTATTTGCGGATAGACTCTGAGAATCACTGTAGTAGACTGTCGTGCTAACCACTAAACCACTAAATAGTCTAATAAATTTATTAATTTTTTTAAAATTAAATTTATACTAGTAAATTTCGTTCACATTGACTTTTTTCTAAAAAACGAAAAAAAAAAAAAAAAAAAATTAAGAAAAAATTAAAAATTAAAATAAAATTTTAAATCATATTTAAATGATATATGATAAAAAGAAAAAAATAGAAAGTAAGTAATAAATAAATAAGAAATATCCACTCTGTTGTTATTATTTAATATTTTTTAAAACAGGGGTGATGAACCCAAATGATCTCGCGGGTCACCCCCTTATATTTCAATAACTGTATTCTTCAAAATATTTAATCATATGTTCATTTATCTTTATAATATAATAAGGTATATTATTCATAGATATAGTAACCCTATTTAAAATTTTTAGTGATTTAGTCCAATTAATATAAAGTGAAAATAAATAAAAAAATTTAGTTGGCAAAAGTTGAATTATTATTTTTTCATTATAGTAAAAAAATATTGATTTATTAATTTATAAATAATACCATGTAATATACTTTAATATAACTGATTATTTTTTAATAGTTAATTAAATTAGAATAAATAAAGTTATAATAAAAATTAATAAAATAGATTGCATTTAATCTTTCATATTTCTTTTACTTTAAAATAATTTAATATTAGTATAAAATTAAAACTATCTAAATATTAATTTAAATTTAAATAATTTAAGTGATATTAATATAATATAATATAAATTAAAATATAAATAATATTAATTTTGAATTCCTTTACTACAAATAATTTCTTTTTTTAATTATATCTACTTATCAATAGATAAAAAAATAAAATAAAAATTATTAAAGTCCTATAGAGGTAGTGATAGAGTCATTCCAGAAATTCTAAAAGATTTTTTTTCAATAAGCCAATCAACCAATTCCTTGGAAATTTGATAAAATAAAAATAATGAAAAGAAAATATTTATTTTTCAGTTTCCATCAAAACGAGAACACAGACACTCATTCACTTAAGTTGGGTGTATTTTAGTGATTGATCGTAAGTAATTAATATAATAACTATTTAATAAATTATTTTTAATTATTCTATTAATATTAATTAATAATAGTTATTCGTTTTCTATACTCTAAATCCGTGGTGCACAAACTTTTTCTTTTAAATACAAGAAAAATTTACTTTTTATTTTAAAAAGTAACTATTTTTTCAATTTTCTTTTTTTTTTTTTATATAAAATATTAATTTTTACAAATCTTTTTTTTTTTAAGTACTGGCAATCGTCGTGCCCCTAGCGTAAACTGGCACTTTAAGAAAGAAGGGGGTGAAAATAATAAATATTAATTACTGTTAAATATTTGAAAAAGGAAAAATAATTGCATTCAAAGTCCAGTTATTAATATATAAAATATATTAATTAATTATTTCAAGTTTGGCAAAGTTTTTATCAATTTTTATCAGTTTTAACACGTTGACGCTCATTTTTATACTATTGAAGGTCTAAAAAATCACATTTTTTTTTTTTTGTAAAATTAGTTAATTTTTGGAGATTTTTATTACTAATTTTTTTTGGTAAATAATAATTATTTTATAATTTATTCATTAAAATTAATTATTACACTGATTGATATTGTTCAATTTAGAAGAAAATAAATTTATGATAAATATTTGCTTCATATACATTTATTTATAATAATTAAAATCTAAGACGTCGATAGACTTCGTTTGCACCTACATCAACAGTAGTCGGACGTCTATAGGCGTCATTTACGTGAACGTAAATTTAATCTTAAATATTCATGGTTCATAAGGAATAATCTTTTTAAAGTACCGAGCGGCGGCTCGGTGAACCAGGTACTATAAAATAATACATACAATTTTTCTTTTAGCGATCAATTTCAAATTGAATAAAACATTGGCATTTTTAAGATATTAAATATTACTTATTTATAATTAAAAAGTTTACATTAAATTAAATATAAATTATATAATTTCTCATTTTTTTAAAAAAAATGAACTTACACCACTTTCAAAATATACGGTGCATATATAGGTATATCACTGAATTTTTATTTAGAATTAAAAGAAAAATACACACACTAGAAAATTTTTTTTTTTTTTTAAATAAAATTTGAAGCGTCCCGTTTTTAAATTTCATAATTAGAAAATTCCTTGGCTTCTCTCATATAATTAATACTGTATTTAATGTTACAAAAAAAATAATTCTGAATTTTATTAAAATGAATTTTTAATAAAAAAAAAAAAATTAATTAATAATTAAATAATAATTATCTTTATAAATAATATGACATTATGATCGGAAATACTTGAAATTATTTTAATGCCCTTAGAAATATTTACAAGCTAATAATTTTTTAAAAATAGGTCAAAAAAATGTTAAGTGTAAGTGGTATTTTAGTTTTTTTTTCAATAATTATTTTAGTTTTTTGGGATATAAATTTTCATATTTAAAATTACAAAACTTTTGTGTACAGGATAATTCCAAAAAAAAATCTATATTAACGCTGAGTGAGTGATGGAACCCTTTGTCTAGGTGCCAAGAGCCTAGCCAAGGAAATATTTTATCAATTTAATTAAGAAATATTCAAAAATAATATTAATTATAAAAAATTAATATTTGTGTTTATATTTTATTAATTTAACTTTTATTTTGTCCCCGCTCGCCCCTCTCCTTGCCCCACCACTGCCTGGCCCCACTACTCTTCGCTGCCGGCCGGCCGGCCTGCCTCGAGCGCAGTTCCGATTCAGTGAGGAGTGGTGAGGAGGGGAAGAGGTTGGCCGGCCTCTCCACCGAAATCATCGCTCAATCATTCGCTAATCAAGAATTAAATGAAAATTTATTTATTTTTGTTAACTAAATTGAAGATTTTATTAATGAACTTAAAAAAAATATTTCAATAAAAATTAGATTTTATAAAAAAGCATTTTTATAAGTTTTTACTGATATATATATATATATACATATGTCTTATATATATATTTATAAATTTTATAAATTTTTCATTCAAATCTTTGAAAAGAATTAATCTTAAATATTCTATAGATACAATTTAAGATCTCATTAAATCAATTTAAATAAAAATTAGTTAAACATTAAAAAAGCATAAATAAAAGATACATAAAAGATTAAATTTTCTTTAAATAGATTTAATTAAATATTTTTTTTTAAATAAATTTCATCATTAAGAAGTTAGTGATTTTTCGAAAATTTTTTAAATTTTAAATATTTATTACATAGTTTATTAATTAATTAATTCTCTTAAAATATTTGAAATCATTTATCTGTGCTGTTTATTTTCAAAATTAATATAAAAAATAAATAAGAAAAAATATATATCTCTTATATTCATATATATATATATATATATATATATATATATATATATATATATATAATATTTTATGTTTTATTTGTAATCTCATTAAACTCTCACACCGGTCCTTTCAAATCCCTTGCGTAAATCTGGAATCCGATTTCTTACACTCGAATCTGTAAGTTGGTAAGTTTTCATTCAGTTCACCCACTTTCTCATTTTTTCAAAATATAATAAGTAATTTCAATAATGAACTTAAAAATAATATTTCTATAAAAATCAAATTTTATAAAATGCATTTTTATATTTTTTTCTAATATATTACTTACATATGGTATATTATATATTATTTATTCTCATTAATTCAAATTATTTAAAAAATAAATGAAAATTATTTAAATAATAAAATCATCTCTAAGATTTAATTTTCCTTAAATATAATTATTTAAATATTTTTTTTTAATGAAAATCATCTTTAATATGTTAATATTAACTTACAAAATATTTTTAATTTATAGAATTTTAGTAATTTAATATCACATCAATAAATAAATAACATTAATATGGTTCGGAAAAGATGTATAGATTTTTAAAAATATTACTTTATTTTTTTATATCTTTCATTTCTTTGATTTAAATAACTAATCATAATTTCTTATTTATTTAGGCGAGAGAGATGAGACATCAATTCAAGTCTTGCAGTTGGTCTTCGAGTTTGATCTGCGAGTGTATCAACCCTTTATTAACTCCGAGGTCAGTATTTATTATTATTTTATTTTTAATTCAATTTATAATCAATTAATCAAATTTTATATAATCTAATATACTTTTTTACTTCTCTTTCATATTTCAATCTTCGTTGCTATTGAATGTTGATTTGAATTCTTGATAATCTTCTCCATCTCTGGTGATGATGAAATGATCTCCATACAGCTCTCCAAATGTAAGTAATCATCGTTATTTATTTAGCATGGCACATTTTCAAATAGATAGCAATTTTATTAATTTCAAATTGAAATTGGATTATTTCAAGTAAACATAATAAAAATTATATTTAAATTTACATTAATTTTTTTTTTTTTTTTTGATAATATTCATTTTAAGAGATTATAGTGAAATATATTAAACTATATGATAGAATTTAGTGAAATCAGGGAATTTCAGAGCACATCTGTGAAGAATGAGCATTGATAATGGAGGCAGAAGTAAGAAAGGTATTTAGAATTGGTAGATTTCGTTGCGTCACACTGGGAGAGTGGCTAATCTTTGGTATATATATATATATATATAAATATTTTGTTGTTAGGAATTTTTAGAATGTTGCCTCCTACTTCCATCGTGGGATGCATGTTTTCATCCAACTAATTCATAGATTAGATTAGAATTAATAAATAAAAAAAAAGTGGGCGGATACAAAAAGTGCCATGCTATTTAAGGGATGGGTTGCATGAATTGCATGTCAGGTCTGAATTGTGCCTTTATGAATTGCTGAGAGCGTAGTTGAGGTGGATCGAATGAACGGGCATTCGGGAAGGTAATTCTGCACAGTTCCCAAATGGGAATAGCCTGAACAGGAACAAATTGTTGATTACCTTTTGAGCGTAGGGCTTTTTCGATTAGCATGGGCGCTCCACCCATATTGGTGGTGACCATGCACTCCCTTAGGTAGGTTCTATTTCAGGTTGCCCCGAATGTGGCGGTTTCATTTTGAAATCCAAAAAATCAAAGGCACTCTCAGCTAATTCAAAGAGGCTTACAGACCAAACGCCTTATTTTTTTTAACTATTTTTTTAAGGCGAACTTTCTTTTTCAAAAATTCGGTAAGGCGAGGCTTGGAAGGGCTAATTTATGGGGAAAGGAGGAGGCCCTATTAAATATTCAATTGTTTTTTTATTTAATTAATAATTTAAAAAAATAATTGAATATCGTGATTTATTATTTAATTTAACTTTTTATTTTATTTTTTTTAATTTTATAATGTAATCTTTAATATCTTTTAAAATTCATACTTCTTTGATAGAATTAATTATTATTCTCCATTTTTAATTGAAATTCAAACTCCAAAAATATCATAGTTATATTATTTATATATAATTTTTTTGAAGTTATACTTCTTTAGGCGCGTTATGGAAAATTGATGGGGAGTGAAATTTTAAGATGTGTGACACGAAAAATTAACAGTTTTTTTGTTTTTCCAGAAAAATAAATTTTTATTTGCCTGAAGTAGGATTCGAACCTACCATGTCTCTCTTCGACTACGTCATAGCGCTCAAAGCAAGCGAGCGCTCTACCCACTAGGCTATGACGAATCCCCAACATTATTATCTTATTTTAACCATATATGCCATCCCATGGATAGATTATTAACAATTTTTTAATTAAACACAAAATATGAAGAATCTTGTTGAATTCTTGATGTCATATCTAATCTAAGGTGTGTAGAAAATTATAATAATTCCAAGAGTATATATATATATTTCAATCTAATACCAGACCAAATAAATAGATAGATAGATAGATGTCAACATTTCGTTTCATTTGTGTTGTTTCTAATGGACCGCTTGAACATTTCATTTCGAATTATATATGTGTGCTAATAAATTATATTCAGTAGTGATTTAAATTGAATATTTTGATTGATATTACTTACTATTTGTGAATATTAGTGAAAACATAAAATGTGCTTATATACTTTTGAGGTTAACTATCCGTATGTATTATTTATTGATATAAATTAATTATTTAATATAATTAACACTAAATATTATTAAATTATTAATGTTAAATACTTATTATTATATATTATTATTAATAATATATTATTATATTATTTAAATTTATATTAAATGTATATATTAAATATATTTTATTATATAAATATATTAATTTTCAATTTTTTTTTAATGATGCCAAAGAAGTATAACTTCTCACGCGCGTACATAAGTACACGCACCGCTTTTTTTTATTATTATTACTTTTGAACTTACCAAATATAATATTTTACTTTTCATTGTGAAAATATTTCAGGTGAAGGTATATACATATATTGTAATGGAATATCTATACCTTTACTCAATAATAATATAGTATTACTAAATTTTCAAAAACATTTTTTCTTATAATTGTAAATCATATTTTGAAAGAAATAATATCTAGTTGAGTCTAGTCTTCTATTTCATAATTACAGATTAATAAATATATAATAAATAATATATAAAAGCGAGGTTACAATTAGGAAACGCCTGTTATCATGATAAAGAGTCTTATCAGGTCAAAATTATTATCAAAGGGGATAAAAATTAAAATATATAAAACAATTATTTTACCGGTTGAATTATATGGGTTTGAGGCATGGTCTATGACCTTAGGTGACGAGAGTAGATTTAGAGTATTTGAGAATAGGATTCTGCGAAGAATTTATGGGCCAAAGAAAGATGAGGTCACCAGGGAATAGCGAAGATTGCATAACGAAGAATTGCATGACCTCTATGCATCTTCAGATATAGTTAGAATTATAAAAGGCTACGGTGGGCAGGACACGTGGCTAGAATGGTAACAGATAGAATGGCGAAAAATATATTGGTAGGGAGACCGAGTGGGAAACGTCCACTTGGAAGACCAAGGAGACGGTGGGTGGATAGTGTGAGAAAGGACGTGAGAAAGATGGGAAAGGATAGGGACTGGTGGGTTGTGGCTCAGAATAGGAATACTTGGAGGGGTGTGGTTGCTGCGGCCAAGAACTTTCGAGTTCCGTAGAGCCACAGAGATAGATAGATAGATAGATATAGATATATAATGTTTTACTATTAATGAACCAAGTCTGTTTATAGTTAATCAATAGTTAATATATTTTTATATTTCTTTTTTATATATTGTTTATTTAAATTTAAATAAACATATTTATTATAATCTAAATCTAATCTAATTTCTGTAATCTAACCATCTGAAAAATAAGTTTGATGTAATAAGTAAAATGAACGATGAATGGTTCACCGAAAAGGACAAATTTACCAATCTCTACTGTGAATATAGCAACTTAAATACCATGATATAAAATTGCAATTTTCAACAAACAAATATCATAATCAGAGTTACAAATTTTAATTAATCTTTTATTATTTATAATTTAATTTTATATTTTTAATAATATATAATAATATAATAACAAATTTTAAAAAACTCTTACAATTATCATTTATAATTGAATACAAACATTTAATTATTGATTTATCCTAAAGATAAAATAAATTGAGGAAATAATTACGTTCAATTAGGCGCAATTTTCTAAAATTAAATTTCCTGTTTAGTATTGCATATTTTGTAAATATTTTTTTAGATGAAATAAATTTTAATTATCTTAATAATTAATAATTTTATATAACTAACAGAGACAAATAGAATAAATTATTTAATTTAAATTGTTATTAGACGAATGGTTTTACTCTGGTATTTTATTAAGTTATTAGTTATAAATGAATATTTTGAGTAAATTTCCTTAACAATATCAATATTAAATCAAATGAATAAATAAACGCCTTGCAGGGCCCCCTTTCAAGCGCGGCATACCAGGCCTTTGTCAGGGGGGGGGGCAAATCTGTAAGACGTCATTTTGGTTATGAATGTAATAAATTTTACGAAAATAGAGGCAGGAATTTATTGTATTGCCCGGAGCTGAAGCGCCTGGGTTTTGGAAGGGAAAAATATCAGGATTTTCAAAAATGGAGTCAAAAAAAAAAAAAAAATAGAATTTAATCAAAATGTCGTTGAAAATAAAACTTCCATGAATGATGAAATTAGTATAATTGTAATAAAACAATGGATTTACAATATTGATACATTCTTAATAAATTATTTATTAACATGATTAATATTTAATTCAAAATTAATTATTAATAAAAAGTTATACTGTGAAAATCTTGAAATGAGTTAAATTAAAAAATAAATTTAAAATTGATCACAACATCAATAACATATTAACACTCAATAAATTCAATCCTATTATTATTATTATATACTTTTTAAAAGGCAACATAGAGAAAGAGATTATCGATGAATTGATTCAAATGTTTGTTAAATGTACCTAAATGTGTTTTGTTAGTTATATTTTTATTAAAATCAAACACCTGAATCATTACTAACAATTTCCACTGATGTATAAAGTGCACTATTATATTGAATTTAGATTGTCTTATTTTCGCTATAGGAGTTCAATTAAATAGATGTATAATATCACATTAAAGACTCGAGAAAATAAGTCTTTGTACTTTTCAGTCTAATTTATCATAAACATTTGAAAATAAATAGTGTTTTGATTTTTTTTTAAACTTTACCTAAATTTTTATAAACTTTAAATTTCTAAATGTTTATTCTAAATTTTTATCTTAAGTATTTCAATAGCCCTAATGAGCTTTGCAGACAGCCTTAAGCCTACTAATTTCTTTTATTAACAAAAGCTCAAAACTTTTATCCGTTCATCAGGACATTTTTTTATATATATATATATAAAATATCATATCACATTATTACATTCAAAACTAATATTTATTATCATGTGCAAAATTATCGCATCACTATTAAAACAAATAAAAAAAACTTGAATAACTTCTATTTTTTTAATAAAAATTAAATAAAAAAATCTTATAAAATAATAATTAATAATAATTTTTTATTTTATAAACATTTCTATTTATTTTTTTTTACTGGCAATTAATTTTAATTAATTAAAATATCACTTCTATTTTTTTTCTTTTTACCTTATTTAAAATTTCTCATTATTTTTTTTTTATTTTATTTTATATTTTTTAAATTAATTTAAATTTTAAAATTTAAAAGAAATATTTATGAATTTAAATAAAATAATAGTTATGAGATAATTTTTACATCAATTTATATACGAAAAATGTATGTAAAATTGTTTTCTGGTTAAAATTACTTTCAATAATATGAAATATGATGATATTGGAGTTTATTTGAAAGATTTTTAGGCCTTCTAAACTTTTATAAAGACTAATTAAACTAATTAATAAATTTCAATAGTAGAAATTAAATAAATATTAAGAGTAGTTGAATTATATTTATTTGAAAATATACGTATAAAAGAAAAAATTATTTCAACTGTAATCACAATCAGATTAAGATTAAAATTTCAAAGGTTTGTTTGTTTACATAATATATATAAACACCTTTGGAACATTTCAATTTAATATTTATCAGTGGAAGAGATCCGATCTAGTTTATTCATTCATTTTAAGTGATTAAATTTATTACGATACGATGAAAAATGCATAATACTAAAATAGTAAACGACAGATAAAGATTTAAGTAAAAAGAAAATGCATAGTAATATATTAAGAGGTATGAATGAGATAACAATGAATATGAGTTAAATTAAATTTAATGGCACATTTAATAAAGCGTTTTTTAAAATTCATTGTTTTAAACCTATAATTTTTTCCCAGGTATATGAACGTATTGTTAGTCTATAATGATTAGGCCTTTGGTAATAGCGATGAAAAAGTTAGTTCGAAAATAGAAAATATTCACGAATAATAAACATTTCGATTATATTAGAGTTGAAATGCACAAATCATCTCTTTAAGAGAGTATTTCAATAGTAATAGTTTGTGTTTTGTTAAACTTTTATATAAATATAACATTACATTTTATTAATAGTTTATATAAGCAAATATTTATTATAAACATATTTTTAATGTCAATAAATTGGTAAAGTTAAGTTTAATGAGTGTTATATTTTTATAATAGATTAAACTAATTTAAGAATCTCGATGGGTTTCAGGATGAAGTTCGTACCATGAAGTACTCGCTTTAGTAATGTCGAATTGATTTAAATCGAGAATCACCTGAAATTTAAAAAATTGGATTAAATTTTTACTTAGAAACATAAATAGAATTGATAAAATTATATACAATATTTTTCTTAAAAATAACAATAACATTTTTTAAAAAAGAGGAATACAAATTTTTGTATGTTTATAAAAACAATTAAAAATTCATAAAAACATGTCGTTATTATAAAGTTTCTCTCTCTCTCTCTCTCTCTATATATATATATATATATATTAAACGGACTATTTATCTATTAGCTCTCGATTTACTATATGTATGACTTTTATTTTGATATTCCGTGATATTTATTAACACCTATTAATAATTATTTTAATTAAGAAAAACATCTAACAATTTTCTAAAAAAATGAGATCTATACATATTGGATCTACAATTCAAAAAAATTTTATTAATAAGTGATTTTCAAAAAAATACTATAAGTCATTTTGAAATCATATATTTGCTAGTAAAATAAGATTATATTATATCTACGTTCAAGTGAATTCTTTTAATATTTTTAAAAAATAAAGGAATGTTTAGTATACCTGTCCCATCACTGGGCTTCCACCTGAGAACCATCCTTTACGTGTTAGTACAGTAACTTCCAATTGTTTACTATTCATTTCAGCTTTTGATATTAAATATTCAAAAGATTCATCAAATACTGGGTTACAATTGTCCTTAATAACCTTAAAATAAATAATGATTAATTTATTTTAATTGAATTTTTAATAATTAATAATAAAAAATATATAATTATTCATATCTCAGTTATTATAAAAATATTTTTTAAATAAATTACAATTAAAAAATACACACTCATTTATAATATATTGAATTAAAAATTATATTTAATTAAATTACAAAAATAAATATTTAATATATATAAATATACTCATATTATATTTTATACTTACTTCTGTTTTTCTTTTACTTTCTTTAGCTCTTTCTGGAAGTAAATATAATTTAACATATGGGTCCGGAATATTGGACGGGTCATTCAATGGTAAATTTCTAAAAAAAATATATATATATTAGTTTATTTTTTTCAATGAATTTTATATTTAGATAATATATAGATGTGTGAATTTTATAGTAATAGAATAGTTAAAATGTTAAAATAATTAATTCCTTCTGGTTAATTGTATACTAACATAATTATAAATAATATATATACAAAGAAATTTTAAATTAGTTTTAATTAACAATAAAAAAATGGATTTCTTACTCAATTTTATGAACAAGAACAATAAGTCGTTGGCGGTGTTGACTATAACGAATAGTTAATTGGATTTTTCCTAATCCATTCGATGTACCAGATGGACTAAAAATTTTGTAATTAATTAAAAAATATGAAAATAATTATAAAATATTTAAACTTATATAAAAATATGCTATTTGAAATTACTTTGGAGTAGCAGCCAGTGCACCTGGTGCTATGCTTGGTTGGACTGGATCTTCAATATTAGTAGAACGGCCGCTGGACATTGATTCTCGGGATGGCGGCCTTCGTAATGGACTGGATTCACCTAAGCATTTAGAGAAAATTTTATAGATGCAAAGATTGTTATAAGACTCTATAATAATGATCATTGTTCACAATGTTTATAGTTATATTTAATTAAGTGAAAAAATAAATTATAATGGAATATTTTTGCCGAGATTGAGACTCTTTTAAAAAGATTGTTATATGTATTTAACTTAAATGTTAATATTAATAATTCTTTGTCCCCAAATCAAATCAAAAGGCCTTAATGTTATAAGCATGATAATAATCTAGCAAAATTTAAATGAAAATTGCAATCAATAAGTGCCTATTAGAATTTAAAGAAAATATTTTTTAGGTATATTTAATGAAGTGTGACGTGATCTATAACTTTAGGGAACGAGAATATTCAAGATATTTGAAAATTTATGGGACAAAAAAGGATATATTAGGAGAATAGTAGAAACGCAATTTGAAAATACCTATATGTCCTTTACTTGGGCAAGTTTAAATGTAAGGAAACAAATTGAAAATAGATTAGAGTAGTGAACAAACAATAGCTTTTGACACAGTAGGCAGGGTCTTATAGAAATGTAATTACGACTGCGTGAGTTCAGTAGCGTCCAAAGTAAAATAAATTTTTTTTAATTACTTGAAGATTTTGATTTAGCTGGAGAATCATGTGATCTCGGTGTATCTTGTCTTATCAGACTATCACGTTCAGAAATTTCCTCATCAGACTTGGCTTCTTCATTATTTACTTGTTCAATGCCTCCATTATTTTCATCTTCTTGTTCAGAAATTTTCAAAATCTATCCGAATAAATTTGATATAATAAAATGAAAAAAACAAGAATATAATTGTTTTATAAACAGAATCTTACTTTAAGAGTCAAAGACATGAAAATTTTGCTGTCTGAACCTGACTTATTTAGAGTAAATGGTTGATGATCAATTGTAAGTCCAGGTTTATTTAATATACTAACCAGATGATAAAGAATATTACCAATTTCTGAACCTGTTTTTTGATCTTTAACCTATAAAATTTTCAATATTTAATTAATTGTTTTAATATAATCAAATATAAACAATTTTGATAAATTATTATATATTACCAGAATATTTAAGGAATCATTCTCAGGATTATTAACTAAGAAAGTATATCCTAATTCATAGACAGGATCTGAATTTCTCATAATCACCCCTGTAACTTCTTGCTGTTTTCCAAGTGATAATTGAATAAATGGGTCAGGTTTACTTTGTGGGCGAGCGTTCTAAAAAGATAAATATTGATTTTGAATTTTTAAACATATACCTTGTAATAATAATCCATACTTACTGGTAAATTTTTGCAAGAATCAATAAAGACCATAAGCAATGCAGTACTCATAGAGGTGACACGTAATTGTTGAGTTTCCATTAGGGCCTAAATCATCAAGTCATTATTTTTAAATGTGAAATTTTACTAATAATAAACATTTCAAAATTTACCGCAGGAAGATCCCCACTTTCCGATGTCAAATATAGCCATATTAGACGAATGTGGACTTGGCCATGTTTCGCTTGTTGCAAATGAATCCACTAAAATATATTTATTTTCATTAGTATTTTTAATTTTAAAATTATCTATTTATTAAGGGATGAAATGATTCGTTTTCATTTTATTTTTTAATTACAATTTTTAAATAAGATGTTTTAATTATTATGTTTAATAAATTTCATTGTATCAAAATTATATTATTAATACATATAAAAAACATAGAAGTCGAGATATTAATGGAAATGTAATTTTAAGAGTAGTTCAAGTTTCATAAGTTAAAGAAAATGCATCAATGATCATCAAAAATCATTGGGGGTCACTTGAATCCGAAAAGAGTTGCTCAAAAATAGCTAAATTCTATTTAACCATATTATTCTTAATAATTAATTAAATTACTTACTTGATCTACTTGTCCTTTCCTAGCAACATTGCTGATATCGATGGTAGCCCTAAAATTGTATAAATTATATTAATTTTTAATTACAATAATTTAAAATATATGTATATAGATAATAATTGATTATTGGAAAGGAAGAATGATAAGGATGTGATCACATGAAGCTAAATGGAAAAGCACTAAAAATTGCATATTGAAAGCTGAGCTCAAGTGCTTTTATATGAAATTTATGAAATGTGATCGAATCAGCTGCCCACCAAATTAGGTGGGATAAGCTGTTAAAGGAAAGAGAATATTCCATCACCCGAGAAATTTAAAGAATTTTTATAAAGGAATAAATAAAATAGTATATATATACAAAAGATAATATTAGAACAGTAGAAATAAAAGAAAAATCAAATTTAAATAAATTAATAAACTAATAATACAATAATAAAAGCAAAAATATTAATTGTTTCATTAATAATGATTATAAAAACTTTTATTTCAAATAAGTAAAGAGAAAATTAATTAAAAAAAGAGAAAAAGAATAAAAAGAAGGGAATAAAAATGAAAAAAAGAAAAAATAAATTATTTGTTTTTTTTTTTTTTGAAATTATTTTTAAAATTGAGAGAATATTTATATGAATTGGTTTAGAAATCGACTTGTGATTTAAGTATTTTATTTAATTTATTAAATTTACAATTTAATAATTTATAACAATACTTATATTTAATCTTTTAATGGAGATATTTTTTTTATAAAAGTTTCACTTAAATGGAATTTAGATATATATATATTAATTAATTCTTCTAATTAATTTTATTTGAAAATTATTCAAGAAAGTAAAATAGAATTAATAAAAAGAACACAAACATAAATGTATATTAAATAAAGACAACTTGTTTTTAGAGAAAAAGAAAACTAATTAAAATTCTGTATAAAGGGGATAAAAGAATAATCGAGAAGAATTATGAATATAATAAATTTGTTTTTGGAAAAATCTAACATTTATATATCCTTCAAATAATAGAATTTTCTCAACGTTTGCATAATATTAATAAAAAATTAATGAGAGACAATTATGTATAGATATGTAATAAGTATACCTATCAGTAACGAATATAGAAAATGTTTTTTAGTAGGGGTGGGGTATGATAATTATTTGAAAAATTAAGGTTTCATTATTTTTAATAGTAAATTTATGTTTTTGTATATTTATCTTTTTTTTTAGTTATTATGAATTATGACTATACCAATACTTTTCTTATTCAATCTGTTGACAATAATATAAGAATTATTTAGTATTATTAAAGAGAAAAAACAGTTTTTGCTGGCTAAAAAAACGATATCTCATGAAAAATAATCAAACTAATAAAATCTAAAAAAATAATGAATGTAAAAAAATATTTCATTTTTATATCGGCGCCCTTCGAAATTTGGCGCCCCGGGGAGTAGCTTGGCTTGCCTGCCCTTTTATCCGGATATATTAATAAATATATATTATTTAAATTGAAAACAATTAGTCATTCAGAAGTAGAAAACTTTGGATCAAATGTAATCAAAAATCTCTTACTCTGTAGAAATTAATTGTTTAATTTGGTTTAGTCCTACACTTTTTTTATAAGGTTGATCGAAAATTGTCTTATTTATAATAACTACAGTTTCTTCAAATCTTCCTCTATACATAAATATTTATATTTTTAAGAAAAAAATAACAATAAAACGTAAAATGGAGGTATTTGATGATTACATAATGTAACCCGAAAAGGGATTAGAAAAATTTCATTCTTCTCGATATCCTTAGAAATAAAGTGACAGTGTCTGAGAGAAGAGTATGATATGGTTGGAGTGGTATCAATTGGTATTGAATGTAGATATACCTGCCAAGCGAGTCGTCAGTGCCCGTGCGGTCTTTGTCAAAGAGCCGGACGTTCATGACCCTCGGCGCGGCCGTCCTCTCGGCCACGCACTTGAGGTCCATGCCCAAACATACCAGGTCAAGTCAAGCACGCAAGGCCGCATACGCACACGCACACACACGCAAGCAAACCAATCTGGTTAGGTTATTCGCGAGATGCCGGTAAAGACACTAATCAAGTGATTATCCAAAATTAAATGATTTTTTTTATATACAAGTAATTGCTATATATACCCTTTGTAATAATTTTTATCTTTTCTTTAAATAAATTAATAATTTATTAAAATATTAATAAATATTAATATTATTATTCCACCAATCGTTAGAATTATATAATTATATATAAATTTGAATTATTACTAATATAATTTGTGCAAAATCTAAAAAAAGAATCAAAATAATGCAAATATCTTCTTTAGATTCATTTTGGCCTGAATATCTTCATTCAGAATTATTAATATATATATATATATATATATATATTTCTTTAACGAAAGAATATAATGAAATTACTTAATATTAATTGAATTTTTCCCTTCAAGTTTTTACTACATCTCAACACATTTTACTTGACTCTTCGGTTAACCAGGACCTTCTATGGTCTATTCTACAACCATAATCCAGGCAGAGTAAAAAATATGAATTATTTAATTTAATTAAAATTCTTTACTCTTTTGATATTAATTTAACAGTATGACTTATAAAAATTTATTTCTTTGAAGTTTAGGTAGTTGTGCATAAATTTCAGGCGATAAGTGGAATATTAATATTCATGACCAAAATATAAAATAAATAAAAATAATATATGCCCCTGTAGGAATGACTTTCTCTTTTAAGTTGCCCAGAATATAACGCTTTAATAATATATGTTATATTAGTTTTGTTACTTTCAATAAAATTTGAAAAAATGATTTTTTTTAAATGTCTACGAATAAATAAAAAAAATCCTTAAAATGAAAAAATCACCAATTATCAATCTTTACCGGTTTGATAATTTTATAAATAAAAATAAAAAATTATTTTATGTATAAGATAAACAACATAAATTCTCTTAATATAATTAGTTTAAGTTAACACAAATTAACTGAAATTATATTAATTAATACTTATTAAATTTATTAGAAATAAAAAATACTGCAAATATAAAAATATGAATATGATACAAATGTATATGGAAAGTAACTAAAAATAAATAAATAAATAAATAATAAAAAATAAGTAAATATAAGGTGGGGATAAACACTGAAAGCATACATCGATATATACATTCCAAGAATTGAAACATAATTAGAAAAAGCATAATGAAAAAAATTGGAAAATATTTTAACGGGGATGTTTGTACCTGCCCAAAAAATCGTCATTTTGTACTCCAGGAAAAGCAGGGTCCCAGTCCCAGAGTTCCAAAGAGATCCGTTGTCGGGAACAAGATGTCACCTCCGCCTTGGATCATTAATAAAGAACCCACGCCATTTACCAACCAATAATTACATTAAATTAAGTTCCCATTAGCTTTTTGATAATTTAATCAAAATATGCAAATAATTTGGATTTTCCAATAGCAAGCCAATTACTACATAATTTGTAAGAATACTATTTTTATTTAATGTACATATAAAGAAATTCTATATACTTATTTTATTAAATAGGTATATATACTAATTCTTAAAATTCAAAAAATAATTTCATTCCTAAAATATTAGTTATTTTATTTTATATATATATATAGATATAGATATATATATCTATATATATAATTTGTTTTATTTAGTTTGATAATCTATATATTTATATATGGGCAAATATATTAATATATTAAATAAATTAAATTGACTTTAATTATTTAAAATAACTTTGGGATGATATAGCTATAGTCAAATCAATCTAAAATAAATAAATACCATTTGTTTTGAGTTAAAATAAAAGGATGGAAATGTAAAAATGAATTATTAAACTATTATGTAATGATTATACGCGTATATATATATTTAAAAAAAATTATTAAGTTTAATAATTTTTATGATTTAAAAGCTTAATCAATAGAAATAGTGTTTTAATTTTATTATTAATTTATCATATTATCAAAGTAAAGACATTAATATTTATATATACGAGTGACGAGTGTTATTCACTAAGTAAAGAGACAAATGGCTATAGCTCCAAAGCGCTTTATTTGATTGTTACAAAATTCTTGCTATTTTTCAACATAATCACTCCCACAGTTATGCATTTTTCACATTTTTCTAGCAGCAATCTAATTGCATGCACTTGTCCCATCTTTCTAGCAGCATCCTAATTCCCTTGGTGAAGAGTTCTTTCGATTTAACCCGAAGCCCCTTTTGCACCGCTTAACTTCCTCATTGTTAGCAAATCGTTTTCCACGTAGGGCATCTATGAGTGGTCCAAACATGCAAAAATCAGATGGGGCGAGGTCGGGACTGTATGAAGGATGAGGTAAGACCTCCCAACCCAATTTTTGAAGCTTATCACGGGTCACCTTAGGAAGCTGTAAGAAAAATGGGAATAGTGCATAACTGTGGGGGTGATTATGTTGAAAAATAGCCTCAAATTTATAAGAATCAAATAAACCGTTTTTGAGCTATAGAAATTTGTATCTATACTTATTGAAAGACCCTCGTACATTATATATCACAAGTATATATTTTAAAATAAGATTTTGTTAGGATATAGATAATAATAATTAGCATAGTATATATTTGTCTCTTTTCTTTCAACACTCAAATGAGCAACGGAAGTTGCTGTTGCAATGAAATTTCAAGTTCGGTTAAACCCAATTTTTTTCATCATATAAAGAAAGTACTACTGTCATTAAATTTTATATAAAATAAATAACTGAGTTAAATATTTACATACTTACATGAAGTAATATATACTTAAGATTTAAATTATCATATAAATTAATAATAAAATAAAGATCCTTACTAAAGAAGAATTTTAATTGTAAAAATAGAATTCTATAAGAGGTTAATTACACATTGATATAAAAACACTTGAAATAGATAGAAGAAATCAAGTTGAAATATAATAAATTTTCAAGTTAAAAAAATATTTCATGCGAAGGCGTTTCAATGATATATAATCTATATCAAGCATTAGCTATTGTGTAAAGAAGAGTCAAGGGAAGAAGTATCTTATCACCAACCATGCAGCGCTCCATTCAACCTTAATATTAGAATTGATTATTGAGAAAAATAATAATCTATTATAAGTTAATTAACTTATATAATATTCGGAGGTGTTTACAAAAATTTATTAATAGAAAGCACTGATATAAAATCTAGCAAATAAACGAATTGTCTAATTTTAGATTTAAATTTTAAATTTATTTAATTTTAATTATAAAAGAAATAAATCATCTTGAAAAAACAAATTTTTACTTATTTATAGATATAAAAATTTTGAAAAATATTATGGGACCTCCGACAAAAGATAATTTATTATTATATAAGTACATTTTAAATAGCCGATCTGTCCTAAAAAGATCTCCTCACCTGCCTAAATGTTCATCCTTCTTAGAAAGATCATCGGCATCGTAAAGTTGAACTTCCAGAGTTTGTCCAAGGCTGTCGTGAACTGCACACTGCACCCCGCACCCATTCAATAGATTCAAAATATGGAATGGGGTACAATCATTCAGAGATGTAGGAGACATTCATTCAATCGGGATAGCAAACACCCAATGCATAGACATTTTTTTTAGAATTCATTTTTGCAAATAAAATAATAAAAAAATATATATTTAATTAAATTTAATTTAAATACATCTATATATATGTAGATAATGATTTAAAAAAATGAAATTTAAAATAATTATTAGATAATAGCATTAAAAAAATAAAATAAAAAATACTTTTGTTTTTCAATTTGAAATATTTTTATTTTTTATAATATAAAAACCTAATTTTGTCAACTATAAGATTCGATTATATTTTATAATATTTTCATTACCCTATTGATTAATTTTCTAAATTGTCTCTGCACGCGAAAAATGTGTTAAATGGTAGTAAGAAGAATGTATGTATATTCTTTATATATTGGTTTATTGATTTTAAAAGGTTTTGTTATTGTCTTTGTATTGTTATTGTTATTTCTGAAGTAAGACCTTTTAATTATTAAATATATAATTATTAAAAGGGATTTAAATTATTATTTAAAAAAAAAATTATAAATTTAAAAATAAATACCAATTCATTAGTTATTTAATCGAGGAAATGTAATATATATTTATTTAAAATTTATTTGAAAATATAAATAGGTTATTTGTTATATACGTATTTACATATTATTTTTTTTATAACTCAAATAATATTTTGTATACCAGCGTTTCTCAGCCTTTTTGAGAAGGTAATTTCAAAATCTGAAAATTATCTAAATAAATTTAATTATTAAAAAAGAAAATTCAGTGAATAAAGTGATAAGGGTAGTACTAATTGATTAATAAATTTAAATATATAAATTTAAAAATATTGAGAAATTTTTTTTATAAAATATGAGTGTTATAATAAACTCAATTTTACGCCTGGAAATAGATAACCAATCATTCGATTGCTGTATTTAGATTTCTTCTATTTGTCATGTTCTATTATTTTTTACATATAAACATTTACTATTTTATTCAAATAACTAAAATTATATAAAATTAATAATATATAATAATTAAAATGTATTTATTTAAAATTTATATGAAAATATTATATAATATTGATCGCCTAGATCATGGAGACCGGACATGGCACATAAAGAAGAAATTTATAATTGGATATAAAAATCCTATGAATTGAAAATATGAATATGGTACAAATTTGTATGAAAAGTGACATTTTTTAATTGATAATCTTTACAAGGGTCCAGAAAAGGCTAATAAATCTTTTATTTTGATTTTCATTTATAGATCAATATGAAATATAATAACGGTTTTTTTTTTAATTTTTCATAAATGAAACTTGTTATCTTAAACTCGGTTTTTTAAACCTAGTTTCAAGAAATTATACTTTTAAAAGAATATTTGGTGGTTCATTTTAGAACTTAGAACAGTCTAACTGCATATCTACTATTAATCTATTGGGAGTCTATTTTAAAAATAGTATATTAAAATAAAAATTATATATTATATTTAATAAATTAAATAAAATAATATTTATTTCATTATTGAATCGAAATAATGAATTTTGTAGTTTATTAGAACAAAAGAAATATATATAGATTCATTAAAATTTTAAGGATTATTATGATAATTATAATTCATCATAAAATTGAAATAAATAAATATAATTTCAAAAATATTAAAGATCTGTTCTGCAGGTTTAAAAATGATTTCGTGTTGAAAGAAAACTGACTAAATTTTTATATATAATTAATTTATAATATATGAATAATTAATAATTATAAGATGAATATATTTCAACGATTGAAATTTGTCAAGGTGAAAAACGCTGCTTATTTTAAATCAATATTTTAAGAAAAAATTAAAAGGAGAATGGTTATTGTTTTATTTTAGTTTCCCAATTTATATTTAATTTTATATACATTATAAAAAATTTCTGAAGATATTTTATTAAATATATATATATTCATTTCATTATGCAAAAATTCCTAAACAATTGAATAATTTTATAAAATCATTTAAAAAATGATGGGTTGTTGCTACTAATTAGTTTTGTATTTATTTTCAAGTATCAAAATCGAGAATATTTTAATTTTAATTAGAATTGTAAATATTTAATTAATAAATTAATTTAAATATATTATTTAATACAAAAAATCCTCTTTTGAAAAAAATTACTTAATAAATTTTAGTCTTATTTTTTTCAATTATGATAATATAATTCTTCTCCAATTTTTATTTATTTAGAAAAAATATTATTATTATTAAGCCAAATAAAACACCAAAATTATTCGTCTAAATAAGAAATCTATAAACCTCATTTATATTATATATAAATATAAAATTATTTTTAATTATTTTGTAATCGTCAAAGGTCAGCATTTATCAAAGAGTACATTAAGAGTTGCAACGACCTATATTAGGATCTAAAATAAGCAAATAACAGTAATTCTATGAACAAAATAAAACGAAAAATAATCTAAATTAAATTAATAAGTAAAATTTAATTGATTGTTCCCATTACATTAGATTAGAATATAAAATAGTAATTTTATAAATATAAAATTTATTATAAATTAAAATATAATTGAATAAAAGATAAATTAAGTTAATGGAATGTCTAAATTTGAGATGCATAACACCATGAAGAAAATTGTGAACTATTAGAAGTAATGAAGAATTTAACACTTTAATATATACTCTATATGTTATGTAAACTAAAATGCTTTAAAATATATTTTTTAAAGTATTTAAAGAGTTGATGGCAAAAGACCCCCAATTCTATCTGCACACTTTTACATGTTTTAAATATTTTTGTTCACATACATTTTGCACTGAGGATTCAACGAAAAAAATAGATAGAATATTGCTCATAAGGCGCTCAAAGAGTTCCCATTAGTCCAGGTGGGGTGCTTATATTGAATCCAACATTTATCACAAGTTTTTTAAAAAAAATAATCTATATATATTTTTAAAAGAATTTAAGAAGATTGAGAAAACATAGTTTATGTATATTCACTTATTACAATATTATTGTAATATTGTCTACGCAATTAAATAAAACAAACTAAAATACATAAATATTTATATTTGAAATGAATAATTAACTATGAACATGAAAATAATATATACTAAAATTATAGGTACATGCTATTGGCAAACGAATAAAGCCAATTTCTAATCTAGCAAGCGAAAATATAATAAAAAATAAATCCAAGGGTAGTCTTACCTCGCACCAATAATCCCATTTAGGATTAACTGTATTGTTAATGGTCTGACTTCGAAATTCTTGGGCGCCAACAGAAATGATAGCATAAGGATCAGATTTTCCTTTTCCTAACATTCCAATATCTTTCTTCATTAAATCTTTAGCTTCTACAAGATGAACCCGAAGTACACCCTAAAATTATAAAAAATCTTTAATTTTTTTTTTTTATAATTTTTTAAAGGAATTGCATGAAATCTATGCATCTCCAGACATAGTTAGGGTTATGAAATCGAGAAAGCTGCGATAGGTAGGGGACGTGGCTAGAATGGGAGAGAAAAGAATGGCGAAAATATATTGGTGGGGAGACCGATTGGGAAACGTCCGCTTGGAAGACCAGGTGGGTGAACAATGTAGGAAGGGACGTGAGAGAGATGGGAGAGGGTAGGGACTGGTGGGTTGTGGCTCAGGATAGGGACACTTGGAGAAATGTGGTTGCTGCGGCCAAGAACTTTCGAGTTCCGTAGTCACAGAGATAGATAGATAGATAGATATTAGTTCTATTTTTATTTAATATATTGTTATTTATTATATTGAAATGAATATTCTAACAAAACAAATCTAACTAACTATATCAACTAATTATATTAATATAATAAACAACAACACAAGTTGTAAAGTATGTGATGAAAATATTTTCAAAGAATGAAATTTAAAATCTTCTTTAAAACTAAAGCATTATAATTGTTTTGGTGTTTTAAGCCTAAGATAGAAATAATTTTTAAATTGATTGTATCAATATTATTTTGTCGCTTGCTTATTATTTGAATAAATAATAATCACATGATCTTATTAATCTTAATTATAAGTTAATTTTTTAGTTTTGAAATATAAATTTAATATATATAAGTTATATAGAGAAAAATTGTTTATTTCAATAATTTTAAAACATAACTTTTTTAATAAATTAAATTAATATAATATAAATTTCAAGAGTAATTTAAGTTAAAAAATTTGGGGCTAAAGTTAAAATCTCACAAAAATTTAAATAATAAAATGATTAAAAAAATTGAAAATATAAAAATAATTAAATTGTCTAGAATGTCTGAATAAATTTGGAAAAAATAATATATATATATATATATATATATATATGTTAAGGATGATAAGTATAATATTAGATAATTTGTCTCATTCGATTTCATAAAGTTAATCGAATTAAATAACTATGCATATTTATATTAATTTGTATATTTCAAGGTAATTGTTCAGTTTAGTATATTTAATAATTTATCTGTGTTTTGAATATTTTGATTGATTCATTGAGACAAATGAAATTATAATTGGAATCAATTCAGAACAGAATCCCACTTTAATATTTAACATTGACCCAAATAAAAATAAGTTGACCTGTGGCCAGGTCCGAACCGACCGACGGTTTGAAAAATTAATTTCCAGCTACAGAAACAATTTCAAATAATTTTAATATATCTATTAATGTAATGAAAAACAGATATGAATATAACATAAATATTTTTAATTTTATTTTATTTATAATATATATGTAAGACCAGGCTGTGACGTCATGAATGGCTGGATGACGTCATATAATTTTAAATCAAGAAAAAACTAATAAATATGATTTTCCCGAGGATAAAACCAATACAAAGTGCATGATTCGTGGTGATATATAAAAAAATCTCCTCATGTGAAATTTGGTGTGAAAATAACCCTTGCCTTCCTATCGTCGATCGCTAATACTACCACTTCCGGTTTCCGGAATTGCACCAAAAGTTGATCAATTCATCCCACTGATGCATTAAGTAAATATACCAAATTTCATCAAAATCGGTTGAGCCGTTCGGGCTGTACACATCTATACGGACGGACAGACGGACAGACGGACGGACAGACATCATGCTAAAAATACTTTTTTCTGTTAAGAAAATGCATGATTCGTGGAGATATGTAAAAATCTCCACATGTGAAATTTGGTGTGAAAACAATACCTCCCTTACTATCGTCGGTCGGTAAAAAATGTTGAGTTAATCGAAAAAAGATAAACACAACTTACTTCTGGTTCTGGTGCTTTAAGTGTTTCTGCTGGTACAGCATCACTCAATTTGATTGGTAATTTATTAGGTAAAACCATTATATTAGCAATTTGTTCCACTATTATACGTCGAAGGATATCACTAAAATAAAATCGATATTGAAATAAAGTCAAAAAACAATTATTAAAGATTTATTTGCCTAAAGATGGGTAATAGATCATACCTTAATCCAGGCATATCGAGGACATCGGCCATCCCTACTAAGTTAAAATCAATTGTTGGGTTATTGAGAAAAAATATTTGTAAACCACCAACAAGAGGCATTTGCGCGATGAGCGGTTTCATAACAACACGGGCCATCCCATGAATCTATAAAAGAAAAGTAAATATACATTTTATTTTCCAAAAGAAATATTTGTTTTATTGAGGAGAGTGTAGTCCAGACGTCTAAAATTTTTTTTGACAAAATTAACTAATTTTAAATTTTGCGAAGACGATTTGGGTATTAAATTTAAAAATGGACTTTTATTATAATAGGTGTAAAATAAACATTCATTCCATTTCATTTTCATGTTGTGAAATAAAATTATGCGTTCATGAAAGCAGAAATCAACTTGTTATCACGACGGGGCGTCCGTATTTCCCAATTCATACATTTTGAAATAGACTTTTATTAGATTTGTTGTTATTTATGATAATATATATTTTTGAATTATTTTTAATTATCATCACGTAATTCATTAGCATTAAACTGGGGCCTCCACTCAACTTTATAGACATGCAACTGCAACACTCTCATACATTAATAAAATTCATTCGTTGTATTTAGTGAATTTTTGTTATTACTCATATATCAGGTCTATATTTAAATTTTTATTTACCATATACTCAAAATATTGTTTTTACTTAAAATTACTAAACGGATTATTTGAATACTTGGGGGTAATGGGTTACGTATAACTGTCGTAGAGTGTATAAGAATCTACGTATATTGATGCCACAGTCATATGTATACATTATTTAGTAAAGAGGAAAAAAAAATGTGCAGTTTAAGGTTCACAAGCAGTACAATTAACAACATGAAAAAAGTGGTTCGGTCGCTTTCGTTCTGGAAATTTTGATGTCAAAAATACACCTTATCCTCGAAAAAGTCATCAAAATCTTGTAACATGAGCTGCACCTTATGACTAAACGGTGGGTTTGGATCTCTACTGTCGCCTACCATCGATGGTGGCTAATGCACTTAAAATGAAGCGTTCAGAACTGACTTAATACTAGTCATTTTTCAAAACAAAAGGTAAGGAGTCGTGTTTTACGTCTCCAGGGGGCAGATGTGGTTTGAGAAAGAAGTCAGTGGCACAACGCGGCGAATATTTAGGTTAAATTCATTTTTTTCCTTTTTTTCTAATTAACTTTGAAATTTCTTAAAATTCGTATACGAACTTTGTAACAACCTAATATAAAATATATTAAATTATGTCTCATAAACAATAATGACAAAAACCGTGGCTTAATGGTTATTGTCGAAGTCCATGATGAATTTAAGGGATCAAGACATATCAAGTAAAAATTTAATATATTAATTAATAAAATAAGCTAAAATAGGCTTAGATTTCTATGAATATGAAACAAAAAAAAAACGAGTGTGTCCATTCGATTATCTCGCAAATTTGAATTGGAAATCAAGCTTTTTCATATATTTGAAAATTAATTAAAATTTTATTCTAGAATTTTCACTGATAACATTTTATTGAAATAAGAAGGCAATCAAATAATATCAACATTGTTTTGATTTTTTTCAACGTAAATAAAATACGGTTAGGACGGAGTAAAACATAGTCTAGCCTAGACTAAAGATAGATCTTAATAATTAAAATTAAAATTAATTTAATTAAATTTAATTAAAATTTTTGCTAAAACTTTACTTTCATTTTTGAGTCAAAATTTAAAACATTAATTCCGATACTTTCGGCGATTCAATCAAGCTGAAATTCTATATCTCTTACGAGATAGTAAAAAAAATGAAAGAATAATTTTACGTATTTTATTTTATTGAGAATATGATATGATAAAATTTAATTGAGGTAATTTTTCCAATATAGGATCATACAACGAGTGATAATGAAAAGATCACTTAAATCAATAAAGAATTTATTTTTGATAGATTATAAAATGATTATTATTTTCATTTCGATAAGAATATCTTTTGAATTGATGTTATGTATAATGAGGTATAAAATCATAATATGAAAATATCTATATTAAAGAAAAAAACATGACCATTAAAGATTATGGAATATTTATTTACTATGAAAATTCAAATAATCACCACATCTCATTCTTCTGTCAATTTCATTATAAAATTCTTATTAAATATTAATTAGTAATAAACAAGAAATTAAAATTAAATTAAGCATAAATTATATGATTTCTAAAATTAAAAATTAATCAGTTCAAATACACGAATATTAGGTACGAATTAAATATGTACGACCTTACGACTTTTAGGAATACACAAAAAACCATCATCGAAAAATTATGAGAAAAATATTATTTTTATTAATTTTTAAAAAATAAAACATATAACATAATTATAAATTGTTTATGTTTAATATACTAATCATTTAATTAGTGTTTATAAATTTGTAATGAATTTTATTGATTTCTCTTTACTTAATAACACTTATGAAATTAATTTCTTCTAATCTAAGATAAACCATTTATTTATTTTTTGATCAATTTTTAAATAAACAATAAAATATTGATATGACTTACTTGGAAATCTTTAATGCCTCCTTTAATACCACCAATTGTAAATGAAATATTACAATCACCAGCATAGCTATTCAAATAATACCATTATTATAATTTAAATACATAAATTAATCAAATTCACTATAATTATTAGTACTTACAAAAGGTCGGCATCTAAAATAATTTCATTTCTAGAAACGTTGTGCTCATAAACTTTGACTCCACCAATGCGAAGAGGCTATTGAAGAAAACATATTCATTATTTATGATCCTTTTTAATTAAATTAAGTTACTATTTTTGAACAATGTTTATTTTAAGTGTAAGTTTAAGTACAAAACCAAATATATATATATAATTTAGAATAAGGACGCGATTTAATGGAAAAATCAATATGTTAAAAGTTAATAAGCTAAAAAAGCATCCATTATTTACAATATATACGTAGGACGAGAATAAATATTTTGGGATATATAGCCACAAAGCAAGTTAACGTGGCTATAACCAAAATGATAACACTCACATAAATAGTTTTTGAGATATAGTAATTTCTCTTTTTCTTATTGAATGACCCTCGTGTATATGGGAGATGGTATAAAAAGAGATGGTTTGATTAAATGTACCAAGCCTTGTAATTAATTAATAATCTAGTGAACATAATAAATACTATTTTTTCTGTTGATTTAAATAAAACTTAACAAAATTTTTTAATAATTTTAATATAAGCATACTTTTTATAATTATATATTTATATATTCATATTATTAATAGAAAATAATGTATTTATTATTTAAACAGTAACGAGTTCGAGACTTGAAAAAGTCCTTTAATTTAGTGACTTTAATGAGAAAAATTACAATAATTAACAAATTAATTTTTTTCTATTTTTTAGATATCAATTTTGCTGCTTAAAACTCAGGTAATTCATTAATTCAATGTATGAAGAAGTATAACTGGAAAATTAAAATTACATAAAAGAATTTTCAAAAAACAAAATGTATACAAGGATTTGAAAAGTTTATATTAAAGTTATTATTAATAATATCTGAATCAGAGCCAAGAATAATGTTCTAAAAATAGGCCTGGATATAATATAATTATTACTTAAATGAATACTAAATTAAAATTATTTTAAATTAATATAACATCAGTATAGTTAAAAATTAAATATTATTATAAATGTTGTGTTAATATATATGTTATTATATATATATATATTAATAGTATTAATAATATTATATTATTATATTGTATATACATATTGATACTTACAATACTGCCAAGGATCATCCTTTCAAATTTAAAACCATACATTTTATAAGATTCAAGGGCTGAACGTACACTTGGTTCAATGGTTTGACGGAGTAAATCGCGAGCCCAATCATTTACATTGGGCCAGACTTGACGTAAAATCTAAAAAGAATATCAATTTGAATTTAATTATTTTTTGAAATGTCCTGGGATTTGCCTTTGAAGTGAAAGAGTTGGAGAAAAAATTTGAATTTAAAATATATACTCTACACATAATATAAGAGAGTTTGAGTTTTATTAAATAAAAAACATATTCACATTATTCTCAAATTAATTTATTTAAAAATAGTTGATAATAGAAGAGTTATGAAACTATCTAAATATATAATAAAATATATTTTGTTATAAAACCGATAACTATGTTGATAGTACAGAGTAGCGCACATTAATTTAATTTTTTTTTAAAGAGAGGTGTTTTTATAAAATAAAACTTATAAAATAATTCAAAGCTATAAGTTTATTTCAACCGATATTATTGACGTTTCAGAATTTAGGTGGATATGTTTTTTGTTTTAATAAAACAAAAATTTTATTTTATTTTTAAAATATTACTAAAATTAATAAGTCAATTATAAATATTCCTTATTAAAATTGTAAAAAAAAGTGATGAGGCCCCCATAGATAAAACTATAGATTCACATTTTCTTTCTTTTTTTGTAAGAAATTTTCAATTGAAATGTATATAATAAATTTTTAATGTTAATTTTTAAATTATTCAAGGAATAAAAATGTATGTCTCTTCTAAATTCCCAGATATATATATACAATATAAATATAGAATAGGTCTATAGACTAAGGGTTCTGAATGATGGTATGAGAAATTGAGCTTATAGCTTGGGTTCGTTTTATTCTGAACATGGCATTTCTATATATAAAAGAACAACATGAACAATTATGGGATGGCATGTCGGCCTTGTATCTTCCAACTTTCATTTGTTTCCTCCGATCCATAAGAATTACTGTTTAACAGAATTTACATGACTTTTCATGTTAACAGGCAGATTTTATAATATTTTTTTTATTATTTTAAGTATTATTTTTCATTAAAAATATTTTTTTCTTGTGAGTAATTTACATCCTTTTTAATTAATAAATGGAACTTTAAAAATAAACAAGTTTTAAATTTGAACCTATATATATATATATTAAATAAAATATTCATTTTCAATATATTGATCTGTATTGATTAATAAAATGTCTCAATTTTAACACCAAATTTTTAACAAAATTAGTTAACAAATGAAAACCTGTACTTCCCAATTATATTTGCAAATATATATATATATATATGTATATATATATTGAGTTTTAAAAGTCAAATTTGATTAATCTGAACAAACTATAATAATATATTTTGTCTACTCCTTTGATAATTGTACGTAATTGACACCTTCTAAATTGCATTATATTTCATGTGCATTTCTTTTTTTCTTTTTTTTTTTTTTTTTTGATATTATATTCGAGACAAAATAGAACTCGTTAGTAAAATTAAGGTCAATGTGACTTCCCCAGTCCATTATGAAATACTATAATTATTCTATCTTACTTTGTTAATCAATTTATGATAAAAATTATAATTGATTTTGATGAGGGTTTTCCTTATTCCTAGATATACAAAATGTGAATAATCACATAAAAATTTATATAATAAAATATATACAATATATATACCAATATAATAATCCAAAAACTTGTTTAGATTGCTTTTTAAATTTATTTAAATGCATATTAATCATATTTAGATATAAACATAAGCACAAACTTTGTCCTTAAAAATGGTTTTAGTTTAGAAATGAGGAAAAATTATTATTTTTTCCTCTATTCTTGAAATAAAATAAAATTTTTAAATTATTATATTTTAATTGTATTTCGATCATAATAAAATAAATGAATGTATCATTCACTATATAAAAATCTGTTGAATGTATATATATATATATATATATTGGATGTAATATATGTATATATAAGATTATACTTTAAAAAAAAATCACATACAATCATAGAAGGGAGAAATTTCTTGATATAATTTGTTTTCCCATTTAGAGCCGTATTAAGGGAACTAACCCGAGCGCAAATTTTAGTGAGATGGAAAGTTTTATAAAAGATATCAAATAAAAATTTACTAAGTTAAATAAAATTGGAATAAATAATTTCAATTGTTTCATGGTTATTTGAATATATCTATTTAAATATTTATTTTTTATTGATTATATTTACAGAAATTTCTTTTAGTAAGCAATTTAAACTATTCTAGTAAAAATTGGAAAAATGGGAAGCGCTCATTCTGCTTTTCGCAGTTTTGTCTTGACACGACGTTGCATCCATTATAATATAAATTTTACACTAAATGAGAGGGGTAGGAGAAAAAAATATATGAAAATAGAGATTAGGTCGATTTTATATGATATTTGAATAAGATATATATTTATTTTCGATTTAATAGACATATAAACTGTTCCTTTTTTAATTCCTAATAACTTTTCTTATGCAATTTTTGCGGGTCGTTTCTAGTTTACGAGATAAAAATTATTAAAGTTTGCCAGATTAGCTTATTATGAACCTCGAAATATGATGTCATTAATTTTAATGTTTTATTGACTAATTCACTAATTATTAACTTAATCCTAATTTTTGTTTTTTTTTCTTTTCGGATTAAATATAGAAAAATTAAAAAAATTAATTGATTAAATAATTTTCCTATATCCAACCCGAAAAGAAAAAAACAAAAATTAGGATTAAGTTAATAATTAGTGAATTAGTCAATAAAACATTCAAATTAATGACATCATATTTCGAAGTTCATAATAAGCTAATCTGGCAAACTTTAATAATTTTTATCTCGTAAACTAGAAACGACCCCCGAATTTAAGTGGAGCCCTTTGCTGGTCAAATTAATAAAACATGGTAGCTAAATGGATTTATATGCAAACTATTAATTTTTATCTCGTAATCTAGAAGCATAAGAAAAGTTTATTTGGAATTAAAAAAGGAACCCACTAGTAAAGTTTTATCCAAATCCAAGACTGGATGACCATTTTATATAATTACTCTATTATTTACTATAACAAATCTTATTTTAACAAAAAATTACTTTTATCTTACTAAGGAGTTTTTCCCTTTATTTTTAAAATATAAAATACACAATTTATAAAAAAAAATAATCCTATAATATTATTTACCACCAAAGTAAACTATTTTGATAAATCAAAAAAACCAGGTACAGAAACAATTTCAAATAATTTTAATATATCTATTAATGTAATAAAAATGAAAATATTTATGTTATGTTTTACTTTTAAATACAATAAACCTTTTTCTTTATTCAATTTTTAGTAGGTCTTAATGATTTCAAAATCTTCCTTCTATTAGAAGATGGGCTTCAGAGACTTGATCCTTCTCACCTCCTCTCTCCCTCTCACAACTATTCAAGTTACTTACCACTATTAATAATAAAAAATTGTATAATTTTAGCTCAACATTATGAAATATCAACAAATATTAGAATGTAGAGAAAATTTTATTTTTTTTAATTATAATAAGAATGATAATAATATAGAATTGAAATATGAGTAATAAATAAATTGTCTACATACCCTATTAAGCCATTCGACTCTTTCAATATCTGGAAAATATACCCAACTTGGAAGATCATCTACTCTAGCTAGAATAACTTCTTTTTCACATGACATGGCAGCAGCTTTGGCAATATTTCTCCTTAATTCTTTTTCTTTTTTCCATTCTTCACGAATTACCGATAAAATGACAGGTCCAATTAACCATGCTACACTAATTTCATAATAACCAAGAAGGTAAATCGCAGCGACAGTCCCAACTTTTTTAAATGCATTATAAAGTACTTCAACAATACTAGTACCGCCTATTCTTTTAGTAACAAGTGATTTCGCACTTTCGGATTTACTCGGAGCAACCATTTTTCTAAATAAATATCATGCAACTAATGTTTTAACAATGTTAATTGTATCGATTCTAATTAATAACAGTACAAAGATAATAAATGTTATTGAATTGGGAAGTCATAAGGAACACTACTTAGCTAATCAATCAATTGAATTAGATCAAATGACATAAACGTGCCTATGGGATGGCCTAAGAAGACCTGGCGTGATATTAGCTACAATTTCATTCGAGTTCATATTTAATTTATAAATAGCCAATTAAAAACAAATAAAAAAAGAAAAATTATTTTTCTTTATAAAATATATAAAATAAATAAAATTATTTGTTATAATAAATTTATTTAAATTGAATATAAATCATTCTAATCACATAAATGAGTGATAGAGCGCTCGAAATTTAAATATATCGAAACTCGGCAAAGTATCAGGATCTGAGATCATTGCCTAAAATAACTATTTTCTCATTTTTTTGTATTGCGACACAATTAAACAAAAAAATAAAAATAAATATTAAAATATTTTATTAAATAATAAAAAAAATTAAATTATTTTGTTTAAAATAAATTTTAAAGATATTTTAAATATTTAAAAAAAATTTTTATGTTATCAATATTATTTATTCATGACTAATTGGTTTTTATTTTTAATATATTGATTAAAATATTGAAAAATAGATTAGATAAAAAATTATTTAAAGATAATAATTTTAAAGTATGTTATGTTAAGAAAATAAAAAATAAAATGTGTTGTTGAATATATCATATAACTTAATTTTTTTCATCAAAGAAAAATTTAAAAATTCATCATTTAAATTAAAAAGATAATTTATTCATTTATCGCCCTTGTGAATAAAAATAAGTTACTATTAACCCAATGGCGCAACCAGGGGGAGGTTTTAGAGTTTTAACCCCCCCCCCCCCCCCAGAAGAGAATAAAAATTCCATGAGGAAAGCTAAAATGATTTACATATAGCTGGAAAAAATATTTTCTTTCTAAAACTGTGAATACGAGTAAATAAAATACAAAATTAAATTTTTTTGCCAGATTTTGTAAAATCAGTGCTTCATTTACAAAACTTTTTTAAATATTTAATTTAAAAAAAAATCTTAATGGAAATTTGTCTTTGAGAGAGCCCAGGGGGGGGGGAGTAACCCCGCCATAGGACGGTGGAGCGGCTAGTCAACCCCCCCCCAGGATCAAATCCTGGTTCCGCCACTGATTAACCAGTACTTTTTCTAATAATAGATAAGGTTTATCTTGCCCTGTATTTTATTATAATTTAGATGAAAATATTAAAAATAGACAAAAATAAAAATTTCATAATTATTTAATTAAATTAATTTTTATTATATGTATTATTATAAAGATATATTTAAAATAAAATCCGTTAAAGACAAAATTCTGGGATATAACAGTAAAGGGTAGAGGAGCGCTTTTTAAATTATTAAATAGATTTTAAACTATTTATACTCTAGAATTTTTGTGTTGAAACATAAACTTTTATCCTACATGATTTTTTAATTTTTTAAAAAGAATAAACTACTGTTATCTTATATGTTATCAATTAGTTCCATTTTAAAATATTCGTATCAATATTTGAATATATTAAAAGAATATATAAATATATTAATATGCTAAATTATAAATATTAGAAAAAAGCAAAGTTCTTTGTCTTTTAGAATATATATACATATATTTATAAAATTAATTTCTTTTAAATTTTTTTTAAGCTCGAAAAAATAAATAAATCCAACCAAATTGAAATTGAATGAAAGATTTCATAAAAACACTTCACTTTTTTCAATTAAAAGTAATGTAGTAATTTAATATGAAAAATATAATTTAATCAGGGAAGAAAAGGTGAATTAGAATATAATAAATGACAAATTATCATAAATATTGCATATATTTATATTTTTTTTTTTGATATCACAATAAATTTGTATAGAGGTTTATTTATTAATCGTTTAAATACAAAAATGTTTTTTTTTATTCATAGAGAAATGGAAATACTTATTGATAAAATTATTAAATTAATATTTTTGTTACCTATTTATAAGGATGTCTTTACAATAGTGACATACAAATCCTCAACAATGAACATTAACAAAGAATTGACTTAAATTAAATCACATATATACAGCTACATGATACATCTTGGTGTAGCTTTATTATTAAAATAAAACCATAATTATTTATATATTATATATTAGAATAATAATTAGATTAATCTCAAATGAGGTTGATCATCTATTACTATTTAACAATACTATAGTAGATCAATTTGAAAAATAATTTTTAAAAATAGAATTTTGGAAGAAAAATGAATAGTCTGAGTGTAGGGGAAATAATTTAAATGTTTCGATAATGATTTAATAAAAAATTTAAATGGAAAAAAATTTCATTTGACAAATAAATAATTAGACTGGAGAACAGTAAATAAAAATGAATGATAAGGAATAAAATATGCTCAGCCTTTTGGGGAGGAATGGGAATATCCTTCAAAATGCCTCATTCCGTTTATCAAATTACATAATTAATATAGAATCTTTGGATGCTATTATGAATTTTCCAAGACTTCTTTTTCATGATTCGCTGTTCCAGCCGATCCGTTATTCATGTTCGTTTCTTGGATGGGTGTTGTTGTTATCGAAGTGGATGTTGTTGTTATTGTTGGCGCATTGTTGGAATCTGATAGAGAGATTGGCGAGATTGTGGAGGCTGTTACTTTAGCGACAGGTAAATTTCCTGCGTTTGCATCTTCAATAGCCTTCCGAAGCTACAAAAAAAACGTATATTAATTTATACAATTTCAAAGATTACATAAGGGATCAGTCAAGATGTCTCTGGTGTAACTAAGGGATCACTAAAACAACTGTAACTTCTAAACTAACGGACAGAATAATATGAAATTTTGATGTATTGTTCATAGTTAGTACTACCCAAGAATAGCGTGGTTCAATCAGCAACGTTGCCATATCATACAGTCATACTGAAAACTTATTTTAATTTTAATTTGTATCTTTTTTATTTATTCTTCAATATTTGTGTTACTCAGAAGCGAAAGCGATTAACTCCACATTTAAAGAAACTGAGAAAATGAAGCCCAAAGTTTGCAGCTTGTAGAAAATTCAGGTTTATTGATTACAAAAAAATGTATATTGGATTGCAATATTAAGATTATCAAGTTAATTATTCACTTCATATGTTGCAGATTACATTACTTTACTAGCAAAATTTTAAAAGTTGGAGTTAATCGCTTTCGCTTCTGAGTGGCACATTTATAATTCCTATATGAAAACTAATCATTATTTTTATCATCATATTTTGGAAATTATACTTAATAATTTTACTTAAAAATTTCAAGAGTATCAATAAAAAATATGTTAATTTTCAGTGCACTGGACGATTTTACAGTTTTGATTTCAACTTAATAACTCAGTAATCAAAATTGATTCGTCAATTTCAATAACTAATTAACTTCTAGTCGTTCTAAGGATGAGCGCGATAATGTTAATATAATAATAAAAGACATTTTCTGATAATCCAAAAACTTTATAGTCATTAGGAAGAGACAGAGAAATTCTATATATTATTCTAAGAATATTTCAAATTATTTATTTTATTTCATTCTTTGTCGATGGTTAATAAAATTGTAATAACAGATCTTACATGAAAGTTAAAAATTGAAAAATCATTAAAGATATGACTTATTGTAGCGATTCTCTCACAACCTGTGGGGCTCGCTCTCCGCGCGAGAATATCCAAGAGAAAATATTATTAAAAAAAAAATTATTATTATATAAAAAGAGAAACACTCATAAACTCTTGTTTTAACAGTTAGTTAAAAATTCTTTGAAAACAGAATCCAAAATACTCAATTCATTTTATTTTAAGGGGGGAGGGAGCAAATTGAAAAATAATCATTGAAAACTGGGCCGCGAATGTTGAAAGGTTGAGAAAAGTATTCAATAATGAAAGTAATGAAAGTTAAAAATAAAAGCATGGATTACAAGAAAATCAACTGAAGCTTACCTCTTTTAGACCTACCACTCCAACGATTCTACCAATGGCAGTTACATAGGCATGATTTACACCAACCATTGAAAAGAGGGAATGCACTTTTAATAAAGAAGTTCTTTCAACTAATTGAAAAGGCGCCGGATCAATTTGACATTTTTGAAAATCAACTGCCTGACTTAATTGGGATTCTTCCCAATTTTGTTGTTCTTCTGGTGCCATATCGATTACTCTTTCACGTGGCTAAAATAAATAAAAATTATATTCTATATATTTTAAAATATACCAATACATTATTACTAATATGATAGTTACCAATTGTACTTTTTTTGAGGCTCTGGGACTTGTTGGTGTTAGCATTGGTTCGCTTTCAATTTCCAAAGCACTCTGTCGTCCTGATTCAGGATCTGGATTAACATCCTGTAGGGTTGCTGATTTTTTGAAAATCGCCTCAAATGCCAATCGAATTCTGAACAATAAAAAAATAATGCAATTAATTTTAAAGTATCAGGACTACTTAAAGTAGAAGAAAGACACTTGAATTAAATTAAATACATATAAATATATATATATATATATATATACTCGTATATATATATATATATATATATATATATACAGCACTTGAATCATTGCATTTTTATGATTTTTTGTAATATCATTTATTTATTGAAAACTTTTGATTAATTAATTATTTTAATTAAACAAAAAACAATTTAAATTAATTTATATGAAGATGAAACTTAGACAGTTCATAAAACCCCTAATGCTTCTAATTCCAAAATTTTTTTGAGATTACAAATATATATTCAATTATACATTATATCTCAAATAAATTTCTACCTGAAGGGAAATCATATATAATCGTAATAAAAAAAAATACATACCTGCTCTCTGCACCTGTTACTGTCGTATAAGGTGTGGCGTTTGGACTAGTCAAAGGACTATTATTAAACCCACGTAAAGTGAAGGAACGAGTTTTTTTCAAAATGGATTTAGTCGGCTGCCGAAGTGAATTTGCACCCTTGAATTGATATAAAAAAAATTAAATAAATTCTGATTAATAGACCAAAACCAATGATGATTGACATTAATAAATGAAAATTATATTTTTTGTTAAAAAATATCTTACTGGATGTAATTGTTCGGAACCCTGTCGAAATTTAAGAATATCAGGTGCTGGTATCACTTCAAATCGTGATGGACGGCGTTGTCTTTGTAATTCTTCAGCTGCCTTTCGCTCCATCTCTTCTTTAGCTCTACAAAATATAATAAAGATTTAATTTAATTTTTTGATGTAAAGTTAATATAATAAATATAGGAAATTCATAAGAATTATTTTACAGGATACCTTTCTTGTGCTTCTTTATGCCATTGTGCAAGGACTTGTAATCTCCTTTCACGACCAACTTGACGCTCGAGACTTTTAATTAATTCAAGCCTTTGTATTGATCCAAGAAGAACCATAGAATCTAAACATAATTTTTAATTTATTAATTTAATTAATAAATTAACAAATAAATTTATCAGAGAGGATAATTTCAAATGAAATTTTATAAAAATAAAAATGAATAATATAGACATTAGAAACATGTAAGATATTAATATATCTACATATTTATTTATTTTATTTATTATTGGCTTTTTATAAAGATTTTAAAAATTTTCAAAAATAAAGATTATAATTGGAACCAACCTAATCATAAAATTAATATTATAAAAATAATTATTAATAAATATTAAAATTTTCAATTAAAATTATTTATAGCGAATTAATAATTTGCAAATTTTGAATAGCATTATAAAAAAGCCTAATATAATATAAATAATAAAATTCCAAAAAAATTAATTTAAATATTATTGTTAAAATTATTACCGTTAAATTTTTGTTAGAATGAAAAGGTCTTGTAATACTATAGGAATCTTGTATAGGATGAAAAAATTACGAAATTTTCTCTGGATATGTGGATAAAAGGTTAAATTACAGTTCATCTTAAATAATAACTTTAATAATAATGAAATAAATCTATATATAAAAGACGATCAGATTAATTCTAATAAATAGCATGTATATTATATATAAATAATCAATTAATTAATAATTATATATAATTAGAATACATTTCTTTGTATTTTTGTTTTAATTCCATTTTATATTCGCTAATAGTTTATCGCAGTGGTTCTCAAGCTTATATTTAGCTTAAAAAAATATACACAGTGACGTTTGAAAATTAATTTATTATTTTTTAAATTTTAATGACAATTAAACAGAAAGATATAATTATGTACTCATGTTTATACCTTTTTGTAGATTTTAGTAAAGAAAGGTGTAAATTAGAAAACATTGTTTTTTGAAATTATGAAACTATTTTTGAACTTAAAATAGAGAAAGGTAATAAATAACATTTTCCCAAAATGCACTAGTGGCCATCACTGCTCTGGATCGCTGCAGCACCCACTTTGGGAATGAGTGTGCTTTAAAGGGTTAATTTAAAATAAATAAATAAATAAACTTACCCGGACTATCAACTAAAGGAAAGCCTCTTAAGGTACGATTCTCTTTGAGAATTTCTTTCAATTGTGTATAAGTCATGCCATGCCAAATATATTTAACATCTCGTACCATAAAATCCTCTACATATACCGAATACATTCCTACACCAACAAATCAAATGACAAGAATTAATAAGTATTCTTATTATAGTAATAAATGAAATATTTTTTAATATTATTTTACCTGATCCAGAAGGAAGAAGATCGGGTAAATATGGTAACTTTTTAATTAAGATGATAGAGTCATAGAGTGATGGTTGGAGTAACGCGGCAATCGCATTTGATATTAATACAGCAATCTGGAAATTATAAGTATATATACATAAATGTATATATAAATATATACCTCTATAATTTATATCTTATCGTATATATCTTATCTTATTATACTAGCAAAAATTGTATATATTTATTTGTATTTTTGAAACATTAATCGCTCTAAGGATTTTTTTGAAGTTCACACGATAGATAAATTTTATAAAGAAAAATCGGTCTGTATTGGATTCAGCCTCGGTAAAAATAATCTTTGTTAGTTTTATCTTAATTTAAAATAGTAAATTTAAATGACGTCATCAACTACGTTAGATATCGCTTCGTTAAATACAAATTATTATAAATAAATAAAATTCAAGATATTTATGTTATAACCAAAGGCCATACTTTTCTGTCTTTCAATGCATCTATACGTACGTTTAAGGGCTGTTTGTTTTACTATTATATGTTTGACATTTTTTTTTAATTTGTGTTGTTTTAAATTATTTGAAATTGTTTCATATATTTTGACGTTTATTTATTTTAAATAATAATCTTATATATTCATAGTTGATAAGGAATAATTTTTTTAAAGTACCGAGAGCGGCGGTATTAATATTATCAACCAAAACCGATAAGGAATATTTTTTTAATGACTTGGTGAACCACACGTACTATTTATAATAATATACCAAACAAAATGTTTACATTTTTTTAAATAAAATAAAATATGACCTTCTTTAATCTTTAAATTAAATAAAAATTACATATTTTTAAAAATAATTTTCATTTTATATTTATTTAAATTTATAAAATAAATTATTACTATTGAGATGCGGGATGGAGGGATAAGGTAAATAACTATAAAACCCGCATAATAATCCCTCATTTCATTATTTTTACAATTTATTTTTTATTATTTAATAAGAGAAATATTTTTTTTACCATTATTGGAACGATATGTGTAATTTGACCCGTCATTTCGAATACGATAACAGATACGCTAATTGAATGTGTGACGGCCCCTGCGAAGGCTGCAGCACCCACAGTTGCATATCCCCCTAAAATTTATATAAATATATATTTCAGTAAAGTTTATTAATATTTACCACATTATTTATACCATCAATTGACATTTAAAAATTACCTGGCACAATTGGAGTAACATGACCACCATAACGTACTCCATAAGGAAAAAGAAGATGCATTGACTCCCCAAAAGCACGGCCAAGGGCCGCTCCTACTTTAAATACAGGAATGAAACTCCCTGAAGGCACTGGGATTGTAGAACAAATAATCGATAAAAAAAACTAAAACAATAAAAGAATAAATAAGTTATGTTGTTCTTAAATGAAATAGATTTGGAAAATATTTGAATAAAATATATTTACATTAAAAAATGCAAACCCTGCTAAACTACAAAAGACGCCTGTGTAGGGGGTCCGCCAATGGCCAACGACTTCAGCTTCCTGGACGGTTAAATTTGGTTTTGTCCAAGTGAAATTTGTAAAAAGTCCTGAAACTTGATCATGAGAGTTCAAATCACCGGCCATGAATTGTCCTAAGCCCATTGGGAAGGACAAACTAGCGACTAGGAGGGATACTAATCCAGGATAGAGAAATCGACTGAAACAAATAGAAAATCATTACATATATCTTAACAATTATTAATTTTTTATCTATTTAATAAATGTATATAATAAATTAAAAAATATTTTGAATTATATCATTGTATGTTTATTATTTTGAATAGCTTAAAAATGTCGGCCCACATTCAATTATATTCAATATATAAGATGGTTTTTATAGTCAATTCTTATCTTATCTTATTATCTTATTAAATACTAAATAACATAGGAGTATATCTAATGCTTTTCCAATTTTATAAAATCTAATTTACCTAACCTTAACACACAACAATCTCATCTCATTCTTGTGATATAAACTTAGGAATATTAAGATAAGATATAATCAATATTATTTATTGATTAATATTAAATGAATTAAAATTAATAATATTAATTATTTATTAATAATTCATAATAATAATAAATTGTGATACCAACTTAGGAATATTAAAATAATATAATTATAGGTATTATAGTTATTTAAAAATATCATGGATAACAAACATTTATTAATTATTTATCAATAACTAAATTAATTTCATCTACAATAAATTATCTAAAAAATTCTACAAAACTAAATAGTTAAGATTATTCTTTAAAACATTCATTAATAAAAAAATTTAATCTACATTCGTGATTTAAAATTTAAAAATAAAAAATTTTAAATTTTTCATAACTCACAAATATTATTTCTTTAATATTATATAAAGATTTTTTATAAAAATTTTTTTTTAATATAAATTATAAAGAAAAATTAATTTATTAAATAAAAAACAAATTTAAAATTTGGTTTATTTTGTTATTTGACTCCAATGTGGGTGGAATGATTTGTTCTACCCTTGAATGTAGACGCTCAAACACTGACTTTTTCTGCAAGAATGATGTCATCTTCTTGCTTCTTCGCATGAATAATACATATTGTCGATGTAGCCAGACGTAAAAAGCACCCCCGAGACCGGAAACAGCACTGTAAATAAATTTAATTGAAATAAATATAAATATTATATAGATATATCGGTGTTGTGAAGGTCAATATCAAATTTGGTCCAATATATAATACAGCAAATCCATATAATATTAAAATTAGTTTTTATTTTATCTCTTTCGGTAAAACTAATAAATTTACTTATATTAGAAAAGTAAGCGACGCATCGTAGGGTGTTAGTTAAGAATACAGTATCTGGATCTTGTATTAACTACTGGCTGTCAGTCGGCACTGGACGCTCGGTCAGTGCTTGATAACGATTGCAGAAAGAGCAATTTATTTTAATCGTATTTTTTGAATAAATTTACAATAAAATATTAATATGTGGTATTATTTACAAAATTCCCTTATGAAGAAAAAATATATATAAAAATGTATATATATATATATATATAAAATAAAAAAAAAATTGTTTCACAAATTCTTCCCCCCCTCTATAAATATTCCCCGACATTCCCCACCAATATACAGAATATGTTTTTTCTTTATATATTGAATTTTCTTAGTCAGTAAGGCAAATAAAAAACGGAGTCAATCCAGCCTCAGGGGTCAAAATTGGAAAGCTACTAGGTAAAAAGTAGCGCCTCCGACCAAGAAAATCAAGGTAAAGGTTGATAGGACCCGTTTTACTGATCATAGGACACCTAATTAATATAACCCCCTTGATAGGCGCTGCCCTTGCGTAGGATGAACAAAAGTCAGAGGTTTTTCTTTATTAGAAAAGTAAAATTGTAAATTTCACACAATTCAAGATCGTTTGGTAACAATTCAAAAAAATCAAAATAATGTAAATAAATAAGTATGAAAGTAGGTATATATTTTTCGAGAAGAGAGCAGGCCATTGTGTCCCGTCTCAGAATAGGTCACTGCTTTTTTTCCCATGGACTTCTGATTCTAAAAGAAAATGCCCCTTGGTGCACAATATCGATATGAGAGTCACAGTGGATCATGTTCTTGTCGAATGTCCATCGTACGCATCGGTAAGAAGGTCATGTAAAATTGAAAAAATGAATATCAGAGATCTATTGGGAAAGTTTGAGAATTTGTTTTAGGTTTCTGCATAGTATTAGATTGTTATACAAAATATAGTATTTATTATTTATTTATTATCTATTATTTATTTATTTATTGTATATTGTATTTATTGAATGGGTATTTATTAAATAGATTGTTTTGGTCTAAATAGAAAATTCATTCTTTCCAAGTGATCTACCCGGGGAGCGTTGAGTCTGACACAATGGCATCGATCTGGATTCAGTAATTTACTGTTTGCCTGGCTGCCCTGGCAAAGAAGATGAAATTCTCCCTGTAGGGATTGCTTGGAGATAAATGAAATTTATCTTGCCCGATGGATGAATTCTTTAAGGAACAAATGGTCTTTGTTGCTGAGGTGCCTCAATGTTCAAATAATAATATAAATATTAAATTACATACCCAATTAAAGCGAAGACTAGAATTTCTTGTGGATCAAATGGAAAATCGCTCATAAAATTAGTTCCGAATATTGCAGTAACAGTTGCTGGAAGAGCGTGTTAATCATAAATTGATGATAATTTAAACAAAAAAAAACAAAAAATGTTGTTTATGAAATACCTTCTTTTTGGAGCCAAACTCCAAGGAGTCTAAATGCTGTGGCCCCGCAAACAGCAGCAAAAAATGCTCGCCAATAATTACGTACAGCAAAATATACTGTTGTGACCTCGATACTGAATAATACTCCTAAGAAAATAAAATTGAAATAAAAAATATTGCTGAGAAATATAAATAAATATCATCCTTACCTCCAATAGGTGATGCAAAACAGCTAGCCACCCCAACAGCACAAGCTGCTGCTAACATTTCAGAATTTCTTGATTCGTTTTCATAAATTCCTTTGAACGAGGTAACCAATTTTGACATTAATGTAGCGATGATAGATGCGATATGTACACTAGGACCCTAAAAGTTATCATTATATTAAAAAGAAAATATTTTGAATTCTTCTAAAAGAAAACTTACTTCTTTCCCAAGTGGCAACCCTGATCCTAGTGTTGCTGTAAGACCCACTATTTTGGCTATTAGCGTGCGAGTTGTTAGATATTCTTTTAAAGCAACACCCCGTAGAATGGTTTTCATTTCTGGAATACCTGAACCAATACTTTGCGGTGCTACAACGTGGACAAACCCAGCAGAAAATAAAACCAACAAAACAGGCATTGTCACCCAGGACACATAGCGAACAACAGCATGGGTGGCCAGGTCTCTATATAACCAAAATCGGGCTGAAATTATAAGAAATATATTAATTATTATTATTATTAATGAAAAATTGTAGCTCAAATTGTGATATAGAAAACTTAATGTAGCCAGAAAAATCATATTAAGATCAAAATTTTAAAATTAAATAAATAAATAAAATAAAAAAAAATGTTTAGTATACCATTAAATACCAGTAGAAATAAACAGAAGTTATTATACTTTTATTAGAATTATTAAATTATATTAATTCGATTGGAAATTTTATATGTTTATGTAATGTTTTCTACACATATAACTTACTTATATACTCTCTTAATCCTCTCTCCACACTAATTTTATTTAATTTTTTTGATAAAAATTAATTATTTTTGTTTAATAAATAATAATATGGATTTGATTATTTCTTTTTTGGACTTATTTTGTAAAATAATAAAATGTTTTTCATCTTACACGATTTTTAAAATTATGGAACAAATTTCTAAATTTAGCAGTTGTCGCATATATTTTTTACAAAATTTTTTGCACGGTTTTCTAATGAATGTATCTACTATGTGAAACTCAACAATTATATATATATACATATATAGTTTTATATACCTATAGTTAATAGGTTTATTTTATTGATAATCGGGATTCAAGTTCTTTAAAATATTGGATTTAGGGAGAATTATTCCGTTGATCTCAAGTTAAACTAACAAAGATTTTAATTAAAAAATTTTATATATACATATAATATAAATATGGAATCAAAATTAATTAATCAACTATTTATTGTTTAAAAATTTAAAATATATATTTTTAAAAAGATAATATATAGATTTTGTATAAATTTTATTTATTATTACAATTTGTAAAAGAACTTACCTTTGGTACAAAGTGATATACCACGATCCATGGTAAAGCTAACGAGGGCCATAATGAGTCCGAGCAAAGCGAGAAAGAGCCAGTCCTCCCCCAATGGGGCGAATGTATGCTTCCATATCCAAGCAGCAAATCGGCTTGCATGATGCCAGCAAGCGCCGTGCCTTCTCCGAAACAAAGGCTTTTCAGTGAGCACCGTTGCCGTTGGTGCTTCTCGAGTGGAAACAGCGGCCGCCTCGGCACGCGCGAATGCCCCCAATTCGCGCGTGTAGCGGCCATACATCTGAAATAATAGATTAATGACAAGAATGAGACAAATTGGTTTCATATAAAACATATAAAATTCTATTATTTAAAAAAGCTCTGGTTTTTGGACATCTGATGAAAAGGAAACTCTATCATGCCACCTAAACGAGTAGAGATGCACGATCAGTACAACGAATGCTTCCAATATTTTTATATATGTATATAAATTTATATATACATAGGAATTTGAATATAATATATATACTATAATATACATATAAAAAACCTCTGACTTTGTACGTCCTATCAAGCCGGTTATATCAATGAGATGTCCTATGATCAGTAGAAAGGGTCCTCTCAACCTTTACCTTGATTTTCTTGATCGGAGGCGCTATCAAGTAGCTTTTCCCCAATGTTGTTCCCGGAGTCTGGGTTGACTCAGTCCCATAGACCCCAGCTAGGGAAATTCCCTTGCCAGGCCCGCGACTTGAACCCGGGTCCATGAGAATGTGAGGCAGGTTTGCTACCCACACACCCAATGGCGCCTTATAATATACATATATACTCATAAAAATGAAAAATAAAATGAAATATATAAATATCACTCTTTATATCATCTTTTATATTATCTCCCATAAATTATCTTTTTAAAATAGACATTTTATATATGAAGCAGTGTCTAAATATTTGAATATGAAGAATTCACCTAAATGTGTTAACAATCAACATTTCAATTAAAGTGATAAAAAATTCTCTCTTAAAATATTTATTATTTTTATTATTTAGGACTTTAACATAGTTCAGTAACAAAAGCCATTTGTTCCATGAAGAAATCCATCATTTCTATTTATCATTATGTTTATTCTTAACCAAGAAACAGCATTAGGGTTTAAAAAGTCTAAAATTATTTTTCAAATATATCAATTTTTATTTTTAGACATAATTGTAATATTTAAGATCATTTTTAAGATCAATTAATGTAGCTGTTTGTTCTCAAGATTTGTCCGTATATATTTTATTTTAATGTAAATAAAAAAAATATGTAAAAAATAATTAAATATTTTTATTTTGAATCAGAAAAGATTTTTATTAGTAAAAAGTAGTGACTATGAATTTATGAATGTAATTTTTTTTCTTTCAAATTAAAAAAAATATCTTATTAATGATTTATTGAACCTAATAATGATATTACAAAATTTATATTTTTGCTTTAATGAATAATATATCTAATTTTTTTTATTTTTATAACGTTTTTATCAACTTCGCTTCATGTCTGTCTGTCTGTTTGCTCTTATGACAAATTTAAATCGATTTTTCATCAACATTTAATTGAGATAGACTTTTGAAAATTTTTTTACATTTTTCAATAGATCCTTAAAAGGTTTGAAAGAAATATAATTAATTAAAAAATGAAAACTAAAAGCGCCCAACGTTTTTAGTTGAATATAAAACAATTCATCTTTCAATTTCAACTTTGTCAGGCTAAAGAAAAATTATTTTATTCTTTTTAGTCCATGAGAAAAACGTTATTTTATAAAAAATTTTTTATATTTATATTATTTTTATTTTATACCCTTACCAATCGGGTCCCAAAGTTAATACTATTTTATATTATTAATCGTCAAAAAAATTAATTAATAATAAACTAAATACTATTAGATACATTATTAATATCTAGAAATTAATTTTTTAGAAGAGGCAATTTTTGTATTGTGTATACATGTATATTTATTTAAATTAATTTTTTTTTTTGTATAAATATGTATTGTAATTTGAAAATAATATTTTGTTTGGATTCCTATATGGATGTGTAGTTGATTTTAATATAAAATAATAGTGATGATGATGATGATATTGAAGAACGAGCACATCCTGTGCACCTGACTGATGCCAAGACAAGATGAATCAGTCCGAATAACTGTCGGGCGAATAACGAAAAGCGAGGCCACAGATGCGTCATCCGGGGTCGAATCAAAGTGCTATTATCCATTCAATTCAATCAACCCGCAGGAATCCTTATTCATTTAATTAGAATTCATTGGTGTTTCGGAGAAGCAAAGCAATTGGATTGCAACCACCCTGCCAGGCTACTTTCCTCATCGACAACTCAAAAGAACATTTCCACCCACAAAAAAAAAAAAAAAAAATAACAAATTTTATAAAATAATTGAAAAGACAACATATAATTAATATGGCGAGATAGTAAAGATATTTTGATAAAATTTAAAAACTTTTATAAACAATATTTTTTATTGTTCAATTTATTAATTTGAAACTTAATTGAATTTTAAGGGTGATTTTTCTTTTCAAAATCTTGCCGACCTATCACAGAATATATATTAGTATAAAAATAATACATTTAACCGTAGACATTAGATGGGAGCATTTTATTAACCATGTATAGTAAAGTTAAACTTAAAAGAATATATAATTTAATATGAATAATTTTTACTATCTCACCAGATTTAGTATTGCGAACACAAAAATTTTCGATGTCGGAATTTTGATGTTTTTTTACGTTTTGAAGGTCCCTTATCATTTTCACTAAGGTGTGTGTGTGTGTATGTAGACAAGATTAAGCAAAAACGGTTTGAGCTAGAATAATGAAATTTGGTACACGGGTATTATTCAAAGTTCGTAGTTTTCAATCAACTTTTGAGAAATGTAACTCATTCAGAAGATGGTCATTACCTGCTTACCACGTTTTCATTTTTTTTTAATCTAAACTGACCGTAAAAATAAAAATATATGTTTGATACTTTTTCACATGAGTAAAAATGGTATAAAACTACTATATATAGAATTTCAGCTTTATTGAATCGCTGGAAAGTACCAGAATTAAGCATTCACGCGCTAGCACGTGACGTGGTGCTATCAACAAAGAACGTACTGGTTTAATAAATATTATTTATTAATATTAATTTATAATTAATTAAATTAAATTTAAATATAATATATGTTAATTAATCCAATTCAAATTTTCAGGATAGTCGAGTGGAGACACTCCAGATTTTTAATTAAACATTCATAGAAGTTTCAAACTTATAGATATATTTACTTTATGCGCATTTGAACAGTTATCAGAAGTTTTCTTCTTCTCAACTTTTATTATAATAAGTTGACCTGTCGCCAGGTCCGAACCGACCGATGGTTTGAAGTAAATTAATTTCCAGTTACAGAAACAATTTCAAATAATTTTAATATATCTATTAATGCAATAAAAAACAGATATGGATATAACCTAAATATTTTTAATTTTATTTTATTTATAATATATATCTAAGACCAGGCTGTGACGTCATGAATGGCTGAATGACGTCATATAATTTCAAATTAAGAAAAAACTAATAAAGATGATTTTTCCCGAGGATAAAACCAATACAAAGTGCATGATAAGTGGTGATATGTAAAAAATCTCCTTATGTGAAATTTGGTGAGAAAATAACCCTTCCCTTCCTATCGTCGATCGCTAATACTACCACTTTCGGTTTCCGGATTTGCACCAAAAGTTGATCAATTCATCCTACTGATGCATTAAGTAAATATTTCAAATTTCATCAAAATCCGTTGAGCCGTTCAAGCTGTACACATCTATACGGAAGGACGGACGGACAGACATAATGCTAAAAATACTTTTTTTCTGTTAAGAAAATGCATGATTCGTGGAGATATGTAAAAATCTCCACATTTAAAATTTGGTATGGAAACAATACCTCCCTTACTATCGTCGATCGGTAAAAATATATGAGAACGGTAGCTAAACGGAATTCATTTGAACTTTATTATCATTAATATTTACTTTCTTAAAATAACCTAAAGAAAATTCAAAATTATAAATTTATAAATATACTTAAATAATTATAAATATACCTTCATGGATTAACAAGTTATTTTTTAAAATTTTTTAAATTAAATATAATATTTAAATATATATATTTTAATAAATCTAATTAATTTTCTAAAATTTTGTTTTATATACTTATTTGGCTGTATTATATAGGTATTTATATAATTGATTTTTTTATTTTCAGTTTAGTTAAAAACTTTTCATATTTTAAAAAAATATTTATATAACACTTTATTAAATTAAATTTTAATTTTGGTTATATTTTAATTTAATTTTTCATTATTCAATTGTGATTATGGAAAAGTAAAAATGCCTTATATATATATATATCTTTTATTTAATATAAATGAACAAATTTATCTTGAAGAGTGCATCAGAAGATTATTGAAATCTTTCATCTTAAACTATTATATTTCTATTCATTTTAATATCATCCACCAAGGTATAGGGACAACTTCACTGGGGCACAGCCACGTCCGATTCCATTGCGTCAGCCTCTATACTCGTTAAAAAGATTTAAATAAATTATGAAATAAATGAGAAAAATAAAAAATAATTATTTATGTTAATATATGAAATATATATATATATAAATGTATAATATTATTGTATTAATTGTGAAAATAAATAATTTAATTTTATTGATGGAATTGTTTTTATATGAAGAAGTGGATGTATTTATAATAATTTTGGAAGAGAATAAAAACAAGGCATGTTGGATGTGTAGAAGACCCACCATGGCATCATACTCCTCGACAGGTGGTGGACATGGATAAAAGCTGCAGGTGTTATTAGCCGCCCTTTTTTCCCGAAACGCCTCCATCGCTTTGGCGAAATCTCGCCATTCCGCATCCACTTCATCCATCTCATCATCATCGACGAATGACATTTTGATGTTTTATATATTTTTTTTTATTTTGGTTAAAATAAATTTTTAATTAATAATTTTGATGAAATTTTAAAGAAAATCATATTGCAAAAAATGTTATGCGGATAATTGTGAAATTTTATGCGCATACATGATGATGGATGCTGGTCTGATATCGGCAGCCGACTGACCGACCGAGATGAACCCCCCATCATTGCTCACCGCCCCCGGATTAAATTCACACATTAATGAATGTGCCACGCAAATGGCACAGGCACACATACATTCGCAGACTTGGACTGGCATATTCGCTCTTGGGCTGGTTCCCGCGGAAAACAGCCATTATCTATAGATGGAGAGTCATCATTGAAAAAAAAAATAAAAAAAAAAATTAACGATATCATTGAAATAAGTTGAAAGAGGATTACCAATCCACAGATTGTCGATCTTAATTTTATATTTAAAAAAATAATCTGGAGTGTCTCCACTCGATTATCTCGCAAATTTGACTTGGATTAATTAACATATAATATATTATATTTAAATTAAATTATAAATTAAAATTAATAAATAATATTTATTAAAACAGCGCGTGTTTCGCTCTTAATTGATAGCACCACGACACGTGCTGGCGCGTGATTTGTAGTGTTAAAAAATTAATTTCGGTACTTTCAGTGACTCAATCAAGCTGAAATTCTATATATAACAGATTTATACAATTTTTAATCTTGTGAAAAACTATCAAATATATATCTTTATTTTTACGGTCAGTTTAAAGGAAAACAAAATCAAAACTTGATAGTAAAAAGTTTTATTATTAATTAAGTTCTAAAAAATTTATCACAAATAATTTGATTAAAATATCCAATAGAAAAGATAAAACAAAAAAATTTAAAAAAATATAAAACTGTATTCAATTTCATTATGAGATTAAATTAATCTAATTGTGATAGAAGAATTTTCACATTATATTATATATTTTATTAATTCAAAGACAATGATATTAATATTATTATAAAATAGAGTGGTTGCGTTAATAGCGCTCTTAGAATTTTATTATGAATGTTTTGGTGTATAAAGGGAAAGGTCGGGAGGGTTGGAATTTAATTTAAATAGAGATGAAATAAAACTTTATTAAATTATTTTCATAATTATAAAAACCGGTATTTTAATGAAAAAGATTATCACTACTTATTGAAATGATTATTTTAAATTAAAAAAATTATAAACTACTAGAACATATTGTGTTTATTCTTATCCTAAAAATTAAAATGAATATACATATTTGTAATATGTGTAAATATACCTATTTAGGTCGTGATACATAAATAAAAATAAAAATGTCTTTTTCTACAATTTCTCTGAAATATTTTTATAATCTATATTAAAAAACCACTCCGAAAATTATGAAGCGCATTCTCGATGCTTTAGTGGAGTATTGGGAGACACATTTCTTGAAAGTCAATTTTAAAAAATCAAAATTATATTTTGAAGAGCGGGCAGAGAAAAAATTAATTGTGCAAAGACAAAATATTTATTTTTAAGAATGTAGAAAAGAATAGTGCCAATATATATACAAATGAATGTGAAGCGAGGTCCATGACAATGTAAGAAGTGAATAAATTCAGGGAGGGTATTTGAAAATAGAATTCTTTAAAAAATTTATAGACCGAGAAAAGAGAATATATTTTAATTTTTAGGTTTAGGGTAAATGTAATTATTATATAAGAATTATTAATAAGAGTTAAAAAAATTAAATAATAATAAAATACAACAATTAGAAGAATTTACTTAAATTTTTTAAATTTAAAAATATATAAGTCATTATTACTATTACTAGACCAGACTTCTCGAAAACAAAGACAAAAAAAAAACCACTTAATTATTTTCGCCCATATATTTATTTAAAACATCCATTATTATCTTATTATATCATTTATTATATTAATAAAAAAATATATTTGTAAGAATTTTGATAATAAAAACAACAGTTTAATAATTATACGATTTAGAACTTTAGAATTTAATTTTGTATTTAATAAATTTTAGTTATTATTGATTGCTTTATGTTAGTTTATGAAAATTTAATTTTAGGTTATTTTTAAAATTATTATTTAATTCTACAATTAGTGTCGTTTTATTATTTTTTGTAAATTGGACCATAATCAACATTCATCCGCTTGTAAATGAATTTGTGGAACAATTAAAGTGACATTTAGCGAAGTTGTCTCATGGTTAAGAAAGTTATCTCTTGTTTAATTGAGGAGAAAATAAAATATATGTATATATTATAAATAATTGAATATTATATATATATTATAATACAATATATTAAAGCAACTGATATAATTAATTTAAAATTAATTTATTTAGGTAAACTACACTAATTATAGCAAAAGTTCAATTGTCTGGGACAAAGGAAACGCCCTTGACTTTGCATTGACAATGACACATAAACTAGGGAATTCATTTTAAAAACGATTATCCATTCAGATTTTTATTTGGAATATAGTTTATTGACCAATTTGCTTCAATTACATGAAGGCTGTTAGTTATCAGGCAGTTGGTTTGTTTTTTTTTTAATTTGACACATTTCCCATCTTATCTCATGTCACCCCCACTTGTAAATTTATTTTATCTATGTATCTATCTCAATCTCCATGTCGGTACTGAACTCATAAGATCTACAATCACATCTACTAAGCATTTCAATGTTCATCTTCCTCCATCCAATTTCTACCCTCTCAAAATTCCCTCTCATCTACTTTGATATTATCAACCCATCGATGGTTTCCCAATTGTTTCTGTTAAATAACTTCTCAATAGACTTTCCATATTTAGTTATTTTATCCCTATTCTTTCTATATATATACGAGATGTAGGTATATTAATTTAATAGGTAATAGGTTGTTCATTAAGTTCGTGGAACGAAATGAAATGAAGAAACCAAACCATTTTGCACATAGTTTTTTGAAATACAAATTAACACTCAAAATATTGCTCACTGTGCCCAATGAAATGCCTAAAGCTTCTGTTAAATCTCTTCCAGTCAGTCGACGGTCTTCCAATACCATATCTTATCGCTTCGCGAACTTATTGAACAAACTAGTATGTATATTTAATATAAGTATGATATTTAAACATTTTTTGATTTCTTTTAATTAGTAACATCATTTTAATAATCAATTAAAACTCACAATAAAATTAATAATATGGTATAATAATAAATTATTTGTATTTAAATGATAAAGTAAATATATAAATAAGGAATGCATTTATTTATAACTTTTGTGTGATTTAATTATTAAAGGGATTTTTATTAAAAGACCACTTATTTGTATAATTTATTTAATTCAATAAATATATAAATAAATTAAAAATTTATTTTAAATGATTCAGTAGAGAGAGAGAGAGAGAAAGAGAAATAATAATTATAATATTTGTGGCCCGGGAGCCACATATTTCTCTTTTCATGTCAAGATGAAATTCCAGTTCCATGCGAAAATATTAGTAAATATATTATTTTATTTTTGAAACTCAAAATATTGCAAACAAATATATTACATAGAGAACAGTTTATTTATTTTTGATTTAAAATAAATTCGATAATCCTAATCAAATACCACAATATTCTTACGAAAAAGGAAGTGACTTTTTAAAAACTGTGTAAATTGTAACTTTTGGTTCTTCTATATCCAAAGTTTGTCGATTCCTGTCGTATCTCCTTAAAATAAATTAAAATATGCCATGAAGTTACTCTAACCAGCTTTTTTGCCGCCCCGGACAAAATGACAAATTGCCGCCCCTTTGTACAAATTTTTTTTTTAATCCGAGCAAAAGTTTAAGATGAGTAAGATATTTACAATAATTATTTTACAGAAATTTACCAAAACCTAGGAAAAAAAAATTATAATATTTTTGGAATCAAAAAAGGAATCTATTTGTAAAGTTTTATTAATATCCATCTTACACAAGCGCTAAACTGAACAATTACTAAAAAATCAACAAATATATATTTTAACTGTTTATCAATATTTTATGTCAATAACGACCAAAATGCCGTCCTTTAGATTTGCCGCCCCGGAGCTAATCAACTTGTTATTACACTCTCAAAAATAATTTTTTCTGTGGTTCATATATTTATTATGAAAAGTAATTTCCGATTATTTTTCCGTTTAATTATGATATTTGAGTCTCAACATATTGACGGCCATTTTCAAAAAATTGGAACAAGGGGATTTTGAGAACTAAAAACATAGGAGAATTTTTGGGTTAATTGAATGGGTCAATTTTTACTTATCTGAAGCTTCGAAACGTGAAAATAACCCGGAGTATAATAATAAAAACTTTCACGGAAACTTAAACGAATATATATATATGTTTTAAAAATAATAATAATTCATAATATTAATTTTTAAAAAAATGAATTCTATTGTTTATCATTAATAAATAAAAAAATAATGAATAAATTGATTAATAAAATATTAAATTATACTCACCCGGACAGTTTGATATTTCGATTCATATAATTGGCTTAGTCGACGAACAAAAGACATATCACTGAATCAAAATTTGCGACTATCAAAATCAGAGAGGATCTTTGGATATTTATCTCCTGTTTGTTTCTCTTCATCTTCGCCGAAAATACAATAAATCTTTTCTTTTATGATATTTATTTAATAAAAATTATTTGTGACTTGAGATAATATTTGTTCTCACTTAGATTTTAATCTCTACCCTATATTATAATAACTATTATAATTTATTTTTAGATTAATAGAGGGAGTATATTATATACATAGGCCCTAAAGCATTAATACGTCAAATTTTGATATTATTTTTTTTTAATCTTAATATTAAATTTACAGTTAAATAACATTAATAAGAAAACAAAGAAGAAATATATATACTCATTCTTAATTTGAAATCATTCTCCTTTTAATATAATATAATAATAATAACTTGTGAAAAAAGATATTATAATACAATTTTTATTTTCTCACCAGAGCATTGCGATCACGAAAATTTTTTCGTTGTCGAGATTTTGATGTTTTTATACGTTTTGAAGGATCCTGACATTTTCACTAATTGTAAGATTGAGAAAAATGTCTGTGTATGTGTGTTATGTAGACAAGATTACGCACAAACGGTTTGATCTAGAATAATGAAATTTGGTACATGGGCATTATTAAAAATTCGCAGTTTTCTATCAATTTTTGAGAAATGTAGCTCTTCCGCCACGTTTACATCCCCCCCCCCCTCTAAACTGACTGTAAAAATAAAGATATATGTTTGATAGTTTTCCACATGATTAAAAATTGTATAAAATTGCTATATATAGAATTTCAACTTGATTGAATCGCTGAAAGTACCGGAATTAATTTTTTTACACGTTGACTGGCAATCACGCGCCAGTATGTGACGTGGTGCCGTCAACAAAGAGCCAAACACGCATTGTTTTAATAAATATTATTTATTAATTTTAATTTATAATTTATGTAATTAATTAAATTTAAATATATATATATATAGGTATGTTATTTAATCCAATTCAAAATATGCGAGATAGTCGAGTGAAGACACTCCAGATTTTTAGATTAAGAACAAATATTTTTTTTTTTATTTTGTTTATACTATAAAAATAAAGTTAGTAAAAACTAATCCAAAAATAAATACTAATATTGAATTTAAATGATTATCTTTTATTTACTGACGCAATTTCAATTATATTTGCTTAAAGAAGCTTAAGAAACCGAATTAAGCTTACAATTGAAGGTTAAACCTCGCATATACTTCTATAAATTCTAATGAGTTAAAAGGGAAACATTTCTTGGTTTTGAAACAAACTGAGTTGTATCATTGAAATGAGAGAATTATTATTCGATTATGGAGTGGATTTAACTGTAATAATAAATAAATAATTAATAATGATATTATTTATGAAACGTGATCTTGAAAAATATATTTATTGGATGTCCGTTAGATGATCATTTATCTAACAGCATTATCTATTATGTTTAATTATTATTAATTTCTAATCAAATTCATCTGGTAAGTTAAATTTTCCTTATTGAGTTTTTGATAATATTTTTTTTTATTAAACACTTCTATGAATAGATTAAAATTCTTATTGGATTGTTGAATATACAATATTTACGATAAAATAATTGTTATATTAATTTCTTGTAAATATTAATATAAGATTTTAAGGACGATTTTACTACATTTTACTACACTTTAATTAATTCGTTAATTAATTACTCGCTCTCTCTTTCTCTCCCTGTCTGAAATTAAAAATAATTCATCCTCAACAATTCGATGACAATTATATATATAATTAATTTTAATCTATTCTATATATATATATATATATATATATATTGTCATTTTTTTTTGTTTATGTTGTTTTCTTTTTTATTTTTGTATCTTTTCTTTGAATTTTTTTTATTTTTAGGGGGTTTGTTCGTTTATTTTTGTTGTTGAAATTTTTGAATAATTCTACTGAAAAAATAAATTGAAATAATATACTGATCATTGTATAATATTTCTTAAATATAGTGAACGCTCTATATAAGCAACTAATTTGAACCAATTTCAATAAAAATGTTTCTTATTGGGAAAATTAAATTTAAATTTAACACAAAATATTAATTAATTAATTAATTGACAGAAACTAACAGAAATTCCCTATTAACTATTCTAATTAATAGAAATTAACTTCAATAAACAAAACACAAACAAATTCCATAACAGAAATATTTACTATATGGGGTTACAATATGGGGTTATGTTGTTGTGATCAACTGTCAACTTAATATTTAGCTCTAAAAAATAAGTTGCTTATACAGAACAGTTGAACTAAAGTTGCTTGTATAGAGGTTGATTATACAGAATATATATCAGGACCGCATCTAGGGGGTATTGAGCGCCCCATACAAAACAAAATTTGTCGCCCTTTCAGACAAATTATATTTTCAAAATAAGTAAAAGTAAACTTTCTAGAGATTAATAATCAAATGCATAAAAAACCATAAAGATTCTTAGGTTTCATTATTATTATGTATGTTTGTATTGTTGAAGGTTACCTGATCGCCATCCTTGCGGACTTCTTTTTACATCTTAAACTAAATGATACCTTATTTTCCTCTAAATCAGTTCATATCCACTATCGGACACAGGAATTTTCCCTGACACCCCAATAACTCACTCCGTTCCGGTGGAACGACTACTCATAATAATTTTGAAAATTTTGTGCATACGTACACCACATATATTATTACCATAAAATTATAAAATAAATAGAATAATTTAATATTTAAAATCAAAAATAGTTTAATTAATTGAATATTATTTATGTTTTTACAAGAATACATTTTTAGTATATTAATATGTAGTCTTTTGAATATATTTTTTAAAATTTCAAAAATATGAATTCAAATGGAAACGCCTGCATTATAGGCAACCAAATTGTTTTCACTTCTAAATGAGTGCCAATATCAAAGGAGAAAATTTGCAATGTTTGAATCAAATAAATATATTTTATTTTAAAAAATTAATATTAAAAGAAAGATTTATTGATTGTCAAAAATTATATACATTTATAGTTTCATTTTATTTTATCAAAATTTTAATAGGAAACATTTTCTTTTTTAAAATTTTAATCATCTCTTTTGTGAAATAATATCGAAAATAATTGTAATGATGTCAATCTTTATAGCGATAACGAATTCCAAATAGAAAAATATTAAAGAAATCAACACGGCGGCAATAATAAAACTATGTGATCGGACTTCTTATTTATTTTTAAGCAATGGAGACATTTATGAATAAAGTTAAATGGTTTTTAATTAAAATTCTATTCATTATCTTGACCTTTAAGAGATAGTATAAGAACATGTAAGAATATATTATTTGAAAATAAAAAAAGACAATATTTTTCTAACATAATTGATAAACGATAAACTGATAGTACTATATATATATATATATATATATATATATATTTATTTACATTTGATAATAAATAAAATATAATCACTTAAAAATGAATTAAGTATAATTGATATTAATAATAATAGAGAATTTTTTTTTTAAATTATTAAAAAAGTATCCTATAGAAAAATGAAAAAATCAGATGAATATATATTAAAAAATATATTTAATATATTTTTTATTCCACCAGGAGAGATACTGTACAGCCCTATTTTGCCGGCCCCTCTTTGCATTTTCGAGCTAAAAAAATTTTAATGTGAGCATAACGACGAACATTTCAATTAATAAAAATAGCCGAGAATCTCTAAAAACTTTCGAAAAAAATTCAAAAAATTGATTTTATTAATAATATGTATTAGCTATAATTTAAAAAATATTATTAATCTAGTTGCTTGTCCAAAGTCTCCCCTTGTCACTTTACGCCTTTAGTGAATTAGTAATTTTGTATTTTCAACTTTTACATATTTATATTCATAATTTAGTTTTATGATCAAATTTATGTGAAACGGTACATGGACCAGAGAACAAGTAAAATTGGTTAATCTTTTTGGAGAAGGCTTAGGGGAGACATTGGACATTTTCCCTCTCGGTATAAAAATGGACGTCATAGACAAATGGCTTTTCTTGGAGACTTTTAAAAAAATTGCGATCAACCATAATCTTCAGGCTACCTAATTACACCTTAAGAATATTCTAGTGCTTATAGCGACTTAGAAAAAAATTGAGAAACAAGAAATATAAAGTCTCTCCCGTCTTTCCTTTAAATTGATATTTAAAAAATTTATAATTTTTATTAACTAATTGTATATTTACTAATATATAAAATAATATTTAAAAATTACTATACTCTTAATATACTAGGTCCATTTTAATTAAAAAAAATGAAAAAATTAGAGATAATATACTCTTGAATTTTTCTAGAATTTTATAAAAATATAAATTTAATTTTAAAGAAAAAAATAAAGAACCTTGTAATTACAAAAGAAAATCATCTGTAAATCTTCTAAATCTGATACTAAAAAAAATATTTAGTATAAAATATTTAAAATATTTATTTAAATTAATGAATTAGTTTTTTTAAACTTATTATATATATAACTTAATATTTAATATAGATTATTCCATATTTAAGAGATAAATATTTGAATCATTTTCTTTTATGATATTCTATGAATATTTTTTTATTTTATTCGATTAAAATTATCTTCAAATAGTTAATAATTTTTTGAAAAAATTTAACTTTAAATTACAAATCTCGAATTATCGTGTATAATCATTAAATAAATTATGAAAATAAATAAGACAATATTTGTTGAAACGATGTTGTTTTGAGTGGAAGCCACTTAGGGTATTGAGAGTCGTGCAAACAATGACAGCAACAACGGGTAGACAGATTGCCTTGGCCAGCAGCCTACTTGGCAGTCAGCCATTTTTATTTGAAATGCCCTAATGACATAATTCAATAGTAACCACATATCGAAAACAGTGAAAAAACAAATGAATTTTTTAAAAAAATCAATCATAATTATTCATCAATCATTTATAAAAATTAATATTAATAATCAATTGATAATAGTTTATTAAATTTTTTCAAAACAATATTTTTAATTTTGAAAAATGTGTAAAATATTTAATATTATTGTTTTTTAATTCAAATTCTAATATAAAAAAATTCATATCATTTAATTTAATAATAAATATCTTTATTAAATATTTTTTTTAATGATGAGCATTAGAGATTCGATCAATAAAATTACACTTGAAAATTATTGATAAATGATTAATTTTAATTTAGATATTTTTATATTATCTTTTAAGTGGGGACCAAAGCTTATATATTACATCTATATTATTATTTTTATTATTGTTATTATTACTAATATAATTTTAATTTATTTTTTAAAATGATTATTAATTTTTATTATTAATATTATACTATTTAAAAATCATAAATAATAAATAATCATAAATTTTGTATATAAATAAAAATTCTATTACCATTAAAATAATCGACAAGATAAATTGAAGATAACATCATAATCAAATATTAATAGAATGATTTGATTTATTAAAAATAAATATTTTTATTAGACAATATATATATATATATATATATATATATATATATATACTTAAATCGTTAATTACGTTATGATTAGAAACGTTTTTAATGTTAAATGTTTTATTTTATAATAAATTAATTTCATTTGTCTAAATAAATAGAAATAATTTAAATAAATTTAATAGAATAGTGCAATATAGTTTAGCTTTAGAGTTATGTATGTAGGAAGAATTTTTATTTTAAATCTTACACATTTTTGTATAGTTAACTAAGAAATTAATCCCCATTTCACTTACTTTATAATTTCTTTAAATCTGTAGAATAATTTCAATTATATTCTTAATTATAGTGTAATTTAAATTGAACTTCACACACACACACTTCACGGTTAATTTATTATTTATTGTAGTAACCTTGTAGAAAAATGAATATGAAAAATTAACGATAAATTAAAGTTACACCCATTGAAAATCGAAACACATTTATTTATTCTTTTTTTTACATATATTTTTATTATTAATTTACAATTATTTTATTAATTATATTTTTAATAATTAATATCATTGAAAAAATATTTGTTACTTAGGCATTGATTTTTTTCAAAATTAATAAATCATATCTAATATCTCAATTTTGTTATTATTATTATTATTATTATAAATAGGTCATAATCATCGCATGCTAATAAATCATGATAAATTCTTTTATATTTTTTTAAAATTCTTAATGATTTTTCAACTATCAAAAGACAATGAAGGAAGTAATTAATGAATCCAAAAGTATTTCATGTTTTAACCGACAAAGTATATTTTTCTTCATTTTTGTATTTTTTATTTTTTTTTTATTTTAAATATTTTAATTTATACATATAAATAAAAAAATAAATGATTGATTATATAAATCGAATTTTTAAATTAATAATAATAAATTTCAAAATAAAAGTAGTTTTTTTTTCATTTTCATATATTTATTAAAATTAATTTTTATAAATTAAATGTTATACATATATATGTGTACTTAATTCATTTATATAAGGAAATTCACAATTCATCGCTTTAAGTTTAATTATAAAATTATTTTGACTAAAAAAATATAAAGGCAAGAATTAATAGTATTCATGTAAACGAGACTAAATAGAAGCAAGAGAGAATGTAATTACAAGTATCGCTTTTAATTCTAAAGAAAAACTAATTATCCTTGTCAAGTTGCATATTATGATATATTATGAGTCATTTCTAAGATTACTATAGAAATGTTAAATAAAAAGCTACTGAAGTATTTATTATTATATAATATATATGGTTCTGTGGAAAATAGATTATTATTATAATAAAAAAATATATACTTTTTTCATATTATTGTATATACGTAAAATATTGATTCAATTAAAAATTGATGGGCAAGATAAAGATGAACTTTAATTAGAGGGAATTCAAATTTAGAAAAAGAACGGAGATATTATTAGACTCTATGCTCAAAAATTAAATATTATTTGGGATTTAAAATTTTAACAGAATAGGTAATTACCAGCCATTTGATTTCATTAATTTTCATTTAAAGAATCAAGAATCAAAGAGTATAAACTTAACAATAGACTCTTTGATAATATAATTTAAAATTTTTGAATAATATTATTATATGAAATATAATCATTTAATTTATAAGCACCTTGTGTTCCCAAGGGCTTTTTAAAAAAGTGACTCAAAATTTTTACTGAAATGTAATGAAGGTCTAACGACACTAATTGTCTTCATTTATAAATAAAAAATTAATATTAATTTAACAAAAAAAAAAACAAAAATAAGAGTATAAAGGTTTATTTATTAAAAAATAAAAGAAGATAAAAAATAACAATTAAAATTAAAATATTAATTATGATTTAAATCCCTTTATGAACATTTTAAATTAATTTTGTCTTGATAAAAATTTTTTTTCCTGATTTTGATATATTTTGGGAAAATAAATTATTCTATTTTTACACTCAAACGATTCAATGTAATCGATCATTTCATGCCATTTGATTGATATTCATCAGATTCAATTAATGTCAATTGTTCTTTATTAGATTGATCTGATACCGAGGATATCATTCATAAACAATTAAAGAATTTTTAAATAATACACTGTTTATTTCTATCATTTTCTGATATAATTATACATTTTTTTTTCTTAAATTTAGTAATGAATATCTGCCTATAATTTTATTTATTCGAAGATGAAATCTTAATAAAATAGATTAAAAAAAATATTAATTAATATTATCTTCAATATAATAATTAAATCATTAAATAAATAAAATCAATCTTTTCATGGAATATTTTTTATTTGTTTTGTGAAGTATATCTATATAATAATTTTATTAATCATTTTTAATTAATTTATTACTATATCATAATATAATCTTTTATATTTTTTTTAAAAAAATTCTTAATCATTTTTTATTGATTTATTTCAATCATTATTCAATTTTCCAAAGGAGAGAAAAAAAAGGAAATAATGAATGACTCATATTCAAAATTTTGTAATTATTTAACCTCTGACTTTTGTACAGAGAGGAAAAGACAACTCCTATCAAGTCGGTTGCCGCCTAAGTGGGGTAAAAGTTTTCTATGATCAGTAGAACGTATCTTCTAACTCATATCTTGATTTTCTTGATCGGAGGCGCTACTTGTTTATCAAGTAATTTACCAATTTTGATTCCGGAGATTGGATGGACTCCCTCTTATAGATATTAGAATTAGAGAAATTCCCTTGCTAGGAGAACCCGGGACAACGATGATGATAGACGAAAGTGCTTTTAAATCCCCGACTGCGTGGCTTCTAACAAACCAAGAATATTTTTAATTCCATTTTCGAAAATACATTATGAATACTAATTTAAGAAAAAATTATTTTTATATCTTATCTTATTATGCTAGCTAAAATTGTATATATATATCTATATTTCTTTCTATAACCATTGGTTCTCAAAAACCGCTCTAACGATTTTTTTCAAATTCACACTAGATATAGTATTTATAAAGAAAAATTGAGTTTTATTGATCACATCTCTTGAAACTTACAGCTTCATTATTAATTTCTTAATTGAAAATTATATATGGGTGTGACGTCATCAATTTCACTTCAATTAATATTTTTTTTATATTTAAAATATTTTAAAATAAAATAAATTTCGAAATAAAATTAAAAATATTTATTTTTAATAATATATATATATATATATATATTTATTAATCTATTTATTAAACAACAAAATAAAATACGGATGGTTGACTCCCGCTTTTTTTTAAATGAATTGTATTAACATTTTTTTATATTTAAAATATTTTAAAATTCATTATTTAATTTCGAAATAAAATTAAAAATATTTATTTTTAATAAAATATATATATATATTTATTAATCACTCTCAAAAAAAACAAAAGTCGAATTGGCAGTCGTGGGACTGGCCGACAGAAGTGAAAACTTGTGCGTAAGAAATTTGAAAGCAGACGGAATGCGCACCAGCTTCACGATAAAAATGAAATTTATATACGTATATATATATATATAAAATTCATAATTATTTTTTTCAGCAAACTGATTATTATTACAAAAATATTAAAAATACGATGTGTATGAATATATATATATATGTCTGTCTGTCTGTCTGTCTGTGTGTGTCTGTCAAATACTCAAAAACTACCCGTCCGATTGCGATGAAACTTTCAGGGATTGTTGTGGGCGTCCCAGGGAAGGTTTTAGTGTAGTTAAGTCCAAAATTAATTTATCCAAAATTAATTTAAATAGTAATATTTTGGTAAAAGTCTATTTATGGTTACCATGGTTACATTGAAAAATTTACAATAAATAAATAAAAATAATTGGAAATCTTTTCAAATTATTATTTTGATAAATTTTATTAATATTTTTAATTTTTTTTAAACTGCCAAAAATAACATACCCATAATAATAGTTGTAATAAAAATAAAAATATAAATCACAATGTAAGTAAAATATTGAATCGTTTTATTTATATTGTTTCAATTATTGTTTGAATATTTATTAAATTTATATATAGATTAATTTACATGTTTAAATGTATATTTAATAAATTTATTTATTGATTCTTAATATTAATAATTCCAATTACTTTCTTGAAAATTTTTTTTATTTAAAAGCATATTCAGCATATCTCGCAAATTTGAATTGGATTAAATAACATATATTAATTTAAATTAAATTAAATTAATTCAATTATTAATTAAAATTAATAAATAATATTTATTAAACCAGCGAAAGTTTGGCTCTCTTTTGATGGCACCACGTCACGTGTTGGCGCGTGAGATTTCCAGTGTTAAAAAATTAATTCTGGTACTTTCAGCAATTCAATTTTCGATGTTGAGATTTTGATGTTTTTGATGTTATAAATAATATTTATTAAATTATAATTTAATTAATTTAATTTAATTTAAATTAATAAATATTATTTAATCAAATTCAAATTTGCGAGATAGTCGAGTGGATAGTGGAGTGTTTGGCTCTTTGTTGATGGCACCACGTCACGTGTTGGCGCGTGAGATTTCCAGTGTAAAAAAATTAATTCTGGTACTTTCAGCGATTCTATCAGGCTGAAATTCTATATATAGCAGTTTTATACAATTATTAATCATGTGAAAAATTATCAAACATATATCTTTATTTTTACGGTCACACACACACACACACATATTTAAAAATTAATTTATTAAAATATATATTATATAATATATTATATATAGTATATAATTTAATAGTACCGGGACCCCGAGCCTCGGCTCGGTACTTAAGTTAAAAAAAATGATTCATTATTATTGGATTTGGCTGGTAATATTAATACCTGGGACACCGAGCTCTCGCTCTACCCTTTAAAAAATATTGATACACAATTCTTTAATTATTTATTACAATTATTAAATGTTACACATTTGCATCAATCTGATTAAAATTAATGAACTTGTGCTCCTCAATAATACATAAATATATAATATATAGGTACATATATTTTTTTTCTATAGTGTTTTTTTGAAAAACTGTTTAGCGCCCCAAGTGGTTATAAAACAAACTAAAGACAAAAAAACGTGCTTTGCAGCTTTTCGGAATTAAAAAAGCAAAATTGGCAGTCGTGGGACTGGCCGACAGAAGTGAAAACTTCTGCGTAAGAAATTTTAAAACAGACGAAATTCGCGCTATTTCACGAGAAAGATGAATTTCATATGCATGTATATATATATAACTTATATATTATTTTAAACATATATTTTAAACAAATTTGTAACTTATATTTATATATATATAAATACACAACTTTGTTTAAAATATTGCAATACGAACTGTTTTATAATTCTTATCTCTAACATAAAATATATATTTATTATGTGAAGTTCATTTCGTATAATTTTGATTATATATGTATATATGAAATGAACTTTACATAATAAATATATATTTATATGTTAGAGATAATTTATAAAACAGTTCTAATGACAATTCAAATTTCGCGCTCTGTTATAAGAAATTTGAAAGCAGATGGTTTCATGGTGTTGGTCACGATCACGCGAGTTCTATACTTTTTCCCCATCCCGCAAAAGTGCTCAACGCCGCTAAAGAAGTTTTCACTTCAAAAATTATTTAATATTTGGAAATATATCTGACTTATAGAAAAAATGAATATTAATTAAAGAAAGAAATAGTTTTTAAAATATCCTGAATAATATGTAACAATTTTCAAGATAGAAATTTATTACAATATTACAATTATTAACTGTTGCATCATTGCATCAATCTGATTAAAATGAATGGAACTTCGGGTACTCAATAATAATAAATAAAATAATATTAATAAATATATTGAATAATATTTTATTGAAAAAATATTAAAACTTATAAAACTATCTAAAACTTTATTAATAAAAGAACAATGAATAAATAAATATAGAATAGTAATTTATTAAAAAGTAAACAATAGATAAAAAGAAAAAAAAATAACAAAATCATTATTTTCATTTTTAAATAACGATTCACCCGGCGAGTTTCGAACCGACGAAATCCACTCGTTAAAACATCAGTCCAACCGCTGGACTATATGTATTTAGATAAAAAATTGTCATTTTTTTACTGTCTTAGCAGGCAGTATTAAAAATTTTGACGTTTTCCATATAATATATAATTTTCAATTAAGAAATTAATAATGAAGCTGTATGTTTCAAGAGATATCATCAATAAAACTTAATTTTTCTTTATAAATACTATATCTAGTGTGAATTTGAAAAAAATCGTTAGAGCGGTTTTTGAGAACCATGATATATAGATAAATACATATATACAATTTTAGCTAGCATAATAAGATAAGATATATATATATATATTCTGAAATTAATTTTAAATTATATAAATATATTAGAAATTAATTTAATATAATTTAACACATAATAATATATTAAAATATTTTATTTTATATATACATAATTTAGTAATACTGATTATTAATGTAAATATAAATAATAATATTTAATATGGCAAATATGTAAAATTTCGTAAAGAATGTATCAGAAGTTTAGTGTCTAACATTCTGGCGTATTGCGCATGCGTATATCGGTCGGTCGCTCGGTCGCTCGGTCGGGTCTGGTCGGTGTCGTTTTGGAATCTCACGCGAAATCTATATTTTTTCCCCATCCCGCAAAAGTGCTCAACGCCGCTAAAGAAGTTTTCACTTCAAAAACAAAAACAAAAAAACATATAATTCTTGCAAAGAGAGTAAAAATGCTATGTTAATTAACTAAATATATCAGTCTAATGGGTAAAGGCACTGTTTTTTTTTTGAAGTGAAACTTCTTTAGCGGCGTCCTGACATTTGGTTGAGAATGGAGAGTGAATTGAAAAATTGAAATTTCGTAACGCGTTACGAAACGCAAGAGAGAAAAAAGATATAGATATAACGAGTGAGAATGAGATAGCCTCTATCTCCGACTCTCTTTTGTGCGGTGTTTCGTTTTTGAGAGAGAGGCTATCTGGGTCTTTCTTTTGTCCGGTCTTTCGTCTTTGAGAAAGAGGCTATCTGCCTCTTCGTTTTGTGCTGTCTTTCGTTCTACTACGCTCTCGCTAGGTCCAAAGTCCACGGCGCGCATGCGCGGTAGTACGTTGACGCGGAATAATATTTCTCAGCTTCTACTGGGTCAAAGAATAAAAATTAGTATGACTTATGATCAAAAGAGGGCGAGATCTCCACCTTGTCCAGTAGATATCGCAATTAAATACAATTTGAATTTAAATATATATTAATTTCAAAATTTGCCTAAACATTTATAAAAATAAATATACATATGAAATTTGTTATTTTTTTTTAATATTAAAAAATATTTAATTTGAGATTAATTATATGTAAAAAGATCAACTATCAAATAGATTCAAACTTTTATTTTCTTTGATTAGATTATAATTAAATATTATTTATATTATTTAAAAATTATTATTAAATTTAATTAATTATAAATTATAAATAATAAATAATAAATATTAAACCAGCGCATGTTTGGCTTTTTGTTGATGGCACCACGTCACGTGTTGGCGCGTGAGATTTGCAGTGTTAAAAAATTAATTCTGGTAATTTCAGCTAATCAATCAAGCTGAAATTCTATATATAGCAGTTTTATACAATTATTAATCATGTGAAAAATTATCAAACATATATCTTTATTTTTACGGTCACTTTAGAGGAAAAAAAATCAAAACGTTGTAGGTAATGACCCTCTTCCGGTTGAGCTACATTTCTCAAAAGTTGATAGAAAACTATGAATTTTGAATAATGTCCATGTACCAAATTTCATCATTCTAGCTCAAACCGTTTTTGCGTAATCTTGCCTACATACACACACACACACACACACACAGACACACACACACAGACATTTTTCTCAACCTTAGTGAAAATGATTCAGGAACCTTCAAAAAGTATAAAAACATCAAAATCTCAACATCGAAAATTTTCGTGATCGCAATACTATCTCTGGCGAGATAGTAAATTAGCTGGAGTGTCTCCACTCGACTATCTCGCAATTTGAATTGGATTAAATAACATAATATATTATATTTAAATTAAATTTAATTAATTATAAATTATAAATAATAAATAATAAATATTAAACCAGCGCATGTTTGGCTTTTTGTTGATGGCACCACGTCACGTGTTGACGCGTGAGATTTTCAGTGTTAAAAAATTAATTCTGGTAATTTCAGCGAATCAATCAAGCTGAAATTCTATATATAGCAGTTTTATATAATTATTAATCATGTGAAAAATTATCAAACATATATCTTTATTTTTACGGTCACTTTAGAGGAAAAAAAATCAAAACGTTGTAGGTAATGACCCTCTTCCGGTTGAGCTACATTTCTCAAAAGTTGATAGAAAACTATGAATTTTGAATAATGTCCATGTACCAAATTTCATCATTCTAGCTCAAACCGTTTTTGCGTAATCTTGCCTACATACATACACACATACACACATACACACATACACACACACATACACACACACAGACATTTTTCTCAACCTTAGTGAAAATGATTCAGGAACCTTCAAAACGTATAAAAACATCAAAATCTCAACATCGAAAATTTTCATGATCGCAATACTATCTCTGGCGAGATAGTAAAAATGATTCATTATTATTGGATTTGGCTGGTAATATTAATACCTGAGACACCGAGCTCGCTCTACCCTTTAAAAAATATTGATATACAATTCTTTAATTATTTATTACAATTATTAAATGTATTAAATAATATTTTATTGAAAAAATATTAAAAATTATAAAACTATCTAAAACTTAATTAATAAAAGAACAATGAATAAATAAATCACGAAAATAGATAAAAAAAAAATGCACGCGGCGAGTTTCGATCCTTCGAACTCGGGGAGTAAAAACAATTGTTCTTACTGCTGGTCTATGATATTTTGATAATTACAAAGATATTTTTACCATCTTTCAAAGACATTTATTTGTTTTGTTGTTTTTGTTTGAGAGAGATTAATAAATATATATATATTTTATTAAAAATAAATATTTTTAATTTTATTTCGAAATTAAATAATGAATTTTAAAATATTTTAAATATAAAAAAATGTTAATACAATATCATTTAAAAAAAAGCGGGATTAATAAATATATATATATATTTTATTAAAAATAAATATTTTTAATTTTATTTCGAAATTAAATTATAAATTTTAAAATATTTTAAATATAAAATTTCGAAATTAAATAATGAATTTTAAAATATTTTAAATATAAAAAAATGTTAATACAATATCATTTAAAAAAAAAGCGGGATTAATAAATATATATATATATTTTATTAAAAATAAATATTTTTAATTTTATTTCGAAATTAAATTATAAATTTTAAAATATTTTAAATATAAAAAAAATATTAATACAAAATTAAAAAAAGGCGGGAGTAAAATTTCAAAATGGATGCCATTTACGTCACCCATATATAATTTTCAATTAAGAAATTAATAATGAAGCTGTAAGTTTCAAGAGATGTAATCAATAAAACTCAATTTTTCTTTATAAATACTATATCTAGTGTGAATTTGAAAAAAATCGTTAGAGCGGTTTTTGAGAACCAATGGTTATAGATAAATAGATAGATATATACAATTTTAGCTAGCATAATAAGATAAGATATATATCGTGAAATAATTAAAATTCTCAAGTCAAATATACAGCGTGCACGCATACCGACGCATGTAATTGTGTGTGTGAACATGGTCGGCGATTCACACGCCAACACATACAGTTATGTGCGTCGATGACCATTCACGTTATTTATCCGAATCTCAACATTACTTTAACACTACTAAATCAATTTAAAATTATTATTGCATTTAAAACTGCTTTTCTCTACTCCACAGATTTCACTATGCCGAAAAAAAATAACGACCAAAATTTAGACGATATTATTTATTTCATACACCTTTCACTACTGGTTTATAGCCACACAGGTGCTAATGCACTTGGACGAGGCGAAGATAAAATCCCTCTAATTCTCGGGGGAGATTTTAATGTAAATTTTGGATCTGATGATTCGTTGCCGTTGATCAACTTTCTTCGAGAAACATTTGGTCTGCTTATAAATAACGATCCCAAGGAATCAACAACAAAATCTGGAACTACAATAGATGCTGTTTTTACACGTTATATAGAAAATATAGAATCACGAACATATATATCTTATTTTAGTTATCACAAGCCATTAATATCAGTATTACCAATTGAAGCACCAACCGACAATAGTACAGGCAATGTAGATATGATGATAGAGTAGATAATAATAATAATAAAGCGAATATTTGTTACGAAAATTTTATACTGTTATATGTCTTTCGAAATGATCCCTTTATTTTTCTCTATTTCTCTCTCACTCACACTCTCAACTAAAATTTATCTTATTCTCTAGATTGTAAGAAGTTTCACTTCCGCCACGTGTACGATGCTGCACATTTTGCTTTTTATTTTTATCTATTATTTTTTAATAAATTACTATTTTATATTTATTTATTCATTGTTCTTTTATTAAATTTAATATTTATTAATATTATTTATTATTAATTTATATATGGACAAATGACACTCATATTGAAATTTGACTCCAGCCTTTTTTTTAAAAGATATTGTATTAATATTTTTTTTATATTTAAAATATTTTAAAATGTTTTATTTAATTTCGAAATAAAATTAAAAATATATATTTTAATAATATTTTATAATTATAAATTACGATATATATTTATCATTCTTCCAATAAAAAAAAAATATTCATGCACTTAGAAACATCTAATAATACATATTTATGTATTATTGAGGACCCCAAGTTCCATTCATTTTAATCAGATTGATGCAATGATGCAACATTTAATAATTGTAATCAATAATTAAAGAATTGTATATCAGCTCGGTGTCCCAAGTATTAATATTACCAGCCAAACCCAATATAATAATGAATTATTTTTTTTTAACTTAATTACCTAGCCGAGGCTCGGGGTCCCGGTGTGATCTTAATATATTGTCAGAATTAGATAAATAATGTAGAGAGAAAAATTATTTAAAAATAGATATTTATTTAAATGAAATAAAATTATTTAATTTACAGAATGAAAATGTCTATAATAATGTCTAAACATTTTTTCGAGCGACAGCTCGGTATCCCAGGTATTAATATTACCAGCCAAACCCAATAATAATGAATCATTTTTTTTAACTTAAGTACCGAGCCGAGGCTCGGGGTCCCGGTACTTTTCTATTAACACAGCTGGACCTCACTCGGAACAGAACAATTTTTTGGTTCAAATATTTTTTTGAAAAAATCATTAGAATTCTAATTCCCTATTATGAAATCCTAGAAGAAATTTTTTCTATGACATTTTTATTTTAAAATCAATTAGCAAATATCATAGATAAACTGTGAATAATATTTCTTAATATTTTTTTAACCTTGTCACCTTATGAGAATTATTTTCTTTCTTTTTCTTTAAACAAAAATTCAGAATTTTATAATTTTTAATTAATTGTTCTCAAAAAATATTATTTCTTACAGTTTATAGTTATAACAAATTATCTATAATAATAAAAAAAATCAATAATTAATAAAATGTTGAAACTTTACAAAAATAAATCGTAATTTAACAGATAAAATTGTAATTGTACTGGTATAAATGTTCTTTTATTTATATAATAATATGGAATGAGTATAATTTAAAATAAAATAACAATTTGAATTGTCATATGTGCTTTTATTTATTTCCCATGAAATTTAACTGTGTCGAGGTATTTGAAATAAACCTTCAAAAAACAAGGTTTAATTCGTTTCAAAATTGAAAAGATATTTAACATGTAAAATTTTTATTAACAGGATAAGAATAAAATAATTTACATTTTATTTTTACCAATAGAGAGCCGGATACTCATGATGTTAATATTAAATAAACAATAGATAAATTATTTTAGACCTTTTACAAAACAGGAAACCTTTTCGAAAAAGCGAATATTTAAAAAGAATCAAACTTTCTCTTCTATCAATTCAAATTATAAAAATTTCAGTGATACTAACTTTTAAAATTTAAATTAAACATTTGATGACAAATTCATATAAATAATAATCAAATTATATTGACTCGAATATTATCAATAGATTGAAAGATTAAAAATGACTTATTATCTCGAGATACTATTAACCCAACCTGTGCACCTGTTATTCTGCGCTTTCAGTTCAATGATGTTTTTATAGATTATTTATTGATCTCAAAAAAAAAAATTCCCTTATAAAAATTATTACACTGTCGTTTGAAATTTTTAAAATTGAAAAATAATATATTATATTAACTATTCAGACTCTGACATGAATAACAGTGAAAGTATTAAGATGTTAATAAACTTTTGAAAATTAATAATCCATAAAATTTATATTATTGATATTTAGCTAGTCAGTAAATCGAAATTTTAATATTTGTTTATACACTCAGATATGATTGTATCTCTCCCACCTCACACCTTATTTATATATATAATATAAAAAAAAATCAAAAAGCAGAAAATTTTAATATATAAGTATATTAAGAAATGTCGATTTTTTCTAGATATGTAAAAATATATTATTTAAATCTATTTTAGATCTCAACTAAAATTATTAATTAATTAAGTAAGTATATTAATATAGTTAATTATTATTACACTGTCGACTTTATATACATCAAGATTTTAGATAAAATACATTTTTGCTGTTTTATATATATATATATATATATATATATATGTATGCTCTTAAATATTTTATGACATGAATTAAAATATCATTATTTTAATTAAATAATAATAATATTATTCTTTGTAACGTTCTGAGTACATTGCTCTTTTAATTTATTTTTATTTATTTTATAAGATTATCTTTCATTTTTATAATTTATTTTATTTCATTTCCTTAAACAGATTTCTTATTTTTTCAATATGATTTCGATAAAGCTTTAAGCGTAGGTATATAAAATTTATCAAGTAACGCAATTTTTACCGACCGACGATAGTAAGGGAGGTATTGTTTTCACACCAAATTTCACATGTGGAGATTTTTACATATCTCCACGAATCATGCATTTTCTAAACAGAAAAAAGTATTTTTAGCATGATGTCTGTCCGTCCGTCTGTCCGTCTGTCCGTCCGTCTGTCCGTCCGTCTGTCCGTCCGTATAGATGTGTACAGCCTGAATGGCTCAACCGATTTTGATGAAATTTGGTATATTTACTTAATGCATCAGTGGGATGAATTGATCAACTTTTGGTGCAATTCCGGAAACCGGAAGTGGTAGTATTCGCGATTGACGATAGGAAGGAAAGGGTTATTTTCACACCAAAGGAGATTTTTTTATATATCACCACGAATCATGCACTGTGTATTGGTTTTATCCTCGAGAAAAATCATATTTATTAGTTTTTTCTTGATTTAAAATTATATGACGTCATCCAGCCATTCATGACGTCAAAGCCTAGTCTTGCATATATATTATAAATAAAATAAAATTAAAAATGTTTATATTTATTATTTATGTATCGATATCTGTTTTTTATTACATTAATAGATATATGAAAATTATTTGAAATTGTTTCTGTAGCTGGAAATTAATTTATTTCAAACCGTCGGTCGGTTCGGACCTGGCCACAGGTCAACTTATCTTAATTTAAAATTATATGACGTCACAGTCTGGTCTTATATATATATATATATATATATATATTAAAAATAAAATAAAATTAGAAATATTCATGTTATATCCATATCTGTTTTTTATTACATTAATAGATATATTAAAATTATTTGAAATTGTTTCTGTAGCTGGAAATTAATTTACTTCAAACCGTCGGTCGGTCAACTTATTTATTTTAATTAACATTTAAAGAGATCAACTTTAAGATTGTAAGACGATCCTCTGATATTACACTAGGTTTTTCTATACAAAAAAAAACGTAGGTATTTTTGCAAATCTATGTGATAATAGCTTGAAAACAAAACCATTCATTTCAACTATTCTAGAAAATGATACAATAAGAGACAATTCCTTAAAATGTGTTCATTCTATTTAATTAAATAAGCTGGAGTGTCTCCACTCGCCTCTCTCGCAATTTGAATTGGATTAATTAACATATATTATATTTAAATTTAAATTAATTATAAATTAAAAATTAAAATTAATAAATAATATTTATTTATATTATAAACGCATGTTTGGCTCTTTGTTGGCGCGAGATTTGCAGTTTTAAAAAATTAATTCTTGTACAGCCATTCAATCAAGCTGAAATTCCATATATAGTAGTTTTATATCATTTTTACTCATGTGAAAAACTATCAAACATATATTTTTATTTTTACGGTCAGTTTAGATGAAAAAAAATGAAAATGTGGTAGGTAATGACCCTCTTCCGAAAGAGCTACATTTCTCAAAAGTTGATTGAAAACAACGAATTTTGTATAATGCCCGTATACCAAATTTCATTATTCTAGCTCAAACCGTTTTTGCGTAATCTTGTCTACATACAATCATAGACACACACACACAGAGAGACATTTTTCTCAACCTTAGTGAAAATGATTCAGGAAACTTCAAAACCTATAAAGTCATCAAAATCTCCACATCGAAAATTTTCGTGATCGCAATACTATCTCTGGCGAGATAGTAAAAATGTTACAACCTGATAAACGATAAGCTTATTTACTCTTCTTAGTTTTTTTGTATTTTGATTTTGATTTAAATAAATTAATCAAATTTTATTATTTTTGAATAACAGTTTTACATATTTTATTTATATAATTTAATATGTACATGTACTTTTAATATATATTCAATATATTATATACTAACAAAATTGTTGTTATAATGAAGTAAAAGTAAATAAATATGGACATGAATATTTAGTGACTTTTGTTTTTATTTTGGGTAAGTTAAGTTTAATAACTTTATGTCAATTAATATAAATAATAAATTGTATATAGAAGAATAATAAATATATTTTAATTTTTAATCAATTTTAAGAAGTGTGTATATAATTTTATACACTCTAAAAAATAAAGTTTTTTTTGTATAAAACTGCTATATATAGAATTTCAGCTTGATAGAATCGCTGAAAGTACCAGAATTAATTTTTTAACACTGGAAATCTCACGCGCCAACACGTGACGTGGTGCCATCAACAAAGAGCCAAACACTCCACTATCCACTCGACTATCTCGCAAATTTGAATTTGATTAAATAATATTTATTAATTTAAATTAAATTATAATTTAATAAATATTATTTATAACATCAAAAACATCAAAATCTCAACATCGAAAATTGAATTGCTGAAAGTACCAGAATTAATTTTTTAACACTGGAAATCTCACGCGCCAACACGTGACGTGGTGCCATCAAAAAAGAGCCAAACTTTCGCTGGTTTAATAAATATTATTTATTAATTTTAATTTATAATTGAATTAATTTAATTTAATTTAAATTAATATATGTTATTTAATCCAATTCAAATTTGCGAGATATGCTGAATATGCTTTTAATTTTGGTTTTATTAAGAAATAAGTAGAGCTTATACTAAAAAAATATAAATAATAAGTCAAATTATTAATTCATTATATTATTTTATTTATATAATTTAAAATGTACACACACGTATACATTCATTAAAAAGTAAAATTCCAAAATAATTTCCTCAACTCGTATTTAATTGAATTTCTTATTTTTCACAGAAATTAATATTCGGTATCTCGAAGTAGAAATTTGTTTTTTTTTTTTCTTTTATCCAATAATTCATTCGAGAAAAGTAAAAGCTAATTATCAGTATACTGTTTGCTTGGCTGTGCCCCGGTAAAATAAGCTTAATTCTCCTCGATGAACTTTCTTAGTTAAGAATTATTTAAATGATTGTTACTAATATATAATGGATGATAACTTCATGTCATTAATCACTTCAAAGTTCTTTTAAAGTTCCATATTTATGAAGTCCATTTATGTAAATAATTCATATCATTCTTAAGACCACCAAACAATAGAATTATTAAAAAATAAATAAATCTCAATTTAATAGAATACTTGTGTGAATTATAATTACTTTTAATTATTTTAAGTTTCAAAATATTAATTTGTAATTAATATTAATCAGTCATATGGTTCTTTATATATCTATTTAAATTTTAATATATGCCATCAGATGAAATTTCTTAACAAATATAATTATATTAATAAATTATAATTATATTATTTCTTTTATTATCTGATTTTGTAAATAAAACTATTATGATGCTCAGACACAAGAATTTTTATAAAAATAAACATTGGAATAAGATATTATTTACCAGTTTATTATTATTATTATTATTATTATTAAATAAATATTATTTTTATTAATTCAAACATCAAGAGGGTATATTATATGGATTTCTATTTAATTAAAGGCGAAAGACTGAGCGGGTGGGGGTTGGAAGATACACACACCACGTCGATCACCTTACGATCTTCCTCAATAAGAAAGTCATCGGGTCTTTTATTTTCCTCGACATTCTCTTCATTTTTAACCATTCTGATTGATTTTCCGTTTGTCCAGGGGGAGGGGGGTTATTTGAGCACTCGATTGTTTTGGAGCGGGTGTCCCCGCACCGTAGTCATGGTTCTTTGGCAAATCTTGACCTCAGACTGGTCAGAAATCCACGTGCGGGTCTCTCGAAACCGTTTCGGTAACAACTGACCAACATAAGTCTCTCCCACTTCGCCCTCCAACAACTTTTGTTTATAAATAGAGCAGAGCCGGGGGTCCCAATTGGACCACCCCCCTCGCTCAGACACCTGCCACAAGGTCATTTCTATTCTATTCAATTACAATTATATTAATAGACATTCATACTATGATTTTTTTTGTTTTATTTTAATAATTAATAATAGAAAAGAATTGGGGTATGTTTTGTATTCTATTCTAATTGATTCAAAATCCAATTTTAACTTTTTAGAGATCAATGACTTTGAACTTGGTAAACAATTTCCAATTAAAAAAAAAATATATATTCCGATGGTAAGGTTCAGCGATCAAAAACATTCTTCAGTAAACTCGATTTGGCTACAATCGAAAGAGAAATGCTCTTCAGAAGAATTCACTTGAATTATGACTACTGACTAAGAATTTACGAGTAACTTAAAAAAAAAGTAAAAAGCGAATTTAAGATTGACTGATATATACACAAAAGATCATTATTGTCAACCCCAATCAGAATTTAATATGAACATTAATATATTTCTTTATTAAATGCCTATCTTAGAGATCCTTGAAATAAAGAGATGTAGTTCGTTCCTCTGCCTTTGACAAAGTAAAAACGGCTCCATTTGGATTGAATGAGAAGAGAAAATAATATAATAAAAAAAAAAAAAAAAAAGATTTGATGGAGGATAGGGATAGTTGGAGGAATCCATTTGCTGTAGTTATATTGGGTTAATGAAAGATTTTTGTAAATTTATCTTAAAACTTGTTAATTTCTTTTGATATTTATAAAAAAATGACCAAAAATAAATAAAAAATAAATTATTTTAGCCATTATAATAAATGTTAGATAAAATAGAAAAAAAAATGATTAAGTCAATTTCCAAATTCCTTTCAAATCATAAAAAAATTATCGATGATTAATTATATTGTTTGTCGTATACTGCTCAACACAAGCAACAGGTAGTTGATTTGAGGTAAACACTTCTGTGTGTATTATTATAATATTGAAGTTAGAACTTATCATTGATTGGGAATCCATTTTCATCAAAATTAAATTGGCAAGATTATTATAATAAATATATCTAATATATGTTAATTTATGAATAAATCATATAATCAATTATAATATAATTAACATAGTAATTTGTAAATTAGCATTTTCACAAATTATTTGAAAATTGTTTGAATTTTATTTAAACATTTTCTAAATATTAATTATATTCTGATTTATAAATTTTCATAATATAAATTTGTTAAATATATTTTTATAATATAAATTTAAAATTTTATTTTATATTTCACTAATGTTATAAAATAAATTAATATTGAATTATAATACATACAAATAATACATTTTAATTTATGTTTAAAAAAAAGTAAATTGAAGTCAAAAGTCAAATTAATCATTATACATTATAATAATTTAATTTAAGTATTAGAAGATAAATTTTTATTTATTTTTTTAAATTTAAAATACAATATTTGTATTTTTCTGTATTATTATTATATTATTGTTTCAAATTGAGGTTATGTAATGGGTTTACTATTTCTTTTTCATGTTTGTTTTAAAATTAATAAATAAAAATATAAGAAATAAATAATTTTGATTTGCTTTTAGTGGTAATTGATAAAGTGATATTTTTTATTTTCATTTTACATTTCTCGATGAAATTTTTTAAATAATTCAAATATCAATTAAAGTCTTTCATCCCTAACAGAGAATGACACTTTGACATTTATGATCTATGCATAAGCACTTGCCAAAAACCCATTTATTTTTAAACAAGTGTGAAAAAATTGAATTAATTCTCAAATTATGAATTCATAGATAGTCCTTGTATCAATATCGAAAATAGTTTATTTTCAAACCTGGTCGATTTTTTTTTTTTTTTTTTTTTTTTTTTTAATAAAAATTATTTTTAATTTTAAACAAACACTGGAATAAAACAAAATAAAATAAAAATATTTTCATTTTTGCGATTAAAATAAACTAGGCATGCAATATTGTATAAGAATAGTTTTATTTAAATTATATTAAAAATAATTTATTTTCATATTCTATATATATTAATGATTTTAGAAATTGAGAGCAATGACCTTCTGAATGAACTGCGTATACAATTTTAGCGTCTTATTGACATGATAATAAACATTTAAAGATAATACATTTGCCCTCGATTCTCCCTCTCACCCTGAATTCCCCATCCCCTTTCCTCACTCTCCGAACACGCTACATATAACATCCATCAAAAGTAATTTCTACGCTTCATTTGTTAATTTAATTTTTTTTATAAACATTAAATGAATTACTTTTATCAATTCCTTTGAACTCTTAAATAAAATAAGAATTTTCTTATCAATTAGAAAAAATTTGAAAAATATTCATAATTACTCACATAATTTATACATATATATCTCGTATATTCGACATAAAAGAGGAATTAAATTTGCTATAAAATATTAATATTAACAATTTTATAACTGTTTATAATAATTATTAAGTTTTGGTTTGTGTAAATTGATCAATAATAAGAATAATCAATTTTAATTATTAATACTAAAATACAAACAAAATATATAGATTATTTTGTATTCAGTTTTTGAAAATAGTCTTTTTCTCAATTTGAAAAAAAACATTAATTTTATTTATTTTATAACATAAAATGAAATAGTGAATATCTATTAAAAAAAAATAATATTATTTAGTATAAAATATTTTTTAATCACCAGCAAGTACAAAATCATTCTTTTTTCTGCAAATTTGGTAAAAAAAATTTTTTCATTTTATTTATCGCGCTATTGATTTCCAAGAGATTTTGAATGGTCTCCACTATAAGCAAGTACTCTAATTAATTACAAACTTCTATATATCTTCCTATAGTCCGGGAGATGAGAGTTGGTACACGAGCCGACCCCCACCCTCGGCCAAGCAGTTTCCGCGCTTGCTCCCATTATTCCTACAAAACCCAACCTAACCTAACTTAACCTCGATAAATATTGTAAGAGACTAATGAAATGTCTAATTCCAAAAAAAAAAAAATAAATAAAATAAAAATCTTTGTCAAAATTACTTTTTTATCACCCGGAATAAAGTAGAAGACTGTGGTGGAGGAGAAACCACTCTAGGCGGAGGGGGTAGCCCCGCCTCTCCTGGCCACATTCACCAACTCTCATCTCCCGGACTATAGTAGAGGGTGTTGGTTATGAAGTCATTTTCACAAAATTTAATTTGGGGAAGATTTGTTAGGATAAACAGTCGCTGATATCCGCTTATCTAGCTTGTAACTATTTATCTAATGCTGAATTTTATCGTCAGTGATGAAAACTTTAAACTGTTATTTTTGTTAGTTGTTGGGAGATATTGAGAAACAGAGACAATTTATTTGAAAGAATAAGATTGAAATGTAGTTTTCTAATTTGTGAATTAAGTAGTGCCATTTAGATAAATAGGTAGATAACATTATTCTTATAAAATTATTATCTATCTTTTAAATTTCTAGAATGATAGTTTTTGTTATACAACTTTTGCCTTATGTAATCCAGATGAACTTGTTCTTATTAATGTAATTTATAAACTGTGAAAATAATATTTATTAAATATTTAAAAAATAAGTAATAAAGTAGAAGTTTATTGTTACATTATAAAAAAGTACCTAGATCACGAGTCGCCGCTCGGTTATTAAAAAATATTTTTTATATTCCTTAGCGCGATTAAATATCTCAAAAATATACAAATATATATATATATATATATATATATATATATATATATATACGAGGTTTCACCGAGCCGCCGCTCAGTGATTTAAAAAGATTATTTCTTATGAACTATGAATATTTAAGATTAAGATTATTATTTAAAATAAATAAATATATAAAACAATTTCAAATAATTTAAAAGAACATAAATTAAAAAAAAAATAGTCATAAAACATACAGACCTTAAACGTACGTTTTAATGCACTGAAAGTCAGAAAATTATGGCCTAAATATTTTTAATTTTATTTTATTTATAATATTTTTTTTGTATTTAAGGAAGCCCTGTCTGACGTAGTTGCTGATGTCATTAAAATTTATCATTTTAAATTAGGTAAAAAATGATTTTTCCCGAGGATGAAACCAATACAGATCGATTTTTCTTTATAAAAATTATCTATGGTATGAATTTAATAATTCAAAAATACAAATATTTATATAATTTTAGTTAGTATAATAAGATAAGATAAGATATATGAATTTAACGAATTTTGAAAAGATCAGCTTAAATGTCTATATCAATTATGCTTTAATTCATACTATTTATAAAGATTAATAGTGTTAATTGATATAATTGAATACAATTAAATTAATTAATAACTTGTTAATTTATTTTTCAGGGATATTGTGATTTGATCCCTTTTCAATTACCATTTGAGCTCTCGTTAATGATCAAAAGTTTTAAATGAAACTTTTTCAATTTTGAAAATGAATTGGAAAATATTTAAAATAAAAGTCTCGTTTTGAAGAAAATAGTGTAATAATGGTCATAACGTAGTTTTTGGCCTTTCTTGATGATGGATAGTGCAGTAAATCGAGAATATAAAAATAGTATACCACACACGCAGAGAAAGAGAGGGATTCCTTCTCGCTATTCCAAATTAATTGAATTCATACGTATTGTAAAATGGATAGTTTCTGGCATTTGTTGGTGCGTGCATTGACGTCACCAGAATCGCAAACTGCGTGGGTGAATTATCAAAGGACGCAAAACGAGTGTTTGTATTCTTTTATTTTCTACATTTTTAATTAATTGTACTAATATAGAAAAGCAATTAATACAAAACAGATGATAATTGATGGTGGAGTACAATCCAAACGATTATAAAACGGTGTTTTTCTTATTTTATATATATAAATAGTTACGGATGTTTTCATAATTCTATCGTAGCTACAAGGTTTTTGTTTATATAACAATCTTGAAAAGCTTTATTCAAATTTATTAAATTATTATTATACATATTTCAAATGTTTTCATTATAAAATTGAAGGAAGAGGATTAAAACTCAAAAAATTCAAACAGATAAAAAAAAAAGATTGTTGATACAATAATACCGAGGAAATTTAAATATGTAATTTTGAAAGTATATTTAATTAGCCGTTGCATAAGTACATTTAGTTTTGATAGATCAAAATAAGAAGAATAATAAATAACAAGGAATTATGTGGTTGTTAACAAAAATAAAGTCAGCAAGTTTATAGCTAGTCTTTATTTCTTACCATTGAATTCAAAAGATTATAACGTGATCATCCTATAATCAAAAACATAAAAATAAGAGTGACGAATTAATTACTATTTTGACTATAATCATTGAGATGCAACGGATGTTAATATCGAGTGTGCATATTTAATTATAAAGAGGAAAAGTTTCCTATGAAGCTTGAAGCCCTCTGAATTTATAATAAAATTTATTAGATTTACTAAATAAGGAAAGTTTTTTGGAATTAACAAAGGAATCCACTTGTAAATATTTATACAAATCCATGACATGACAACTAATCTGAACAATTACCAATTTAATAATATAAGAAAAAATTGTCCCGAGACCCAGGGGTAAGCGGGTGGATACCCTCTATGACCCCGATAGAGATCGGTCCACTTCAGGGAAGCAACCTTGCTCCGCAAACCACGACTTTTCCTCGCCTTCCATTGAGGAAGTCCTATCCCAAACCTTAAAAAATCCTTTCCATATACCCTATTCACACATTAACCCTTTGGGTACTGAATTATTCAAAGAGTATCATGCATCTGAAACGTATTTAATTTGTTGCTATCTGAATGATGTATGACAGTGGTTCTTAAACTGTGGTCCGCGGACCCCTGGGGGTCCGCGAAGCCTTTACTGGGGGTCCGCGGTCCTCGGAAAAAAATCATCGTAAAAATATATACATATATAAATATTTAAAGTTCATTGTTTAACTATATCCTCCTAGAGAATTACGGCTATAATTTAATACTATTAATAATACTATTTTATTTTATTAAATTGATAATTATGTCAATTAATTTTTTGTGAATAAATAAACATATATAAAAAACTATATATAAAATTTGAATTTTCATCCATTCATTCATTTAAAATCATTTTTCGATTGTTCCTTTAAAATAACCCCTCTTAGGGGCTCGGAAGGGGAGGCATATAAGGGAATTTTCTTTCACTTTGTTATTGGGGAAAACCAGGGGAGGGGACAGTCTTACCCGGAAAAACCCAAATTGTCAGCGTCCACTCTGGGGTTTTAAACAGTTTTAAAGCAAATGTTAATTATAAGTTCATTTCTCAACGAGTTGTATCTTTAAATTATTTTTATTAATGTTAATTATAAGTTCATTTCTCAACGAGTTGTATCTTTAAATTATTTTTATTAATTTAATTAATTATAATTAAATTATAGCTAATAATAGTTTATTATAGCTAATAATTTTTTTTAATTTTTAGTGTAATTTGCATGATCATTATTTTATAAAAACACTAAACACATTTTGCAATTTCCCAGAAAGGCTGTTTTTGAGAGTAAGTATAAGTTAGTTTTATGAATAAAAAATATTTATTTTAATAATATTTTAGAATCAAATTACGAAATTAATAATATTTTAGAATCAAATTACGAAATATATTTATTATATAAATTAATATTCATTTAAAATGATATTAAATCATTTATTTAAAATGATTTAAAACATTTATTAAAATGATTTAAAACATTTATTAAAATGATTTAAAACATTCATTTAAAATGATATTAAAACATTCATTTAAAATCATATTAAAACATAGCTAGTAAATAATAATTCGTTATATTTATATTATATTTATATTATATTTATATTATTGTAGTTCAATGTTAATAAATTACTCCATAAAATGGATCGTTGGCTACAAACTGGTTCAACACAGAAACGGAAAGAATCAGATGATGAGGCATCAACAGCAAACTCTACCAAGAAACGCAAAACTAGAAAATATTCGGATGATTATTTATCATTTGGATTTACTTATATTTGCAACAATGATGTGGAAAGACCAGTCTGCGTTCTATGTCAGGAAAGTTTATCCAATGAAAGTATGAAACCTGCTAATCTCAGACGTCATTTACAAACAAAGCACAGCGAGCATGTTAGTAAGTCTATCGAATTTTTTAAAATGAAAAAAGAAGAACTTAATTCAAGTCAGAAATTGATGGTAAAGACGGGATCTGGTGGTATGAGTAAGAAAGCAGTAATGGCATCATATGAAGTAGCTCTACTTATTGCTAAAGCAGGAAAGCCGCATAATATAGCAGAGCAATTAATTCTTCCTGCTACAAAAGTAATTACAAATATAATGTTAGGAACTAAAGCAGCAAACGATATAAATTTGATTTCATTATCAAATGATACGGTTAAGAATAGGATTGAAGACATGTCATGTAATATAAAAGAAGAATTAATATCGAGAGTGCGCAAAAGTCACTATTACTCATTACAATTGGATGAAAGTACTGATGTCACTAATAATGCCAATTTGTTAGCTTTCATTAGATATGAGTTTGAAAATCAAATACAAGAAGATGTATTGTTTTGTGATTCACTACCTTCACGAACGACAGCTAATGACATATTTAACAGTTTGAATAATTTTATAACCGAAAATGAAATAGAGTGGCCAAAATGTGTTGGAATTTGCACTGATGGTGCTCGTGCAATGTCAGGTACAAGAACTGGATTGATTGCTCTTATTAAAAATGTTGCGCCTCAGGTTGTTTGGAATCATTGCTGCATTCACAGAGAATCATTAGCAGCCAAAAATATGTCACCAGATTTGAAAAGAACATTAGACGAAGTAGTTAAAATTGTCAATTTCATTAAGGCTCGTCCACTTAATTCCAGAGTTTTTAAAATTTTGTGTGAGGAAATGGGTAGTCAACATACACATTTATTATTACATACAGATGTACGTTGGTTGTCCCGCGGGAAAGTACTCATTCGCCTTTTTGAGCTTCGAGATGAAATACGATTGTTTTTAATAGATGCGCATTTTGAACTGACCGAATGTTTCAATGATTTTATCTGGTTAGCTAAGGTGGCTTACTTGACTGATATTTTTACAAAATTGAACGAACTTAATTTGAGCCTGCAAGGTACTGTTGTAAATATATTTAAAGTTGAAGATAAAATAGAAGCAATGATTAAAAAAATCGACTTGTGGTCGAAACGCATCCAGAACGGTGTATATGAGTCTTTTCCAACTCTCAATGATTTCATAGAAAGCTCCAGTGAAAAATTGCTTAATCAAACGCGTCAATTATTTGTTGAACATTTAATTACTTTGAAAAGCAACTTCAGGAAGTATTTTTCTACTCCTGATCCTTGCAATAACTGGATCAGAGATCCATTTAATATGGAAATTACAAATGCTAAACATTTATCTGCACCTGAACAAGATATTCTCGTGGAATTATCATGTGATACAACTTATAAACTAAAATTTAACAAAACTGAATTGAGCAACTTTTGGTTACTTCTCAGGTCAGATTATCCTGCGCTTGCAAATAAAGCACTTCAACACTTGATTCCATTCTGCACAACATATTTATGCCAAAAAGCTTTTTCGGTACTATTTTATATTAAGTCTAAATATAGAAACAAATTAAATGTAGAGCCGGATCTTAGATTAAAAGTTTCCAATATTAAGCCAGATATTGAGATTCTTGTTTCAAGAAAACAACTGCATACATCTCATTAAATATGTAAGTTATATTTAATGAGATAGATGCAGTTATTTTTTAAAATATTTCTTATTTAATATTTTCTGAAAAAAATTATAAAATATTTATATGAATTTAATGTAAGTACCCATTATAATTTGTGAGATTTGTTGCTATGACAATGTTTGTATTTTCTTTCTTCAATATTATAATTTCTAATAAAATGTGTTCTACAATATGCAAAAAAATCGTTATTCACCAATCACTGTTAGAAATATTCATCATATATCCTTGTCCTTATGAGATCGTAAGCCAGAAATTAATTAATAAAATGACGTAAAGTACCTAAAGTTGTGATGGGGGTCCGTCAAAAAAAATTTTTTCAAGTGGGGGTCCGTGGAGTACATAAGTTTAAGAACCTATGATGTATGATAATGCAATATTTTGTATGTAACAAATTGTTTATTTCAATTTAATACATAGTTTGAATAAGATATAAGTTTATAATAATTACAGAATATTAATGATAAATAAAACAAACAAAAATAATAACAAATAGTTTTCAACTAACAACTAAATATATCAAAAAGAAAATTACTAATAATTTTGCAAAGGGTGATATTTTTCGAAACATGTTGGTAAATGCAGAGGTACTTGGCATTGTTTGCACTGCCAGGTAGTTTCACTTCTAATTTTGTTTTTATAACAAACTCGGCATCTTTTTGTAGGGTGTTGTTTGGACTCTGTTGGCGTTATTTGAAATGACGAGTCGGACTCGTCAAATGTTATTACGCCAAAATTTGCGCATGACGAGCGTGAGCCGTCAAATGTACCCAAAGGGTTAACCCGTCTAACTAACGTGACGTCTTTTAGGTAACAAATCCAGTTAAGTTAATTCATTAGGGCAATAATAATTAAAATTAATTAAATTAATTTTTTATTACTTTATTAGCTAATTTTCTCATTATTTTAATTAATTTCCTACTAACGAATATTGATAAAATATAAAATATATTTTTCTTAAAATTATTTTAAATTATCTTAACTTAAAATTAAATAAAGAAAATCTTGTATAAAAAATTATTTTCAAAAGAGGAATAGTAAATACTCGTAAACAAAATTTTATAATACAAAACGTAGAATTTGAAAATTATATTATCACGAGAAATTTAAGTCGAGTCGAGTCACATGTTTATTATACAATAAAGGACCTCATTCATCAAAAATTTTATCTAAAGTTATCAAAATTATTTCTATAAATTCCCAAATATAATTATCACTAATTCAATTCAATTCAAAGTTGCGATATACAAGACACGTTGAAATAAATAGATGAGAAATAACTAACGAGAAAGAACGTAGTGGTCAAGCATTATAACAAGTCATGAAAAAAGTAATTGGATGGAGGATAGAGATGGTTGGAGAAATGTGTTATTAAATATTAATCAATTAGAAGTAATATTCAATTTAATTTAATTTAATTTTACTTTTAATATTATAGAATATTAGAATTTAAATATTATAAACATTCTTTATAAGAAAATTTCTAGAATGATTATTTTTATATTGAAGGTCAACTTCTTAACTGACCCACCAGAGGCGCCACATGGAGCGTTGTTTAGGGTCGGTTTTTAGTCCATAACTTTGGAACGGATCAACTTTTTTGAAATTTTCAACCTTATACCTTATCCTTGGGCCATGACGGTTCTAATGACACCCGAACCATTAAATTCCTTGAAGCCGTTTAGAACGAGTTTAGGATTGCGTATTCGTTTAATTACATAGATTATAAATATATCTGTATATATATATTATAATTAAATTAAATTGTCTAGAAATTACACTTTTTAAATAAATAAACTTATTAATATACATTTGAGTAAATTTTATAGATAAATATAATATTTTAAAATACAATAAATATTAATTATTTAAACAATATTTTATCTGCTATTGCTTTGAAACTGGATGTTATATTTGTCATAAAATCACTAACGATAGTTCTTAGCATTTAAATTTAATAATACTTTGATATAGACTATGATTTTAAAAAGATTTATTCGTCCTTTAATTAATATTATCTATTAATTTTTATAATCATAAACAGATTCTAGTTGTGTGATGAATATTAATATAATTTATACTTTAATAATTAGTGTCATATTTTGTACACAAGGATTTGTCAAATTATATGGGACACCTTAATGACAGTTTACAGCTGGATAATTTTTCCAGTCGGTCGCCCAAGCCGTCCCGAATCATAATAACAAGTTATATGGTACCCTATAAATGATGAAAATTGACATATTATAAAAAAGAATTTTGGTATATATAAGTACAGCTTTATATTTTTGTCCAAAATTTTAAACAAACTCTTAGATCTTGCAGATGTAGGGGAACGGCATCAAAAGCAAATTGTCAGATGGGTTTTGATTCAATTGAATAGAATTTATTAAGATTTTTAATTTTAGAACAGGCACATGGTAAATTTCAAAAAAAATTCGATAAGTTGTAAGGTATTATTTATTTATTTATACACTACAATTACATTATTTACATTTGAATTTTTTTTTCTTACAAAATACTAATTAATTCAAACAATTTATATAATAATCAAATTGAAAATTTAAATAAATAATTTTTTTGCGGGTATAGGTCTCTAGTATCTGTCTCCAAACTCTTCTTTTTTTGGTAATTCTTTGTCATTCAATCTCTGTAGTCTTTGTAGAGAAGGTCGCGATGAGGAGGGCATGTGGTTAGAATGGGAGAGGAAAGAATGACAAAAAATATATATTGTTGGGGAGAACGATTGGGAAACGTCCGCTTGGAAGACCAAGGACGTTGTGGGTGGACTATGTACGTGAGAGAGTTAGGAGAAAGTTGGAGTTGGATGGTGGTGGGTTAGGAAAGGGACACTTGGAGAAATGTGGTTCCTGCGGCGAAAAACTTTTGAGTTCCTTAGAGCCACAGAGAGATATAGATAGATGGATATTAGTTCTATTTTTATTTTACGTATTGTTATTTATTATATTGAAATGAATATTCTAACAAAACAAATCTAACTCTAACTCTATCAATTGATTATATTAATATAATAAACAACAACACAAGTTGTAAAGTAGATTGGTGATGAAAATATTTTCAAAGAATGAAATTTAAAATCTTCTATAAAACTAAAGCATCATAAAATTGTTTTAAGCCTAACATCAAAGGATTTTAAAATTTTCATTCGTAAATGGAGGACCTTGGGCCAAATTGAAATCGTCCACTTTGGGACATAAGCCATAAGTGCCAAGTCTTTTATTTTACAAAAATAAATTGGGTTTATTTAATTACCTAACATGTATGATATTTTATTAAAATACTTATTATCTCGTCTTTGAGCAGATTATTAGGCTTAACAATAGCAAAGATGGTCAACAAAGAGAATAACAACAAAATCAAGCAGTTCGTTGTAAATAAAATTAGAAAATATTAATTTCTGTTTTCTCACTTTACTTCTAATTCCTTATTAATTGAAATAATTTTATTTTCTTCAAAAAAAAAAAAACAATTTAAAGTAAAATTTGGATTCATTTATTTAATTTTTCACATTTACTTTTAACTGTTTTAAGGTGATCAGCCACTTGTTGAGAAACTAAAATTTGAACAATATAATTTATGGATTTCATAACCAATTCTTCTAATTAAATTGACAGTAAAGATGGCGAAATATGTTATTTAAATGGATATGTTGATCATTAATTCATTAAATATCCACCCAATCGATTGTTTAATTCATTCACACCCGAATGATAATTATATTCACACCAATTAACTATACATTCGATTTCAGTGGACGTAACAGTAATATATCAGCGTAGATCATGTGATCGATTAATTCATAACCGTTACGTCATTTGCCAACATCACTTCACGGGTGATTGGCAATTTTCCGTTATTAATCTCGTTTTCAAATAATTAATATCGTATTTAGATAAATTTATTATAAACAGATATTTAATTAAATAGTTAAAGATAATTAGCATATTTTTCAAAATAAATATATTGAATGATATTTTGAAAATAATTTAAAAATATTAAATTGAAAAAACAAACTGGAATCAACTGTCACCTCTCTTATCTTTGTTTATCTTGGTTTAATAAAGTTATAAAACAAAAAAATATTTCAATTAATTTTTTTACATAAATTCGTACTTAAAAATCATATAAGGGAGTATAATATTTTAATTTATTTAAATTAATCAACTTATTTTTTTAACAAATTACTAATAATATATTAATAGTATTATATTTTAAATAAATATTAGATAACTAAATAAATCAATTAGTTTATACACCTATATGGTATATTATTATTAGTAAATACATATTGATATAAAAAAAAAATCATAAAAATAAGTCATAATAAAATAATTAATTTTGTTTATTTAAACTAAAAACAAGTAATATTATGAAAAAATTAAATTTGATAGAAGCAGATCACAATTGATATGATTGATCACATGATTAGATTGTTCGTTTTTTTAGGTATACATGGAAAAAAAATATTCCTTTTTAGACGTAGATTTATGAAAAGATTTTTTAGGTATTGGTATTTTTTTTAATGACTTATAAATGATTTTATCATTTTGGATTATGGTTAAGTCAAAAAAATTAAATTGAAAAATCTTATCTAATTTTTACCGTTATACGAGGTAGGGTTAAAAAGTTCGCGGAATGGTCGCTTATAGTCAAGTATTTCTTAGCTGAAAGGGAAATTTTTGTTTGTGAGGTTGGCATAACTGGTAGTGAATGTGCTTTTGAGGTTAGCAGGCAGTTGTAGTTGGTTCCGTGCGTTCGGTGTTTAATATTGTAGATCGTAGTTTCTTTCTTTCGTCGGATTGTGCAATGTCGTCATTAGAGCAGCGTGGCAATATTAAATTCTGTGTGTTGCTGGAGAAATCACCCTCGGAGTCTCTTGAGATGCTAAAAAAAGCATACGGAAATTCTGCGATGAAGAAAACAGCAGTTTACGAGTGGCATAAGCGTTTTCGCGACGGTCGCACAACAATTGATGATGACGTTCGGACTGGGCGGCCTTCCACTTCCACTACAGACGACAATGTTGAGCGCGTTTGACAAATTGTGCGTGCGGACAGACGAACAACCATCAATAATATTGCCTCTGAATTCGTCAGAGGTGATTGAAAATGCGACGGAGCGGCTGAAGGAACTTTCAAAAAACGGCTTTCAAGAGTGTTTCCAACAATTATATGAACGGTGGAATAAATGTGTAGATGCAGGAGGAGAGTATTTTGAAGGGAAATAATGTAAGAATGTTATAAATATTTTTAATAAATTTTTAATAACCAATTCCGCGAACTTTTTGACCCTACCTCGTAGAAAACGATTAATTTTCATAGATTGAAAGCAGATTTATTTATTTGGTACTCCAAAAAATAATTAATATTCTTTTTTATCATATATTATAATGTTTTCTATTATATATTTTATTGTAAAATTTTACTTTTTTTCGCCATAGATAAACAATTCAACTGAATTAGAATATCATTATTTTAATAAAATATAAGTATTCAATAAATAACGCTTGTAGGAAAAAAAAATATTTTTATATAGATAGAATTGTAAATTATGTAGATACATCTAGTGTAAAATATAAAATTAAAAGAACTTTCAAAAGTCAATATAATAAATCAATATAATCTACACCTATTAATTTATTTTTTATCTATCTAGGGAATGAATAATCAAGTTAAGGTTGGTCATAAAGATTTGTTGTTTTTAGAACACAGATAAACATACAGTTGCTGATTTTTTGTGTTTTGGAACAGCAAAGGCCATTTATTTGCTCTCTATTTACTTTCAATAATAATATATTATATATTAATATTAATTTATAAATTTAATATATTTTATACGATCATCGAAGACTTTAAAATAAAATACTAATTAAACATTATTTTTTCAAAACAAATATAAATAATTTATCTACCAATATCAATAAAAATATATTAATTTGTTATTGCTCTAAATATTTATTTACTGTTTAATTTTACTACTTTCCTATGACGTCATTTAATTTAATTGCTTAAATATATTATTTTGTATGATTATTAGGTGTGGCTGATTCGCTTGTTATTCTCTTGGATGACTTTCATTTCATATTTTTCCTCTTAATTCTTTTAATTTATAAATTGAAAAATAATTGTTAATGTTATTTGATTATAATATAAAATGGAGGGTAAGAAAAAAACAAAATATTTTTTCTAATTAAGAATATTAATAATTATGATATGTCTTAAATACGTATATACCTATATATATATACTTTATAATAATATTATAAGATTTTAATTTTAAAAATTGATATAATGTATAATGTTCAAAATTATTTATTTATTTGTTTATCATGTTTGATATATTTTAATTTTATTTTCATTTATATAATTAGAAGTTTACTTATTTCTACTTATGATGAACTGATCATGATTTTAAAAAATTTTTAATAAAATATAATATAAAATGTTTAATAATAATCAAACATTTAATTAATAACAATATTGGAAAAAAAATTCAAAAACAATTAATTAAAACAATTAATTATCTAATGAATATTAATAAATAAGAAAGCAAATAAACTTTATCGTTTATCGTTGTATTTTTATTAAAATACTCTAATCTGAAAAAAATAAAAAAAATAAATATAAATAAAGATAATGAATGTATTAAACAATAAAATATATGATAATTAATAAATACATAATGATACTTTGCATTAATTTAATTAAATGCTATATATATAATTAAATGAATTGTAAGGATTACATCAAATTTTCTTCAATGTCGAAATGAGTAGATCATTTTTTTTTAATTTTTAAGTGTCATATCAAGTGATTTAATTAACAATTAATAACTTTTAGCCCATACTTTTTTACCGACCGACGATAGTAAGGGAGGTATTGTTTTCACACCAAATTTCGCATGTGGAGATTTTTACATATCTCCACGAATCATGCATTTTCTTAACAGAAAAAAGTATTTTTACCATGATGTCTGTCCGTCTGTCCGTCCGTCCGTCTGTCCGTCCGTATAGATGTGTACAGCCTGAACGGCTTAACGGATTTTGATGAAATTTGGTATATTTACTTAATGCATCAGTGGGATGAATTGATCAACTTTTGGTGCAAATCCGGAAACCGGAAGTGGTAGTATTAGCGATCGACGATAAGAAGGGAAGGGTTATTTTCGCACCAAATTTCACATAAGGAGATTTTTTTACATATCACCACGAATGTATTGGTTTTATCCTCGGGAAAAATCATCTTCATTATGTTTTTCTTAATTTAAAATTATATGACGTCACCCAGCCCTTCATGACGTCGGCTACTTCAGCTATATATTATAAATAAAATAAAATTAAAAATATTTATGTTATATCCATATCTGTTTTTTATTACATTAATAGATATATTAAAATTATTTGAAATTGTTTCTGTTGCTGGAAATTAATTTATTTCAAACCGTCGGTCGGTTCGGACCTGGCCACAGGTCAACTTATTTAAATTACATTACAATAAGTCACAAATCTCCATAACACAATGAATAACAAAATGAAAAATTAAAGTTTTACATTTATAATTTAATTATAAATATGCTTTAATGAAAAGCAAAGTATTTATTTTTTTCACTCAAATAATCGGAAAAAATTGATGAAAGTTATTTCTTTATGTATAAGTCGGATCATTATTTGTAGACCTGGAAGAAGTTTTAAAATTTCTATATCCTTAATCCTGGTCAATTTATTCAAATTGAATACAGAAGCAAAAAAAAAAAATGAGTTGTGTAGATTAGATAATAATGTTGTCCACTTAATTGAATTGATTCATGATTTATATATGTAAAGAATATGATGATAATGATAAGAAAATTAAATGGCACAATCATCAAACTAGATTGCAGAATATTTATGTAAAAGTAACTTGTAGTATTTAAAGATGTAGTTAGAAAATGAAATTTGTTATTCAAAAATGGGCATTAAATTCTCATTTCTAGAAAAATTAAATTTTGAAATAAAAATAGAAAATAGAATAAAATTAATATATATCAATTTAAGAAAAAATTAATTATGCTTTGGAATTGATACCATTCAAGTTGAATATCTTTATCTGATTTCTATGAAGGTGTGTCTTTTAAATGGGGCAGATAATAATCAACAAGGCAAAAAAAATTTTTATTATAATTAATATCAACCTGCCAAAGGATAGATACTTTTATACTTTATTATATAATATATGCTTTTAATATATTTCATATATATTTTCCCCTTTCTTCATAAAAAATAAAAGCATTTTCAGATTATAATGAAAAAAAAAATCAATAGAATAGAACCCAAGATCAAGAAATAATAATATAATAATGAATAAATAATTATAAAATTAGATAGTTTGGTTGCATATATTTTAGGCGAATAATTGACTTATGAGCCGATTTGATCATTTCATTATCAATGATGTACACATAATTTTTTATTTATTGTTTATGTTATTTCTTTAAAATTTTAAAAAATTTATTGAGAATATTATATAAGCATAAAATTTCAAAAAATCATAAAAACATTGTTTGAGTTTTCTATTTGACAAATTTTTATTCACCATGTTTATATTAGTGTTTAAAATAATCAAAATTTTCTCAAAAGAATAAATATTTAATATTAATTTGTGAAGCACATTCAATCACATGTTTTTTATTTGTATTCATTGATTTCTTAAATAAATACTTAAATAAACCTCAGCACTACCTTTGTTTATTAGTCTTATATATTTATATAAGTAGGTGTATAGATAATTATTTTTTTTTAATTAATATATTTGACGATAACAAAAAAATTATTAAGAATTAAATTATCATTTTCATTTGTTTTTATCTTTTTTTTTTAACTATAGTTATACTAATTTAAATATTTAAAAATATGTTCAAAATCTGCACTCACCAGCGTATGTTGATATCCAAGCTCGGGGTCGTTCCATGATGGTGATGATGGCACTTTTAATTGGTCCATGTCATGTTTAGTCATCTCTAGAGATTTTCGTTGTCAACTCATTCAACTAACGGAGAATGGACCCAAACTTCCTTGATATCTGTTAACAATTAGAAAAGGTAATTCAAATTTATTCAATCATATTATTTATACCACTAATTTCAATTAACATATGTAATAAGCGTCTTATTATTATCTAAAAAAAAATAATTTAATAAATGACTTTATGTCGAGTAAAAAAATATAATAAAATATAATTAAAATATATTTAATAATAGCTCTCTTTCTCTCTCTCTCTCTATATATATATATATATATATTAAAAAATCAAGATTAAGGTTGAGAACTAGTTCTACTGATCAAAGAACACCTCTATTCCACTTAAGCGGTAACCGAATTGAAAGATCCTTGCGATAAAAGTCAGAAGATATATATATATATATATATATATATAATAAAAATGAATTTTATATTTCATTTATTTAATGAAATTGCTCTATTACTTATATTAATTAATTAAACCAAAACGTAAAAAATAGATTATATAAAAAAATATTTTAAATGGAAATGAAATAAAAATAAAAAAAACTCGGATAACATGTAAATTCAGTTAATAATCTTGTTTTATAATAAGAAGAGAGGATTCTTGAATGATCTTAAAAGAAAGAAATGGTAGAGGATTAGGAAAAAACCTGGAGTGTCTCCACTCGACTACCTCGCAAATTTGAATTGGATTAATTCAAATACATTATATTTAAATTAAATTTAATTAAAATTAAATTATAAATTAAAATAATATTTATTAAACCAGCGCGTGTTTGGCTCTTTGTTGATGGCACCACGTCACGTGCTGGGCCGTGATTTGCATTCTTAAAATATTAATTCCGGTACTTTCAGCAGAAAACTGCGAATTTTGAATAATCCCCGTGTACCAAATTTCATCATTCTAGCTCAAACGGTTTTTGCGTAATCTTATCTACACACACACACACACACACACATACACACACACATACACAAAGCATGTTTCTCAACCTTAGTGAAAATGACTCAGGGAACTTCAAAACGTATAAAAACATCAAAAATTTTAATGATCGCAATACTATCTCTAGCGAGATAGTAGAAAGACAGAGAGGGAATATTTAGCAATCTGATCCAATGTAAAGGAAAATATGATTTTGTTAATTATCATTAATTAAGTATTAGCTTAAAAATACATCCACTTGAAAATGTAATACTCACTTATCAATTTTTTTATCTGTATTCACCAAGATTTGTTAGAATATGAGATTTTTTTATTCATTTTAGTTGATTAGAAAAAAATATGATCAAATTCATTTTTATTTTTTTGAATTGTATAAATCTTATCAATCAAATAGAAAACATTTTTAAAAAACTGGAGTTAGCCCTATTTATTTAATTTAATAATTAATTAAATTAATTTAATAAGTAATTTTTATTCTTCTAGATTCTTTTTTGAAAATTCATCAAATTTGTTAATAACGAATAAAATTTAATAAATGATAATTGATGGGTCGAAACTAAATGACAAAAGTTCAAATCAAATCAATTTGAAAAACTTTAAATTAACAAAATGTTTTATATAAATAAAAATTTTTTTAAATCCAAACGTAACTTAAATAATATTGACTGACCTCAACAGATTTAAAAATTATTTAATAATTAAAAATTAATAAATAAATAAATACATGGATAATAAGGTATGACTAAAAATTAATGGCCCTACAAATTATTTTTTATGTATAGGTTGATATAATTAATTTTTTATTTATTTAATCTATTTTTGGGCAAGCATCGAAAAATTTCATTTCATTTTACAAAAGTCCATATTAGAGTTAGTCAAAATCATTATTATTATTTAATATATATATATATATATACAACTCAATTTTAATCAGTTATATATATATATATAGATAGATACTTACAGGATAAATTGCCTTTAACCCTCCATTCCAAAGTAAATGCCCGAAGCATCAAAACGTCTACGACTAAACGCATTACTCCGGTCAACAACTTATCACACATTGAAAGTTTCATTTTAAATTAATTATTTATTCAGTTATACCATCATCATATTTTCCTATTTAATTAGGTATTGAAATGTGGATTAAGAAAATATGTAGTTAAAAAAAATACTCTGTGTATTTAATTTCATTTCATCTATATACATATTATTTTATAGTTTGATATAACAAAATAAAATCCTTCACACATGCATTATTATAATAGAAATTGGCTGCTATCATTGGTCATTTTATTATCCTTATAGCTGTAGGTACCTATAATATATCTAATGCTCCATGTTTAAATTCTTAGCCTATCATTAATAATTTAAGTTAAAATGATTTCGTAGAAGTGTAATATATTCTGGAAATCCCGACAAGAAGAAAACTTCCTGTTCTTGAAGCTTTTCAAGTTAAGAATTATAAAAAAATCAACCAAATTCTTTCATTGATTATATGCTGTTTGAGGTATTTCCGGAGTAGTTTAAACCTAATTTCGAATTTTTTGGTAACCCTCAAGATAATAAGATGATCTCTCTTTTCTGTAAAAACTCACCGACTTAAATCTCTAATTAAATTAATATGCGTTTTTAATGATAATTACAACAATAACAAAAAATAAAAAATAAAAGCAAAAGTTACTATCCATTTTAGTGATATAGATTGTAGAATAAAAACGATAGGCAAGACCAAACAAAGGTAATTGTTCAAAACAGTTTTCATGTCATGGATTTTTGGATAAAACCTTGCCAGTGGGTCCTTTTTTCATTCCAAATAAACTTTTTTTATGCAATTTTTCTGGGTCACTTCTAGTTTACGAGATAAAAAGGATTAAAATTTGACAGATTAGCTGATTATGAACCTCGAAATGTGCAGCCATAAAGTAATGTTTTATTAACTAATTCTAATTTTCGGTTTTTTTTTAAATAATTAATTAAATAATTTCCCTATATCTAATTCGAACTGAAAAAATCCATAAAATTATTGGAGCCCTCTGCTGGTCAAATTTATAAAACATGGTAGCTAAATAGAATATCAATGGATTTGTATGCAAATTTTAATAATTTTTATCCTGTCAACTAGAAGCGACCCGGAAAAATTGCATAAGGAAAGTTTCATTGAAATTAACAAAGAATCCACTGGTAAAGTATTATACAAATCCATGACAAACAAACAAAAATTCTTTCTGTAAAAAATCTATTCTATTTGTTTTATTTTGAATCCATTATTACTATTATTAGTATTATTATTATTTGATAAATTGTATCAAAAAAATAATACATTTGATTATATTTCATAGGTAAATATATTCTTTAATAAAATTTTTACATTAGTTAAACAAAGTTTTCATTTCATTCAAGAAAACAGAAAATTTCTAAAAGACATTTAATTAACCAAATATAATTTTAATCAGGTAAAATAAAATAATGAACACTTGAGTTCATTCACCCATTTTTGTTATAAATTTGTCAGAAATTTGTCAGAAATTTTTACTTCAGTCAAACAACTAACAAATGTAAAAACTTTTTCTTCTTTATATATACAATATTTATATAAAATATTAAAATTTAATTTTTATAATTTTCAATATTTTCCTTACTCTATCATCAATTAAAAAGCAAAAAAAAGGAATCGTGGGAATTCCCCAATTATGTCTAATAAATGAAAAATAAATTATTATTATTATTATTTTTGCACTTTTTCTCAGCATTTAATGCTGGTAAATTTTCACCTATCCCCTTTTGTTCTTTTTTTTGGGATTATTATTATTATTATTATTATTATTTATCATTATTTCAAAGGTAAAAATAATAAAAAGGTAATGTGTCAAGTGGGGCGGATATCATTGAATGTTTAAAATAGATGCGTGAATCGATTGAATGAATGAATGAATCTGTTGTTTCTTTTCTTTCAGTTGATGTGTTCAAGTAGAACAGCTCAAGGTTATGGTCAATGCCAAAAGAGAGGTTGATTTCTAGCCAATGACCTGTGGTGGTCTTTACGTGGAGGGCTGCTCCAGCCGCTAAGGCACACCTCCTTGGGAAAACCACCAAGGAAAATTGCATGCATTCATAATATAAAAGAAAAAAAAAGGAAAACAAAGAAAAATAATAATAATATATCAATTACATTCAATTCAACTTTGATCCAGTTGATTAAGTTTAAATAAATATTAGGAAAAAAAAACAAAGGAAACAAACAATTAGAACAAAAGAATTCTAATGAGAATTGCGGGGGCGCGATAAACATTTTATGTCATTTTATATATATATATTTAAATATATTAAATTTTTCATTTAGACCAAGGACATTCGAGTTCTTATCAATTAATAATAAATTGCTAACAGTTAAAGTATAACTAAAAGGCGAAAAAAGAAAACAAAACAAATTATTGATTAAAAAAAAAAAATTTTAGAAAAATAAAATTACACCTTTGATCCATTATCTAAATATATATATGAGATAAAATAATAATATTAAGTTTCATTTATTTTTATTGAACTTAAAAATAATTTTAATAATATTAAATATAATATAAACTGAATGTAGAATGTTTACATGTAATTTACATATATTTATAAACAAATTGCCTATTTGTATTAAATGGTGGAAGGTAGTATGGTTTTTTCTAAAAATTTTTCAGGGTAGTATAAAATATTTATGAGCCAAAATATTATGTGATAACAAGGGGAAATGACATAGATTACATAATGAATTACATGATCTCAATGAATTTCTAAACAAAGAGTTATATAATTGAAAAAATTTCAATATCTTGCTTAGTTGAGGAAAGGTTAATGAAAAATTTGTTTATGCGGGAAACCAATTGGGCAACTCCGGGTGAGTAGGTTAAGAACGCGGTGACCTAACAATATAAAGGTAGATGAGAGGGAATTAGGAGAGGTTGGATCACAGATGGAGATGGAGGTGAATATATTTTCAGTAGTATAAAAGAAATGGATACATAAAATTAATTACTTAACAATTAAACAAAAAAATTGGAGTGTCTCCACTCGACTATCTCGAAAATTTGAATTAGATTAACATATATTATATTTAAATAAAATTTAATTAATTATAAATTATAAATTAAAATTAATAAATATATATTAAACACACACAGACACAGACATTTTTCTCAACCTTAGTGAAAATGACTAAGGGACCTTCAAAACGTATAAAAACATCAAAATCTCGACATCGAAAATTTTCATGATCGCAATACGAGATAGTAAAAAGAGTAAGAATACTCATTATTTAATGAAAAAAGATGTTTTTTATTCTTAAAAAAAATTAAAAATTATAAATTTACATGGAAAATTATCTTAATAGATGTTTCCAAGCTCAATTTGTCGAAACATTCTAATCATTATAATAAATAGTGAATAAAAACGTTCAAATAAAATTATAAAAAAATTGATAATTGATTTGTTAAAGAACTCATTTTCATCGATTATTATTCTAGATAAGCTATATTTCTTGACTTGACAAATATTCGCTGAGGCCATTCATATACTTTTGTATTTGATGATTCATTATCGTGTAATGGTAAAGTTCAAGCTAATAAATATCAGCATTGTCTTAGGGAAGTGAGAATGATGGTGGGGGGAAAAGATCATTGACCACATTCAATTTCTTACCCTTTAAATTAATGATCTATTTAATTTCAAATTGCAATGATATTGAAATAATTTAAATGGATAAAAAGGATTTTTATAAAATTAGAATATAGATTAAATTATTTTGTAAAAAAAATTTTTGAATGGTCAATATTTATAATTGTTTTTGTTTGAGTATTATTCTAAAAAGAATGAAATTTTATACCTAGTAAAGTATAATGATTAAATAATTTTGAGATAATATGAAAGTGTTTACTCGAGTAAAAAGTATAAAAAAGCCACAATTGGATTGATACTTGGTAGTAATATTTCCGTTAAACTGAAACAAGTTTATAACAGGATCGTGGTAGATTGGGACCTTTTTTCAAAGAAAATAATCGGTCAAGCATCGTCTTTGAAAGTCAAATTAGAGTAAACATTATCTTTTAGATCCAATAGGCTGAAACAAAACCGCAACAGCACGATAAAAAAATAATCTATGGAAGATCAAAATGACTATTTAGTGTAGATTAAAAAAATTTTCTAAGGAAAATAAAATTTAAAGAGGTTTGTTTTTTATTTGTTAAGGATATATGTATTTTACTTTTCCTATATTTAATACGCTTTTGGTTTTTATTCTTATACTAAATGTACAGATATAGATATTTTTATAGTATATATTATATTATTATTATTATTATTATTATTTGCGGAAGACCTTGAGGATCACGCAGAGCTTTAAAGAAAAATTTAGCTTTTATCAGAAAACTTGAGCCTTCAGTGTGGAGGACGGTCGTGCTAACCACTAAACCACTGAAGAGTCTATATGCATACGAGTATATATATATAAATTATATTCTATTTAGGATGTGGTCAATTCAAAAAATAGTAAATAAAGATTTAAACGGAAACATATTAATTTCTTTAACATTCTTCTGATTCTAAATAGAAAAAATATTTTTATTTTAATAAATTCTAATTTATGCAAATGTATTATTCAAACATAAATTATGTAAGCAAGTAGTGAATTTTATGAATGCTTTGTACAATTTGATACGTGTTTATAGACAAAAAAAGATTTTTCTTGATATTTTATATGATATTATTATCCTTAAACATTTTTTTCAGCACTTTTTCTAATAGAATTTCATTCAAGTATTTTAAACAGTGAATTAAGTGATCTTGAACATCAGGCAATCTTGATTATCTATGAATATATTTAATTGAGGATATTGTACACATAAAAACCAAATGGCACTTAAAATTAATTTAATAATATAGAAAAATTAAATTCCATATTATTATTATTATTATTATATGGACCGCACTAAGTAATTTGATTTCATGTCAAAATAGATTTATGTATTCATTTATTTTTCAAAATAATGCCAATATCAGCGCTATCATCAAAATGATGATAATAATATTATTGTCAAAAGGAGTGTGAATTATATGATAAGAATATAATTCTATCTGAAGCTGGACTGAGTGTTTGATTACTTATTATACTTTTAGATATCTTCGCCCTTGGAATTAAAATATATAATAAAATATTTGTATATAAATGTATATAAATTTTTGCATATTACGATTCATTTATCTCTCTTTATTATTTTTTAACTGTTCATTGAATTAGATCACTAGTGTTTTAACAAAATAATCGAGGAATCTTATTAATAAAATAAAAATTCGTTAATAAATAAGAAATAAATTAAGAAATTATAAAAAAAAAATACTTTTATTAAATAGAAAAACGGTAATTGTTCAGGAAACGGCTCATCTCCCGAATTTTGATAAAACTTCGCTATTGGATTCCTTGTTGGATATATATGTGTGTATTCAAATCCTTGTTATCTCGAAAACTAGAAGAGACCACCTATATTGCATACACATATTTATGCTTTATTGATTTGGCAGTAGAGGGCTTCACCTTCGCCTCTGCGTGTTCAATGAAAGTATATGTATGTAGAAGAGACCCCCTATATTGTATAAGTTGAAAAAGTTTCTTAGAATTAAACAAGGAATCCACTGGCAAAGTTTTATCAAAATCCGAGAGGTGACCCGTTTACTGAACAATTACCGTTCTTCTATTTAATAAAAGTATTTTTTTTATAATTTCTTAATTTATTCTATAAAATTATTTTTTCTGATAAAAATAAATAATTTTATTAAATTTTTCGATTATTTTGTTAAAACACTAGCGATATAATCCAATAAACAGTTAAAAAATAAGGAAAAGAGATAAATGAATCTTAATATACACAAATTTATAAATAACTATTTTAAAAATACATACATTTTATTATATATTTTAATTTCAAAGGCGAAGAAATCTAAAAGTATAATAAAAATAAGAGAGGTGACCCTTTTTCTGAACAATTACCAGAAAAACTTATTTATTAATTTTTTTTTTTATTAAAGTAGTAATTAACGAAAATATTCAGAATAAATTCTGTTCTAAACTAATATAAAAATTATAGAAAATGAAAGACTTGGAATTCTAATATTTAGAGGCCTTATAAAAAGCTCTATTTAGAATAAATATTTTATTGAAATTAAATAGTCTCTCGATGCATTTTATTTCTTTAATCAGATTCCAAATTGAATCCTCTAAAACTGAAATACTTTTATCCTTCTATCGCTTTAATATTGGATTTATACTCGTACATGTAAAATGATGTATAAGTTACAGTTAAAGTATAAATTGCAGTGAATGAATACACTAACTACTTGAGGCTTGCTTTTACTTGTTGTTTTAGTGAAAGTATATATTATTTCAAATAATACATACTTTATGTAGTCATTGAATTTATTAACTATATACACCCAGAGAGAGAGAGAGAGTGTGATTCGCAATAGTGATAGTATAAGTTGAATGATTTTAATCTCAAATTTTTTAGAATTGATTTATTAATGATAATTTCTCGGATAAAAATATCATGGAAATCGTTTTTTACAAAAATAAAAATGTTATTTTAGGTAACTATGAAAGAACTAAGCTAGAATTCTTCATTTTCTTTTAAATTAAAATTAAATTATATTATTATTATTTCCGTAGTTATTTGAATTAATTTACATTAGTGTCATTTTCGCTGACCATTATATTATTATTATATATTGACTAAATGTATAATATTACATATTTGAGTTATTATTAATATATGCAAATCGTTTAAAGATGATAGTGTTGTTGAGCATTAGAACAATAAAGATTAATTTCTTCATTCTCGACACCACTACCACCATTCAACAACTTTCGATTTGTAGGATAATAAAAATTATTGTCATATATACTCGTATATATTATGTATATTAATTGACATGAATATTGTAATGTTCGTATGGTGTGATACTATATATATTTACATAAAATGCTGCCAACATCTAATGCTCAAATATAAAAATGCAGTGAAAAACATAAATATATAAATAAATAAATTGTAAAAATATTTTACATATATGCCAGTAGGTAATAAACAAATACTGAATTTGTATGTACTTTCTCTGATTTTTTAGTTAAAGTATACTTTATCTAGTAGTTGTTTTCACTCAATGCAATTTATACTTTAACTAAATCATATAAATTATATATAACATGTATACGCGATGTTAATTGTCTGTTTCAAGTTAATTTTTTTTTAATTCATATTCTTTAAAAATTGGCATATAAAAAAGATATAAATAATTTATTTCTACTAAAAAATTTAATAAACATGAATAGATTTACATAATAATTTAAAAGTTAACTTTTAGAATAATTTAAAAACATTTGATTAGTAAAAATTAATATTAAAATTAATATTTATAATTCATAGGAATTGCTAGGATAATGTTTTTATAAATACTTATATTTACTTACTTTTATTAAAATATGTATAAGTAATCAAAAATAATTTTATATAAATAATTATATATAATATAAAAAGTTCTATCGAATTCATAAATAATACATCAATAAAAATAAAAAAATTAAAATATATTCTTTATAATTATATTATGTCATTTATATATATATCTTTATAAAAAAAATAAAGACTGCTTATTATTTAATTACTAATTAGAATTAAAAAAAAAATATAATAATAAAAGAATAAATAAAATAGAATTTATTCAAAAACATAAAAATACAGTATATAAATTTTTAAGGGAAAAATTTTAAATTAAATTAGATATTATTTTGTAATTATTACATATAAATTAAAACTGAAATAATTAATAATTTTTGTGAGTTAATAACTTATAGTATTATTTGGTTTCTTTTTTGCCTTTATTCTATTTTATCTGAAATCATTTCTTTATGATTATATAAGTGCCAATTTTCCTTCATTATAACCATCATATAAAAAATTAATTACCAAATGTAGGTAATAATCATGGTTTAAAATATTGAATAAATTATAAAAAAATATTAAAATTTATGATTGTAAAATTATTGTATTATCCTATTTTAATAGATGATTTTTTTATCATCTATATTTTTTTATTTTTAATAAATGTAAAATATGTAATACCTGTTTTATTACATTATGTAGAATTTGACATATATAAGTGTGTGTAAATATAAATAATCAATATTTTTCTCAATTTTTTTGTTTTTTGTAATAATTTTAAAAATTGATTTCCAAACGAATTTTATCATAAAGTCCAAAATCCATTAGTAAACATATATCATTTGGACATAATATTCAAAATTTATATATATATATAATATATATATATGTGTGTAAGTAAAAAATAAAATATAGCGAAAAAATATTTTTTTTATTTTTATTTTCGTTTTACAATCCATAAATTTATACCTACATTATATATATATGTATATTCATATGTATAGGTATAATCATAATAAGGAAATGTCTAAGAAACCAGCCAATAAATAAACTCACTGTTTTACTCTTCCAGCCTACATTTTTTCTTTTGTTTAAGTAAAATTTCCATATTTTAAATTCATTTCATAATTTTATTGTAAAACAATAATATAATTTTTTAATTTAAAAACTTTAATATATATATAATTATAAATTATCTGTTATTATGATAATATAATCTATTTTATTATATTTTGTAATATATTATATTCAATTAATTGTTTGTAAATATTATAGAATAAGGTATCTTTTATACTACTACAATATCCTGGATAAAACAGGAAAAATGATAAAAGTCAGTTTGGTTAAAAAAGAATGATTTATTTCAAAATTTATTTGAAAGAGTATATTTCTAGTAATAAATGTCTTTAATATAATATATTATATAATATATATATATATATATATATTGATATATATTGATATATATTGATAAGAATTATTATTAGATTAAAAACTAGATTGATTTTATATTGAAATTTGTTTTCTAAATAAAAATACGAACTAGGCATATTTTTTTAATTTTTTTGTGTTGAATGATAGTTGGTGGTTACCTACCCCACATGGTCACTGCTTTCCTGGTGCTGCGCGTGGCTGACTGACTGCCGGCCCATCAGCTGACTGACTCGGCTGGTGGCGGACGATCGGCGTAGCAAGAGCGGTGCGCCACCCCCCTCCAATTTGCCCTCTTCGCACTCGACCACCGGACTTACTTATCGGTGCTATGACGTAGACCTCTCCATCGTGAAAATTCACAAGAATTTCATCATTTTTTTTTTCTATTATTTATAGAGAATAATAAATAAATTCTATCGATAATTGTTCTTACTAGTCAATACTATAATTCAATATCAATCGTTCAATTGCTTATCAGAAATAAATAGATAATACTATCATAAAGAAACAAATACAAAATAATCATATTTATAAGAGTAAAAAGGACTGGATTGTTTATTCTATTAGTCCTACTCTCGATGAACTTTAAATGGAGGTATAATTTTAATCCAAAAAAAAAATAAATTAATCATTAATTATCTAAAATAAATACCTAGTAAAAATATATTAATACTAATAACAAGCATAAAATTAAAAAGAGATTATATAATCATTTTAAAAATCACTCTATAAGTATTATAAACTTTCATAAAAAAAAGTCCATGAATATCAATAATTTATTGTCCCTAAAATACTGTTTTAGAAAAAAGTTAATTTGTGAGAGGTTCTCTTATCAACTGTTATAACTTTCTTTTCTATAAATTCATAGAAATAGCTATTAGAATACTGGCTATATTTAAATATAGATTATATATATGTATATATATATAAATCTTGAAAAATGAAAATTAAAATAACTTTTTAAAGTATTATATAAATAATTAATTAATCAACTTAATAACTCTATATAATGTTTAATTAGTTAATTAATTAATTAATCGAATTTATTAACTTATTAAACAATTTAATAACTATTATAAAAATAGTATTCTATTTATTTTTGGTAATTAATATATAATAATAATTTTTTCATTAGAATATTATTTATTTTATTTAAACTTTTATTTTTCATTTTCATAAAAAAATGGAGTTTTTAACACTTTTTCTTAATTCTATTTAATATTAAAACCATAGTTTTCTCATCTCCTTCTAAACTTCAAATTCCCTTTAAATGACTATTCGAAGAGTAAAATTTACAAATTCATATAATTTAAATATATAATTTTGAAATTCTATATAATAATTATAAAAAAGGGGCAGCATGGCTGAGTGGGTAGAGTACGAGATTTCTACACAGGAAGCCTGAGTTCGAATCCCAGCATAGAACTCAAGATTATATATTTATTTAATTAATAAAAATAAAAAAAAAAAAATTTAATTCAATTTAACATCGGCTGCCCCAGCTCCAGGAACTGACAAGCCCTGGTTCTACATAAGCCTGCTCCGGCAGGATAACCTCAAAACAAGCAACCATGAATCGTGATAGAATATCCAGATAATTGCTCTTCAAGAGACAAGATTCACGGATGAAAAATACAATGGACTATAAGAACTATCGCATATTCAAGAGCAAGACGGCCAAGCGAATTGGAAGAGGTTTACCACTTCTGGGCGTGGCGTTCATTGTGAACAAGAAGATCATCGATTCAATATTAGAAGTCAATGCCATCAGCAATCGCATCATGACCATGAGGATGCGATGCGCTTCTAAAAATTTATGGGAGCTTTGCGTGATCCAAGACGGTCCATACGCAATTAATAATAATAATAATTATAAAAAAGCAAAATTATTTATATTAAGTTTGTATTTTCTGGGACTAAAATTTTTTTTTATAGTCGTTTTTAGATCGTTTTTTTCAATTAAACATGTTCAAAAGAAAAAGAAAAAAAGCAATTGAAAAATTTATTGATAATTAAATGTCTTATTATTTTTTATTTATTAATTAACAGCAATGAAAAAGCTATTACATTATTTGCTCTCTGTGATTTCGCGATTTACTCAATAGATAATAATGAATTGAAATTTGTTAAATGGTTACATATAAGAGAAAAAGAGAAAGAGAAAGAGAGAGAGCTGCAAAGAAAAATAAAGAAATTTGATAAGAACACTCAAATGAGAGAAATAGGTCAATGATATGAACTATCAGTGATGAAAAATAGTTAAAGAATTTTTCTTATATTATTAAATTTATATTTACTAAAATTAAAATGTCGATCTTGTCATTCGCTAATAAAACATTATACAAATAAAAAATCTACAAGAATTTTTATATCTATTTTAATTAATAATTTTGTGAAAATACTCCCTCACATGCCCTAAATAAAATGATCAATAAATATTTTCTTAAAATGGACCTTAGATACTTAAATATAAAATAAAATTTAAATAGAATACAAACACGAAAAAAATTTACGAAATGAATTTTATGTAAAGGAATAATTTTAAAATTTAAAACAAAAAATGTGGAACTTTTTCAATTGCAAATGAACATCGAATAATAATAAAAGTCAATTTCATAGTTTTCAACCCAATTCATTGAAACAAAAATGAATAAGAGAGAAAGGAGAAAAAAAGAAATATAATATCAAATACTTATATATCTATATTCGGATCATTGCTTTACTGAAAAGCTTTAGCTGTAGTACACAATCATTAAAAATATAAATGAAATTTTATCACGTGCCATTAACGTATTTTTTTTAGTTTAGGGATAGAGATTTCATTGGGACATATATAATTATATTAGAGGTGAGGATGTGTATATATTAATAATTAATATTCGAAGGTGTGCTTACTAATAAATCACTATGCAATTTCATTCAAAGAAAACTGACTTAGCAAAGTCAAGGAGAATCCGACTCTACGCAATCCTTGATGAGGTAATTGATTCTTTATTTGTATTCTTGATTAAATTTTTAAATTAATTTTATGTTATCATAGATTTTCTTAATTTTTTTTTTTTTATTTAATTTCTAATGAAATACATGAATTCCACATCTGCCTTATTTGAGGCAATAAAGAACATTTACAGGTATTATGTACAAAATATATACAATAAGAAATAGAGGGGTATTATGAGGGGAGGATAAAGAAAGAAAGATATTAATGGGAGGAGGATAGGACTAGACAGGATTAATATAAGAAAATAGGTGTTGAGGATATTATGAAGGACAAGTAGAGAAGATAGAGCGATTGACTTGAATCAAGCCTATTAGTCGAAAGAGAATTGAGTCTGTCGTGTATCAAGTCGTTAGGTCTAAGTCTTTTTAGTCTTCTGGTTAGTCCTTGTGTGTCAGTAAGTTGTCTCGCTTTGTCGTAAACATGGTTGTAGTCTGTTGAGGGAGCGTATGCTGTTTAACCGCACCTCCTCCCTTTTAACTATAATGGCTGATCCTCCGTGAGAGGTTCCGTCTGGGCGGTTTGTCGTATACAGTGTGTAATTGAGGATTCTAAGATAACTTCTTTTGTTGAAGTGTGTTTCTGTTATCATCATTATGTCGATGTCTTTTTCTATTAGGAAGCATATTAACTCCCCGGAGTGCCTCATGAGACCGTTGGCGTTCCATAAGGCAATCCTAAGGGAGCGATCCAATCTGGTAATTATGGTGGTTAATAGGTTAAGCATAGTGTTCATGTGTTCCATTAGTTTTGTCAACATGTTTTCAAGTCTAGTACTAGTATTGTCAGTACTGCTCACGGGAAGTTCATTATTATCATTATGTTTGGAAACGACTATTTGTGAGTAGAGTCTTGTTTTTGTATGGAGAAAGTAATCTGAGTTGGTATTTTGTTTTCAATAGGCTGGTTTACTTTGACTGTTTGTGATTTATCTTGTACTTGTTTAGGTCTGAGGGAAGGACATTTGTTTTTTTAGTAGTTTCCTATGTTCACAGCCTTTATAGTTACCAGGGTGTGAGTCCCCACATAAAACACATTCTGGAGATGTACTATTGTCTTTGTTACAGTCAGCTGTCAAATGGTCCTGAGTACATTTTACACATCATGGTCTTAGTCTACAATATGAACACTGAGGGATATCACGTTGTGCTTTGGGTGGTTTTATCACAACTTTACTATGGCAAAGGAATTGCAGTTTATATATGTCCTTGTTAATAGTTGCTGGTTTTAAGTCTATAAAGAAGATGGAAAGTGGGTCTTTAGTAGTCCTCTTTCTTATGTTATAAAGATATTAGCCACAGAGTAACCAACATCCTCAATTTCTTTTTTTATGTCATTAGTGTCGATTGAGGGGTGAAGTTGTTTAATTACAATTCTAAAATTTCATTCACATTTTGGTTGATATGTAAAATAGCTTATTTTTTAAATGTCTAGTGAATGTCTAGTAAATGTTTTAGTGATGGATCGATAATCGTTAGGTGTCTTAGGATTTATTATTATTTATTATTATTTCGTCGTTGGATAGGTGTAGGGGATCATTAAATGGTAAGTTGGAAAGGATTTGAAATTTATTTGAGGTACTTAAAGTGTTTTTTGGATTGATGGGGTAATATATTGTCGTATATAAGAGGAAAAAAGGGAAGGTATTTTATGAGAAAATTTGGGTTAACAAAAGGTTTAATTAATTTGGGTAGCACTCTGGATTGAATTTAGAATAATTAAAAGGGTTATTGAATCCGCGTAGGTTGATATGGGAAATATAAAATTGAATAGGTTCAATATGAAAAATGCTTATATAAAATTACAACTAAAATTATTTATTTAATAAAACTATAAGAATTTAGGTTACAATTGATAACAAAAGAAATTAAGATGAAATAGAATAATTGAATGGTACCGTAAAAAAAATATAAATATAAATTAAAAGAACTTTAATTTATATTTAAGCAATTGCAATGTTAATTAATTAATTATTAAGTATAAAAGTGTTAACACTTAGCATGAAAGAAAGGAATGGAGAGTTCATTGGAGACTTGAGTCCTGATTGTCTTCCTGCGGATTTAACTGGAACATCTATTGTGCAGCAACATTTCTCAAAAAGGGGTTGTGTATGATGTCCTTCCTGCAGGGATATGTATGTCTCCCTCCAATGCCTGATCAAGACTAACTCAAATATCATTTTCACCAATAATGAAACCTTTCCCCCACTTTGAACACATGGATGGGTCCCTGTACATGTGCAGACAACATGTCCCATGACCAATCGTCTTTTTCTTAAATTTAGCACGTGTTCAAAAATGAAAGTTCTAGCTTTCTCACCCTTATATACATAAAAACTGTATTTTTTAGGATTATATATTACAATATAGTCAGTTATTGTCTTCTGTTTCACACTTCTAATTGTATCGCGACTGAGTCTCTGCCGTTTCTTCTGTCATGGTGTTGTAGTTTGCCAACTGTCATATCAATGTCGGGTGTATTAGTAGGTTCTTCTGCAGTAGTCTTGATAGGAGAAGTTACATCAGCATCTATTATCTCTGGAGTCTTGCCTGTATTAGTCTCTTTATGAAAAAAACTGTGTTCAATAGCACATTTGGCATGGAAGTTCTTTCCACAATTTTGGCAATTGTATTTTTCGCTTGAAAAGAACAATTTGCAATATGCACATGTTGGTGGCATTTTATAAAAGGTTTGTGTTTTAGGGAAGGAAAATCTTCACACTCCGCAACCCGTCTGTGAGACTAACAGGGAGTAGGAGTTGGATAGTGAAAGGTTATTTTTATATTTTTTTTTTTTTAGTTTTTAATAAGTGTTAAAAGAAATTATTTTTATTAAAATATATATATTAAATTTATATTAAAATTCAATATATATACATAAAACATTAAAAAATAATTTTTTTCAGTTTAGTATAAGTAATTTTACTTCTATTAGTGCTAATAGATTATTTTTGAACTTATCTTAATAGGTTCCAGTAGCTTCAAATGGATTTCCCATTAACAGAAAGTCATGAAGGATCAAAAGGTGTTCAATAAGCACTATCAATTTCAATCCAATAGTATAAAAATCTTGTGTTAATCGCAACTTTTTTTTTTTAAACCACTTTCAACACTAATGAAATAAAATCATTAAAGGAGCTTATGTTAAAGACGTCCGTCTCCTTTAGAAGCTCGTTAGGGGATTTTCTTAATTAATCATTAATCTATACTTTTACACTTTTGATAGAGAAAATGTAAATAGAAAAAAGAGAAATTACTTGGAATGAAATCATTTTTTTTATTGCTCAAAGAAATTTTCTTTTAAAATTTAATAAATGGATAGTCAATTATTAAACTACAACTAAAACTCGTTTCGAAGACATAACAACAGTCAAAAAAAAAATTTATTATATTGGAACAGTTTAAATGGATTGTCTCTCTCTCTTTCTCTACAGAAGAATCAAGAAAGCCCTTGCTTAATATAATTACTGATAATGAATAAATTAATAATATAATAAAAAAAATATTTGTTAACATAAATTAAAAATGCTTTTTTTTTAAATTCATTTTATATAAATAATTTAAAATATATGATAACAAAAAATAAATAAAAAATAGACATCACATTAAAACCTTTTACTTACCGTAATAAAAAATTTTTATAGTATTTTTTGTGACTCTACTTTCCGTAATTACTGATAATAACTAGTAATCTATAGTAAATAAATAAGAATTCAAAATTATAAAAAATTAAAATAAAATTTTCAATTGTTTTTCAGTTCATTTTTCACTTTTTATTTTTAATGATTTTTAATCATCATTTAAGATTAATTCTCATTCACTGTAAAACTTTAAGTTTATTTAAAAATCCCATTAGATTCATATAAAATTGTATATTTAGATAACTTTTATTTCAAATATTCGAGGGCAGGTCAATAAGTTCCTAACTTTTTGAATTTCCTGTCTCTTAAATGATATTGCAATACTGCTTCTGTCAGCAGTTGACTTCTGTCGAAATTTGAACCAGCTGGGTCTTTTAGTTTTTGTTTGGCATCCATTAATTGCAGACTACTTCGTGATTTGAGAAGAAAATGGGAAAAAGTGAATTTCTATGAAAATCCATGAAATGGGATACGAATTGCTCCCTCGTCCGCCCTATTTTCCGGATTTAGCCCCGAGTGACTATTTCTTGTTTACAAACCTGAATTAACTCCAACGATGAAGCAAATCTATTTTGAAGTCCTCGACAAATCTTAATTTTTGAAAAGTATAAAAAAATTAGAGAAACTTTGGTCAAAGGAGACTACGTTGAAAAATAAAATAATTTTGTATCCAAAAACCTGTATTTCACTTAAAAAGTCACGGACATATAAACCTTGCCCTCTTATATACCATATATTATATATTCTAAAATAGTATTTAGCAGGATATATGGTACGAATAAATGAAAGAAAAAAGTTAAGATTTTAATTATAAATATTTATTTTCTAATAAATATTTTCTCATCCATTTTCGATAAGAAACAAAAAAACAAATTCAATTAAATTATACTATATATATATATATATATATATAATATGTTATATATTATAAATATGGTAATTTTCTTTATCTTTGCAAATCATAAATACATATTATTTTCAATTTCGTCCATAAAGTTAAAAGAACATACAAATAAAATAAACTGTCATTCATTTATAATAAATTGCATAACGTTTTAATCTCAGATAAATCAACAACAAATATAAAATATTTTCTCTCAGGTAGTTTTAAACCTATTTGGTTGATTAAGACATTATCTGAAATGACCTTGACATCTGAGAACAAATATGAATGCACATATACTAACTAGTATTAACTATATCGTAATCATACAAATTTAAATTATATTAATTTATTAATTAAATAATGAATTATAAATTAAAATTTAAGTTGAATGAATTTGATATTTAAAGAAAATTTCATATAAATAATTAATTTTTATTTTTTAATTTATTATTTTTTTAATTTTCTTATAAATTGATTGATAAATTGATAATAAATACAGGTGAGTTGATTGGTTCATTGGAATCTAGAACACTCCATTAATACTTTATAAAGTAATTGAGAAAAAAAAAGAAAAATGGTGAAGACTTGAAACTATTCAAGAATATATATTAGATGTATGGAAATATTTGTGCTAATCGATAAAAAAACCCTGACATTATACTATTATAACCAAATCATTTTAATAACTATTGCAAAAAACCGGTTATAATTGGCAATATTGCAAAACGATATGATTTTGAAAAAAAAATAATAAAATATATAAAAATCAATTCACGTGTGCCAAAATTTTTTTAAATTATTGTAATTATATATTTTAAAGAAGTTGCATTATTTAAATGATTTTATTATTATACTAATATTATGTATATCTTTTTTTATATAAATATCGTTAAAAGAAGATTCAGTTAAAAAATTAATTTATTTAAGTAATCGAGATTGTTTAATATAAATCTATATAAAGATAAGCTGGAGTGTCTCCATTCGACTATCTCGCAATTTGAATTAGATAAAATAACATATATTATATTTAAATTAAATTTAATTTTTTAAATTATAAATTAAAATTAATAAATAATATTTATTAAACCAGTGCGTGTTTGGCTCTTTGTTGATGGCACCACGTCACGTGATAGCGCGTGATTTGCAATGTTCAGCGAAAAAATCCATCTGAAATCCTATATATAGCAGTTTTATACAATTTTTAATCGTGTGAAAAACTATCAAATATATATCTTTATTTTTACGGTCACTTTAGAGGAAAAAAAAATGAAAACGTCGTAGGTAATAGCCCTCTTCCGGGTGAGCTACATTTCTCAAAAGTTGATAGAAAACTACGAATTTTGAATAATGCCTGAATACCTAATTTCATTATTCTGGCTCAAATCGTTTTTGCGTAATCTTGTCTACATACACACACACACACACAGACAATTTTCTCAAACTTAGTGAAAATGACTTAGGGACCTTCAAAACATATAAAAACATCAAAATCTCGACATCGAAAATTTTCGTGATCTCAATACTATTTCTGGCGAGATATTAAATACTTTCAAGATGTATAATATGAAATTAAATAAAAAATAATTTTATGTTCGGACTCTGTTCTTAATTATATATATGTAATGAAAAATATTAAAAAAAAATTCAATTAATCTATATATATTCGGTAATTGTTCAGAATAGTTGTCATGTCATGGATTTGTATAAAACTTTGCTAGTGGATTGTTAATTCAAAAGAAACTTTCCTTATTCAATTTTTCCGTGTCGCTTCTAGTACGGGATAAAAATAATTAAAATTTTAAATCCATTGATATTCTACTTACCTACCATGTTTTATCCATTCATTTATTCACAAATTTTCCGGTTTTTTTCAGTTTGGATTAGGTATAGAAAAATTAAAATATTAATTAAGTAAATAATTTTTCTATATCCAAACCGAACCGAAAAAATCTAAAATTAGTGAATAAAAGTGAATAACTAGTGAATTAGTCAATAAAACATTACTTAATGGCTTCATATTTCGACGTTCATAATCAGCTAATCTCTCAAATTTAAAAAAATCTTTATTTATCTCGTAAACTAGAAGCGACCCGGAAAAATTGCATAAGGAAAGTTTCTTTGGAATTCACAAAGGAATCCACTGGCAAAGTTTTATACAAATCCATGACATGACAACTATTCTTAACAATTACCCTATTTTCTGTTCTATAAATTATTAAATCTGCTATTCTACTTTTGTGCTTGAAAGTTCTAGGCAGAGCAGTGTTAAGACAAAAATGCGCCCGGGGCGAGAAAAGAAAAAGGCCCATCCCCAATCTTACTAATTAATTGCTTCAATTGACTACTAACAAATTGCTTTGTGTTTAAATATCTTTATTAAAAATAAAAACTAATTAAAAATATTTATTTAAAGGTAAACATGCATTCAGTATTAAATAATTTGTTAGTTCCACTGACGCGTAAAAATAGAATTATTTATTAATATATTATTTTATTTAAATACATATTAAAATTATTTAATTTTTAATTAATGACTCCCTGGTTCTAGAGGTCTAATACTAGCACTATTTTTGATTGTCTGTAATGATTGACATTAATAACATATATTAAGTTTTTATAAATTAATTTAATACTAAATAAGTTGACCTGTGGCCAGGTCCGAACCGACCGACTGTTTGAAAAAAATTAATTTCCAGCTACAGAAACAATTTCAAATAATTTTAATATATCTATTAATGTAATAAAAAACAGATATGGATACATAAATAATAAATATAAACATTTTTAATTTTATTTTATTTATAATATATATGCAAGACCAGGCTGTGACGTCATGAATGGCTGGATGACGTCATATAATTTTAAATCAAGAAAAAACTAATAAATATGATTTTTCTCGAAGATAAAACCAATACAAAGTGCATGATTCGTGGTGATATATAAAAAAATCTCCTTTGGTGTGAAAATAACCCTTTCCTTCCTATCGTCGATCGCTAATACTACCACTTCCGGTTTCCGGAATTGCACCAAAAGTTGATCAATTCATCCCACTGATGCATTAAGTAAATATACCCAATTTCATCAAAATCGGTTGAGCCGTTCAGGCTGTACACATCTATACGGACGGACGGACGGACAGACGGACAGACGGACGGACGGACGGACAAACATCATGCTAAAAATACTTTTTTCTGTTAAGAAAATGCATGATTCGTGGAGATATGTAAAAATCTCCACATGTGAAATTTGGTGTGAAAACAATACCACCCTTACTATCGTCGGTCGGTAAAAATAGGAGCTTTTAAGAACAATGCATTAGGCTAAAATATTTTTCAATTGATTATATTTATAAATGGATTTTGTTCCATTGCAATGGTTTTTCCATTCAATCATATTTGAAAAAGGAATTGTTTTTTAAGAATAAGTTATGGTATAAAAATCTGAAATTATAAACGAATTGTTTATGAAGGTTGGAATATAGGCAACACGTACAACCAAAATGTATATTTGGTTATCTATCTTAAGTAAATCGTTTTTTAAAATTTTTGAAATCTGAATCGATTTCATATTTTAGTTTTACTAAATCATAAATTTATTTTGAAATTAATATATTAAAAACAATTGAATTTATACTCTTTTTTAAAATAATTATTCTATTAAATATTAAGTGAATATAATTAAGATTAATTATCAATTTATATCAATATATATATATAAATAAAAACATCTTTATCTGCATATTTAACATAATTTTAAAAAATATTACACACATATAAATCTAGGTTGACTTTATAATTTGTCATGTCTTTGTCTGAATATTTCTTCACGAAAATTGTAAGTTTATAAACTCAAAAATGGATTAACTGATAATAATAAAATATCATAATAATACAAGTATACTAGTACATTGGGTCTGGTAAAAAGTTCGCGGCCATTTTTTAGAAAAAATTCAACTCAATTTCAAATAGATTTCAATTCGTTTTAGTAGCACATTACCCATATAGATTTGATCTAAAATGATTTTCATGCTCAAATAGTTAGTTGTTAAACTAAGTGATAAATTCAATCATGAATATATTATTGGTATTGTCTATTTCAGACCCTCACTGGAGCTCGAATTTGTTTGGAGTCTTTTTGAGGACCTTTTGAGAGGTTTAGTTGAGAAGTATGATGGAAAGTTAATAATGTTGGGAGGGGGAAGTAACTCTCGCGTATCGGTGATTTGAACAGTTCCCTGGGAGATTCTCTGCTGGATGGGTGTAGTAGGGTTGAGGGTGATATAGACAGAGTCTGGATAAAAAGATTGTCACGAGAAGAAAGGACATGGTTGAATGCTTTGAGAACAATTCTTTTATAGTCCTAAATGTCCGTACCAAAGGTGATTCTCCTTCTCAGTTTACGTATCTAGGTCCCACAGGGAGTTCAGTTGGTTTGGTGCATTTCATTTGTGTGAACCTGGTGAGCGATATCAGAGTTGTCAAGGATGTGGTCCTTTCTGATCACTTTCCAGTTTGTGTTGAGTTGGATGTGCCTGTATTCTTTCTGAGATGCAACCTGGTCGTTATGTCCCTTAAAGATGTATGAGATGAGATCCCTCCTGATAACTATCGTCCTATAGCCTTGATTAATTGCATAACTATCAACGAACTTTTATTCATATTTATCACAAAATTGCATAAATAATTCCAATTTATATGATCTTAATATATTGTGAGAATTAGATAAATAATGTAGAGAGCAAAAAATATATAAAAATAGATATTTATTTAAATGAAATAAAATTATTTAATTTACAAAATTAACATGTAATTTTAATCAAAATAAGAAACAATGTTTTTAAAATGTTTTCAAGATTTATAATAACAATAAATAAATATAAATTTTAATATTAAATTTTTAAATAATAATGGAATAATAAGTTTTTACAATAATAATGAGACATATAGATCTTTATAGCGTTCTTGACTACGGTATTCGGAATCGTTTCTTTTTTGTTTTATTTTTTCTCTGTCTCTTTTTCGCTTTTCATCACGAAAGCCCCAATCTTTCTCCATATTGATAATTAATAATAATTTATATAATTTATAATTATAATTATAATGCTACGACCGAAGTAGCGCTGAAAACATCGCATATTTAATGGGAAATTACATGGGAAATTTTCAACTTTGACCGCTGATTTGACCATGTTCCCAACCGAATTTTAAAAAACCAAGACCACTTTAAATTTACACTTTTTTAAGCTCTACTCGAATCCAAAAACAAAATTTAAAAAATTGAAAATTTTTGGCGACAGACACACAGACATGATAGATTTTATAAACGAACTAAAAGTTCGTTGAAAGTTTTTCTTAGTTATCTCTTCTTTATTTTATAGTTTAGTTAATATATTTAATAATTAGAAATAGTTTTTAATAATTTAATTTGTATTTAATTGTTTTTTTATTAGATTTTAAATTAACTCATTTTCAAGGGTATATAATAAGCAAATTTTTTCTCAAACATTATAGTATCAAAATTTTTATCGTACTTTTTCTATTATGACTTGTTTTCAATTTATTTGCAAGATGCAAACCTTACTTACCTAAAAATCCGGGTTTTTTTGGATGGTATATTAGTAGCTGGTCATTATTTGTTTTTAGGGATTTCAATAAATGTTTTGACCTTGCTCACATAATTTTCCACAAAAAAGTCCCGAAATTTGATGATATATTAACATGATATAAGATCAATGGAAAATATAATGTTTTGCCTCACACAATAAGGCGGCTGTGACGTCAGATAGGCGGCAACTTTTAGCCCACCTTCCCTCCTCTTCCTGGTCTGCATCAATGTTTGTTTTGTCTATTAATCTTTTTTTCTAGTTATTATGAATTCTGACTATACAAATAGTTTTCTTATAAATAATATAACAATTATTTAATCTGTTGACAATGATGAAATAATTAACGTTATGTCCTTTATTATAGAAAAAACAATTTATTGCTTGTTAAAAAAAATCGATTTTTTTAAAAATGAATAATTTTAATTTGTAAAATCTAAAAAAATAATGAAATGTAAAAATATTTTATGTTTATATATTGGCGCCCCTCAAAATTTGCCGCCCATTTATCCGGTGCCGCATACAGGTTGTAACCCCCATCTTAATATTGATATGTTTTAAACAAAAATTATTAACAACTGACAATAATTAAATTAATTAAATTAAATTAAATACAATAATAATAATATCTTAAAATAAAGAAAAGGATGTTGATGATTATAATTAATGACAAATAAATAAATTAGGAAAATATACTATCTGTATACAAATAATTAATTGAATTAATACTTTTTTTATTAATATTTTTTATTATTTTATAATAATAATTTTACTAATAATTCTTTTTTTTTTATTTAATAATAGAGATTTGCTTATAATAAATTATTTCCATGATTTATTATTACTATAAGATCTTTTTTACTTTCTGAAAGTATTCCATTAAAAATATTATAGCTATAGATTTAAATTACTATTTTAAAACAAATGACAAATTAAACCATTTTTGCATTCTGTTAAATGATATAAATTATTACAGTGAATGATTGTAAAATATTATAATGAAGATTTGTGTTTGTTTATGTTTATGATAATTATTTTATACAAACTTAATTTGATTTAAATATTATAAATTGGATATAAATTAAACCAAATGATGATGTGGATGAATGTATTTTCGTGTTGAGATTCGTGGTGTGGTGGGGGCACTCTGTGCCTCTGAAGAAGTTGGCCAGAATCTTTGCGGATGATGATGAAGAAAGGCCAAATGATGTTGATGATGATGCAATGGTGGGGGTGGATGCAAATGGGCACGTTGAGCAGTCAAAGGAGAGGAATGTGCAGACGTAACAACAATCCCATCTGAAAATAATAATTTCAATATTAATTATTTAAAAAATATAAAAAGAAAAATTGGAAAAAAATCTAACTTAAATATAATAGTGTGGAAATAATTTATAAATTTAGGATATTATATTATCTCTACTCTAAAAAATAAGTTGACCTGTGGCCAGGTCCGAACCGACCGACGGTTTGAAGTAAATTAATTTCTAGCTACAGAAACAATTTCAAATAATTTTAATATATCTATTAATGTAATAAAAAACAGATATGAATACATAAATAATAAATATAAACATTTTTAATTTTATTTTATTTATAATATATATGCAAGACCAGGCTGTGACGTCATGAATGGCTGGATGACGTCATATAATTTTAAATCAAGAAAAAACTAATAAATATGATTTTCCCGAGGATAAAACCAATACAAAGTGTATGATTCGTGGTAATATATAAAAAAATCTCCTCATGTGAAATTTGGTGTGAAAATAAACCTTCCCTTCCTATCGTCGATCGCTAATACTACCACTTCCGGTTTCCGGATTTGCACCAAAAGTTGATCAATTCATCCCACTGATGCATTAAGTAAATATACCAAATTTCATCAAAATCGGTTGAGCCGTTCAGGCTGTACACATCTATACGGACGGACGGACGGACAGACGGACGGACGGACGGACAGACGGACAGACGGACGGACAGACATCATGCTAAAAATACTTTTTTCTGTTTAGAAAATGCATGATTCGTGGAGATATGTAAAAATCTCCACATGTGAAATTTGGTGTGAAAACAATACCTCCCTTACTATCGTCGGTCGGTAAAAATATGTTCCTATTTACTTGGAAAATTTAAAAAAAAATATTTCATTTTTACTATCTCTCCAGAGATAGTATTGCGATCACGAAAATTTTCGATGTCGAGATTTTGATGTTTGTATTTGTTTTGAAGGTTCCTGAATCATTTTCAGTAAAATTGAGAAAAATTGCTATGTATATAGGTGTGTGTGTATATAGACAAGATTACGGAAAAACGGTTTGAGCTAGAATCATGAAATTTGGTACACGGGCATTATTCAAAATTCTTAGTTTTCTATCAACTTTTGAGAAATGTAGCTCATCCGGAAGAAAATCTCATTACCAACCACGTTTTGATTTTTTTCTCCTCTAAACTGACCGTAAATATAAAGATATATGTTTGATAGTTTTTCACATTATTAAAAATTGTATAAAACTGCTATATACAAAATTTCAGCTTGAATTACTGGCTGAAAGTACCAGAATTAATTTTTTAACACTGCAAATCGCGCGCCAACACGTCACGTGGTGCCATTAACAAAGATCCAAACACGCGCCGGTTTAATAAATATTATTTATTAATTTTAATTTATAATTTATAATTAATTAAATTTAATTTAAATATAATTTATTATGTTATTTAATCCAATTCAAATTGCGAGAAAGTCGAGTGGAGACACTCCAGTTTATTTTTATAAAATTTTGTTGATTATGATTAGTTATTAATAAAAAATTTTCTTAATAATTGAAATCGGCAAGAAAGAAAATAATTAATTGATTTTGTTTTATTTTTTAATTTCCTTTCAATAAATTATAATTATTTTATTATATTTAATTTCGACTTTTCCATTCGAGGGCGAGCCCTACAATTTGAGAATATAACATATATATTGTGGGCTTAACATCTGTGCAAAAGAGTTCCTTCTAAAATCTACTAACATATTTGAATCCTATCCATTAATGAGTATCTCCTATATTTACAAATTTACAAAAATTAATTACTTAATATAATTGATTATATTCTAATAAATATGGTATATATACAAAATAATAATATATCTAATAAAATAAATAATAATAATTATCTCTATTGTATTTAAATCTAAACTCATTTATTATAATTCATATTATTAGATATACATATTAAAATATTTTAATTAGTTAATTTTAAAATTATTTTGTTTAATTAATTTTCAAATCGTGAGCGAGTGTTAATATATTTGTCCAAGGTGTAACTTTGGAATTTCCCTTGTCTATTGTTCATGTTTTATTTTTAGTAGAGGAGAATAAATTCCAACGTGTGCAATTTACTTAAAATAAAAATTGGATTTTTAAAATCAATGAAAAATTATTATTAAAAAAGAACCATGCATTAAATATATTAATAAATAATAATATTAGTATTATTCCATATTTATTGTATTTATTCTATTTAGTAAATGAAATGATATTTATAATTATTATATTTCGTTTCTTTTACGGTTGAATATGAAGTACTGGTCGTTTTATACAGCCATATCCGCTGAATCTTGAGAAGATGTTGGTGGTTGGAGAATGAGTGACGTCACATACGCACTTCCAGGAGTAACACAGGTGGGGGCTTCCCCGGGCACGAGGTCTAAAAGACGAGCACAAACAGAGGCACACATTCACACACTAAATACCAAAAGGACAAACATAAAAGGAGGAAGGAAGAAATCGGGAAAGAAATAGGATTTAATTTATTTATTTATTTTTTGATAATATGTTTGTATACTAATACATATTATAATCATTTTTATTTTCTTTACACTAAACATATAGCACTTCAATTAATTTATATGGGATGTTGTTAGTCTTACATTATATATATCATTAAACTGATAACCCGTTTATCAATTATGATTTCTTTCATAAACTAAGAGGATTATATAACTGAGTTGGGTGGAAGTAAAATATAAAGATTATATATATAAATTCATAAAAAGCATTTAATTTTTTTTTATAAATAAGGAAATTTCAATTAAATAAAGGGTTGAAATGATCGAGCATTAAAAATAATGTTCCTAATTCTTTTATTATCTATTTTTAACATATTTTTTATATATAAGATTAATAAATTAAAGTATAAGACTAATGATAATCCATCTGATATCCATGTTAGTATTTGGTTTTTGTTAAATTTTTTAATATATGTTTAATAATTAGTTATGAATTTTTTTTCTAGAATATTATAAATATATTTATGGTATATTAATTTTGATATTATTAAATAATAGAGATTAAAGACGTTTTTCCGTTGTTACTCGTTAAATATCAAGATTTTCTTTTAAGTAAATTATCTATTTGATTCAATCAAATTATAAATGTAATTCAAAAGTACAAAAAAGTTTATGGATTTAACAATAGACATTCGTTGAAACACATATTTTATTTTATAAAAATTAAACTAAAAATAAGTTGTGGCCAAGCATAGAACCGACCGACGATTTGAAATAAATTAATTTCCAAACAACATTATATATATATATAAAGTATCAAAAAAAATAATTTTAAAATTTGAATTAAAATGACTAAATTATATTATCTTGGTTTTTATTTTTAGTTTAATTACTCAATTATTAATTACTACTATATTTTAAGTGAAATATTTTCCGACAATGAATATAAAATTAATATTTTGCAAACTACCACTTCCCGTTTCCGAATATACACCAACAGTTGATGAATTCATGCTACTGATGCATTAAAAAAATATATCAAATTTTTTCAAAAACTGTTGAGCCGTTCAAGCTATACACGTCTATGGACAAACGGACTGACATTATGCTAAAAATAGTTTTTTCTGTTAACAAAATACATGATTCGTGGAGATATGTAAAAATCTCCACATGTGAAATTTGGTTTGAAAGCAATACCTTCCCTTCCTATCGTCGGTCGGTAAAAAATTAACATTTCATAATGATGTAAGTAGGTATTTATAATTTAAATTTAAACTTTCAGTGTAAATTCAAATTAATTTATTGTTTGATCCGCATTAACTGTTTTATTTAAATTATTCTTATTACTTAAAGGATTATTTTTGTTTTCAATTTAGTTTTCAATTTATAAAAATTAAATCTTCCTATTATTTGTATGTTCAATTATGATGAATTCGATCTTATATTATTAAAAGAAAATCCTATATTAATATATATGTATATATATATATTTAGGGAAAGGTTGCTATCGATGGGCCGCATATTAAAAATTTGTTATAAATTGGTAAATTATATAGTGTTTTTCAATAAACTAGACATAGAAATAATAAATGATAATGAGATATTTGAAAAATAAAAAAACTTTTCACTTAGGCGACTCGTTTCCTAAATTGGATCGGGCAGTCCCCCTTCCTCGCATTTAAGGGACAAATGGATACTGAAGGGCTAATCTAACTAAGCAAATCAATAGCAACCTTTCTCTATATACCTATTTATTATTAAGATTAATTAGAAATAATCTGTCCACCAAAGCTTGAAAATTTTAATTTAATTTTATAAGAATTTGAATGAATAATTTACCGTTATGTGGAAGAAGTTCTTCTTGAACTCGATAGAATTCTGCCAACTCGTAAGCGCTGCAAAGAGGCGTGTCCACTTGCTTTGTATTATTAAATCGACTATAATCGACTTCATATGATTGTTGAAGCTACAATAATAATAAATTAATCAATTTTAATAAAATAAATCTTATCTTATTATATATTTATATAAATATTTGTATATTTTTGAGATATTAAACTGTTCGATGGATTTTTTTGAAATTCACACCATAGATAATATTTATAAAGAAAAATTGATCTGTATTAGTTTCAGCCTCGAGAAAAATCAACTTTATTTGTATTTTCTTAATTTAAAATAGTAAATCAAAATGAATAGTTTTATAATTTTTAATAATTTTTCACTAAAATATTATTTATTAATTAGTTATTAGTCAATTTTATATCTATCTATCTCTGTGACTCTACGGAACTCGAAAGTTCTTGGCCGCAGCAACCACACCCCTCCAAATATTCCTATAATCTGAGTCACAACCTTCCAGTCCCTATCCTCTCCCACCTCTCTCACATCCTTTCCCACATTATCCACCCAGCGTGTCCTTGGTCTTCCAAGAGGCCGTTTCCCACTCGGTCTCCCTACCAATATAATTTTTGCCATTCTATCTTCTCCGATTCTAGCCAGGTGTCCTGCCCACCGTAGCCTTCTCGATTTTATAATTCTAACTATATCTGGAGATGCATAGAGGTCATACCTCGTTATGCAATCTTCGCCATTCCCCGGTGACCTCATCTTTCTTTGGCCCATAAATGCTTCTCAGAATCCTATTCGAAAATACTCTAAATCTACTCTCGTCATCTAAGGTCATGGACCATGCCTCACATCCATATAATACAACCTTAGTCAGTTTTATAATAATATTAATTTTTTTAATTATTAGTTAATATTTATTTTATTAATTAGTTATTATACTTTTTAATTATTTTTTTTCTATAAAATATTTTTTAAAGGATCGGGCGATAGCTCGGTGTTCCAGGTACTAATTTATTAAAATACCAATTTTGATAAATTATAATGTGTGTGTGTGTGTGTGTGTGGTACTAAGAATATTTACCTTATTATAATGAACCAGGGGTTCAAAACGATGACCCCAGAGAATTTCATTGGGTAAATAGGAACTTCGTGCTTGAGTTGTCTGACCGGTAGACTCTATAGTTCCTTCTAAAAGTACAACTACTTCAAAACGATCCCGCTCTAGCATATCGGCTGCGGAAGTCCTATATAAGGGAGATTCAGCATCAATTCGATGAATGACTGTCATCGGCCAAATGAAAAAGAGATTTTCAGAACCTCCATCAGTTCCCACCTAAAAACATAAAAAATATATATTATAATTATATGCATCAATGTTTATATTTTTTATCTTTTATACTTCATTTCAATTTCAGTTTTATATATTACATTACTTATCAAATAATGATTTGTTTTAGTTGTTTATGTAAATATTATGTTTATACTTAACGCAAGTATTAATGTTTCTACTCTTTAAGAAGCATCCCACTTAGGTAATTCAATTTATGACCAATAGACACCTTACTTTATCTGTCACTCAAGGTTAGTGATAAATATCTACTTTTGAAATCAAAATATAAATTATAATTATCAATAAAAAAATATTATTTTTTTCCACTTCATGACAAATTAAATAGTTATTTAATAACATAATGTGGAATAGGTTTGTAAAAATTTTCCATTGATAATTGTATATTTATTTTTCAAGTGATCATAAATTATATTTCTATAATAATGGGTAGGTAACTTTATTGGTATGCTGTATCCAAAATTATACAAAGTTTTTATTTTCCTTAAAAATTAAAATAGAAAAAAGAAAATAAAAAAATAGAAAATCTGTCATTTAATAATATATAATAAATAGACTATTCAGTGGTTTAGTGGTTAACACGACAGTCTACCACTCTGAAGACTCGAGTTCAGGCATAGGGAAATTCAATAATGAATAATTTTTCTTTAAATCTCTGCTGCTATATATATATATATATATATATATATCATTTAATATTATACTATATTAAAGGATAATCTGAAATTGGAAAATTAAGTTGCTTTACCTGAAGTTCAGTTTGAAAGGTAGGAACAACTTCGCCCTCCTTGGTAGTTTTATGATGAATGAGTTGTGCTCGAACAGTTGCACCAATAATATGAGACTTTCTCATGTCACCAACTCGGAACATGAGACACAAAGCTCCATCCCGCTGACAGACGACAGCATTTCTACTGAAAAGTAAGGTCTGCGTCCGCTGCTTGGGTCGAGCCAGTTTAGCAAAAACGATGCCCACCATAAAAGCCTAAATAAAAAAACAAACAAATAAAGATAAATAAAAATAATACAATTATTACTAGACTTAATTAATTAATATTAAAATAATCATAATATATTGTATATTTGTGTGCTAAATTGCCTCTTATTAGAGTCAAATTGAATCTTTTGCATTTCACTGTCATTAAAAGAATAAAAAATAAGCTGGAGTGTCTCCACTCGACTATCTCGCAATTTGAATTGGATTAAATAACATAATATATTATATTTAAATTAAATTTAATTAATTATAAATTATAAATAATAAATATTAAACCAGCGCATGTTTGGTTTTTTATTGATGGCACCATGGCACGTGTTGGCGCGTGAGATTTGCAGTGTTAAAAAATTAATTCTGGTACTTTCAGCGATTCAATCAAGCTGAAATTCTATATATAGCAGTTTTATACAATTATTAATCATGTTAAAAATTATCAAACATATATCTTTATTTTTACGGTCACTTTAGAGGAAAAAAAATCAAAACGTTGTAGGTAATGACCGTCTTCCGGTTGAGCTACATTTCTCAAAAGTTGATAGAAAACTATGAATTTTGAATAATGCTCATGTACCAAATTGCATCATTCTAGCTCAAACCGTTTTTGCGTAATCTTGTCTACATACATACACACATACACACACACACACACACACACACAGACAGACATTTTTCTCAACCTTAGTGAAAATGATTCAGGAACCTTCAAAACGTATAAAAACATCAAAATCTCAACATCGAAAATTTTCGTGATCGTAATACTATCTCTGGCGAGATAGTAAAAATTGACAATTATGGAAAATTATCTTCGGAAATTATTTATTTCAATAAATATATATTCTAAGTAATTGAATATCACATAAAAATTAAATATATCAATATATATTTAATAATTAATTAAATAGCTTTAGGAAAATAAATATGATTAGAAATTAGGTTATTATTAATTGTTTTCTTTTTTTCTTTTATGAAGATAAGTGTTATTTTTTCTCTTATCTTGCTCTAAAATAGATTGGAAATGGATACACTAAGAAATAGTATATATATATATATATATATATATATATATATTTATATATGAACGTTCAAAGAGGTCAAGAGATATAAAAAAATTGTTTTCATAAGTCAAAGATATTTAATTTAAAAAAAATGATAATTTTTATTATTTTTAAATAAAAGTCTACATATTTTCTTTTTATAGATTATGGATCATCCTTTTTGATTCTTGAAATGAAAATGATATAATAAAAATAATTAAAAATGTAATACAACGATTTGCTTTCATTATTTTCAATTTTAGAAGAGTTTTTTTTAATTATTTTGTTACATAAGGATGTCATATGGCATAAAATAAAATTCTGAATTAATATTTAGAAAAATATTTACCAATATCGGTTATCAAAAAATAAATTAATTGGACCGTTAATTAAATTTATGAAATTAATATTGATGAATTAAAATATTTGCTGAATTCTTTTCTAATTTTTTTTTTATATGAAAGGTATATATTTTAAAATTTAATTTAATGAATGCATATATAAATAGTTTAAAACAAAACAATTCGATCTAAATTGATCTAAATTTATAATTATCTTATATAAAGTATATTAAAATTTAATGACAAATTAAGTATTAGTATACCAATGATTTTTTTGGACTGATACAATTTGAATCAATTAATATAAATCACTAAATGTTTTTAATTATGATAAATATTTTATTTTAATAAGTATTATATATATAAAAGGTAAACAAAAGTAACTTTTTTTAATTCATATATGAGTATATAAATATGCAATATGCAATATGGTAAATATCATAGTTGATAGAATAGTGGCATATAAAAAAAATTAATAACCTTGAAATTTAAAGAATTAAAAGAAAAATAATTTAAAGTGTAAATAAAATTCACGTTAACTCACTAATTTCGTATATCAATATAAATTTAATTATTTAACTTAATAAAATAATTTATGTAAATTTAATAAATATATATGAATTCTATTGCTTATTATAGATAAATCATTGTATTGGAGGCATTTATCAAATATAACCGATGTTAAACAACAATTCGAATGATTAATAAAAATTTTAAGCAAAATAAAACAATTTGAAATTTATTTATACATATTATTAAAAGTGCAATTTCTATTTTTATAAAATTGTATATTTTAATTAGTAGAGTAGAAGGTGTAGATATGGGCAATTAGATTTTATGCTTGAAGCATACTCTACTCTCGTGGCGACCATTCGAGGTGATATCCGTAGCGCTCTAAACATTTTAGCTCATTTTGAGGTTGACCTGCTTTTTAGATAATGTGATATTTGGATTATTTCATTCCGTGCTCGTACATGTGATTTTTCATCCTATGTTATGTTCACATAATTAATTGTGTATTCATTAAATTGTTTTATTTAAGTTTCAAACTTTTAAAAATATGCTATTTGGAATATATCTTATCTTATTATACTAGCAAAAATTGTATGTATATATATTTGTATTTTTGAAATATTAAACCATATGAAGTATTTTTTTGAAATTCAACATATAGATAATTTTTATAAAGCAAAATCGATCTGGGTTGTGGTTTCAGCCTCAGGAAAAATAATCTCTATTAGTTTTTTCTTAATTTAAAATAGGAAATTTAAATGACGTCAGCAACTACGTCAGACAGCGCTTCCTTAAATACAAAATAATATAAATAAAAATATAATTAAATTACGAAATATATATTATGTTATATCCACAGGCTATACTTTTCTGTCTTTCAGTGCATTAATACGTACGTTTAAGATTTGTATATTTCATGATTTTTTTTTAAATTTATGTTCCTTTAAATTATTTGAACAGCGGCCCAGTGAACCAGGTATTAATATTACCAGCCAAACCCGATAATAAGGAATTTTTTTTAATGACCGAGAGGTGGCTCGGTGAACCAGGTTCAACTATATGTTGAAACAAGTAAAATGTGTTCAAAATGACATGATGCTGTAAATATGGGCTAACAACTGGCTTGCAAATTTAGGCTAGTAGATATTTACAGTTTTTAAAACTGATCTCATAAAACAACTCGTTATAATGCTAATAACCTCAAAATTAATCAGTCAATTACAGCAATTGGGTATGATCAGTAAGTTTGATGTGCGAGTGTCACAAGTTTAACTGAATCCCTACTTTCGATTTCTTGCTGAAACAATAGGAAATTGATTCATTCTTGAAGTGAATAATGATGGGAGACAAAAAAATGGATCTTTTAAAATAATGTTAACGAAAATGATCATCGTCTAAGGAAAATGAAGATACAGTTATTAACCACAGCAAAACCTGGTTTTACTGAGGAATTTACGCAACAACTCAATTATATTCAAGTGATATGATTCCTTGTTTTGTAATTAAACACTTAAAACACATAAATGTTATTTTATTTTGAAATTTTTTTTTTCTTTAGGTATTTTTAAAACATTATTCACAGTAGCCCATATTTGCACCACTACACACAGATTTCACGAAGATTGATTTCCAAAAAAAATTAAAAATCCCCCTTTAATACAAAATGAAATGATTTTAAAGGGAACTTTACTACAAAATACATAGTATTTTTTTCCAGGCTATGTATTTTACTGCAAGTTAAATTTTAAATACCTGATATTTGAGTCAGAAAAATGGTAGCCCATATTTACACCTTATACTCTAATAATAACTTTAAAATAATGTATTTCAAAATAGCATACAATACATATAAAAATATGGTTACCCCCTAGATTTAATAAAAAAGTGAAGAAAATTCTTCAAAATAACGTAGATGTTTACTTTATTTACGCTTCTTAACAATAAATTGAAATTCTTTCAATATTATTAAGATTATTACAATATTTCAATATTTTAATTATATTTATTTTACTAAAATTTAAAAAACTGAAAATTTTGGTAATTATTCAAGAAAACGCATTTTCGTGGATATGGATAATACTTTACCAGTGGGTTTTGCGATTGTTGGATTTATGAAAATTAAAAAATTAATTAAATAATTTTCCTATTTAATAATTTTTATCACGTAAACTGCCCGAAAAAACTGGTAAAGTATTATCTATATCCACGAAAATGCGTTTACTTGAATAATTACCAAAATTTTTTTTTACTAAAATTTTTCTATATTTATTATATAAATTGAAGGAATATATATGAACCTGGATCATAACACCGCAGATGGATTGAAGGCACATAACGAAAATGGCCTCCGGACATTCTTCCGTAGTGCTTCTTGATCCGTAGCCGATTGTATGTTGTGTTTCCACACTGAACAAGAAGCAAGAGGCGAAACTATTGATATTCACCACACAGGGATTCCAATCATTTTTCTCTTGTTCTTCAGGTAAATGGCCGGGCTCGAGATCGCCGTGGGTGAAGGCGATCAACCACCAAATAACTGCGAAACCCAGCCAGGAGAGGATAAAGGAAAGGGCAAATACTAACAGAGTCCATCGCCATTGGGTGTCTACAAGGGTGGTGAAGATATCCTACACCATGCAACGAGGAAAACAACCATGCAGAGCGCAAATAAGAAACAAAACAGAAAAAAAAACAAATAAATAACAAATTAATAAAATAAAAAAAAACATAAGCAAATTAATATAAATAATAGATTTAAAAAATACATAAATTAAATAAATAATATTTTTTAAATTAACCAAAAAAAATCATGCGTTTAAAATAAATAAAAACAATTAAAAACGCTAATAAATATATTAATATAATCAAATTATTTAATTTAACATTTCTCATAATGCATCTGATGGTATGTTAATTTTTTTGACAATGTAATTTTTGTTAAACATTTTTTAGTCAGATTGTAGATACTTCTAACATGCCAGAAAAACATTTTTTTACTATTATTCTAACAAAAGTCTGTAAATTATTTTTAAAAATATTTATTTAATGTAATTTTAGCACATAATAATATTTTATAATATTTTTCTTGAAAGAAGATGGGTTTACATAAATATATAAAAAGGGAAGGGGGTGATAGGGAGGAGAGATGAAGAATATTGAAACCTTAGATAGATAGATATAGAAAATGTAAGAATAGCAAAAGAGATTCAGGAATCTACTAACAAAATAAATGGCTGATATTTTACAATAACTTCATATCACGATGTTTTTTATTATTTTTTTTTTATTATAAGAGTTTTTTTAAAAAATACAAAGGAACTTGAAGTTAATTTTATAATTGTTGATTTCAATATTTAAAAAAATATTTAATCTTAAATAAAACCAATTTCACCTCCAGATTCAACCCATAACTGTATGAACCCCCCCCCCCCTTGGGGGCCCTTGCTATTCTTTAACTTTTTTTGTATTTTGCTTCTATATATCTATTTAAGGTTTCAATATTCGCCATTTCTTTTATTTCACCCTGTATACATCATTAATAGGTACTTTTATTTATTTTTTAAAATTCCCAGGAATAAAAATAATATTATTTAATTATTCACTTTGAGATGAGGGGGAGAGGTTTTTAAAGTAAAAAAAAAATAAGTTTATTTCTTTTAATATCAGAACATCAAATTATGCACTAAATAATGCTATATTAAATGCATAATTTGATATTTTTAAAAATTAAAAAAATAATTTTTGAAATAAATTAAATTTAATTTTAGCATCTTTTTTAGGGAAATTTTCCATTAAAAAGACTCTCTACTCTTTAACAAGAGTGACTAAATATATTATTAAAGTTGATTTAAAAAAAACACTCGCCTGCAGGTATCGGAGTCTTCGTTGTGAGATTCGAAGTTGTTGCACGTTGCATTCGCCATTTTTGAGAATAGCACGACGACGTAATTTTCGTATTCCAGAACCACCAGATCCTCGATATCGATTTCTAAAAAAAATATAAATATAAGTATATGTGACTTATTTATTAAACATTTTTTGTGTAGAAAAACAAGCAAAAAATTGTATTTTTACAGAAGATGAAAGAAGAAAGGATTTGTTGAATCATTAAATTCCAAAATAAAATATTTAAATTCTTTGATAGTTTATTTAATTTTCATATTCAAATAAGATTAAATATTAATTGTTTTTAATAACTACATAATTTATAATATATAATTTTACATTCATTAGTAATAATAATATTTACAAATATATTCCATCTATTAATTTAAAGAAAAATCTCAAGGATGAATACCTCTGACATAAAATAATATAATAATTAGAAATTTGAATGAAAATAAAATAAAGTTAGACATATTAATGATAATTCTCATTAAAATAACAAAGGTATAGTAAGTAGGTATTTCATTAACTCATTATATACTAAACATAATAAATAATGAAATATTAAAAATCAAAAGCAATATATCTATTTAGTATTTGATATTATATGGTGGTACATTTATAGTCTCCAAAATTCTTTATTTGATAGAACATTTATAGCCACCAATTTTTTATTTATCATTTAAGATTATTTTTCTAATTCTAGTAATTGTGTTTCAGTGGTTTTTTGAATTTCTAATATCTATATAATTAAAAGACTACGCAATCTTAAACTCCTCTAAACGGCTTCATGGATCTTAATGTATTCCGGAATCATTAGAACCGTCATGACTCATGGATAAAATATAAGGTTGAAAATTTCAAAAAAGTTGATCCGTTCTAAAGAGTTATGGGCAAAAAACCAACCCAAATAAACAACGCTCCATGTGGCGCTCAGTTAATAAAATGACACTCAAAATAAAATTATTAATTCTAGAAATTTCCATACAAAGAATGTTTATAATATTTAAATTTTTATTTGAAGTTCTAATATTCTATATTATTAAAAGAAAAAATCTGTTTAGCAAAGATGTCTTATGATAATATAAATTAAACATTGGTTTATTAAACCATGTTTATTTTTCTGAGGACATCTATACAGAAAATTAATAAAATAAAAGAACATGTTGTCATTATTAATATATGTAGTATAGAAACAATTTAAAAGTCGAAAAAGAAAATATGCTATTCAAAAGTGATCAACAAAGGAGTTTTATACACTGAACCCGTCGTGAATATTAATATTTTAATATACTGATTGAATTAAAATGAATTAAAACCTTTCGCATACAGACTTTCAACAAATTACTATGTATCACATCGGGGGTACAGTGAGCAGAGCTAATGATGAATATTATAATAAATTATTATAATTTATAAAAATTGTTATAATGAATTAATATTAACTAATATAATAGGTGATAATATTGAAAATATAATTTATTATCTATCTCTCTCACATAATTAAATATCGAAAAAAAAAATAAATAAATATATAAATCATAAAAATACAAAACATAATTTTATGGTGGCATAAACATTGCTGAATGATAAATTGAGTATATTTATTTATTTGAAGCACGTGAACTATAAATCATTATCATACCAGATTGAATATTATAATTTACATAAAATTATATCTTAAAAAAAATAGATAAAGAAGTATTTTAATAAATTTGAATCTTGATCGGGATTTGAGTAGTACGTTTTTGTAAATAATAAATAATTATAAGTAGCAAAATAATATTATTATGCAAATTATAAAATAAAAAATCATTAATTCATTTATTGTCAAGCATAAATTTCTACAATATATGTAAAATAAACTAGAGAATATTATTATCTATACTCTTTTCAATAAAAATTAATGAATTTTTAATGAAAATATGAATTAATATGTAACAGTAAAAAATTGAAAATTTGAAGAATGATTAATTTTTTTAAATATGCATATTAAATATTGAGAAAAATATCTACTTTAAATAACATAAAATTAAGGTAGAAGTAATTTAATTTTTTTTTACTTAATATTAGCAGATGGTTTTCATTTTTATAAAATATATGTAATGAAAACATATATTTCAATCAAATAAATGCTAATAAATTAGTTTTGGATGAAAAAAAAAAAATTGTTTTTATTTATATTTTTTCAATTTTATTTTTCTTATAGTAATATTATTATTATATTATTTTTATTATATGTCATTTAGTATCCTATATTAACGCCATCGGGACGCTTTTGGTGGGCAATGGCAAACCGGTTGACAGCCAGACAACAGCGCCCTTATTTTTCCGTCACTATACAATCAAAAACAATAAATCATTTGGAACTATTATCATAAATGTTAGCCAAGTGGTAAAGAAATCAGCAATTTATTGTAAAAACAATACAAAACAAAATAATATCCAAATTCAGATCATAGGGGGAGAGGTGGGAAGATCGAGCTAGGTTTGTATTATAATTATATAAAAATTGAGATTGTGATATAACGAAAATTACTCAATTTATTTTCAAGCTTTTTAATTTTTGCATACAAGTTAGCAGTAGTGATTTTGGTACTTTGAAGCACTCAAACCAGATAAGTATAGTAAGTTCAATTAGTATCTGATAGATTTTTTTAATATATTTTGTCGAAAACATTTTTTTTTTTTCAAATAAATCATAATCTCGTTTCATCAGGGATTTTCATTTTTTTATCTCCCACTTGCCACTTTTTATAAAATTTATATAAAAATTTCATGAAATTTACAAATTCAATATTATGGTTATAACTTATTTGAAAAGCATATTCGTTGTACAAATTATAAAGAATTTAACAGTTTAATTAATATAAGTAGAATTTCAAGATACCTTTTCATTGAATTTTATTAAGCATGTCAATGACAATGTTATCTATTAATTTATTAAAATCAATTTTACGATGATAGAAAATAAAAAAAACACATAAATTTTATTTCTATTCTAGTAATTAAACATTAAAACTACATTTTATTCCAAAATTAAATTAAATGAAATACTTTAGTTAATTTTATATAATCCAAAACAATCCATGCATATTAAATATTTTTTTTTAGTTTAACTACAGTTTTAAATTTTAAGAAAAATAATTATTTTTTGAAAATATAAATTAAATAAAAAATCAATTATCCATTATAGTTGACTTTACTCTATAAAATCACTATAAGTAATGAATTAATTTTCCTTATGTCTATTAATAAACCGTTTGGTTAATATGAGTCAAAATTGCATAATTTCTGTATTTCTATTGTCATTTTTTTTCTTCTTTGAAATTATTTATTCAAATTAATATATAATGTATTTGATAAAGCTTTGTCAGAAAGATAAATAACAATTCATAAAATTATAAATGATATGGTAAATAAAATAAAAAATCTATCAAAAACACTTGCTTGCTATTCTGCATGCGTTAGGACAGACGATTTGTTTTCAAATTTGAAACAATATAAAACATATCTTAACATTAAAAATATGCAAGCTATTAATTTATCTTGCGTGTATGTATTACTTAATTACTTTACTTTAAGTAAAAATTTTTTAATCTTATAAAAAAACTATATAGAGTTAACGGCAAAGCATACAGTCGTTGGTCCCCTTAAGCAACTCCTAGCAGTCTTTAATGCATATCTGGGCAAATTGAGGAACAATCTGTGTCAAATTAGGTTTGCAGAATATAGATACTATGAGCATTTTGATGATAAAAAAAAATAATTTTTCATGACATTTTCAATAAGCACTAAAAAAAATCCTAAAAAATACAGTTATTGGCCCCCTGTAATAGTTATTGGCCTAGGTATTCTATAGTGATTATATATCCATACAACAAACGATTACATAACCATAGTTAATAGCGCAATTTTTAAAATAAAAATCTCTTATTATTTGTGTTTTGGTTATAAGGGACCAACGACTGTATACTTTACCCTATATTGACTTAAAGTATGGTAGAAGGGATGGAAACAAATGAAGTAAGACAGGTACGCCTGAGGGAACACTGGTGGGAGAACCAAGGTCATAAAAATAAGATCATAAAGGTTAATGAGCCATAAGATATGGATTTTGTTGAATTTGCTCAAAATGAGTGTTAAAAATAATTGATAATTTATTAATATAACATTTTGAAACTGATAATTTTACGGGAAACACGATTAGATAATGAAAATTTTGGTTTTGAATTTCCTAAAGTTTTACAAATAATTTATTTTTAATTGAAAATGTAAAGGGTCTATAGCAGTGTTTCCCAACATGGAGCCCACGCCCCACAGGGGGCAATTTGATTGTAAAGGGGAGCAATTCGAAATTGAACTCAACACGAGTTTATCCTTTTTTAATATTAAAAATTATGTATATGTTACATAGGGGGGCTTAAGAATTTTAGAAGGGCATGAGCATAATAATTAAATAAGGTCATTAACATTAAATGCTTGTATTGACTAGTAAAAGTTTACTTATAGAAATTTAAAATTATAAATTTAAGCAATCTAAATTAAAAAAAAATAGAGAAGCCATGATTTGAGTTCCAAAGGCGACATGACTTCAAAAAATTTGAGAAGCACTGGTCTAGAGTATGAATTTCTTTAAAAAAAATTATTTAATAAATATATTTCTTCTTGTTATGACTTGGTTTTGAATGCATTTGTTTTTAATCAAATTCTCGTTAAGTAATAAATAGTTTATATAAAAAAAAATACGATTACTTCATATATATTCATATTTATTAATTATGAATTTTACCATTTAAAATCAACATATAACGTATATTTTTTAACAATTTTTAATGAAAAGCACTAAAAAGTTGATATATAAAAAATGTAATTGTTTTTATTATTATATATAAAAAAATAATATATAGATATATAATTTCAGATTAAAAAAAATTTAAATCCACTTGAAATATGTTGTTGAATATTGACTCATTTATTAGATTATTTCTAATTTATTTTCGTAATTACGAACAAGTAAATAAAAAAAAATAACGGAAGGTTTGTTTTTTTTTTTTTGAACTCAGATAAGATAATTATCCAGATGGTCAAAAAGAAAGAACCTCACATACTATATAAAGTAAAATTTATTAATTTATATAAAATAAAGAGAAAATAGAATTAAATATTAATTATAGTATGTGAGGCTGTAAATGGCCTGTACAGATCTTATATTTCTTTATAAAGAATTAAATATGTAACCTCTGTAAAATGAAATGTAAAGAAAGGTCAAATTAAGCGACTTTGCAGTAATGAGTGGATGGTGAATGGAATGGACCATATTAATGACAATAATCAAGTATAATCATTTAATTCTTCGAATATTAAATATATTGGTAATTATTCAAGTGTTTTGTAGATTTGGATAATACTCTTTACCAGTGGGTTCCTTTTTCAATTCCAAATAAAATGAAATTTTTTGGGCCTCTTCTAGTTAATGAGATTTATGAGAAAATTATTAAAATAAAGATTTTTTAAGTTTGACAGATTAGTTATGAACGTCGAAATGTGGCATTAAGTAAGATTTAATTGACTAATTCATTAATTATTCACTTATTCATTAATTTTCGATTTTTATAAGTTCGGTTAATTATTTATTTAATTTTCATAAATCCAAACCGAACTTATAAAAACCGAAAATTAGTGCGCCTTCTGGTAGTCAATCGGATAAAACGGTAGCTAAATAAAATATCAATGGATTTATAAGCAAATTTTAATAATTTTTATCTTGTAAACTACAAGAGGCTCAAAAAAATTTCATAAGGAAAGTTTATTTGGAATTGCAAAAGGAACCCACTGGTAAAGTATTATCCATATCCACGAAAATGCGTTTACTTGAATAATTATCAATATATTTTTATGAAGATTAATGTTAGTAAATCTAAAAGTAAAATAGGTTGTTATTATTAAGACAAAAAAAAATTAACTAATTTATAAGTAACCAAAACAACAACAACAATAACAACAATGATAACAACTGCCTAAATTAAAACTAAGAAGCAAGAAGATATGATTTCAACCTGGAAAAACTTGAGTTGGTGTTGACTCGTTTGTGGTCGGAGGGGATGATGATTGCTGAAGAGTCTCTGGCTAAGAGGGTTCTTGTTTCACTGTTGAATGATAAAGTGGTTGGCGATTTTGGAGACTCAACCACCGCCATTTGCTGGTTGGACGGCGACGAAATGACCATCTTCTTGAATACAACTCCCACCAAGGTCAACTCTATTCACGAGCAAATGGTAATTCATTCACGTTCTAATTATTATTGATCTAGGATTGTGTCGCCGGGTGTTAAATAGACAACCAAACATGCTCCTCCCCAAAATCCATGAATTTCTAATTATCAATCTTATAGGATTAAAACGATATTTAACGAATTATTAATAATTTATTAAACAAATTCATCTAAAAAATCAGGTTCAAATTTGGATAAAATGTTAAATTTTGAATAATTTGAAAGAATTTTTTTTTTTAAGTAGATGTTAGGCAAATAATTTTGTGAATTTTTTTTTTTAGCAATTTTTTTAATCAAATTAAAAAAAACTAATTTAGAATAAATTCTACTGTGAAATCACTCATTTATTAATTTGTAAAATATTTATTGATAAAAATTAAATAATTAAAAATATAACTTCTTCACATAAAAAGAAAAAGAAAAATACTCATTATTTATTCTTAATGTAGAAATATAATTAAAAAATTAATTATTAATAAATTTAAATTAATTTCCCATATGTAATTAATGTTTTATAAATATTAATGTTCAAAAATAAAATTTGATAATTTAAAATTTTTAATTTTTTACAATATATATATATAAATTTTAAAATTAAAACCAAGTAGTTATAATAAAGATGATATATTCTCCAAGCACAATAATATTTTTTTATTACTAAATATTAATATCATAAATTTAGATAATATTAATTAAAAATTTAATTATTTTACTTTACATAAATAAATAAATACATGAAGGTACACTTTTAAATATTTTTTTTTTCGAAAAATATAGGTAAACATTCTGATAATTATAGATATAAAAAAATATTTTTGATTTATTTTAATATATCTATAAATGAAAAATAAATTTAAGTTTAAGTTTATATGTAAAATAAAATAAAATTTTAATTTTTTTATTATTATTATCATTATTATATTATTTTTGTTTTAACAAAAATATTTGTTATTGAAAAAAAAGTGGTATTATTGTTTTTACTCACACGTATAATCTTTCCGGAATTTCACATGAAACTGCATAAAAAATAATGGATGATGATATTCAGAGAACCGAAAATTAATAAATAATCTTTTTTTCTATTTGATTCATCTTTATAACTCGACAACTTGAATCCCATTCCCTCCATCATCCTCTCACTCTCCTTTTCAACTCCCTCCTTCTTATTTTTTCCCGTTTCTCCTACTCCTCATTTCTGTATCCCACTCTTCACTTTTATATTTAATATCTCTCTTAGATAATGATATTCATTAATCACTAACCTTTTGCATACCAATCATTCAAAGAAAAAATCTATAGAACCCATGTTACTCATTTTTAGTTTTTAGTTTATAACTTGCACCAATTGATGGTTAATTTCTCAAATTTATATTTAAAAAAAAAAAAAAATTATATTTAAGTTAAATTCTCTTAGAAGTATGTCAATTTTTATTTTAGTTTCATTTTATAAATTATAAATTTTTATTTTTAATAAAAATTTAAAATATTATAATGATTGATGTTTAAATTTGTATTACATAAAAGATACCGCAAAAACACAGTGAATAGATAATCTAATTTTTATAGGAGAGGGTTAATAATTAACTATATGATAAGGAAATGATGTTTTATGAACTGCGTATAGGATAAAAGAAAATAAACTCATAATTCTAATATTTATTATTTTTTAGTAAAAATTGGTTTATATTGAAATAATTTTTAAAAGTGAATTATTTTTAGTATTCACAAATTAAATTTGAATTATTATGGTGAAAATTGTGAAATTTTAGAAGATAAAAGACCAGAAAAACATGGAAAGAAAATGATGAAGGATAGAATAGATGGAGGAATGTGGTTTTACCATATCATTGACAGTTCCGTAAATTTCTTGTAATTATTATAATAAATATTGAATTAAAAGAAATCAAACAGGTAAATGTAAAACGTGTTTTATAAAACAAATGGAAATGATATAATTTTTTTCCTTGATTTTAATTATAATACAACTTCTATGACTAATCTTTTTTTAAATTATATATAATTAGAAAATACTTTATTTATTTATAATTTAAGTTTTCTTTTCTCTATCGACTCTCTTTGTCATTGTTTTTGGTTTTTATCTCAAAACAGTTCAATTTTATAAAAAAAAAATTAAGAATATATTGAATTGTGAATTTGTTTCTCCTTATTGAATCAGAGTTGATCATTACACCAGAAGGTCATTTACGATTCAAGGTAAATTTGATTTAATTGATATATGATTGATGATTATTAATCTAAAGATTTTATCAATCATTATTATTATTACCTTGTTAGAACAACAGAAAATCAAAAATGGTTTAGTTACCGGATGCCATTCTTAAAATTCGATTACAATTGGAAGAATATTTAAGAGAGGTAAGATTGATGAAAATGACGGAAAAATCATTTGAAAAACAAGTGGATAGACTAAGAGTGTTGAAAAAATAATAATTAAATTCAGATAGAAGAGAATTAGGAAAGAATAAAAATTGAATGGAAATGCACCAAAATAGTGACATTTTGAAGAAGAAAGTTACGATGGAAGGCGTTACTTTTTGAATGAAACGCAGGTTTTTGGATAAAAAATTATTTTATTTTTCAATGGAGTCTCCTTTGAGCTCTAAATTTTGTCCAAAGTTTCTTCAATTTTTTTATCCCTTCCAAAAAAATAGTTTGTCGAGGACATCAAAATAGATTTGTTTGTGAGATGATTCCCCATCGTTGGAGTCAAATCTCTTTCCGCCGAGCCATTTCTTCAGGTTTGGAAACAAGAAATAGTCACTCGGGACTAAATCCGGGGAATAGGGCGGATTAGGGAGCAATTCGTATCCCAATTCATGGATTTTTATGGAAATTAACTTTATTTCATTTTCTTCTCCAAACACGAGGGAGTTTGCTATTAATGGATGTTAAACAAAAACTAAAAAAAAAACCCAGCTGGTTCAAATTTCGACAGGGGTCATCTGATAGTTGTCTGGTTACAGGAGCAATGTTTCATTTCATTTAAGAGATGGGAAATTCAAAAAGTTACGGACAAGGCAGAAATATTAATTGATAAAATTAATTAATCTCTTTTAGATTAAATATTTATATTAAAGATTCAACTATGATCATCAATTTAAACTAATATTTTGGTTCCTGATTCATAAAATAAAAAAAAACATGATTTTTATAAAATAAAATTCATGTTGTTTTCCAATGCTTGATAATTTATCAAGATTACATGATATTTGTCTAGAATTTTCTTTTTTTTTTGTTTTTTAAAAGACAATTATTTTTTATACCATCTATTCCAATCTTTAATATCTTATCTATTCTACTTTGGAGACAAACATAGATATTTATTAGGTAACATTTATAAAAAGTAATATTTAATTATTATTTTACTTCCAACAAATTTTTAGTATGTCAACTTTTTTTTTAAATATCCTACTACGTCTTAACAAGCCCCTTTTCTACACCTTCATTTCTCTAATTATATCCCAAATGTTTATAAAATAAACATATTTATCAAATCAAGAATCATTTTAAAGGACTTTAAATGACTTGAACTAACATTTGATATAAAAATAATCTTCTAAGGAATCACAAGTCGGGCCAAAGTTGGGTGCCTCTCCTAACTCATGACGTTGATCTATTATCATATCTTATTAGATCTTTCATTATCTCTTTCACGACAATTCTAATCCTAATATTCTAGTTATTTTGTAAATTTATTTTATAATTTATATTATTTGCACATTTTAATTTCTTGTTATTTATTTGTAGTAATCCTTATTTTAATAGAACGATAATTGATTGACAAATCAAAGATGAATTATTATTTGAAAAATAATAATTAAGTTTTTATTACATCGAAAAACAAAAATTAAATGTTTTTATTTAAACTTAATTAAAGAAAGTTAAAAAAAAATTCATTGTTACCCGAAGACAGCGCTCAAATATCATAGTCCTGAGCTAAAGAATTTTTAGGTCAAGGGCTCAAACCTTATCAAGCTCAGGAAAATTTTAATATTAATTATTATTATAGTAGATAAAAATCTAAACAAAGATAATGTAAAATCGGATGATATGATCATAGACCATTATTATAAAAAAATCTGGAGTGTCTCAAGTCGACTATCTCGCAAATTTGAATTGGATTAATTAACATTTATATTATTTTTAAATTATATTTAATTATATAAATTATAAATTAAGTATAATTTAATTGGATTAATTAATTAATTAAAAAAATAATTTGCATATAGTATTGTTATACAATTAAATTAATTAATTCAAATATATTAAATTTAAAACCTTTACATCCATTGTTAAATCAAAATTTAAAAGAATTAATTCCGGTACTTTCAGCGAATCAATCAAACTGAAATTCTATATATAGAAGTTTATACAATTTTTAATCATGTGAAAAACTATCAAACATATAAAGATATAAAGAATATAAAGAGATTCAACACACTATTTTTTGAGCTCATTTTCAATTTTTACCGACCGACGATAGTAAGGGAGGTATTATTAATTTATATTTTTCTTTTATATACAATTTTTCGCATCAATTATTTACAACTACCCTATTAAGAGCATCAATAAATTTTGTTTCTAATTTTATTATAATGATAATATTTTAATTTTTGTGATATTTTTTTCATATTTAAAAGAAAAATAATAAAAATAACTAAATTGTTTACAAAAATAAAGTATCTCGAATCCATTTCAACTTTAATACCCATATTTAATTTTATTATAATATTTTGCATAATCCTATATTTAATTTTAAATTTAAGTTGAGAAAAAACAATATTCTTTGGAATTTAAAATAAAATGAATAAAATTACTTAAATTAGTAGTAATCATTCAAGAGGTGAGAGAGATTTTCTAAGCCCATGGAAACAAATTTACCTACAAACCTTTTACTTAAAAGTAAATAAATAAATTTGTCTGTGTTGTATTTTAATATAATTTATATGAAAAATATTTATGACTTGCACATTTTTAAATCTTATCACTAAAAATCAATCTATACTTTCACTAATAGGTATTAGATTAATTATTTTAAATTTCTCTTGATAGTTCCTCGTTTTATCTTCTTTTCTAGATGTAAAACTAATCAATAATGTCATATTCTTACAATGATTTAAAATTTTTTAATGTTTATTATGTCATTTAAGTTTATTAAATTTAATTAATTTCTATAAAAACACTTGTTGAAAATAATTCAAATACTAAGATGGAGTTGAATTACAAAAAAAAAAAACAATTAGGCAAAACATATTACTTCTTTATTTGATTACTGTTTCAAGGAAGCAAACTAAGGAATACGTGAGAAGACACATTCTAAATGTGAAATAGAGGCATCTTAATAGCCGATGTAGGCGACACGATTCTATATGCAAGAATCCAAGTGTTTTTTTTATGTTTGCCTTTCACCACTCCTTTGTGATTGGATTATATCTATGAATAAAATATTTATATTTTTTTATTTTAATTTCAATTGGTTATTTTCTTTATTTACGAATGATGTTTTTTTTTAGAAAATTGCGCATCAAAGTTGAGAGAAGGTAATTTAATACAAATATAATTATTATAAATACCATTTGTTTTCCTTTTCCTACATCTATAAAAATATGTATTTCTTTGAGAAAAATATTAATAGATACACCACAAGCGTGGTTGAAATGAGTTTAGATAGAATATCCTATAAATAAAACTAGAAATTGACCACTATTTGATAATTAGATATTGGTACCTTTATATTAATTTGAAATTCCTTAACTAAATTTTAAAATATTTACTTTAAGAGAGTGATTCTCAAAGTGGGTTCTACCGCCCCCTCGTGGGTGCTGCAGCAATCCAGGGGGCGGTGATGGCCACAGGCGCATTTAGGGAAAATTACTTGTATATTACTTTTCTATTCTGAGATCAATAAATAGATACATCAATTCAATGTTTCTAATTTACACATTTATTTATAATATTTTACATTTATCTTTCTGTTTAATTGTTATTAAAATTAATAAGCTGGAGTGTCTCCACTCGACTATTTCGCAATTTGAATTGTATTAAATAACATATATAATATTTAAATTAAATTTAATTAATTATAAATTATAAATTAAAATAAATAAATAATATTTATTAAACCAGCGGATGTTTGGTTCTTTGTTGATGGCATCACGTTACGTGTTGGCGCGTGATTTGCAGTGTTAAAAAATTAATTCTGGTACTTTCAGCGATTCAATCAAGCTGAAATTCTATATATAGCAGTTTTATACAATTCTTAATCATGTGAAAAACTTTCAAATATATATCTTTATTTTTACGGTTACTTTAGAGGAAAGAAATCAAAACGTTGTAGGTAATGACCCTTTTAAAACAATAACATCAAAGAATTTAAAAAGTTAACATTTTCTAAACCTTTTATAGTAATTTAAAAGTTAATCAGTAATATTTTTTACAGTATAATAATGATTCATATTACCGTATTTCTCTTTATAGTAATAATCCGCAGCAGAATAGTACTATCCGGTAAATCTTATTTTGAGTCAAAAAAGATGTATAATTTGCAGTAATTTTTACGGTGAATATTCCAAAATATATTCTGTCGATAATATAATTACACATAATGTTTAAGATAAGATTATCTTGGGCGGTGTATATATTGAATATAATACGCACAAATTGGAAACTTTTTAACACATAATCGGCGGAATATATAAAGAAAAATACGGAAATTTTTATTTACAAATTACTATATATAAGAATACTTAATGATAATTATTTTTTCCTTTTCCTATATTCACTATCAGATTAAGAAAATGTTTTAATATGTCACTTTGTATCGTTCCTTTTTATCTGATATCATTAAAAAACAAACTGGTTGAGATTCAATTGCGTAGAAACAATCCAGATTTTTCTGAATTAAATAAAACATGAATTTGAATTGATTTGTATAATCGTGATAATAATTTATTAAGTGATATATGGTAAATGTTTGTTTCATTGAATAAGTTGATTGATTATTTTCCCCCACTCTCTGTGAAGATAAAACGAAAATAATTTAAAAAGTTAATATTATTATATATATTTAGGTATAGTAGGAATTATTTTCGGCTGTGTTTTTTAACAAAAATATAGGAGTAGCGCGGGTGGACACTCTCTATGACTCCAATAGAGATCGGTCCGCTTCATGGAAGCAGCCCTGCTCACTCCATTTTCCATTCCATTCCATTGAGGAAGCCGTGTCCCAAACCCAAAATCCTATCTATTCAATATCAAATCCTTACCATATACTCCATCCACTCGCCAACCCGTCTAGCCAATATGGAGTCTCAAGGCGCGTCCAGACTATGTCGCAGATTGCCAGTTGTGACATTGTTTCACATTTTGTTCTACGACGACAACTTTTCAGTGTTAAAATTCTGAATTGAAAATTCTGGACAGTTTTTGATCATTAGAGATGCATTGTCAAAGACTGGAACTTGGTAACCACCACTAAGAAAAAGTGTCAAAAACTGGGTAATTGCTCATTTTTTTTTATTTTTTGTTAATAAATTTCTTTTGTGTTTAATAAAATACTTTATTAACTATGCCTCTTATTCTTTGAATCTAAGACTATATTTTCAGCAGAACATAAAGAAGTTATGAATGAGCAGTGAAATTCAGTGACAAAAAGTTAGTTGAGTGTCAAACATTGGTCCCTTTACCCTATTATTTTTTTATTTATTTTTATTGGATATTTATTCAATTAATAATATGTATAATATTACATATTTTAGTAAATATATATTATTAATTTTTAAATCGTAATATTAAATTGATAAATTGAAAATATTTTAAATTTAATATTTAATTATTTTTTTAAATAAAGTATGTCCTATTGGGTTATAGAAATTCATGAAAAATTAGAGAAATTGTATTTATAAATATAAGAATAATTTAAAATATTAATTAAATATTAGATAATATGGGAAAAAATAAATAATAACTCAAATTGTTATTTATTTGTTTTTTTTTAATTTAAAATTTATTTACAATAACATTTTCAATTTGAATATTATTTCTTTAGAATCGAAAAGAGGAGTGGAGGTGAATAATCTGAAATTTTATATTGAAAATAAATAAATAAGAGATGACAAAATAATTGAAATAATTTTGATTCAAATTACATTTCAAACAACTAAAAACTATTTATAATACATGTATAAAAGTAAAAATGTTATATATACATTTAAAGAAAGAAACTAGAAAATTATTTATTCAAATTCATTATGAAATTTATTGATACATGGTTTATGATTTTTTTTTCTTTAATAAACGAATGTCAAGTGATTTAAGGGAAAGAGAAAACATGTCAAAGTTTATAAACCATATGGCGAATCCATTCAAAATAAATTCTTCTATTTAAATACTAAAAAAATATTAATTTTTAATTCAGGATAAATAATCATTATCTATAAATAAATATAAAGAATATTGGGGGTATATTCAACATATTTAATTATGAAATTAATCCATTTATTTTCTTATTCATCCAATCTATTTTTATATTTCAAAATTCAATTGACAATTAATAAAATTGCAAATTAAACAAAATAAATTTATATTGCCGTATAAATAAAATTTTGTCTTAAACAACTAGATGAATTATAATCGTATGTATTTTCTAAAAAAAAAATAAATCTTAAAACAAATCAAAATATATTGGATTTGTATAAAATAAAATGATAAACATGATTATCCGATATATAAGATTAGATAAATGTATTAAGAATACTTATATTCTATTTTTGATATAGAAATAAATAAATACTTGTATTTTCGAAATAGGTAAATAAGTAAATATAATGATAATGATTTCCGTTAAAAAAGGAAGTGAGTATCCTCTTACCTGGAACTATCCTGACGAACGCTCCAATGCTGGTTCAATGAACTGGCGTAGGTGGACCCACGGGTCAGGGGTTTTGCCTAGTAACCATGAATATTGAATGTATATTTTAAAATAAAGTCAAGTTTTTTTATATTTTTTTAATTAATCTTAATTCTTAAAATATAATCTACAACCAATGACTTAATTTTATCTATGGGATTTATTAAGATTAAATGAACATTTTGACAAGCTTATCCACTTAAGTGATTTATGAATTTTAATTTTTATTGAATTGGTTATTTTTTGCGAGGTTGAGATTAATTATTAGACAAATTCTATACTTTTAAAACTATTCAATGAATGTGTACAATCTTTTCAGGGATGTTGGTTGGCAACCTTCAAAAGATCAGCTGTTCCATCATTTTAGGTCAACATAACCTCAAAATTTTCAGTTCACCATGGCAAGTACACTAGAACAGTGGTGCGCAACCTATCTTCATTTGCGATCCCCATTTTTTGAAAAAATTTGTCGCAATCCCTGAGTAGATAATAGAGGTTTTTTTTAATCGTTAAGGAAGTGTTAGTTTATGTGAAGATATTTATTAGTACGATACTTAGAAAAATTGACATCACACCAGGTTTACGAGTGCATTATATTTTTTATTATTTATAAAGTTCTTTTTAAATTTGGCGACCCTGAAAATTTTTCTCGCGACCCCAGAGGGGTCACGACCCACGGATTGCGCACCTCTACATAGAAGATTGTACCTTAGAAGAGCAGTTCTCTCTCATTAAACTTTTAGTTGCAGAAAGTGAAATTTTTTCTAGAATGTTGATACAGTAGGGTAAAAGTTATATGAACAGTGATAGCTTCAAAAATTGGGGTGGGAAGTCTTACCTCATCCTGCTTACAGTCCCGACCTCGCCCCATCTGATTTTTACCTCTTTGGGCCACTTAAAGACCCCTACGTAGAAAAAGATTTCCCAACAATGAAGAGGTTAAGGATGCAGTGTAAAAGTGGCTTCTGGGTAAATGGACAAGTGCATAACCGTGGAGGTGATTATGTTGAAAAATAGATCAAATTTTGTAAGAATCAAATAATTGGTTTTGAGCAATATCCATTTGTCTCTTACTTATTGAATGGCTCTCGTATAACGCCACTCTAATTTAATTAATTAAAGTATACTACTTTTTGATTGAATACCAATTACAAATTATAGATAAAAAATAAATAAATAAAAATTAAGAATAGGGAGGAAATTCACATATAAATATGAAACACAACTTTGCACTATTTACAAAACGTATGAAATAACGTTTTACTTCTATTATATATATATTAAACTAAAAAAAATAATTATTTTATGAAATGATAATTTACGATAATCAATTCACCAAATTAATTAATTTAATTCATTGATTAATTAAATTTTATCATTGTAAATAAAAAAATGGTTTTGAAATAAAATAAATAAGTATATAATGTCAAAAATCAAGAGACTATAATTTTTTTATTCAAACATGGTTTATTTAGAAAATTAAAGGACTCAAAGTATCCAATGCCTTTGCTATTGTTATTTTAACATTTGTTCAATTGATAATCAATTATATTTTCTTATAAATAAATATAATTTTCTATTTAAGTATGGTGGACATAAAGTCTGAATAAATTACCTGGGAACTTGTTCTAGGTAGCAAAGGGGAATCTTGATGAATGCGTTTATCTCCGCTAATACCTCCACTAGCGAGGGAGGAAAGATTATCTTCAATCTGTTAAAAAGAAAAGATCATTTAAAAACAAAAGAAAAAAGAAAAAGAAATTTTCTATAAAAAAACGATTGTTTTTCTTTACTATTATAAAATTAATATATACCTACATGAAATTGATACTGAAATTAATAAAGTTTTGAAGGCCCGTAAGTCATATTCACTAAGGCACAATTTTTAGAATTCTCATTCATTAAGGACAGAAAATAAATTGAAAAACTTAAGAAATCAACATAAGAAATTAATAATCCTAGAAATATATTATTTTAATAAATTATTTATTAATAGTGAAAATTCAAATTGTAACAAGTAATATGAAGTCATATTATTTTTTGGAGAATATATTTTAATTAAAATCTTAATTTCAAAAATAACTAATTTTATAATTAATTAGATTATTATTCAATGGGCACAGTAAGGCTTATAAAATTAAAAATGTCTACAATCTAAAATTTGAAAAGATGGTTGATATATAATTGTTTATAAAAATAAATAAATAAATGAACAATTCATTTAATTTTCTCTGAAGAAAAATTAAAAAAGAACTGCAAGATAATTTATAAATATGTTTTGTAAAACATGTGATTGGAATCTTTTATCAACTTTGATTATTATTATTATTATTAGGAGGTGAATGGGAATCAGAGGAATGTTATGGTAGAAAAGTATCTAATTAAATGGACTGAATCAATTAAAATTGTTATTATCGTATGTTGACTTCTGGTATGAAAGAATGAAAATAAAAAGCACAGAATAGTTTATTTAAATGTATGTATATACTTTTGAAGTTATTTTATTCTTTCTCTTTCAATAATAAAAATTTTGTATTCAGTGAATAAAAATATTATTAATTGAAAATGCTCATGAAAACCATTCGAGGGAAAATCCTCAAACCATAGTTACCTTTAAATATGAACGTATATCCTAATATTTCTAGCCTGGATTGAGAAATGTTTTTTTTTGCGTAATTGATCCGAGTATATACTTGAAATGGGAATTTATTTATTTTTTATACACGATTATAAATTGTTTGTATTTTTGATTTCCTGATTAATTAAGTGGTTCAAGAAAAATTTTAATATAAATGATTTTAAATTTTTATTTTAATTATTTAGAAGAGTTATTGAGGAAAATGTGTATTTTTAATAATTTCATAATCCATTGAAATTATGAATTGATAATGGCTAATTATAAATAGATAAATTTACTTACCTGATTAGTCCCATTTGTTTTTGTAAAATAAAATATGACATATTTTTTGTTATTAATAAATATACCTATATTTTGTAATTATTACTTTCTAATTATAAGGCAGAAGCAGAATATATTTTTAAATTATTTAACTTTTATATAATATCTATCTATCTATCTATCTATATATATATATATATGTCAAATATATATGAATAACTAAAGTTTATAATTCAATTTTAATTATAAAAAAATATTGAAAAATCAATAAGATATAATAAATTAATTTATAAAGTTTTAGGGCAAAAAAAACTAATATTTTTCAACTTATTACTCTTTTTCATAAGTTTTCTTTTAAATATCCTTATAAACTAAAATAAGTTGACCTGTGGCCACGCGCAGAACCGACCGACGGTTTTGAAATAAATTAATTTCTAGTTATAGAAACAATCAAATAATTTTAATATATCTATTAATGCAATAAAAACAGATATTGATACAACATAAATATATTTAATTTTATTTTATTTATCATATATAAGTATACGCTGACTGTGACGTCATATAATTTTAAATTAAGAAAAAACTAATGAAGATGATGTTTCCGTGGATAAAACCAATACAAAGTGCATGATTTGTGTAGATATGTAAAAAATCTCCTCATGTGAAATTTGGTGTGAAAATAACCCTTCCCTTACTATCGTCGATTGGTAATACTACCACTTCCGGTTTCCGTATATACACCAAAAGTTGCTCAATTCATCAAACTGATGCATTAAGCAAATCCACCAAATTTCATCAAAATCCGTTGAGCCGTTCAAGCTGTACACATCTATACGGTCACACAGCGGGCGGACGGACGGACAGACATTATGCTAAAAATACTTTTTTCTGTTAAGAAAATGCATAATGATATGTAAAAATCTCCACATGTAAAATTTGATGTGAAAACAATACCTCCCTTACTATCAACCTAGTGTAAAAATAGATAAATGAATTATTTTTTTTTATAAATATTAATTTAAGAACTGGAAATTAAAATAACTAATATAACTAAATATTGAATTTTTTTTCTATTTTTATTAAATAACGAAAAAAATGTATACGAAATTTTTCAAGGAAAAGGGAATACAAATAAAATTAATTAAGAAAAAACAAAGACATTTTTATAAAAAGATTATCTATTTCGTAAAGAATAAGTAACACCTTTATTATAATATAAAAATAAATATATATTTGTTTTGTTTGTTTTTTATTTTAAATTATAAAAAGATTTTAAATAATTAATTTTATTTAAATATATTTATATATTTATATATATTATAAATAGAATAGAAAATAATCATTCCTTTGTTTGAAAATGTAAATTAGGTTGCCTACCTCTCCGTCATCATGTTCAGTTACGGACGACTTAGGATCCTCTTCAGTCATTTTTTTAGAAATTTTATTTATTTTATATAAAAAGCACACACATAAAGTATTTTATATATATTTTTATAAACTAAATGATCTCTCTGCTTGAAGCTATCTTTTAAAACAAAATAATAATCAAGTAATATCAGTCTTAATTGGAGAAAAAAAATAAAATAATAATTATTTTGTTTATGGATAATGTCTTTTGTACTTTGGATGAATTAATGAACACAGGGTTTGTTGTTCATGGAAAACATACACTAAACGGAACCCCTTAAAAATTCCAATATCGGTTGAGGAAACACTTTGAATATTGGAGTTTCTGTGGAGGGTGCAGCATACGCTGCCACTTAAAGCACACCAACCATGAGACATCTGAAAAAATAACAAAAATATAAAAATAAAATACAATCTTTTTTTTTTTATTTTTTTGAGTGATTTTAACTTAAAAATAAATGAGCCGTTTATTTTGAAAGTGACCTAACTCCATTTATCTTAAAATCAAGATATTTAAGGGTTTGCGTTTCAATGAATTTAAAAATATACGTATAGGATCCTAATAAGTCATACTGCTATAGTAAATCTAAGGGTGTTAAATTTATAGTTCCTATTAAAATAGGAGCAAATATTAAATGAATTGCGTTTTCTTATCAAGAATTGATTTAGGCCACTTTCAAAATTAACAATCAGATTCATTTTAAAATTTAAAGGTGCCCAAGTCCATGCAACATAATTTAAGATGATTCAAATTGGAAAAAAAGAATACTGAGTTTATTTTACATATATTTAAAACACTTAGGAAATATAATTTATGTGATTCAAATTATTTTTACTATCTCGCCAGATTTTGATGTTTTTATACGTATTGAAGGACCCTGAGTCATTTTTACTAAGGTTGAGAAAAATGTCTCTGTGTGTCAGTGTGTGTGTATGTGTGTAGACAAGATTACGCAAAAACGGTTTGAGTTAGAATAATGAAAATTGGTACTTGGGCATTATTCAAAATTCTTAGTTTTCTATCAACTTTTGAGAAATCGAGTTCATTCGAAGGAGGACCATTACCTAACACGTTTTCATTTTTTTCCTCTAAACTGACTAAATAAAAATATATGTTTGATAGTTTTTCACATGATTAAAAATTGTATAAAACAGCTATATATAGAATTTCAGTTTGATTGAATCGCTGAAAGTACCGAAATTAATTTTTTAAAATTGTAAATCACGCGCCAGCATGTGACGTGGTGCCATCAACAAAGAGCCAAAGACGCGCTGGTTTAATAAATATTATTTATTAATTTTAATTTATAATTGAATTAATTAAATTTAATTTAAATATAATATATGTTTTATTTAATCCAATTTAAATTGCTAGATAGTCGAATGGAGACACTCCAGCTTATTTAATTACAGAACATTCAAAATTACGAACATAAATTTATTACATTTATAAATTTATTGCATTTATTTACATTTTACAAGTGTGAAAAGAATTTGAAGAAATCATGATGTTCCGGTGGTATTTTTAAACTACACGGTTTAGTTATTGAATTAATTCTGAAAACTTATGTGCAAAAATTTATCGTAATTTCTTGGAATATATACCTGAAATACTTCATGGATAAACAACATGAAGTTGTACATGTAACCATTATCACCGTCAGAAAAATGAAAATCGGAGTTAGGCCACCTTCAAAATAAACGGCTCAAATATATATTGAAAAATAAATTATGAAAATTGTAAATATTAAATTAAATTTGACTTGAATAGAGGAACGATATAATATTATTAATTAATTAATATGTACACATGAATGAATATATTAAGTTAAATAAATTTTATATAATATTTTAATAATCAATTAAATATTTAAATTTAATGATTAAATAATTTTGTTGTATTATACCTTTTTGTTTTTTTTTACTTCATTAATTGAGTTAATTAACTCAATATTCACTCTTTTCAATGATATAGAAAGCTCATTTTTTTATCTTGTATATAATAGATATTTTTTAATTATTATAAAATGAAAGATCGCTTCATGCAGAAAGAAAACAGAAATATAGTGGAAGGTAATAATATGGGACATGTTGATGTTATAATTTATAATATCGTAGCATACCTCAATTCTTATTTTTTTAATATATTATAATTTAACGATTGGCACTCTCATTTTAATTTTAAATTTATAATATATATATATTTTTTCTCCCTTTCTTTGGCTACTAATTTAAACTAATTGAATTAATTTATTATTTCAATTTTAATGTGAGTGATATTAATCTTTTAGTAGAAATAAGATTTTAATATCTCTTAATTTTAAAGAATATCAATTAAATAAATATATTATTTTTAAAAGGTCATATATATAATATAATTTAATAAAATATATAAATATGTAATTTTTAAGACTCTCTAAAACTAAATTCCTTTGACCGAAAGCCAATAACATCAACATGTTCCATATTATTACCTTCCCCTATATTTACGAATATCTACATAGTTCTCTTTCTGCATGAAACGAAAAGGAAGGATTCACAGATCGATTTTTCACTTAAATTTAAACGTCATATAAACTATGAGATATACAATTTATGTTAATAAACTAATATGAATTTAGATAATTAGATAATACGATATATAAAATATATTATTCCGATGCACGCGTATATTAGATTGGTAAAAAATTAATTTATACGAGGGCACAGGTCAATAAGTCCTTGAATATTTGAATTTCCAGCCTCTTACCACTAAGGTGACCAACCGTCTCTTTTAGGGAGACTGTCCTCCATTTGTAAGAAATATTTAGGACATTTCCGAATTTTTTCCAAAATTTTTTTCAATTTGGTTTTAAAAAAAAGGTAAAATGTCCTGATTTGGTGTTTTCAAAATGTTCCCGTCAGCTCCATAATTTGTCTTTGATGAGACCATTCATTCATAGCGGCGGGAACGTGTTAAATGAGATGGGAACACTGCTCCTATCAGTAGGCAACTATCAGCTGACTCCTATGAAATTTGAACCAGCTGGTTCTTTTAGTTTTTGTTTTACATCAATTAATAGCAAACTCCCTCGTAATTGGAGAAGAAAATAGAAAAAAGTGAATTTCCATAAAAATCCATGAATTTGGATACGAATTACTCTCTCATCCGCCCTATTCTCAGGATTTAGTATCGAGTGACTATTTCTTGTTTCCAAACCTGAAGAAATGGCTCGTCGGAAAGAGATTTGATTCCAACGATGAAATCATCTCACAAACAAATACCTATTTTAATGTCCTCGACAAATCTTATTTTTTCGAAGGAATAAAAATTTTGGAGAATCTTTGGACGAAGTGTAAAAAAAGTTGAAAAATAAAATAATTTTTTATCCAAAAAACTATTTCAATCAAAAAGTCACGGACTTATTGACCTGTCTTCATACACGTACATGATTAAATAGAATAAATATCTATTTGAAAATATTGAATTTCAGATTGATATAATTCATTTTATGTTTAGAAATCTTGTTCATTTATTTAGAAGGCTGTTATATATTTAAATTAAAGTAAATCCTAAACTACTATGAATAACTTTGATTGGCTAATAAATAATGTTCATGGATGTTGATTTATAAATAAGCATTAAATAATAATTGACAAGTAAATCAGGCAGAGGCGTATTAAAGAATTAATTTCATTAATTAGAGAAAAATATTAAATTACTTTGTTCACGTGAACAAGTCTAATTTTCTTATTAAGTTTCTAATTTTTATTGGTTTTTATATAAACTCACTTTAACTTAACTAATATGCGCTGTTTCATATAAACATTTTTTCAATTATAGGTGGGTTGTAGAATGGCATTACTGAACCTGATCGAACAAAACAAAGTTTATAAATTTTACATATACCTATATCTTTATCTGTATATATATATATATATCTTCGGCAATTTTCGCATCTAAACAAGAGGCTCCTCCCCTTTACCCGTTCAGTGTTAATATTAATATATAATCGAGATAATATATTTGTATATTTATTTTGTAACTCTATCCTGTAAAAGTTTTAATTTTAAATATGATGATAGTTAAGAGATTCGATTAAATATTAATGCTGAAGAGAATACAAGGTCTGGAGCTCCTTGCCAAGGTAAGAAGAGTGCTGATGGATATTGGAATAGTTAGTATATATACACACAAACGAGGGGCATTCAATAAGTACAGAGGCAAATGACTATAGATTTAAAACGATTTATTTGATTCTTACAAAATTTAGGCTATTTTTTAACATAATCATCCCCCAAAGATACGGACATGACCCATCTTTCTTGCAGATTCTTAATTACCTTTGGGAAGAATTCTTTCGATTTGCCCAGAAGCCATTTTTGAACTGCTTTTTTAACTTCGTCATTATTAGCAAATCATTTTCTACATAGGACGTCTTTGAGTGGTCCAAACAGATAAAAATAGGACGAGGTCTGGACTGTAGGCAGGATGAGGTAAGACCTCTTAACCTAATTATTGAAGCCTATCACAGGTCAGCTTAGGAAGTTGCAAGATATATGGGACAAGTGCATAATTGTGGGGGTGATTATGATTAAAATACCCTGAATTTTGTAAGAATCAAATAAACCGTTTTTGAGCAAGTCATTTGTCTCTTTAATTATTGAATGACCCTCGTATATATCAACAGATAATGAGAGATGATTAATAATGAGCTTTGATCCTGATGGCCGTACAAATAATGAATTTGTCTAATTTGTATTAAACATTATTTATCAAATTCCCCATGAATTTACTCATTTGTTTGAATTTCTCTTTTATCAGAAATAAAAGAAATTATTTTTAAAACCCAAAAAATTAAATAAAATCACTCTTCTACTTTAGACTGAGTTTAAACTAAAGGAATTTATTATTTATAAACTTAAATGTTTAAAGAATAAGTTGACCTGTGGCCAGGTCTGAACCGACCGACGGTTTGAAATAAATTAATTTCCAGCTACAGAAACAATTTCAAATAATTTTAATATATCTATTAATGTAATAAAAAACAGATATGGATATAACATAAATATTTTAATTTTATTTTATGTATAATATATATGTAAGGCTGTGACGTCATGAATGGCTGGATGACGTCATATAATTTTAATTAAGAAAAAACTAATAAAGATGATTTTTCTCGAGTATAAAACCAATACAAAGTGCATGAGAGATTCGTGGTGATATATAAAAAATCTCCTCATGTGAAATTTGGTGTGAAAATAACCCTTCCCTTCCTATCGTCGATCGCTAATACTACCACTTCCGGTTTCCGGATTTGCACCAAAAGTTGATCAATTCATCCCACTGATGCATTGAGTAAATATACTAAATTTCATCAAAATCGGTTTAGCCGTTCAGGCTGTACACATCTATACGGACGGACGGACAGACAGACATCATGCTAAAAACACTTTTTTTCACACCAAATTTCACATGTGGAGATTTTTACATATCTCCACGAATCATGCATTTTCTTAACAGAAAAAAGTATTTTTAGTATGATGTCTGTCCGTCCGTCCTTCCGTCCGTCTGTCCGTCTGTCCGTACGTTTAGATGTGTACAGCCTGAACGGCTCAACCGATTTTGATGAAATTTGGTATATTTACTTAATGCATCAGTGGGATGAATTGATCAACTTTTGGTGCAAATCTGGAAACCGGAAGTGGTAGTATTAGCGATCGACGATAGGAAGGGAAGGGTTATTTTCACACCAAATTTCACATGAGGAGATTTTTTATATATCACCACGAATCTCTCATGCACTTTGTATTGGTTTTATCCTCGGGAAAAATCATATTTATTAGTTTTTTCTTGATTTAAAATTATATGACGTCATCCAGCCATTCATGACGTCACAGCCTGGTCTTGCATATATATTATAAATAAAATAAAATTAAAAATGTTTATATTTATTATCTATGTATCCATATCTGTTTTTTATTACATTAATAGATATATTAAAATTATTTGAAATTGTTTCTGTAGCTGGAAATTAATTTACTTCAAACCGTCGGTCGGTTCGGACCTGGCCACAGGTCAACTTATTTCTGTTAAGAAAATGCATGATTCGTGGAGATATGTAAAAAATCTCCACATGTGAAATTTGGTGTGAAAACAATACCTCCCTTATTATCGTCGGTCGGTAAAAATTATTTTGCTATATAACCTAACATTTGTTACCAATGACAGGCAAGCGTCATTTGTTTTGATTTTTTACCATTTCATCAAAATAATATCTATAATTCAAACAGAAAAACATTGTTTATATGTGATATGTAAGTAATTTAAAGTTTAATTATTATTATTATTATCTTATTATATTTTATAAAAATGTCAATGTTAAATAGATGTCACATGAATAATTACAATGAGGATTCATTAAATATAATATAATTTTACATTATGCACATAATTTATAAAAATGATTTGATATCAAAGAAACACATAATTTTACATATTTAAATTGAACTTCCCTCCTTATTCAGTATGTAATAGAATTGTATTCCAAAACACCTGAAAGATAATAATAATAATAATCGGTGCGTAAAATTTCCGTTTCCAGTGCCCTAATCTCCAAAAACAACTTCCGGCATACAACTTTATAAAATTCAAGAAAGTCCTAACATTATATTTTTGTATATTATATATAAATTTAATAATTATTTAGATATATTGGAGTGTTTTTAACATATTCAAATAATATTTTAATAATGTTTGCAAGGAATAATATAATTCTTTATTTTTTTTTTAATTAATTAGAGAGTAATAGAAATTCTATATATAGGTAAGCTTATTCATTAAAAAATTTCAAAATCATAGTTAAATTAAATATTACGATATTTTTATAATAAAATATTAAAGAGAAATATTTAGTAAAGGTCGTTTTATATATTTAGGTATGAAGCAATTTTTGCAAATTTGGTATATATCTATTAAATTTATATAACGTATATAATAATATAAACAAATTGGAATAGGACTTTTTAATAAATATTTTCATAATGTAACTAACTTAGTTTGTTTTTTATTAATTCATTAAATAAATCCTTTAAAAAACGCCAAATTGAATTTAAATAATTTTTATTATCCAAATAAAGATATGTTAACAATATGGTATTTACGAGGGCAAGTCAATAAGTCTAATGACTTTTTGAATGAAACACAGGTTTTTGGATAAAAAATTATTTTAGTTTTCAATATAGTCTCCTTTGAGCTGTATAAACTTCGTCCAACGTTTCTCGCACTTTTTTATTCCTTCGAAAAAATAAGATTTGTAGAGGACATTAAAATAGGTATTTGTTTGTGAGATGATTTCATCGTTGGAATCAAATCTCTTTCCGCCGAGCCATTTCTTCAGGTTTGGAAACAAGAAATAGTCACTAGGTACTAAATCCTGAGAATAGGGCGGATGAGAGAGTAATTCGTATCCGAATTCATGGATTTTTATGGAAATTCATTTTTTTCTATTTTCTTCTCCAATCACGAGGGAGTTTGCTATTAATTGATGTCAAACAAAAACTAAAAGAACCAGCTGGTTCAAATTTCTACAGGAGTCAGCTGATATTTGCCTGCTGTCAGGAGCAGTGTTGCCATTTCATTTAAGAGACGGGAAATTCAAAAAGTCACGGACTTATTAACCTGCCCTCGTATTTATACCATATCTATTCAAAATATATAGGATGTAAATATCTTTCTCCCTTCTCTGTGTAATTAAATATATGCAAGGTTGCTTTTTTAATTTGAATTTAATAAAAAAAATCTTTCTCTTAATTATGAATTTGATGTATAAAAATATACGATACTCTTTTAAAGAAAAAAAGAAAAAAAAATTAATAATAATTTTCTCAATCTATGGACTTTTCTTCATATAAGATCACTTATGATATTATTCCATTAAAAGTATTGATATTGAAAAAAAATCACAATCCATTTTTTCTTTATTTCAATTATAATAATATCTATAATTATATTATTTATCAAAGAGATCCGACCATGAACCTGGAATGAATTGCTTAGATGATCAGATCCAGAGGCGTTTTGAGTTGAACTCGTTTGTTGGCCTTGGATATAAAAATTCAAAAAAGAAAAAAAAAACATTGGAAGAGTGAAAGGGCACTGAAGGATTAAAATATGCATTGAGTTTGGCTCTATAAAAAGAGAAAGTTTGATATATGGTTTCCTATTCACATATTTGAGTCAACGCTTCTTTTGAATCCAGACAAAAAAAAACAATCAGTCGATTTTAATATGTTGATAAATTATTTTCAAAATATAAAATATTAATCATTTCATTTCTTTTTAGAAACCTTTATCATATTTTGAAAAACAAGTAATAAAAATAATAATACTATTCAAATTTGTTTATTGTTAATTTTATTGAATAATAGACTAGATTAGCAAATCATTTTATTAGTAAATAAATAAATAATTGACTTTTCTACTTCTATTCGTATATAATATATAATTATAATATTAAATGAATTAAATAAAGAAAGGAGGGATTTTATGTTTCCTTGTGCAATTGTCTATTACTGTTAACTGATGAATTAATGGTATAAATTAATTTTTAGATTTTTTTTAGAAATATATTATAACTCTAAAAACTTTTAATAATAAATAATAATTGATTACAAATATTTTTATAGTAAGTGTGTAAAGAATAATCTAATAAATTAATTATAAATTAAAAATAATTTTTCATTTTGTAGAGGTATATCTACATAAATTAATAAAAATAAATAGAATAATCAATTAGATTTTACGTTTTAATATATATAACATTAATAATATAAATTAAATAAAATAATTTAAAAAGAACATAATATTTTATCAAACGAATAAATCAGTAGGTTTTTATATCATAGGGAAATAAAATAAATAAATAAAAAAAAAAAAATATATAATATGCATATCTATGCATATATTCTATGTTACAAAATTAAATATAAATATTTACTTTACTTCTTAAAAAAAATTATAAAATTTTAAATTTATTTATATTTATAAATAAGTAATGCTTGAATTAATGAGTTTTAATTTATAATGGAATATATATATATATATATTAAATATGAATATTTATGTTTTAAAAAGAAAATAATATTTTAATATATATATAACAATGATTTATATATAATATTCATTAAAGGTAGAGGTTTAAATAAATAATAAATAAGTAATGTGGGTGAAAATGTTCGTTTATAAATTTCTACTGTTATATATTAATGACAATATTATACGCTAATCTAATGTATAATTATGCAAGTTTAAATGAAAAATAAATAAGAAAAATTTACTTGAAATTTAATAGGGAAGAAGAAAAAAAATAAGCTTTGTATATTTAGAATATGTTAATGTAAGTGAAATGAATAATTAATATATCTATTCTTAGAATATATAAAACAAAGCAGGTTATAGGCAAAGAATATGAAATAAAAACATTGAAGTGTTTGAATTTGTATCTCTAACTGGTGGAATTTTTTCTTTAAATGTCTAATATGATGCCATCCTTTTTCATTAATTCAATTAATTGTGACAATACCTAAATAATGATGGCTGGATTCTGGTGTAAAGAGTGTATGTGCCCTCCTCGCGATGAAATTGATGTTAAGATGAGAGTAGCCGAGCCATGTGAATGGCAAATGAATGGAATGACAGCCGTAATGACGGGAGCAGCCGACGGCGAACGACTAAAAGCGGTGGGCTTGGCCATCGCCGACACCTCGCGATCCCCCCCCCACCCCCCACGCTTCTCCTATACTCCACGTTCCATTCATCTCACAATAGCCAGCTTCTCGATAGGTACAGGGGCTCGTGGCTTTTGCAAAGGGGCCTTCGCTAATAAGGATGTCCATCGTTAGGAATATCATCCAACGACCATTTTTTTTTTTATAATCCACACGCGAAATTAACACCCGCCCTCTGACTAATACCTGGTCAGTTAATATAAATTATTCTAATAAAAAAAAAAAAAATAAATAAATATGTCAATGAAACCTAATCATCAAAATTAAAATATTTTTTAGGATCTTCATTGCATACTTGGCATATTTTACAAATTTAAAAAAAAATTTTATTATTTCTAGGAAATTAATGAAATCTATTATCTTAAATCTTTTCATATATTTTTCTTAAATTTTTTACAAATAAAAGAATTTGAATTTGAATCAATTTTTAAATAATCAATCAAAATCTTATAATTGTTGTAAATAATATAATAAATTAATAATAAATTAGCGCCCGAAAAATATTTCTTGCTACCACCCTAAATCATACTACATGAATTGATACAATATAATAAAAATAATAATAATAATTAATTAAAGGTATAATAATTAGGAGTATATAATATAAGATGTTAATATAATTTATTAAACGGAACAAATAAGTATGAATATTTTTTTACATCCTTCTACTTTCAAACACTCAACTAACGAAACAAATTCGTATATTTAATGTTAAAGTATACAGGATTCTTGGATATATTTACTTACAATTATAACTATAATTATAAAAGATGAAAATTACCTCTAATTATTAAAATATCTTCCAATATATTTGTATTTAAACTATTTCTATTGTCTCGTAAAATAAACTTTAAACCAGAGAAAGCTCTTTCAACACTAACTTGTGTTGCAGTAGCTCCTAAAACCACCATTGCAATTTTGTATAAATGAGGATATGTATTTTTATTTTCCTCCCAAAATTCTAAAATAAGTTTTTTACTGTCTAATCTTCGTACTTGATCATAGTTATTCAATATTTGTTTAAATTTATTTAATAATTTTATTTATATTTATGAATCATTTTCTTTATATCAATACATAACCCTGTAACAAATGGAATAAATAATTTAAAAAATTAATAGTATTATTAAATCAAAATATCAGTATTAAACAAACGATGAAAACATTAAATTCTGTATTGCGACTACGAGACGCTGCCAACACAACCGAAGGGAGAGTATGACTAGGACACTAATTTTTGAAACAAAGTTTTTAGTGACACTATGCAGTGCGAGGCATAACTAATTGAAAAAAATTCGGGCTTGTGTGTTGCCAAAACACCTCTTCTGGCAACTCTGGATTGAACACATACTGAACTGAAATAAACCGATATTATTTTTTTCGGTTCAGCTCCGGTTTTTGTTCCGACAAAAATACCGGTTTTTTCGGTTTTCGGTTTTCGGTTCAGTTCCGGTTCGAAGCCCTGATTTTAATTATAAAAAAAATATTGAAAAATCAATAAGATATAATAAATTAATTTATAAAGTTTTAGGGCAAAAAAACTAATATTTTTCAACTTATTACTCTTTTTCATAAGTATTCTTTTAAATATCCTTATAAACTAAAATAAGTTGACCTGTGGCCACGCGCAGAACCGACCGACGGTTTTGAAATAAATTAATTTCTAGCTATAGAAACAATATCAAATAATTTTAATATATCTATTAATGCAATAAAAACAGACATACATACCACTATTAATCAAAAAGATATCAGTTTTAATCATATTTTTTCACTAAAGTGAAAAAATAACATTTTGTTCCATTTCAATAAACACATAAATGACAAATAATAAAATAATTTTTTCCTGAAATAAAATTAATTAATTAATATTATAATACTAGTTATTTGAAAAGAAACGTTAACCATTATGCTCTTTTAAATAAATCTAGATGAATAGTATCATATATAGTGATATCATATACTAAATCTAATTATCATTATATTTTATAAGTTATTAATTAAAATAGTTTTTATTTTGATTATATATATATATATATATATATATATTATTTATAGAAAATTAAAATAATTACGAGGGCAGGTCAATAAGTCCGGTCTCTTAAATGAAATAACAACGCTGCCCCTGTCAGCAGTCAACTATCAGCTGACTCCTGTCGAAATTGGAACCAGATGGGTCTTTTAGTTTTTGTTTGACATCCATTAAAAACAAACTCCCTCGAAATTTGAGAAGGAAATGGAAAATAGTGAAATTTGTGTGCTCATTAAGCATTATTATTTGTGAAAAAAACATCACTGAAACCAAGTAATTGCGCCGTTTCGTAAACTAGGATGAAACTTGGGTAAACCACAGCACACCAGAGACCAAACAGCAGTCAAAACAAGGAGGTTTTCGGTGTGAATCGGCACAAATACCTATTTTAATGCCCTCCACAAATTTTATTTTTTGGAAGGAATAAAAAAATTGGAGAAACGTTGGAGGAAGTTCATAGAGCTCAAAGGAGGCTACGTTGAAAAATAAAATAATCTTTTATCCTAAAATCTTCGTGGCATTCAAAAAGTCACGGACTTATTGACTCATTTAGAATTATTTATTTATTTATTTTGTTTTATTTTTAACATTAAATTTTAATAGCCCATCTTTTTTTTTTTTTTTTTTTTTTAATTTATTTTTTGGCTTAGGTATAAAACCATTTAGCCAAGCCAAATTATTATACAAATGTATTACACAAAAATTACTCCATACAGTTTATTTACATTTATGTCCAATTAAATATAAATATATATATATTTTTTAAATCTTAACCATAGAATGATCTATAAACGATTCTAATAATTTAACTATATACTTATTATATTGTGCTTCGTATAAAAGTGAATTAGCACAAACTGGAAACGTCACACATCCACATAAATTATTAAAAAACCATTTAATCAATTCTTTATAATTATTACATTCGAAAAACAAATGATTAGTGTCCTGAACGCTCAAATTATCACACTCACATAACTCAGAGTCAACAACACCTATCCGAAACAAATGTGATCGTATGCATGCGTGACCAACTCGAAGGCGATTTATCGTTGTAATAGTACTTCTTTTTACTTTATGGTTATAAAACCAAATAGCCCATCTTAACTAAATAAAATTTGATTGTATTCTCAATATTCTATCAAATTTTATTAAATTATGAATTAGAAAATAACATCATTTTTTTCTCATTTTATCTAGGTATATATTCTAAATGTAATAAGTAGATATATATATATATATATATTTTAAGTTCATTAATTAAAATATATATTCTTAAATTAATTTTAAAAATTTTAATTGTTTTTGTTAAAATATATTATAAATCGTAAATTTACTAAAAAATCTTATCTCCTAAGATTTCTCACAATTTATTTATTATGTAAATGACACATATACGATAACAAATTACAAAAAACATGATAAAAATAAATATATTTAATCTTATTATAAATAAAACTTTTACAATTATTTATTCTCGAGACCATATATCAAAGTGTTTTAACTGACACACTTGACTATTTAAATGCATTTGTTACAATTGTTAAAATTAAAACGAGACTTTTTTCTTTTTTTGAATTTGATTTATTTGTCTTAATATTTATTTAAATATAAAAAAGTCACTACAAAATAAGTGCACATATTTTATACTGCTTGTCAATACTCTAGGTACGTCAATATTACCTACATATATATATATATATACAGTAGCGTAGCGTGATCTATTATGTTGGGGGGACAGGGGGGTCCGGGTGCTTCCCCCGGAAAAAATTTTGATAAAATAAATTATTTATTTATTCATAATATTAATACGTAATTTAAGATGTTTTTTTTTACTCTTTTGGGTTCTCAGTTACAAAAATAATCACTTTTAAATTTATCTTTTGCACAATGTTTGGGGGAGGGGGGCACATGCACCCCCCCCCCCGGCCCGACGCCTATGTTTATATATATATAAATAGTTGTAAACTGTTTTTAATTTTTTAAAAAAATATATAAAAGTTCAAAGATTAAACTATGAATGAAAAAGTTAATTTATGTTTAAATTGAACAAAAACAATTTAAAAAATTCAAATATGATTATTCAAAAACTTAAAGTTAGTAAAGTCATTAATAAGAGAGATAACGATAAAACTTAAAAATATTTTTAAAAAATTTGGAAATTAATTATTAAATTAAAAATATAATAATTTGAAATTGAATTAATCAATTTGAGAATAAATTCAATAAAATCATAATAATATACTAACGTTAATTTTTTGTATATATTTATTGTATTTTTGAGAAAATAGGAAATTCCCATCAATGGTAGGTAAAAACAATCAAAGGAAATTGATATTTAATTTTTGTTATTGAGGAAATTCCAGTGAAGCAATGAACCATTACGAGAGAAGGAAGTCAAATATTCCACATCTATTAATTGATAATAATGAATCAATAATTTTAATGTAAAGGTATATCCTTTCGCTCAATAAAGATAATTGAGATCAATTTGAGCCTGATTGTGTTTTTGCAACATTTAATATTTCATCTAAAAACTCATTAAAAATAATTTCGAATAAAAAAAAAATGAGATGAGTGGATTACACATCGAGAAGAGTGATTATTCAATTGGCAAGCGGGAAATGGAGGGCCCACCCACGTAACGAGAACTTATGCATTCACTCCAAGACCTGTCAACCATTCACTTCCAAAAGGCAGCTCTTGAACTGTATTATTATTACAGTCATTCATTGATATATATGTAAAAGAGATTAAAATACAGTGTGGAGGAAGTGAAAAAATCGAGTGGGTGAGAGGGGAGAGGAATTTTTAGATAGAAAAGACAATATTTAGATATGATTTATGAAGATAGAATTGGAACATTTAATTAGATCTTTGAATAAAGATAGAAAAATAAATTATTTCTAGACATGGATAAAAAAAAGACTTCCATGTAAATGATTGAGGAGGGTGATGACTTCAGCGGAATAGTAATTAATGAAGATATGGTATTACTAAAAAAATAAATATTTAATCTTTAACTCTAAAATAATCAATAAAAAATCATTCATCGTAGTTTTAATTTTAATTTTTAATTTTTTTTTATTATTATTTTCTTGTCATAAAAAATAAGTCAAATACTTACTAGAAAAAAAATGTGATTAGTTCTCAAATTAAAATAATATGAAATTAATATCTACAGTAGAACCTCAATAACTCAAACCTTGGTAACCTAAAAACCTCTATAACTTCAAAAAATAATATGTTCCCTTCCCATCAGAGCCCAAAACCTCAATAACTTAAAATACGCAACCTCTATAACTTCAATAAGTAATCCCTGTATTGGCCCTCAGAAGCTGAAATCTTGAAGAAACAAGAATTAGGAGAAAGTCTTCAATGTAAAAGACGAAAAATTGCCGAATTCCCTAATTTAGAACAATGTTTGTTTACATGGTTCAAAAAGTGTCGAAACAAAAACATCAGTGTTAGTGGATCCATGAAAGAAGACCTTGAAAGAAAAAGCTAAAGAGTTCGCTAATTCGCTGAAAATCAAAAATTTTAAAGCCAGTAATGGCTGGTTAGAGAATTTTAAGAAACGACATTATTTAGCATTTAAAAACCTTTGTTATTAACCTATCCCTAACATAGACCCTTCATAACTTAAAACCTCTATAACTTAAAATATTTTGGGTTTCCCTTACACTTCAACTTATCTAGGTTCTACTGTATTTTAAAGTATTTAAGTTGTTGATACTAAGTTTGTTCAAAAGAAAAGGGTGAATTTTGAATTATTTAGAAAAGTATTTATTTATTCATCAATATCCATTTTGTTCTCTTCAAGGTAATTCCCCTCAGACATAATACACTTATACCAGCGCTTTTTCCAATCGTCGAAGTTCTTCTTAAATGCGCTTTTTGGAATGACCATCAGTTCGTTCTTCAATTCCGACTTTATCTCGTTATTTGTAGCAAAACACTTTCCTTTCATTGGTCTCTTCAGTTTTGGGAATAGGAAAAAGTCGCGGGGAGCCAAATCTGGTTTATACGGTGATAAAGACATGATTACAGTATTGTTTTAGGCCAAAAAATCACGAACAAGCAATGATGTGTGAGCTGGTACATAATCGTGAAGCAGAATCCATGATTTGTTTTTCCACAATTCCAATCGTTTGAGCCTTATTGCTTCACACAAACGTTGCATAACTTCCTTGTAGTATTCCTTATTAACAAGAACTCATGATACACCACGCCATTGTAATCGAAGAAAACAGTGAGCAAAACCTTCACATCTGATCAAACTTGGAGTGCTTTTTTATAGCGCTTGTTCCATTTATGCTACAGTCTACATTTTAAGTGCGTTGAAGCACTTTATTCCATTTTTAATACAAAATTTAATACAGATTATTTGATCCATTTTTTAAGCAAAAAATTGAAGAACACACAAAAGCGTGACTAACTTTTTCAGTTGTCAAAAACAAACTTCTAATCCAAAAGGACTGATAATATAAACTAAATATATATATATATTGTATACATTTTTAGTTACTTTATTAATTTTTTTAGAAGACGAAATTATGAATAATTCATAATAAATTAATAAATTTATAATTGTCAAAAAAATGGAATCTTTTCTTTAAAAAAATGTACATTAAATTTTCAAGAATATAACAAAATATATATGTGAGTATATGGAATTAGTTTTTATAATCAGTATAGAATTATTAGATTCAATTTAATTTTAACAAAAATAGCTTAAATAATAAACTCTTAAACAAGCTATTGTTTTTTTTACATTAATTATAAAATAAATATCCATTTCACGTTATTTTATAAGAAACTCACCGATAAGACACGATGGTTCATTTGTTGTCATTCTTGTATTGTAAAAGGGACGTGACTGGATAACGATGTCGATTCAGTATTGGATGCTGGGGAAGAATCAAGTCCATCAGGAATGATCAGCTTTCCTATAAACATACAATTTTTTTTTACATAATTTTAAAAATTAATAATGATAATTGTCTACCTACTATATATACCATATATTAATAATTCAATAAATTACAACAATATTTTCATTTAATAATAAATAATTAACTTAATAATTTATTATTATATTTAATTTGTATTTATTATTAGTAGGTAAATGATAATTTAATTATAGAAAATATAATAATTAAAAGATAGATTTTTTTTGGTATTTTATTTTTATGTAATTTTATCATTTATAAAAATAGACAATTCAGCAAATCTCTAGTCAAGAATACCTGTTAAGTTCAATTATGAAATTAATTAAAAAAAAATGTTATTTTTTTTAAGAAAGATTTTAGAATCTAGTGGAAATATCTGAATTTATTCCGAAATAAACTTAGACATATTAACATTTTTAAAAATATATAGAAAGTTATTTTTATTTTTAATAATAGTAATAAGCTTAAGTGTGGAAAAAACTAATCTAATAGGTTAGAGAGAAAAGTTTAAATAGATGTTTTTTAAATGTATTTTTAACTAAAAAAAAATAATAATAATAATAAAAATGATTAAGTGATATTGTTTTTCTCCCACTGAAGGGATAAACAATAGATAAACCTTTCTCTTATTTCTTTTTCATGATCATTAAAATGTAGCAAATTATTGGGGATATTTGTCTAATGATAAATGTTCTCCAGCTGGTTGCTGGCCTGTGGCCAGATTTATTTCAATTTGATTCGTTCACTGAAAAGATTTTTCAAGCAATTCATTTGCCAACAATCTTAAATTTCTTTTAAATAAGATAATGAATTTTGAGAATTTTAGCAACTTTCATAAACCCAAAAAGAATATAGATTTATAATTTTATCAAATCCTATAAATAAATAGCTATATTTAATTTTTAAATATATCTCTATATAAAAGATAAACAACATACGGATGTAAAAACAAAAGATACCGGTAAATGAAATGGTAAATGTATCTATAATATTTCCGTTAGAGACTCAACCGGTGAATGCAACATTTGTATTTATTTATTTCTTTGTTTTTATTATAATAATTATATAACAAAAAGTATTTCATCCTTGATATAAATAAATGATTCATATTAAAAAATTAAATTAAAAATTATTTTTTTGTTTTGGAAATATAAATAGATAACATCAAAAAAACTTCTCAATCATTCTTCATTAACATGAAATTTTTAAATGCTATTGATGAAATAAAATAGGATAATTATTTTTTAAATAATTTGGACACATAAAACACTAGCTTATAATGATTATCTCCATCCAATTCCTATTCTCTCCTAATTTCCTCATATGTTTTTACTATCTCGCAAGAATTAGTATTGCGGTCACGAAAATTTTCGATGTCGAGATTTAGATGTTTTAAAGGTCCCTGAGTCATTTTCACTAAGGTTGAGAAAAATGTCTGTATGTGTGTGTATGTGTGTGTATGTAGACAAGATTATTCTTTATTCAAAATTCGTAGATTTCTATCAACTTTTGAGAAATGTAGCTCATCCGAAAGAGGGCCATTACCTACAACCTTTTCATTTTTTTTTCCTCTAACCTGACCGAAAAAATAAAGATATATGTTTGATAGTTTTTCACATGATTAAAAATTGTATAAAACTGCTATATATAGAATTTCAGCTTGATTGATAAGCTGAAAGTACAGGAATTAATTTTTCAACACTGCAAATCACGCGCCAGCACGTGACTTGGTGCCATCAACAAAGAGCCAAACACGCGCTGGTTTAATAAATATTATTTATTAATTTTAATTTATAATTTATAATTAATTAAATTTAATTTAAATATAAAATGATTTATTTAATCCAATTCAAATTGCGAGAGAGTCGAGTGGAGACACTCCAGATTTTTTTATCGCATTTTTGTTCTACCCTATCCTCTGGTTGATTCTCAAAAATATCCCCGTAAACAATATTTCTTTTGCAAACGTCATCGTTATTACACACATTTATATAATAAAAAATATGATAATTTTGTCAATATTTTTTAAAATAAATTCTTATATATGGTGAAATTAAAGGTTTGTAATTTTATTTTCAGGTTTCCAGATTGTAGGAATCTTTTTATTAACCCAAGACAAATATTATAATCTTAGTTATTATTTTAAATAAATAAATTTATCTTTTATTAAATAAAACTGAGACTTAATTTGAGTTTAATTAATAGATCTATTAAGTTTTCTCACCTAAGAAAATAATTTTTATTTTTTTTTTTATTTTATTAATATGTATTACCTTGTAGACCAGTCATCTCGATTTCTTTCGCACTACATTCGGGCGTATCCACTGGATAAGTTGCGTCGAATCGACTAAAATCGACAGAATATTGACCAGTCTCTCTTTTAAATTCAATTAATGGATCAAATCGACGACCCCATAAAATTTCTGAAGGTAAATAGGAACTTCTTGCTTGTGTTGTCATTCCAGTCGACTCAACCACACCTAGATAATCAAAATGACATAATAAATTCCAAGTTATAAAACATGCTATCTAAAGTTTTTAATTTTTTTTTTTTATTTTTACTTTATCTAAGAAAAATATTAAAAGAATAAATTTGAACTATTAGTAAGTATTATATTTGATTAAGAAATTACATTTAATAAAATTAAAAAAAATATCATAAAATAAAAAAAATATTATATATTTTTACAACGTTTTTATCAACTTCACTTCATGCTTGTCTGTCTGTTCGCTCAAATGAAAAATTGCAATCGATCTTTCATCCACTTTAAATTGAGCTAGGCTCTTCTGAAATTTTTTGTAGACATTTACATGAGTACCTACAAGATATGGAAGAAATATAATTGAGCAATTAAATATAATTTGCGAATAAAGCTAACTCCTTTAGATTTAGTGCATTTAATTTTTGTCAACTCCATCTGAAGCATAAATATTGATTTACAATTTGAAAATAATTAAAAATATTTTATATCATTAAAATTAATGATGGTGATGAAAATTAAAAATGAATTTTTTTTTAATCATATCCAGAGTCATTGAGAGAGGGGTAAGTTTCCAGTTAAAGAGCCTCTGAAAGAGACCTTTTATTTTATTTGTTTCCGCCATGATCCCAAGCGGAGAGTGATTCCCAGAGAAAAGTAAAAGTCGTTACCAAAATCGCTTTACGGGAATCTTATCTCTTGGTTCCTACCGCTTACGTTTTCTCCTACACCCACAATGTATATTTGTATTTGTATAATGTTTATTTACAAAAAAATTTTAATAAAAATTGTTATTACCTGATAGAAATAACATCACCCTTCATATGTAAGAATAATAAGTACATAATATTTTTATATTTATTAATAAATTCTAGATATATAATTAATTATAAGTAAATTTATTTTGTACCTATTTTGAAATGTATTAGAATTTAATAATAAATATATAGCATGTTTATTTTAGGCCTTTTTTCTTTGATAAATATAATAATTAACAAATTGTTATATTTTCTATTATTATATTAAAAAGTATAAAATAATTAAAATATAAAAAAAATTATAAAACGTTTTTCTCGTGGTCTAAAAAGAATAAAATAATCTTCAATCTATGATTTGCTTCAAATACAACGAAAAAAGTTGGGCGCACGCTTGATAACGACTGCAGAATAAGCAGCCGAAACGTTGTACAGTTATTTTAATTTAATAAATAATTTATATATATTAAATAAAAATTCCCTTAATAAGTATGTAGTTTTATTTATTCTTTTTCAATCATTTATTATTTTTAGACCTCGAGGAAAACGTTGTTTTTTATTTTAATTAAGTATAATATAATTTTAAAATATACAAATTAATTGTAATATCTATAAAATATAAAAAAATCACACCACAGTTCTGTTGCTTAGAAAATATTTGGAAATAAGTAAATATTTAATAAATTTAAAAACCAAATAGGAATATGTATTTAAATTTCCTTAGCTTATACCTGTACCTAAAATTATATAGGCTATATAAAAGTTAGGTTATATAATTTTTGGAAAATAATAAAATTTGTAAAGTTAAAGTAAAAAGTGACGCAAAAAAGTGATTATCCTCATCAATATGTGTGTTCATATGTATGCACTTACCCTACTTATTTAATGAATATTTTTCTTGATAATGTCTTAAGAAAATATAACTTAGAATGTAGCAATCAAAAAACATTAAACACATAAAAAATTTAAATGCAAAAATAAATAATTAATAATTTATCCCTGCTACCCCGATGATATTTAAGTAAATAAGTTGACCTGTGGCCAGGTCCGAACCGACCGACGGTTTGAAATAAATTAATTTCCGGCTACAGAAACAATTTCAAATAATTTTAATATATCTATTAATGTAATAAAAACAGATATGGATATAACATAAATATTTTTAATTTTATTTTATTTATAATATATAGCTGGGGTAGCCGGCGTTGCCGGCGTTACCCGAGGCTGTGACGTCATGAAGGGCTGGGTGACGTCATATAATTTTAAATTAAGAAAAACATAATGAAGATGATTTTTCCCGAGGATAATATCAATACATTCGTGGTGATATGTAAAAAAATCTCCTTATGTGAAATTTGGTGCGAAAATAACCCTTCCCTTCTTATCGTCGATCGCTAATACTACCACTTCCGGTTTCCGGATTTGCACCAAAAGTTGATCAATTCATCCCACTGATGCATTAAGTAAATATACCAAATTTCATCAAAATCCGTTAAGCCGTTCAGGCTGTACACATCTATACGGACGGACAGACGGACGGACAGACGGACAGACATCATTCTAAAAATACTTTTTTCTGTTAAGAAAATGCATGATTCGTGGAGATGTAAAAATCTCCACATGTGAAATTTGGTGTGAAAACAATACCTCCCTTACTATCGTCGGTCGGTAATAAAATTCTCTATTTCTCTATTAATAGTTGAATTTAGAAGGTAAAATATATGGTTATAATTATATATCTGTTAATAATTTAATCATAATAATAATCTTTTAATTAAAATAATTGAATGAATTTGATAATATTTTTCTAATCTAATAAATAAATAAAGATAAAAACAATAAATTTTTTTTTACCGAAGTGATAATTTAGTGTCTGTCAAAAGAAAATTCTTAATTTGTTTTTCTTATTTTTATTATTTTTATTTTTATTTATTTATAGATTAAAAAAATAAATATATTTTTTTAAAATATTTGATAAAATTGAATGCCTACCTACCTTCAAGGAGAACCACAATTTCAAATCTTGATCGGGACAAATCTTGTGGGCGTAAATTATAAAGTGGACTCTGGGCATCAATCCGATGAACAATTGTCGTGGGCCAAATGAAAAACAACCTATCCTCACGTCCATCTCCGCCAACCACCATCTCTTGTTGATGGAAAGGGAGGAGTTCGCCCTCGCAGGTTACCTGATTTGTGAAATTGTTATCTAACATTAATTGAAAATATATAACTACATTAGATTCTTGACTTTTGAGAGTGGCAGATTCAATAAATAATAAAAGAAAATTAATAATAATAATAATATATGAATATACTGGATTCTCGGGTTACGAATGTCCTAGGTTACGTTTTACGGTTTTTGAGTTCTGGGTGGAGGAAAATAAAAAAAAAGAAAAAGATACTGTGAAAACAGAGATTTAATGTGATGTAATAATAGTTTAATGTAGTTACAGCTAAATAAAATTTGTAAAAGAAATAGCAGCTATTAAGGCTATTAATTTATTTGATGATGTTGCGATGACACATTCCAAAATTGTGTTAAAAAACTATAAAAATTAATAAAAAACTATTTAAATTAAAAAAAGTTAGATATGAGGGATGAATATGAACCAACATTATCGAGAAAAGTTAAACTTCTCTATCTGGGGTCTATGGGACGGGGTCAACCCAGCTCCAGGATCAAAATTGGAAAAACTACGTGATAGCGCCTGCGATCAAGAAAATCAAGGTAAAGGTTGATAAGACACCTAATTGATATAACCGATTTGATAGGCGTTGTCCTTGCGTAGGACGTACAAAAGTCAGAGGTTTTTTTTTTATTATTATTTGTGGATAGACCCTAAGGAACACGCAGATCTTTAAAGAGAAATTTTTAATTATTGAATTTCCGTAAGCCCGAACTCGAGTCCTCAGTGTGGTAGACTGTCGTGCTAACCACTAAACCATTGAAGAATACAATATTGTTTATTAATAATTTTTTTTTATAATAATTTCTGGTCCGGGCCGAATTAATTGCATTTATATAATTTATATAATTTGTTATGAGAAATATTCTTTCGATTGCGAGTTACCTTCCGGAACGAATTAAACTCGTAACCTGAGGTTCTACTATATATATATATATATATATATAGGTATGATTAATGTATAAGACTTTAATTATTCATTTTGATTAATAATGGAAGATTTAGACATATATTATTTATTATTTTTAATAAACTAATCTTTTAATGTATGTCCCTCCATCAGTTTCTAACATAGATAATATCTAACTAAGATTGAATCTATTTAGTTTTTTTATTTTGTATATTTGCAATTAAAAATATTTTGATTAAAATAATCCTAATATTTAAACTCACAACAAATCAATGGTACTTTGAGACCATATTCAGAGATTTCTTCCCTCTTCCTTGTTTTATTATATAATATTTTAACATTTGATAAAAAATTTAAAAGATAAAAGCATTGTAAATTTTTTTTCTAAACCATTTGTAGAAATTTTGGATTAGTTATTTCTTGATTCCATTTTTGTGTTGTTTATAACATTGAACAAAAACAAATTATAAATGTAGGATTACCTTTCTGCTGATGTATTGTGCACGAACGTGAGCCTCGACTATATGCGACTTTCTCATGTCCCCAACACGAAACATGAGACATAATTCTCCGTTACGAAGACATATCACAGCATTTCGACTAAATAATAATGTTTGGGTTCGTTTTTTTGGCCGAGAAAGTTTTGCAAACACAACACCCACCATAAAAGCCTAAACATAAAAATGGAAAAAAAAAATTAATTAATTATTTGTTAATATTTCAATATTTGTAAATATTTATTTATTGAAAACTGCTGAATATACTGATCATATCAAGTTTATTCTTTATTCGAATAAGGAAAGAAAAATATTATCTATAGTTGGTAAGAATGTTGAGTAAAAGATGCATCAGCATTTAGCATCATGAAATGTTATAATTAATTATTACATTCATTTTTTTTTTATATTATATAGGTATAGATAGTTCAATTTATAAAAACCTTATCAGCTAATAAAAGAAAGAATATATGACTTCTCTAATGGCTCGTCCGACAGTGAATATAAAATAATATTAATTTTATAGTAATTCCCACATAATTATAAAAATAGATATTTTGTTCAAATTGAATCTTTATATATATATAATAATAATATAATATATCATATAATAATATATAATAATCAATTACTAATTAAGTTAATCCTTTAATTTATACTAAAAGTTGTAATTTTAATAATTTCCATTATTTTTAATTAATTATAATTAAGATTTACTAATATTTCTTGAAATATCATTTTAAAAAGAATATAAAAAAGTGAGTTTTTTTATAAAGTCTAATACTTACATGTATAAATGAATTTATAATATAATAGTTTAAATATTTACTTTTAATTTTAATAATTTTCATAATACTTTAATTTTATTGACATAAAAACATATTGACATTAATTAATTTAATAAAGATAAAACAATATAAGTCACCATTACAAAACGATTTTCAAAATGTCTCTAAGTAATTTGTGAATTTCTAAAATATAATTCACAAAGAACCAATATCAGAATTCGAAAGACAAATTTTGTTTGTGTAATATGATATGATAGAAGATAAATAAAATAATTATCATTTCGATCAACGTAATTTAATTAATTCCAATATAAGGTAATTAAATTGAATGGTCATCCAGTTATGGATTTAGATAAAACTTTACCAATGGGTTGCTATATATAAACTTTTTTATGCAATTTTTGCGGGTCGCTTCTAGTTTACGAGATAAAAATTATTAAAGTTTGCATATAAAACCATTGATTTAGCTACCATGTTTTATTATTTGACCATAAGAGGGCTCCATCAATTTTCTGTTTTTTTTTTTTTAGTTCTGATTAGATATAGAAATATTAAAAAAATTAATTAATTAAATAATTTCTCTACCGAACCGAAAAAACTGAAAATTAGAAATAAGTGAATAATTAATGAGTAAGTCAATAAAACATTACTTAATGATAGGGTGACCAAACGTCCCGTTTTTAGGTGCTCTGTGCCGGCGTCCCGAAAAAATTCTTCGGGACAGCCTATTGTTCCGTTTTTTTTAAATATTTAGGAGATTTCGTACTTTTTTCAAAATTTTCAATTTGGTTCTAAAAAAAAAAAAAAAGGTAAACCGTTTGTCTTGGTTTGGTGATTTAGAAATATGGTCACCCTACTTAATGACATTAATTAACTTTAATCCTTTTTACATCATAAACTAGAAGCGACCCGCAAAAATTGCATAAGAAAAGTTTATTTAGAATTAAAAAGGAACCCTCTGGTAAAGTGGTGACCATTCAATATAATTACCTTTACCCAATATAATATTAAGAGCGTCTCTAAAAATATATATAAATTAATATTCATTTTAATATAGTATTTATATATAAATAAAGTACTTATATAAAAGTATGTTATACCGATGATGTTTTAGTATTTGGATTACATTAGCACATTATTACAAATAAGAAAAGTTTGTCTCTCGCCACATCTAATTATTAATTATATATTATATAAATGTATTATATATATTATAATAAGAGAGGTAAATTTTGATTCCACTTTCCCAATTTGTACACTTCATTTCTGTAAAAGCTTTTATATTTTATTAAATAATTTCATCATGAACTGACTGAATAAAATCTATTTTTTTATTTATCTATATCTTGATGGTTTTTTTTTTACTATTTAAGTGAGTATAATATTTATTCACCTGAATCATTACTCCACAAATAGATTGCAAACACATTACAAAGATGGCCTCAGGACACTCTTCAGTTGTACTTCTCGAGCCATAGCCAATGGTGTGTTGTGTTTCCACACTGAATAAGAAACAGGAGGCAAATCCAACGATTCCTGTAACGCACGGTTGCCAATCTTCATTTATTTCCCCGGTGTAGTTGCTTACTCGAGCTAACTAATAAAATATGGGTTAAATTTTGTTTAATAATATTATCATTTGGATAAACTTACAATGGGATTATTTTTTGGTTCGAGATCACCATGAGTAATGACAATAATCCACCATATTATAGCGAAGCACAACCAGGAGAGTACAAAATTAAGGGCGAAAACAAGTAAAGTCCATCGCCATCGGGCGTCCACAAGTGTGGTGAAAATATCCTAAAAATATATATATCTAAATTTTAAAATATTTTATCATATTTATTTTTAATTCTTAATGGATAGTTTTATTTTTTTGTTTTTGCTTGTACATTGAATTAATATTTATGAAACAATATATTTATAATTTGTCTAATGAAATTGCAAAATAAATCAAAAATAAAAAAAGTATAAATTCAAATATAAAATATATGTTTACATTTTTAAATTTAATATTACAATTGAAACCATGTGTTGTGTTATAATTGAATCATTATATATATATATATATACATATATTATATATATGAATATATATTAAGTCAATGATTAGACAAATTCTTAAAAATAATATTTTTTCATTTTTCATCAATCAGATTTATTTTAATATATATACTATGTAGATATATAAGATTTTCATTATTAATTATTTGTTCAAGTGACTGATGAATAAATTATAGCATATAAAAAAAAATATTGAAAAATAAAATATGAGATTTTAAAACATTAAAAAGATTTTTAAAAAATTATGTTCAATTTGTATAAAAGATAAGAATACGATATGATTTATTTAAAAAAAAATGATTTGTAATAAAATTAAACATTAATTCCCATTAAATAATAATTTGATTAACATCTAACTCATCAGGTTACTCAAAATCAAATATGAAATAATTTGGTATACTAATATTTAAATTTGAAACAAAAAATGTTCATTCTGTATTTAATAACTAATAAACTGACATTAAATTTGATAACAATTAATTGTTGTCCAAAATTCAAAATTCAAAAAATACTTTGGATTGATTGAAAACATAAATTATATATATTATAACATCATTGAACATTTAATAATTAATAAATATAATTGATTATTTAATAATATTATTAATAATTTATACATAGATAATCAAATATTTGTATATATATAATTCGATATATGTAGTATTTTTCTTGTGATTTAATACTAATAAATTTTAAATAATGCTAACTTTTATTTTTATTATTAAGTGAATTTTGAAATGTAATTCAAACAAAAGAGATAAGTTATCACCTTAAGATATCTTCTTCGTCGTTTTGCAACTTTCCCTTGGACAACATTACATTCCCCATTCTTTAGAATAATTCGTCTACGTAGCCTTCTTGAACCAAACAATGTGTGACGATATCTAAAAATAATAAATTATATTGAAATTTTCTGTGTCAATGTCATTTTTAAGAAAATCCATAAATTTATATAAACTGAATATGATACATTTTCTGTTTTACATAAAGTTAATTTCTAATCAGACATTTTTATAATTTCTTTTATATGGAAAATGTTTATTTTAAATTTAAGTCATATACAAGACACCAATTAATTATTATTCTATTAATAAAACGTATTTATATTCTCACTAAACTGCGGTTATTTTTAATGTAAATCTAATATAAAATAAATGAGTTGAAAGAAGACGACATACATATATCTTCTTATTTATATTTAAAGAATGTTGCCGGAAAATTTATTTGAATGAATCATAGTGAGAATGAAGCTAATAAAACATTGATATTTAAAATATTAGACAAAATTGGGTTCATAAAAATAATTTAAAAATCTTTAATATAAAATAAATATTAAAATTAATATATATATATATATTCTTAATCATTAAAATTCAATTAATTAAAATTTCCATTAATTTATCAAATATAGCCTCTTATCTTTTCATGTACAACGACAAAATAACTAAACAGATAAAAATATAAATCAATTATAAACTAATTAAATACTAACTAATTATATATATATTTAATAAAATATAATTGTGAAATGTTCATAAGAGTACATAGTTTATTTATATTAATGTAATATATTTAGTTATATTATCTATAAAATTTGGTGAATTAATAATAAGTAGAGATTCAATAACAAATTTATTATACATTATATACATATTTATTTAATTAACTCCGCCATAGCCGGTCCCAAGCCCGTGTTGAGAAAGGAGGAGGGTTCCTAGTGAAGTTAACATCCTTTATTTTATTTTATTGGTAATTGTTTAGTGAAACCGATGTATGATGGATTTGGATAAAACTTTACCAGTATATTCCTTTTTTAATTAAGCCAGCGGTTTCCAACCTGTGGGGCGCGCCTCCTTTGGGGGGCGCGAGACTGTTACAAGAGGGGCGCGTAGGTATTAGAACCAATTTCAAGTGTTCAAGTGCCCTCGAAGGCAATTCAAGTTCAACTTTTGAAAATTTTCGATTTTTTTTTCAATTTTTTTCCAATATGGTTCTAAAAAATAAAAAAGGTCAAATGATTTTGCGACACTCTGAATCATGCCCCACTCCTGTTGTTATATTATTTCAGAAATGTGCCCGACTATTGAAAAAGGAAATTAGATTATTACAAGAATTAAGGGGGCGCAAGAATTTTTTTTAGAAAAAGGGGAGCGCCGGTACAGTAAGGTTGGAAACCACTGCCCTAAGCAGTATGTGGCGGTGGCTTTTAGTTTACCAGATAAAAATTATTAAAGTTTGCTTATAAATCCAATAATATTCTATTTAGCTACCATGTTTTATTATTTGACCACCAGAGGGCTTCATCAATTTTCTGTTTTTTTACTTTCCCGCATACTTCGTATAAGGGAAGTATTGGAATCGTCAAAAATTTCGACTTCGAGATTTCGATAGATCTTGACGTTTTAGACCTCCCTGAGTCTGAAAATACCATTTTTCGAATTATGTCTGTGTGTGTATGTATGGATGTATGTATGTAATGTCTGTGAGCAAATTTACTCAGAAACTAATCAAGCTAAGACTTCGAAATTTGGTACACCGATATTATTCACAGTTTGTAGATTTCTATCAAAATTTCGTCAGATGTCAATGTAAAAATAAACAATAGCTTGTTTAAGAGTTTATTATTTAAGCTATTTTTGTTAAAATTAAATTGAATCTAATAATTCTATACTGATTATAAAAACTAATTCCATATACTCACATATATATTTTGTTATATTCTTGAAAATGTAATGTACATTTTTTTAAAGAAAAGATTCCATTTTTTTGACAATTATAAATTTATTAATTTATTATGAATTATTCATAATTTCGTCATCTAAAAAAATTAATAAAGTAACTAAAAATGTATACAATATATATATATATTTAGTTTATATTATCAGTCCTTTTGGATTAGAAGTTTGTTTTTGACAACTGAAAAAGTTAGTCACGCTTTTGTGTGTTCTTCGATTTTTACTTTCCCTCATACTTCGTATAAGGGAAGTATTGGAATCGTCAAAAATTTCGACTTCGAGATTTCGATAGATCTTGACGTTTTAGACCTCCCTGAGTCGGAAAATACCATTTTTCGAATCATGTCTGTGTGTGTGTATGTATGGATGTATGTAATGTTTGTCTGTGAGCAAATTTACTCAGAAACTAATCAAGCTAGGACTTCGAAATTTGGTACACCGATATTATTCACAGTTTGTAGATCAATTTTTCGTCAAAATCGGTTAACCGGAAGTGGTACTTTACCTAATCTGGTTGCGTTTACCTTTCAAGTAAAGTACCAGTTTGCTTCGAGATATTTGCTTCATATTTTGTATATAGATTTAAAAATATGAAAAAAATTCAGATACCAAATTTCATCATGATCTGACTACCGGAAGTGACATTTTACCTATATAAGTAGCGTTAGGTGTAAATTATAAATATATATGTGTTAAACAATTTTACTTTATAATTTAAATTAATTAGTTTGTTTATTTTTATTGTTGTTAAAACATAATAATAATAACCTAATTACCTATTTTTTTTATAAGTTCTGATTAAATATAGAAAAATTTTAAAAATTAATTAAATAATTTTCCTATAACTAAACCGAACTTATAAAAACCGAAAATTAGTGAATAAGTTAACAATTACTGAATTAATTAAATTATTTCTCATTCGTAACTAGTTTATATGCAAACTTTAATAATTTGTATCTCTTAAACTAAAAGCGACCGCCACATACTTCTTAAAGAAAGTTTGTTTTGAATCAAAAAAAGAATATACTGGTAAAGTTTTATCAAAATCCATCATACATCGGTTAGACTAAACAATTACCATTTTATTTTATTCATTTGTTATTAATGAAGTTAGCAGCCTGTTGGGGTAAAAACTGAACTCTCGAAGAGCCATAGAAAAGATACATTTAATTACAATTGAATATTTATATATTATTTATTGTTATAAAGCATTCTTAATTATATATTATTATTTAATATTATAGTAAAATTTCCCTATTATATAAATATATAATCATTAGTTTTTCAGTATATTTAATATATATATATATATATACATATATATAGTATTATAAATAAAAGATGATCTTATCCTATATAAATATCATAAAAATATTAATAAATGTAAATAATTATTTAAATGCATTTTAAATAATATTAAAAAGAAAATGGCTTGCAAAAGAAATGAGTCATAATTAATGGATTAAAATTTTATTAACCCCGGGTAGAAAATGAAGTGTTGACCCAACCTACGACTCAGAGATCATTTGGCATCGCTTAGTGGTTTGATGACGTTTCCAGTCTTTTTTTCTTTTAACTAAACGATCGTACTTCTCGATCATACAATGGTGTCGGGTCGCCCTATATATAAACACACCGATACGCACACGAAAGTCAAAGCAATCAAAACTCTCGCGACATTGCATCTCGCCAAAAATAATAGCATAAAACCTCGGAGACGATGCTATTACTTATATAAGCAACTAGAATTTAAACGAACCCTTTACAAAATATCGAGATGCTATTACTTTTTAAGTAAGATAGAAATATTCCACAAATTAAAATTAATATAGTTAAATTAATATAAATTTAACTTCAAATGATATTATATTCATATATAAAATTATACTTTTAAATATTTCTAATATTTATTATATATCATGTTCATTTAACCTTTAAAGAAAAATAGGATATTCAATTTTTCCGATTTAATTGGTAATTGTTTACAAAACGGGAATTTCCAGGAATTTGGATGAAGCTTCAACTGTTGATTCCTTGTTTAATTCCAAAGATACTTTTCTTATAAAATTTTTTCCTGGTTTCTTCAAGTTTACGAGATAAAAATTATTAAAATTTTCAAAAAAATTCATTTACATTCTATAATATTTAGCTACCATGTTTTATTCATTTGACCAGCAGAGGACTCCACTAATTTTTTTTTTTTTTTGGGTGGGGTTCAGTTCGGTTTGGTTATTGAAAATTAAAAACATTAATTAATTAAATAATTTTTTTTATATCCAAACTGAACTGAAAATCCCGAAAATTAGTTAATAAGTGAGTAATTTTTGAGTCCAAATGCATAAAACAACTATTAATATTGCTGTCAAACGGAATGTTAATGGCTAATTATATGCAAATTTAAATTTTTATCTCGTAAACCAAAGAGACTGGGAAAAATCTTATAAGAAAAGTTTCCTTGGAATTAAACAAGGAATCCTTACGTATAGTTTCCTCCAAATCCCTAAAGATTCCCGTTTTGTAAATATAATTACCATTTAATTTATTAAAAAAAAGAGATTAAATAGTTTTTATTTTAGAAATTTAATTATAATAATAATAATAATAATTTAGAAACAATCAGTTTGTTTTCTATGTGCATTTCAGTAGTTACACCATTAGATGTTTTCTTATTATCTCATCGTTCATTGTTAGAAGATATATTATATTATAAAAAATTTGTTTCATGTTCTAAATTTATTTAAAATTAACATAAGAAGATTTCGATTTTAAGAGGGATACGTAGATATTAGAAATGTTATGATAATAATTTTCAATGATAACTCAAGGAGAAAAAATTTCTGCTTAAACCCTTCCATCAATTTCAATTATGATGGGGCATTAATTATCTTATCTATTTTTATACTTTTAACAATTGTTTTTCAATTAAATTTAAAAATATTTATATTCTATATATATATATAAAAAGGTTTTTGTCTGCACATTGCTCAGAATTTAAATTTTTTTGCATATCTTCGTGTTTCATGATCTATAGAATCCAAAAGTAAATTTAGAATTTTTCATGTCTGTTTGTCTGGACGCTGTGGATGGACAATGTAGGAAGGGACGTGAGAGAGATGGGACAGGGTAGGAGTTAGATGGTTCTAACTCAAAATAGGGACATTGGAGAAATGTGGCTGTTGCGGCCAAGAACTTTCGAGTAACGTAGAGGTAGATAAATAGATAGATATATATAACATATACAAAAATAATATATAATTAATATACATATTAAATTAAAATATATTTTAAATAGTAACACAAAAAATGAATGTTTTATATAATATACTGATTGAAACAAAATGGATGAAAACTTTTTACATACAGACTACCAAATACCATGTATCATTGGGGGTAAAGGGGGCAGAGCCGCCGTCTAGGTGTGAAGAGCGCCGAAGTAATTGTATATATATTTGATCGTAATATACTCTTATATTTATAATAATATGGAATTTATATTATTTTGTACTCACAACAATACTAGAGGACTGTTTTTATTGATTTAAAATATTTGAAACTTATTGAATTAATACCTATCAGGATATTGTTGCAAGAAAGTTATTAAAAAATTTTTAAAATATTAATTTTTATATTATATTTTAAATATTAAGTGAAAAAAAATACTTAATCAATATTTTTGTTACTAAAAAATTTTAGAATAAATATTTAATTATTAACTACAATATTATGTGGGACAGACTTTAATAAATAACTAAGTATATATAAATTAATTTATTATCAGCTTAAATGTCTTGAACTGAAAATACCTCAGCGTGTCCACTAACAATGTTTAAAGAATTTCTTTTATATTTTTGAACAAAATAACTCTGAGGAACAACTAACAAATTTATCTTTTTAATTTACAAGACCTGACAGATGAATTTTATGTCTCCTCTTAAATTTCTTGTTAATTATTTCCGTAAAAAATATAAATACACTTCTCTTAAAATATTATTAATGTAGTATATATATATATATATATATATATACACCTAAAATATAAATATATCATGTAATTATTCAGTATTCTAAATCCTAAATTTAAAAACAAATAATAGATTCCTATTGTTTAAAAAAAAATAAAAAAAATTTGAAAAATATCTATTTGTATCCGGATTTTTTATTATTAATATCTGTTATTTATAAGTAATGCATCAGCAAAAATGTGTTGTCTTAGTTGATTATGTTAATTAAGACAAATAAAAGAAAATTTGAAATGTGATGCGACAGATTCTTGATCTTGGATAACTTTGAAATCCATTTCGACCATTTGGTAACACAAATGAATAAATTTATATAGACAGAAGTAATATATATTATACAACATTCATGACCAGACGATTATGTAGATATAAATTTAAATTCTGTTTCTAAATAAATAATTGAAGAAAAGCCAGAAATATATAAATTTGATGTAGATAAGATAATTAAATCAATACATTAAATCAATATAGTACAAAACCAAAATAGATCCGAATTATTGTTATAATACATATATTATAAATATATTTAAAGGTATATTCCTATTTGATCTAATAATTTTTTATAATAAATTAATTTCAAAATTTTATTGACAATAATTTATTTATTAAATTAGTAAATAAGTAATAAATATTTTATTCTTTCCTTCCCACTAATGTGAATATATTATTTACAAATAAAATAAATATTTTAAATTTAAAAGAATAGAGTAATTGGACTTTTTTTATATAGATCACTGGAATTTAAAATAATTATATTTATTAAAAAATGAGCTGTGGCCAGGCACAGAACCGACCGACGATTTGAAATAAATTAATTTCCAAACAATATTATATATATATATATATATATAAAGTATCAAAAGAAAAAAATTTCAAACTTGAATTAAAATGACGAAATTATATAATCTTAGTTTTTATTTTTAGTTTATTTAATCAATTATTAATTACTACTAAATTTTAAGTGAAATATTTTGGGACAATGAATATAAAATTAATACTTTGTAAACTACCACTTCCCGTTTCCGGATATACACCAAAAGTTGATGAATTCGTGGTACTGATGCATTAACTAAATATACCAAATTTTATCAAAATCCGTTGAGCCGTTCAAGCTATACACGTTTATACGGACACACAATGAACAGATAGACGGACGGAGAGATATCAAACTAAAATTACTTTTTTCTATTAACAAATTGAAGATATGTAAAGATATGTGACTATATGTAAAAAAATCTCCTCATGTGAAATTTGATGTGATTTGATTTGTTCCCTCCCTATCGTCGGATGGTAAAAAATTGAACAATAAATAAAATATCATGTTTGAAATGGGAGATTTCAATGACAAAAAATTAAATTGACTGTAATCGTTTTAATAATAAACTTTTCATCTTTAATTTCTAAATTACTATTGATTGTACTATTAAAAAATTATTTATTAATTAATATCGCATTAAAATAATATTTTAAGAAGAGAATAAATAAATAATTATTAAAATAAATAAAAATTTATCAATGTTTCAAATTTTGAAAAAAATAACCCAAGAATTTACATAGAAACATTATTCATCCAGATATTTGAAATTAAAATTCAAAGGGTAATAAACATTAAACATTAGTATTAACTCAATCGAAAAATTATTCAGTTATACGTGTAATAAAAAAGAATATAAAAAAAAATACGAATTAAAAAAAATTTAGGTCTGTCTGAAAGTAATGAGAAGTTCAAAGGATGTCCAATTCATTATGATTGAGTCCATATAATTTCGAAGCAACCTAAATATAAGGATTCCTTGATTAAAAATAGAAGAAAAAAAACAGCAAAGATTTATACACGGTTTAATGAAAATAGATATAGATATATTAAATAATATATAGTTTTTTATTGGTCTTGTGAAAACATAAAAAGGTGGTGAGTTTATACTTATATTTCCGGGTTAGATTAAGATAAATTCACTTTTCAAAAAGATCAAATAAATACTTAATGATTAGAAATGATTTCTTCTAATTGTTTCACATTCCATACCATTAAATTTAAACATATGCTATATGCACATCTTTCTTACAATTTCTTATTAAAAATCGGACCTTAAATTAAGTATATATTTTTTTTTCTTTTATGATTAATACTAATTCTATTGCTACTTGAATTTTTTTTAAGTCTATTTTTATAATATGATATTTTAGTAAATATAAAAAAATACATAAATAATTTATTATGTTATTATACTTTAATAATTATTTTTATAATGTTTATATGATAAAAAAAGTAAATTATTTTCATTAACTTAACAAATTTATTTTAAATATATGTATATATATTAATTAACTTAACTTATAACTATTGTGAATATATATATCTATATATATAGTATATAATTATATATATAAGTATATATGAGTATTCGTCTTTAGATTTGTTTGAAATTCAATAGACCTAATGATCTATACAAAATTTTGAATCTTCTTAATTTAATTATTAATAACTCTGATAAATGAAAATAGCATTAATTATTTGTTTTTTCTGAAGGAAATTGTTGATTTAACTGAGATCCCTACCGCCAAGAATTATAAAACGATGATCCAAATGACAATTGCTAAGAATATCTAAATATATCCCATTCCTGAGCCAAAAAGAAAAGTGTATCAAATTTAAAAATAGAATAAGAATGTGATGGTGATGAAAATAAAGAAAATACACCTTAAATTAAATCGTAAAAATTTCTATTTTAGGATAATTATTTTTTTTTTCTAAATTAATATTGAATATTATATTGAATTATAAAAAATTAAAAAGATTATGTCTGAAACAATTGAATTAAATCATTTTCATTTTTCATTATTCATTTTTTATTTTATCCAATTAAAAATCTTATCAATTTTATTTAACATTTGAAAAATGTATAATAGTATTATGATATAACATTTTGAAATTATTGTACTAATTTGAAAAAAAGAAAAGTATGGATCATTACACGATATACACTTCCTAAATCATTAATTTTATTTTTAATTTGGCTGTAGATCAATTCATATTTTTATTTTATTTTTATCATTGATTAATCATTCTGTATTTTGTCAAATTGCCATTCTTAAAAGTACTACAATTTTTAATATTATAATTATATATAATACAGTTTTACTATTAATTTTTTTTTATATATTCTTAATAAATGTTATGGTGTACTTTAATGCTTCCTTCTAGTTATGTGTGTATGTTTTCATTGTTTAAAACTGAAAATTTGATGGAATTTAAATATAATTTCAACAAATATCATAATTAATTATAATAAAAAATTATACTACATCATTAATTATATTTAAAAACAAAAGTATTGTATATATATATATATATATATATTAAATCAATTATTAAAAATGTTTTTTGAATTTTAAATAATGAAAAATTAAATTTTTATATTTAGAAATTCAAACTTAATTATCTTATTATTAGTTCCTAATAAATATATAATAAACTTTGTTTTCTTTTTATATAATTGGTCAAAATGTATTTAATATAAGAATTTTAGGACATTCTGAATATAATTCTGTAAAACTAATGAATTATCATTAATTGATTTAGAAAATTGATATAATTTTCATAGATAATAAATTGCTGAACTACAAGATTTGTGCAAAGAGTTCTAATCTTCCCAGAGTTAAAAAAACTATAAATAAATATATGTATTAAGAGAAAAGGAGTAAATATATATAGTTATTAGTTCATAGCAACAAATAAATGAGAATGTATAAATTATAAAATTGAGAACTAAAGATACAAAATTTATTTACCTATTGTTTAGGTTGTGTATATATGCTTGTTTTTAAAAATTATATATATTTTTGAATTTAAAATAAAAATTATAATTATTTCTAAATATGTAGTCATTTTAATTAAAATTTATAGTTTTTTTATTAACTTTTTTTTAAAGACAGGGATGGTTAATGACGTATCTATTTAAGACAAATTTAAAAAAAATTTAAGAATTATTTAGTAGAAACATTAATAGGGGAAGATCTAAATTTCTTTTGGCATTTCAACAATTTTTTGTTGAGTACTCCTGAACTAAAAATATACAGTCAATGAATTTAGTTGTTTGGGTGTCACCTGAAAGCGGAAATCGGTTGGTCTTTTCAAAGATATTTAAAAAACAATATTTATATTTATTTAAGTTTAAATTATATTAATATAAAACTTAATTAAAAAAAATGACTAGATATGTCATATTTTCTAAAAGAATAATTACGATATAATATAATATAAGAGAAATGTTCATTCAAACATGAAAAAATTCAAAACGTAATTATTATTCATTGGAAAAACATAAATAATGATCAAACGTATTGAAATTGGGCTGTGGATATATTAGTGCAATGGGATGTAATAAGAGTGTTGGAGTGGATATGTATTTATACCTTTCTATAAGGTAAACCCGAGAAATATGACACATAATTCGGGTTTTTGCTAAATCTTAAACGCTAATACCCATTATGACAAGATTATTGGTGTTAATGGAATCTAGGATCATTAGGATTAGGTATTCACTGCAAAAATTACACTTTTATTCTTAAAATTATTAAAATTTACAAAAATAAAAAAGTCAACTATTTGCAATATCCCAAAAAAGAGTGGTGATTTGCGGAGCTGGTGCAGGGGATATTGCTTATGGGAAATTACATGTAAAACTAAAATAAAAACTCATATAGTAGAAATGTTTAAATATTATTATCTAATAAAATATCAAATATTTAAATAAAAAATTTTGGAAAACAATAAAAAATGATAATGTTGCCATTTTCTAATGAAAAAAATAAATATGAAAAAATTTACCTTAAAAATTTTCACAATTTTAATAATAACATTTTAAGTAATAAATTATCCACCAATTCAATATAAATAATATGTATGAAGAAAAAAGCACATTAATTTTAAAAACTATTATTTTTTCATATATATAAGATTATTTTATTTTAATTATTTTTAATGATTTTCTTTTGCGATAAATAAGATTGGTAGTTGAAATATCCTGGATTGATGAGAAATTTGTAATGAATAATTAAAGATATGGTGATTACAAATTCAGAATTTTTCCTTGCTGATAGTTATTGTAATATATTTGTGTTTTCGAGTTTGATGTCAACTTTAATTAAAATTAGATCCCCATTTCGGAAATTCTAACATCACAATATGTCCTCTTAATTTTCTAATTAAGTGTTAAAGGGAAAAAACGGATACTCATATCTGTGACAGGAAAATAGCCATTTTGTCCATCTCTTGTTGAAACTTTGTTGAACCTTGTTCAATTCTATCTAAGAAGATTTATTAATTATTAAGAGAATTTTTATTAAAAGACCACATTATTTGTATAAAATTATTTATTAAATTAAAACTAGCTGCTCCGAGCGCCTTCGGCGCTCCTCACACCTAGACGGGGGCTCCGCCCCCTGTACCCCCGAGTGATACATAATATTTGGTTGAAAGTCTGTATGTAAAAGGTTTTCATGCATTTTGTTTCAATCAGTATAAGTAGATAAGACATGTATTTGTTTTCTTGTAAAATATATTTTAATTTAATCAGTAAATTAATTATATATTATTATTGTATATGTTATATTTATCTAACTGTGTCTCTACAGTTTTCGAAAGTTCTTAGCCGCAGCATCCACATTTCTCTAAGCGTCCCTATCCTGAGCTACAACCAAATCCTACCCTGTCCCATCTCTCCCATGTCCCTTCCTTCATTGTCCACCCACCTTGGTCCTTGGTCTTCCACCGGATGTTTCCCAATCGGTTTCTCCCAATTTCTAGTTTCTCCAATTCCAACCGCCTTCTCGATTTTATAACCTTAACTATATCTGGACATTATTTCTCGTTATGCCATCTCCGCCATCCCCCTGTGACCTCATCTTCTTTTGGCCTATAAATGCTGCGAACAATATTAATCTCAAAAATACTCCAAATCTACTCTCGTCTCCCAGAGTCATCGATAGGGTGACCAAACGTCCCGTCTTTAGGTGCTCTGTCCCAAAAATGTCTTCGGGACACCCTACTGTTTTTTCAATATTTAGGTCATTTCGTAATTTTTTTTTCAAAATTTTTTCATTTTAGTTCTAAAAAAAAGGTATACCGTTTGTCCCGGTTTGGTGTTTTCGAAATATGGTCACCCTAGAGATCGATCAACATGAAAAATAATTGTTTTATATATTTTAATTTTGATCCTCTTTGATGAGATAAGCCCCTTTACTGCATAATAACAGGCGTTACTCAATTACAACGTCGATTTAAATTCTTCTCGAATATTATTATCTTAAGTATTTAAATATTTATACTTTTTCAAATTCTACATTTTGTATGTTAATTGTATGTAAGTCGTATCCGTATCTTAATTCTTGAATTTTTTTGTTTAATTACATTTCGGTTGATTTTTTCCCAATTTCTCTAATCATATGTCTCCTCTTCCAGTCCAATTCATTTATCTATCAATGTTGCATAAGGAATTTAAATTTCTTAATTTAGCTAGAACACTCCATTTTTTAAAATTTTAAATAGAGGGAGAGAGAGAGGTTCTAATTATATATATATATATATATATAATTATATATCTGTTTCTATGACAACAAAAAAGTAAACAAATTACATACATACAAACACTCTCCTTTATATATATTTCTGGAAAATGGAACACCCACAGCTCAGCTCAGGAGTTACCTAAGATTCTAATTTCTTTTTTATTTTTCATCATTTGAGGTACCCTCCACCTCAGAAAAATTTGGTTACCTTACTCCTTGTAGTTTAGGCTCTGGAGTTTTTTGCGTACAGACGGACACTATCGTATTAAATATATAGATAATTGTACAACGTTAGGGAAAAAAAAAAGATTTATTAAGTTCGTAAAAAAAGATAAAACAAATCCAGGGAATAGATTATTATTAATATTGAATAGTGTTACTTATAGAATTTTTATTTTCTTTTATTTCAATGTATTACTCCCCAGGACATACTCCGAGTTTAGAAATTAACACTACGGTGAGCCCCACTGGGGGCCCTCACCTTATACATATATTCCCTCCCCCCTCCCCCCATCCCCTTGCCCCTTGCCCATCCCCATCTCCTCACACCTCCAAGTTAATATATGTTGACACCCCTTCTGCCCATAGAATTCGCATAATGATTGTAATGATGATTGTGATGATTGTAATTCTGATCGCAGAATAAAAAATTAAAAAAAAAAAAAAAAAAAATGTATTACTACTTTTAATTATCTAATAGAGAAAATAAATTCTTCAAGTACAACTATTGATATCTCACGATCATTCGTCCAAGGTTGACTTCAATACAATTGTTTAGTCTGGAAATTCTTTGAACCTTTCCGTATTATGCAAATAAAACTTCGAAAATTGGTCAAATTTCCTTACATACTAGTTAAATCAATCTTTCATCTATATTATTGAACACTACAAAGAGATATAAATCATCAGTATTCAAGTTCAATAAGGTTCTCTGTTTCTCTATGAAAGCCTTTGATTGAAATCCTAGAAAACAAATATTGTATCTATCCGTTCATGAAGGATTAGTTTGTTTCAGATGGCCAAAATTAAATGTTTTTGATTATCATCAATTCTTTTTCTACAGTAGGTTTATATTAATAATCAAAAATTGCTATATAAAAAAAATCACTGAATTTCTAATAAGCTTCTATTAGTTTCATTTTTAAAATAGATCCAGACGGATCACTTGAAAAATGACATGACATTGAAATCAAACGGTAAACAAAATCATTTTATTTAAAATAAATCTTTCTATTTATCTGTGTACAAAAAAGAGAAATGTTCTTTTGTAAGAATCTATTTGTAAATAAAAAAGTATTTTGATTGGGATCCTTCCAACAAGAAATCAATGGCTATTTTAGACACAATTTATTAACCGTTTAGTCAAATACTCTTTTTTTATATTGAAACAATTAATTAGTAAATAAATATGAAAATAGTAAAACTCCTTACATGGAATTTAAATTATTCTTTGCCTATTAAATTAAATATCAATGTTGTACTTAAATATATATATAAATACCAATGTTCCTATATGAACAATATTTTAAAATTTTTCTAATCTTAAAGATAGATAAAGAGACTTTCATAGAAAATATTCAAATTTATTTGAAACTTTCATCCACCATTAGTCCAGAGATTCAAATAAATAAATAAATATATAGAATAAAGTTTTTATGTTAAATCAATAAAATCTGTCTCCAATAAAATACATATATCACAATATATTGATTAAAAAATTTTATTTTTTCAAATTTATCTCTACTAACTGTATAGATTATTCCCTGTTGTTTAGTATTATTTTAATTGATACTTATCGCATATACATTACTTGTAACTTTCTAAAGCATATCTAAATTCTTTATGAAATTTGAACAAACATCTTTATTCAGAATCCCATGAATTATTTTTATCAACTTAAAAAATACTTTATATTGATATAATTTACTTTAATAATTTTAAAATTAAAATATTTTAATATTTAAATAAATTATTTCCTACTAAAATATGATAAAATGAATCTAATTTTTTAAAAATAAATTTTAACCGTTAAGTTCTTTGAAATGTATCTTTATATAAAATGGTAGGTTGTAAACAATTCAAATAATATTATATGCATGGATTGTTGATGAAAATAGGATCTCACAGTTATATCCTGATATATTCTTACTCATAAAAAAAATATTAAAAATGAAATAGTATCATTTCATAGATAAAATTCTCCCTATTAAATTTGTCAAAGTATATGTTTAACTTAATTATATTTGTTTTCATATCTATTAATTAAATGTAATTTTTAATCTATAAAAATAAATTAACTAGTAAGGAAAATTTAAATTTTTAACTTTGAATGTATAAATTAAATGAATAGTATTGACCTACTCTATATAAATGTCATTGTTTGAAGTGATGAGACTACACTTCTTTCTTTAAGGTCAAAAACAATAAAATAATATTATTTTAATCATTAAGTAATAACTTGAAAAAAGATAGATTAATAATTAGTTGAATTTTAAAATATTAGATATTTTTGAAAATTATAGAAAGAATATAAAAATTTAGAAATCTCTAAATCTTAGGATTAAAAATATTCTGTATTCTAAGGACGATCCAGCCATCTAAAGCTAACTTATATCTTTTAATATTCATTGTAATTTAAGATAAACGCATTGAACTATTTAAGTTTTTATCAAAAATTAATTTAAAAAAATTAAAAATAAAATTATTACCATACAAAAATATAAATATTGACAACTAGGATTTTCTAGAAACCGGATAATTTACATTAAATATTTAAATAAAATGGCATAATACTTATCTGTATGGGATGTTTTTTAGTTCATTGTATGATTGAATAGATTGAGTAAAAACTGAGAAATCACTTAATGAAATAAAACACCGATTTCATCTAATATTTATCAATTTTCCATAATAAAATATTATCGTTATATTCTTGTCTTCATGATTTCATAATGAGAACTTAGACAAATGATTTTCATATCAAATCAAGAATTACCATCCCTTCCCCCACGCAAATACATGTACATAACAATAAAGACTAAAAGTACATAAAATATATATTAATCTTTTATTAATCATTTTAGTTAAATGAATTGAGTCATTATCACATGAAATACAATGATATAGAATTATAATATATTTAAATATTTTTAATGAAGATATTTTTTAATTTTTTAAAAATAAGAAAATTATTAAATTAATAATATAAATTATTCTGAGAGGGATCTTTGTGCTTCAATATTATATATATGCATTATTATCAGAATTATATAAATTATAAATTTTAAAATTTTCCTAAGATATATCATTAAATTTTGAGTAACTGAGTCTCTAAAAAGAGTTGGTTTAAAAAATTGTTATTATAAATGTAGATGGTGAACCATAATTCAGACGATGAGATTACTTACCGAAAAAGTGGATGTGGTGAAGGATTTATCCAAGAATCATTACTGTCATTCGCAGGCATTTCTGAATTAAGAGAGTGGATTCCATCTTCTTCTGTACCAACTGCTAGTTGGACAGCTACAGTACTCGAAGCTGGTGCTAAACACCCTAAACTAGAAGCGAGTAAGTGTTCCCAAGGGCCTTCTTGTGTATTTTCTGAAACAGTTTATATTATTTGTTTTAATAAGTTTAGAAAGAAAATAAATAAAATGTATTATAAAAAAGAAAAGACTATAAGATTTTATTAATATTTGATAATTTAATTTAACTAATTTGATTTATTTATTATTTTATATTATATAATACGATATATATTAGATATTTATAATATAATGTTAAATTAGTTTTAATCTTCAAAATCAAAATTAATAGTGGGTTTATTATTCAATTATCATATATTAAGATAAAAAAATACAATAAATTCACTAATCTATAGTACAAATTTATTTTGAAAAATGTATATATTAATATTTATATAAAATATACTTTGATAATATTTGATCAAAAAACATTTTGTTAAAAATTTATTCAGATTAATAAAAAAATATAAATATTTAAGGGATAAATTGGATAAATAACTAATAATTATTATTTTTATCAACTTAAAAAATTTTGAAACAAATAATATTATATTTTACATAGAATATTTTGTTTGGAAAGCTAAGTGAAAGAAATGATTTCTTTCAAAAGATTTTAATGTTAGTACATTTTATAAATTAAATTTTCATAATAAATATATTATATATATAGTATACATTTTATATAGAGTATAGGAAAAGTAATAAGAATTAGGGATCAAAATAAACACCTTAAAGAGATCATTCCCAAAATAGTCGAATTACAACCATGAGACCTCAAACTGTATAAATTTAACAACATCTCAAAAATTTTTTATGATTAAAATACAAGATCTGTTAATGAATTAAAATTATATTATATTTTAGAAAAAATTTTAATTTATTTATGAATCAGTTTAAAAAAAAATTATTTCAAATAAAATAAATGTGATTTACTTATATAATATTATTAATAAGAATTATGAGAGAAGTTTGATTATTTCAAACAAAAACATATTATAAAATAAATAAATTGGATATTTTTTATTGAAAATACATTAAATATTTTTCATATCCATATACTAAAGAGGTCAATATGATAAATTTCAATCAAGGAAATTAAAAAATAAACTATTTATTTATTTTTTTATAAAAATCTTGATGTTTTTGTAATCAATGCACTTCTTATTTATTTTATCACTAGCATGATTAATGAAATGTATAAATCAGATGTATATATATATTATACCAATTATATAAATAATAGAATTTAAAACTGTTTGTATTTTATCTTATATATATATATATATATATATATAGATTGATAGATAGATTTAATTATATAAATTAAAATTACAGTTTCTTGTCGGAAAAGAATTAAAAAAAATATTTTTATATTATATCAATATTTATTTACCTGTTGGTGGTGATTCTTGGGTTTCAATACGCATGGTAATTCACTTAAAATAAAAATAAAATAAAAATTTTCGCGCGCGACGATTATCCGAATTTTTTTTTTATGGTGAGCCGTGTTTGTCTCTTGGAGGAGAGTGGCACGTTTGAAGACAGTGGTGAGTTTGAACTCCATTTAGCGAATATGTCGAATGCGCTTGCGCCTTCAACGACTTCTTTTTCTTTCTCCTCCTTTAAATACACACTCGCATACAGACATATAAATATATATACATATATATATATATATACATATATATATATATATGTATATATATATATAAAGAGACACATACAGGGCGACGAATCAAGGGAGCGGGGATGATCACGACGATGACGCACGTGGATTCGTCGGAAATCGAGACATACTTAATCTAAATAAGAGAAAAATGAGGAAATTTAACTTTATATATATATATATATATATATATATATATAAAACTGGGTGATGATACATAGATAAAAATATATCATATATATAAAACAATAATTTCTTTTTGTTAATTAATTTTTATCCTAAAAAATATATTTATTTTTTATTTTGTTAGAACCCAGTCCCATTAATTATTTATTCATTCAATAAAAATTCAATTATAAATTTCCATTTTTATTTATTATTAATTTATTACCTTTTTATTTTGTTGCCTATTCATCTATTTACAATATTTTATAATTATATATATATATATTATATTATATTATATTCATATATATATATATATATATATATATGAGTAATAATAATAATTCTATTTTTTTTATCTAATCTTATTTGTTTTTATTTTTTAAATATATAAGTAATAAGTTTTTAACCCTTATTTTTCAAATAAATTTTTGTATATTTTTTTACGAATTATAAAATATAGTAGTGTTGTTTATTAAGTAAATAAATAAAATAAAAAAATATAATTTTATATTAATCTTATTGATCTATTAGATTATATAGAGGACTGAAAATTGGCGAATAAAAATTGAAGATGAGAAATAAAAATCTCTTATCTTCGTTTACTTCAAAATTGCAACCTTTTTGAGGACTTGTTATTTTTCTCTATGGAAAGTGATAATGAATTACTTTATTTTTATAATAAATATAATTAAATTTATAAGTATAAATAAAATATTAATATATTAATATTAAGTATTGGATATAAATAATTTCATAAATATAGTTAAAATTTATGCTTTTTTTCATTTAATTTAATAAAAATCTTTATTCTAAGAAAAAGGGGAGATCAAAACCTAGGAGGATGTCTAGAAAATGCTCAAGATTGCTTTTAGTTAAAAGTTTTGGTAAAAAATTTTGTTTTATAAAATTAAAACAAAATCAAAACCGATTTGAAAGTTAGAGTGAATGATGAAGGTTGAGATATGGAAAAGACTGGTACGTGATCAAGAAATTTTTCATCGTCTAATTTAAATATCTCATCCAATGGTAAAAGGTTCAAATTATAATTAATTATTTATCTTTATCATCATTTATTTGAGGACGCAAATTGTAGTTGTATATACATCAATTGTAAGATTAATATAGATACGTAATATAAACGAATAATTAAGAAACGAATTTCCTCCTCTTAAGAATAAAAATTATTATTGTTGGATAGGTTTCAAGTGTGCTCTCGATCTTAATTCATCACTATTTTATAAAGAAACCATTAGATGGAGGTCTCGAGAAAAAGTTTTTGGGTCTCCAAATTTTAAGAACTTTATATCAGGGGTCGGCAACCAGGTTGCCCCATAGTTTTTTCAATTATTACTAAAAAAAAAGGTAAAATGTTTTTGCGGTCAGGCTCTTAAACATTTGCGATTTTTTTTTTCAATTTTTACAATATGGCTCATAAAAAAATAAGGTACTCAGGGGTCGAGACAAATTTTTTCAAAAAAATGGGGGTCCCAAATGAAGAAAGGTTGCGCACCACTGTTCTACACACAGAAAAATCTATATATATAAAAGGCAATGTCTGTGTGTCTGTCTGTCGGTCTGTCAAATACTCAAAAACTACCCGTCCGATTACGGTGAAACTTTCAGGGATTGTTGTGGGCATCCCAGGGAAGGTTTTAGTGTAGTTAAATCCAAAATTAATTTATCCAAAATTAATTTAATTAGTAATATTTTGGTAAAAGTCTGTAGTGTCACAAAACTATCGACAGATGGCGCTAGATATAAACTTAAACATTCAAATATTTTTAATTTTTTTTAAACTTAATATTTCTAACTTTGTATTACAATACAATAATGAGACGGAATTGTTGTGTTTTAAATTAGATTTTATAAATTGAAAACCATTAGTTATACTCTTAAGTTATTTAGTCTTATTGATCAGATATCTGGAAAAAATCATCTTCATTAGTTGTTTTTAATTTAAATGTATATATGTGACGTCACAGTTACCGCCTTTTAGATATAGATCTATTCTTAAAATAAAATTAAAAATATTTATATTATATTCATAAATATGTAAAATAATAATTATATTATTTTAATATTCCTATAAGTTGGTATCAAAATTTATTATTATTATGAATTATTTATAAGTAATTAATATTATTAATTGGTATTAATAAATAAATAATATTAATTATATTAACTTAACATTTCTAACTTTGTATTACAATAATGAGACGGAATTGTGTGTTAAATTAGATTTTATAAATTGAAAACCATTAGTTATACTCTTAAGTTATTTAGTTATTAACAAGATAAGAATTGACTATAAAAACCAATTTGTTTTTAGGTAAGAATATATTATTGTATTTATTGTAATTATTTAAAATTTTTCTAATGTAATAAGATGTTTTTAGCAAACAAATCTGTCTATAGTCCATTTGATTAAACCTACCATCTTATATATAGATTGTCGTGTATAAGATATTAGGGGTGAGGTATTTTATAAGAAAAATTGGGTTAAAAATAAGTTTAATTAATTGGTAGCACTCTGGATTGAATTTAGAATAATTAAAAGGGTTATTGAAGCCGCGTAGGTTGATTAGAGAATGACAAGATTGAATAGGTTCAATTAAAAAATGCTTATATAAAATTATAACTAAAAATGATTTATTTAATAAAACTGTAAGAATTTAAATTACAATAGATAACTCAAGAAATTAAGATGAATCTATATATATAAAAGGCAATGTCTGTGTGTCTGTGTGTCTGTCAAATACTCAAAAACTACCCGTCCGATTACGGTGAAACTTTCAGGGATTGTTGTGGGCATCCCAGGGAAGGTTTTAATCTATCTATATATATAAAAGGCAATGTCTGTGTGTCTGTCTGTGTTATTGTTTTGTGTTTTGTACATATATATGTAAAATAAAGAACAAACAGAAATAAGAAAATAAATTTTAATTAATATAATTTATAAAAAAAAATAATGTTCATAAACTTAGAATATTAATTATTTAATTAATTAAAATCTACTTAAATAAATGCAAAGAGCCACAAATATATTAGTAAATATATAAATAATAATATGAAATAGTCAATAAATCTTACTTATTATACTAGGAAAATTTGTTGTTGCTTAAATTAAAATATATTTTCCAAGAAAACAAATATATATCTTATCTACTTATACTGATTGAAACAAAATGGATGAAAACCTTTTACATACAGACTTTCAACCAAATACCATATATCATTCGGGGGTACAGGGGGCGGAGCCCCCGTCTAGGTGTGAAGAGCCTTCCAGGCGCTCGGAGCAGCTAGTAATTATTAAAATTCAAAATACAAACAGATATCACTTTCACCATTGAAAAATCTAGAATGTCTCCACTCGAATATCTCACAATTTAAATTGGATTAATTAACATAATATATTATATTTAAATTAAATTTAATTAATTAAATTATAATTTAAAATTAATAAATACTATTTATTAAACCAGTACGTGTTTGGCTCTTTGTTGATGGCACCAGGCCACGTGCTAGTACGTGTTAAAAAATTAATTCTGGTATTTTCATCGATTGAATCAAGCTGAAATTCTATATATAGCAGTTTTATACAATTTTTAATCATGTGAAAAACTATAAAACATATATCTTTATTTTTACGGTCACTTTAGAGGAAAAAAAAATCAAAAAACGTGGTAGGTAATGAACCTCTTCCGGATGAGCTACATATCTCAAAAGTTGATACAAAACTAAGAATTTTGAATAATACCCGTGTACCAAATTTCATTATTCTAGCTCAAGCCGTTTTTGCGTAATACTGCCTACATACACACACACATATTTATATACATACATACATATACATACATACTGAAATTTTTCTCAACCTTAGTGAAAATGACTCAGGGACCTTCAAAACGTATAAAACATCAAAATCTTGACTTCGAAAATTTTTAATCTCAATACTATCTCTGGCGAGATAGTTAAAAGAAACTGATTATTAATAAACTTGAATAAATCTGTATATATAATAATTTTAAAAAATAAGTTAGTAAAATTGCAATATATTTAAAATTAATATTATCTTAATATTTAATAAGACACACAGGGTTCGGCTACTCTTCCCGTTGTTGAACAGCTGTTACAGAAAACATTCACAATGGAAATCGGATCGCTGTAAAAATGTTTATGTCGAAATTATTTAAAAGATATTTTAATATACATATACTCTTTTATTTATAGTACACAAAATTAGAAATTAGTTAAATAATAATATCTGTAATATCTTTTTTTTAAAGAATTTCGGTAGAAATGTAAAAATGATTGATTTTTAAAATATAACACATTAAACTGTTACTTTAATAATAATAAGAGTTTTTGTTAAAATTTTCATTATTCAACCAAAAAAAAATTAACTTAAGTTTTAATAATTTACAATTAAGTAGTTTTGTATATTTATTAAGATATGACTTTGATCATAATAGAAATAAATTTTAATTATTAAATACATCCTACTTTATAACTAAAATAAATATAATTTTTTTTTAAAACTATTTTTATCAAAGCTTCCTTTATTTAAATATGAATAATATTATAATTTGTTATTAAATCAAATATTTTATTTTTATCTCATTTATGAATTGATTTTATTATTTATATATTTATCTGATAAATTATTGTAAATAAAATATTTTGATGTATGTTTTGTGCACTGGTTTTTTATTGTAAATCAAAATCAATGTACAAGTTGAATAAGGGGTATGAGAAAATTTATAAATTTATAGTATTATTTATTCAATTTATTTCATGTTAAGTATTGGAATAAAAAATTAAAACAAAACATTAATATTCGATAATTAACAAGTGTTTGAAAGTGACTCTTTTATTTTTTAAAGGTTTCTTAGATAATTAGAAACTTCAAGTGGCTCTAAAAGATAATTCAAGTTTTTAACAGGCTTCTATAAATTTATTTTTCCCAAACGATTTTTCAATTCATCCTATTATAATCCAGACTTAAACAATTTATTTTTTTATTCAGAAATGACCTAATAATATTAATAAAAATGAATTTTAGAAATATTTAAATGTTATTGAAATTATTATTTTTTATAAGAGTAACAGATTTTGTTTTTAAAACAGTAATTCCTTCTAATATTTGTTAATATTAATAATATATTCTATATTGAAAAAAAAATAATATTTTAAATATTATTATTATATATTATTTATATTATATATAAATTAATATAAGAAATGTTTAAATAATAAAAGTATGCAGATTTATGCATTAGATCTAGGCATCACGATAATTAGTTTGTATATATTAGTAAAGAATTTAATAAAAAAATAGAGAAAAGCAGTTTTAAATGCAATAATAATTTTAAATTGATTTAGTAGTGTTAAAGTAATGTTGAGATTCGGATAAATAACGTGAATGGTCATCGACGCACATAACTGTATGTGTTGGCGTGTGAATCGCCGACCATGTTCACACACACAATTACATGCGTCGGTATGCGTGCACGCTGTATATTTGACTTGAGAATTTTAATTATTTCACGATATATATATATATATAAATATCAATTTTTACTATCTCGCCAGAGATAGTATTGCGATCACGAAAATTTTCGATGTTGAGATTTTGATGTTTTTATACGTTTTGAAGGTTCCTGAATCATTTTCACTAAGGTTGAGAAAAATGTCTGTATGTGTGTGTGTGTGTGTGTGTGTGTGTGTGTATATGTGTGTGTGTATGTATGTAGGCAAGATTACGCAAAAACGGTTTGAGCTAGAATGATGAAATTTGGTACATGGACATTATTCAAAATTCATAGTTTTCTATCAACTTTTGAGAAATGTAGGTCAACCGGAAGAGGGTCATTACCTACAACGTTTTGATTTTTTTTCCTCTAAAGTGACCGTAAAAATAAAGATATATGTTTGATAATTTTTCACATGATTAATAATTGTATAAAACTGCTATATATAGAATTTCAGCTTGATTGATTCGCTAAAATTACCAGAATTAATTTTTTAACACTGCAAATCTCACGCGCCAACACGTAACGTGGTGCCATCAACAAAAAGCCAAACATGCGCTGGTTTAATATTTATTATTTATTATTTATAATTTATAATTAATTAAATTTAATTTAAATATAATATATTATGTTATTTAATCCAATTCAAATTGCGAGATAGTCGAGTGGAGACACTCCAGCTAATTATATATGACTTAACTAGCGCGCATGCGCGTCATGGACTTTGGACCTAGAGTGGGGATTAGAACGAAAGACAGCACAAAAGGGAGACGCAGATAGAGGCTATCTCATTCTCACTCGTTATACCTATATCTTCTTTCTCTCTTGCGTTACGAAATTTCAATTTTTCAATTCACTCTCCATTCTCAACCAAATGTCAGGACGCCGCTAAAGAAGTTTCACTTCAATATTATTTAAACAAAATTTACTACTGAAGATATGTGTATATTGAAGTAGGGAGAAATTCTTGTCGTTCATTTTGGATGTACCAAAATATTGAATTTTCCATAAGATATAATACATTTTTGTTTCCAATTTTCTCGTATGTTTGAAATTTTTTCTTAGTTATTTCTTCTTTATTTTATAGTTTAGTTAATATATTTAATAATTATAAATAGTTTTTAATAATTTAATTTGTATTTAATATTAAATTATTTTTTATTAGATTCTAACTGGATTCTAAGACCAGGTTAGGTTTTCACCTGGGTTTAGGTTATAGACAGGTTATAAATAGTTGTTATTTTATTTGTTTTTAAAAATAATTATCATGGCATGTTCTGCTTATGGATGCACGAACCAACGTGGAAATAAAAGTAAAAGACAGCTAGATGAAGAAGGCCGGCTCTACGTGTAAGCACTGGATGCATCATACATTAATAAATAAATTTTTTGTTTATATTTTATTTTTTGTAATCATTTTTGCATTAAACTAATGATAATTTCTTTTTTTAATTGACTAATCATCAGCATAATGAAGAGAATGAATACCGCAACATTTAATTTTTTTATACATATATGTATATCAAAACGGCCTGCAGTTCAAATAAAATAAAATTTTAAGTTTTTTCTTCATGAAGAAATTTTTTCTCACATAATTTTCAACAAAAAAGGCCCGAAATTTGATGATATATTAACATTAAAATCAATGGGAAATATAATGTTTTGGTACATCCAAAAAGACGGCTGTGACGTCAGATAGGCGACAACTTTTGTTCGGAATGTTCCTTTCCTACCTCCCAGGTCTGAAACCTTGTTTGGCGCCATCTAGCTTCACCGAGTTCAACTACTTGATGGAAAAGTGGGTGGGGGGATAGGTGGGTTTTTAAATTTATTTTTATTTAGAAGGAATAATTGGAATGAAACACAACAACACACAACAACAACACAAATTGTGAAAATACCAGTTAAATGAAAAATTATTTATTTAGAGGTAAAACTGACATTTCATCAAAAAATTTTTATTTTATCATATTTTTGCTGAAACGTTGGTTTTATCTCCAAATAAATAATTTTTCATTTAACTGGGATTTAAACAATTTTTAAATTGCAGCTAGGAAATTTACACATATAGATAAAAAGAGTAATGTTTTATATGTAATATATTTATTTAAAGAAGGATAAAAATTACAATAAATTATTAACAATATCTGTGATTGTGTCACAGTAAAAAAAAAATCGTTTTTAAATATTATTTTTAACACATTAAATTAAATAATAATAAAATAAGAAATGCACCAAACCTATTGCTGATGACAAATAAAAATTAATAAATTTATCAAATTATTTCTTATAATAATATTAAAATTAAAACTTCTCTAGGAAGAGCATTTGCATTTGCATAAGCACAACACAGAATCTGCAAAAATATCAAATATACATTTTATATAATATAATATAATATTTATATTTAATATTGGTAATGGTATCTTTGGGTCATTCCCTCAACGAATTGGATTAAAAAAATACCAGTGCGTTCCTTTTATTATTCTGATAGATTTTTTTATGAAATTTTTGTTGGAAGCTCCGGATTTACGAGATAAAAATTATTAAGGTATCAAACAGTCCTTCACTCAACGGATTGGAAAAAAAAATACCAGTGCGTACCTTAGATTATCCTGATTGATTTTTGATATGAAATATTTTGTCCAAATTTCGGGTTTACGGGAGAAAAATTAATATAATTTGTGCATATAAATTGGGGGTGGGGGCCATGTTTTGACAGTTTTAGTATGACTTATGGGTAATTGTTTACTTGACGGGCCCAGCAAGGTGGGTGGCTGAAACTTTTTTTTATGATCTCTTTTAGTTTAATTAATAATAAATAATTAATTTTTTAATGTAATGTACCCATTGACATTGGCATTTTGACTATGTTTTCTTTTTTGGCTCTAGGTGGCAAGACCTCAAAAATATATCTATTAATATAATAAAAAACAGATATGGAATGAACATAAATATTTTTAATTTAATTTTATTTATAATATATAGCTGAAGTAACCGGCGTTGCCCGTGATCATAAGGAGGCTGTGACGTCATGAAGGGCTGGGTGACGTCATGAAGGGCTGGGTGACGTCATATAATTTTAAATTAAGAAAAACATAATGAAGATGATTTTTCCCGAGGATAAAACCAATACATTCGTGGTGATATGTAAAAAAATCTCCTCATGTGAAATTTGGTGTGAAAATAACCCTTCCCTTCCTATCGTCGATCGCTAATACTACCACTTCCTGTTTCCGGATTTGCACCAAAAGTTGATCAATTCATCCCATGGATTCATTAAGTAAATATACCAAATTTCAACAAAATCCGTTGAGCCGTTCAGGCTGTACACATCTATACGGACGGACAGACGGACGGACGGACAGACAGCATGCTAAAAATACTTTTTCTGTTAAGAAAATGCATGATTCGTGGAGATATGTAAAAATCTCCACATGTGAAATTTGGTGTGAAAACAATACCTCCCTTACTATCGTCGGTCGGTAAAAAGAAAAAAAAAGAGAAAACACAGACACACACACACAAGCCCGCTTTTTATAACGTTTTTTATAAAATTAGTATTAGGTGATGGTTAAGAGAGTGAGTGCAACTTATAGATAGTCTGTGGAGTCTGTGGTTGTCAGTGGTATGTGCAGACTAAGGAAATAAAATTTCAAATTTTGTTTTCTGCAGCAGTGCGATCTCTTGAGCGCTTTCAGAGTTAAAAATTGGGTGCCTGCACCGCCATCTCTTATTTCCGTCCCAAAGACTAAACAAGGAATCAAAGGCTCCGTAAGAGTGCGATACGGATACTCTGTGCTTGGTGGTCTTGGTGCACCTTGGTGGAGACCAGTGGAGACGACGTCTCTGGGAATATCTATCTGAGTTTTGTTCTTTTGGAATACATAAATCTATTTATTTATTTATATAATATTATAATTTGTTGGTGACAAAAACTATATTAAAACATAAACTACAATATTTAGATTTATGCACATTTACACTAGACTTATAACAAAATTTTAATTTACACAACTCACATTCTAAAATATATTTCCAATGTGTTGTCGAATATGTATGAGAAGTTAAATATCTTTTAAATTTGTATCTTTTCTTAAAATAAGTGCATTGAAAAGGTTTTATCAGTGTGTGAGAACAATTATATGTCTTTTCAAACCTCCGTTGGAAATGTCATTTTACAGAAAGTACATCTGAATTTGCACTTATACACTTTTTGAATTTTATTGAATTTTTCAATATTAAAAAAATGTTCTTAAGAAAACATTTACTTTTGTGTATACTAATATAATATGGATCATTCTATATCAAGACTATTTTTTTTACTTTTTTGTTTATTAATAAATCAAATTAAATTATTAAAATCGGGTACGTATTTATAATTTATTCAATATTTTTTAGTATCATTATTTTTCATTTAATATATTTATTTATAAGAAGAGGAAGCAAATCCGCCAAAGCTTGATCAGGATTATAATAAATTATTATTAAATTGTCCAAATGATATTGAATGTAATAAATTGGATGGACATTGTATTAGTTGTGCTTTTAATGAGTCCTGTATTTATGGAGAAATCAGCAATGTCACTTGTAAACCACTGAAAGATGTTCAATGTTATGTGAGTATATTTAATTAAATATCAACTCTAAACCATAATATTAAATATTATCTTTAAATTGCATATTATTTTAAGGGATACACTCAATTTGAACGGTCGTTAATCTGTAGATATTGTTTTTTGACTGAACAATGGGAACATTCCTGTACGTTAAAAGCAAACTGTGATTCCCTTGCCTCACCTAGAGCATACTATAGGTATTTATCATTCATTTTATCATAAGTTCAATTTTCTTTCATTTATATAGTAAAATTATTTTATTAATAAAAAAATAAAATTTAAATTTTTTGCCATTTGAATTATATGGAAGCAAATTTTCCATATCCTTTTATACTTATGTTTTAGAACATTTTCCAGAATCCAAAATGTGTTTCCAAATCATAATCTTAAGTTCATATCTGCTTCTAGAATAAAAAAAGGGGGAGAGCAAGTGGGGGTATGATTTATGGTATATAAATATTCAATTAAGAAATATATTCAAAATGATTGAAATTGATAGTATCATAATTTTTGAAATTGATATTGACTCAACCAACCATCTATTTATTTGAATTGTCACAATTGGATTGAAGATTATAATTCCCTGTATAAGTTGATGGAACGAATTCAACATAAGCAAATCATTTTAATTGGAGATTTTAATGGAAGGGTGTCGGATCTGCAGGAGGTCCCGGTGGGAGTTATGGGATTGAAAAATTTAAAAAAATTTAGATCTTCGAAGGATAGTGAAATTAATTCAAATGGCAGAATGCTATTAACACTTTTTAATGATTTTAATTTAGCAATATTAAATGGACGTATTGAGGGGGATCGGATGGGTGAATATACATTCATTGGAGCGATGGGTAACTCAGTAATAGATTTGTGTGCTTTGTCATTGGATGCTGCTCAGTATATTCATTCACTCGAGGTACTACCAAAACATTTGTCAGATCATCCCCCATTAGCTCTGAAATATAAATATAATTATTATAAGACAACAGATTCTATTGCGTTACTTCCTAAGATGAAATGGAATGAAACGAGAAGAGGGATATTTTTAATAAGGAGGTACATAGGGCATTGATATCGAGTCCATTAATAGGTGATTCGTCAATGTTGACAGATCATTTAACAAATATAATTTATGAAACAGCTATTAAAAATAATATGTCTTATGATAATAATAAAAATATATTGAAATTCGAAAATAGCTGGTATGATTTCGAATCTTATAAATTAAGAAAAAAATTATATATAGCCTTGGATCTTCTTTGAAAAAATAATTTTAAAATATTTAAATCGAATTATATTAAAATTAGAAATAAATATAAAAATACATACAAAATAAAGAAGCAGCTATATATATATATATATATTATAATCTAGTCAATGAATTTAAAAAAACAAATAATAGTAAAGAATTCTGGTACCTTGTACGTCGTTTTAAAAATAAAAAATTTAATATTGACAAAAATATTCCGCCTATTACGTGGATGAATTACTTTAAGAAGTTATTAAACCCCTCACTTTTGGGCTCAAGTATAAATAATGCGGAACCATTAATAATTGTTGAATATTTAGATAGCCCTTTTTAATATCTGAATTGGTAAATGTATTGAATAATGATTTTAATAAAAGTAATACAGCTCCTGCTCTAGACAGAATTACTTATGAATTTTATAAAAATGTTTCAAATCTTTTTTTGGAGAAACTCTTTGCTTGTTTTAATAGGATTTTTGAAAATGGAATTGCTCCAAGCGGTTTCAAAGATTCAATCATATTTCCTGTACACAAAAAGTATCAAATTATACGGGAATTTCTTTTAATAATGTTGTGAGTAAATTATTCACGGGGTTATTATTAAATAGGATCACTAGTTGGATAAATAACATGAATATAATAGGAGAATTTCAAGCAGGATTCCAAAGTAACTATTCAACTGTGGACAGTATTAACACCCTTATTAATATAATTAACCTCCGATTAAATAAATAAAGACAAAAAGTCTTCGTATTCTTCGTGGATTTTTCCTCCGCATTTTATCAAGTTGATAGACAGGCTTTATACTACAAATCAATGAATTTAAGAATGTCTACCAAGGTAGTTAAAATAATAAAAAGTCTATACACAGACACACAGGCTAGTGTGTGGTGCGGAGAAGATCTAACAATGAAACAACTATGGGAGTGAAACAGGGATGCCTGTTGAGACCGATTCCTATTCTCATTATTTATGAATGATATAGAGATTCTATGGAGAGTGGGGTGATCATTGGTGGAACTAGAATTAGGATGCTGGCCTATGTGGATGACATTGTTATTTTTTCCCCGGAAAATATAGTGCTACAAAGGATGATAAACACATTAGAGAAATATTGTAAGATATGGAATTTAGTAGTAAATTTAGAAAAATCCAAAATAGTAGTATTTAGGAATGGTGGACGTCTTGGGGCAGGAGAAATTTGGTATTTTGGGGGGGGGGGGGGGAACTTGAAACAGTGAATAAGTACGTAAGTACCTTGGAATTACGTCGTCGGGGATGACATTTTAAGGAGAAGAAGGAGAGAGCCATATTTGCTCTTAATTCCTTTAATAGAATCCTATTAAATGATAAAATAAATTGGAATTTAAAATTGAAAATCTTTAATTAATTATCATGATCAATATGTTACGGTGCCCAGATATGTGGATATAAAAGTTTTGATTAAGTTGAAGTGCCTTTTAAATTCTTCGTCAAAAAATGTTTTAATCTACCAAAGAATACCCCCGATTATATATTATACTTGAAAACAAACTTCTCACCAACTTATATATATACTTTAAAATTACATTTGTATTAAATAATAAAATGCTTAAAAATGACAATTTGTAATAATAAAAGAAATTATAAACAATAAGATTTTATGGTTTAAGGATTGGCAAAGTTTGTGTGAAAAGTGTAACCTTAACATTAGTGATATTCTTAATGGTAAAATTAGTTCAAAATTTATAGTCTATGAAATGAAAAAAATAATAGTGATGGAGAGGGTGAACAAAAATAAAAGACATGCAATTTATAAACAATAATAAAGATCTGAATATGAAAATGGAGAAATGAGTGTAAATAATAGGAGTTGGTTAATGAAGATTCGAGGAGAATTGTTAAATTTAAATAAATATAAGTCAAAATATGCTCAATGTGTAATCTTGCAGAAGAGGACACCTTCCATTTCATTACGAGATGTCCCATCTTGAAAGAATTTAGAATGACGGCACTCGGCAGGGAAATGCTTACCTTTGAAGAGTTCAAAGAGATGGGAAGGATTGGCAGAGCCTTGTTAAATATAGTAGGGAGGCCTGGAAATACAGGTACCCTATAATAAGGGAATTTAATTTTTTTATTTTTAATTTCCAATTTTCAAATTTCTAATTGTGAATTTCAAAGTGAAAAGGTAATTGTAATATTCCATTGAGTGTATATATGTATAGTCTAAGAGCAATTCTTCACAAGGTCAAAGGCCATGATTATATCTTATATTAAATGTATATATTTGTATATAAAATGTATTATTCTTTCAAAATAAAGATTATTTTGATTATTATATTATTACTTATGTTTTAGAACAAATTGTACTGTAAATAATAATGTCCTATGTCTGGGAAGAAGAACATTTTTAAAAAATTTACCATGTAATTGGACTGGAGGACATCGCTGGTCTACAGCATTACTTCTTAGTATTACTTTAGGAGGATTTGGTGCAGACAGGTAAATAAATTTTAATTAAAATTTCTAAGATTAATATTATTTTTTATATTTTTTAATTTAATATATTTAATAATATTAAAAGTAAAAATAATTTTTAGGTTTTATCTTGGACACTGGCAAGAAGGTATTGGTAAATTGTTTAGTTTTGGAGGTCTTGGAGTATGGACTTTAATTGATGTTATCCTTATTGCCTTACATTATTTGGGGCCAGCAGACGGCTCTCTCTATATATAATAGACTATTGTTTTAATTTACTATCAATTAAATTAATTATGTCTGATTTATAAGCACATGTTTGTAATTCACTTCTTTTAATCTAAAAAAAAATAAGAGTTTTTTTTCATGTAAATTGATTTAAAATTCAATTTAATAATACCAAAATAATCTTTTGATTTTGTATTGATTTAAGTAAACGAATTTTAAGCTTCATTAGTCCAGTAGGCCTTTCACTTCCAGTTACACAAACTTGGTCATCAAGTAATTCAATGGCAATTTGACTGAAAAAGAAGAATAGGTATTTATGTTAAAAAAATATTTAAAATTTATTTCTCTATAATTATTATCTAATTAAATCTAAATTAAAAATAAATTTATTTTATATTATTCTATGTAAATTTTGTTAAATAATCATTAACTTATTTAATTTTTTCTATAATTTGTTAATACTTAACATTATTTGAATAACATTCAATCTATAAATTATATTATTTTCAGAAATAGAAGAAAATTATTCGATTACCTGTTAGAAGAATAAGCCATGATTCCTAAAATAAATATATTTGAAATCGAATGCGTACATTCCACATAGGAAAACGAAAATTTTTGTTTATTATTATTGATAAGATGCCACAAGTTTTTTAATTCTTTTCGTTGGTTTAACTCATTTCTAAATTCCCTTTTGATTCGTGAGGTAATTCTTTTTGGTGGAAAATTAATCAAAGAGGGTTTTTCTTGTTGCAGAATTGTCAATAAAAGACTCAATCTCGCGTCATAACGTACTTTATTTAATGCTTAAACATTTAAATTATTATCAATAAGACAAATCTTATAATATAAATTATTTTTTTACTTTATATCTTAAATTTATTTTACTGAATAAATAGAAAATTAACAAATACCAAGTGAACATCAATTGTGCTTGTTTCAAATATTTAAAGAATGTATATATTTTTATAAGAATTTTGTAAATATTTTTAATTTTTATATTATCAAATTCTTTTTTATCAAGATAATATGATGTGAACAAATAATTGTATATATAAAATGTATGAAGAGTGATTAAAATATATATAAATATATACATATATATATTTAATATATTTTCCTTTGAAAACAAAATGGTCCTTATCAAAAACCTTAATAAAACACCTTAACAAATTAAAGAAATTTAATATTGAAATTAAATTACCTAGGAGACTATTAATTAAATCTTCTGTTAGAGCTTCTTGGATCAGCGTTTCAAGCTTATTATTGATAGGGTCATGCAACATTACTAATGAAAGCAAAGAACCCACCAATTCATGAGTTTCAAACTCATCAAGTTGAAATCGTGCATGAGTATTTGATAATAAATCTTCGAAAATCTCTGAAGCTTCTTCTTTACAAATTCCTAAATGAGCCATCGACCATAACAATCGACAAATATCTTTAGCACGAGCTCGTTTTGAAACATGAGCTTTTATATCATGATTTGGAGAAATCTTTAAAGCCCTATTACTAAATTTAACTAAATTTAAAAAACTTTTGTCATAATAATAATTTTGAGCAAAAAATGCTAAGATATGAGCATAAGCAGCAAATGAATATTCTTTCACTAAATTATTATTTTTTAATAATAGATTAGAAAGTGTTTTTAAAAAACCATAATTTTTATATTTATTATTTAGTCTTAAAACTTTAATAATAGCAATTAGATAAGCTGATTCATGAAAATATATTGGTGATTTTTTAATAAATTCTTCAATTAGCTTATCTAAAATTTCTTCAGATAATTTAAAATTTACTTTAAAAGAAGCATCCATAAAAATGCAAAGCTCTTCTGGTAATAAATTACTTACAATATTTAAACAATTAATTTGTTTATAAATAGACTCTCCTAATTTACGATCTTTTGATAAACCTAAATAATATAAACTTTTAATTAAATTATGTTTATTGAGATTAGTAATTTTTGAATTTAAAATGATTAAATAATTTTTAAAAAAGTTTAATTTGATTAAATTATCAGGTTGTAAATAAAAAAAACCATCAAGAAATGTTAAAATTTCATCATAGGTTAATTTATTGAATCTTTTACAACATTCTTTATCGAAAAGTCGAAGTAACTGTGCAATATTATTAGACTTAGCTAAATTTGAATTGGCACATAATTTTTTAAGAAACATTATCAACTCTTGATTATTTAATTCATTCGCTTTATTATTAATTTCTGTATAAAGTTGATGAGTGTAATTAATATTTTCATTGTTTTCAATTTTACATAATTCTAATGTATTATTTTTATAAGAAATTTGTGATTGAAAGAAATTCAAAAATTTTGATTGAAGTTTGTATGATTGTAAATAATCATTTTTATTTTTTAATGTATTACTAAAATACCTCTTGGTAATTATTTTGGATATACAAATTGTCCTTAAGTGAATATTATAATAAAGTTTCAAAAACATTTTTAGATATTAAACTTAAAAAAACATTTAAATCACAGACCATGCCTATAAATATTATTTTCAAATTCAATACAAATGTCACTTATCTTAGCCATGCAATATTGACAATGTTGAAAAAATTAATAAAAATATATATAATATAAAAATATTACACAAAATGTATTTTTGTAAATATTTTATAATATTAAAAAACTTCAATATAAAAAATTAAGAGAAAATTAAAAAATAAAATAATTTTCTTATTTTGACATTTATCAGCTGATTGTCATTCAAGTCAAAAAATTTAATATCAATCTAATAAATATTTATTATCATAATTTGTTTATTTTTAAAATGTTAATTTTTTTTTAAACATTTATCTATCTATCTCTTATCAAAATGTAGATATTAAATATTAAATCAATCACTTGGAAAAGATTAATCTTTTTTAAAGAAGGTATGTCTTTATATAAATTTATATATTTTTAATGCAAATATTATTTCTATAATATTAAGTATTTGGTTTCTTTTAATAACATTTTAATTAATATTATTATAAATAATGTATTTTTAAACCATTTAGTTTATCACATAATCAAGATTTAGTATTTAGATCAAAAATATTTTATTGTTTTATAAAATAAAATATTAATCTTTGATGTAGTGTTGCAAATTTCCTTTCAGATATTCAAAGGACTTTATTTATAACTTTTTACTACTACTATAAATATAATTTCTTTTGGCTCTCACTACAAAATATTAATAATAATTGAGGTTTTAAACGTTTTATAATACTACAAATTAAAATATAAGATTAATGTTTATTCATTAAACAACTTTGTTTATAATTATTAATAAATAAATAATTTTTTATTTGATTAATTTCTTGTTAGATGCCCTCTATATAGCCACTTGATAATTATTTTTTGGCAATCTCTATTTTTTCCCCTCAAATTTTGCAAAAGCGCGTTTCGTTTTCGTTTAAGCTTCAGTTTCATTGTGACCACCAAGTTCACATTTACTGGAATAGAAAGCTCTTAATTTACTTCATTTTTGAAGAGCTTCCTTTCAATCTGTTTGTTTGTCATTTTATTATTTTAATTCCAATCATTGTAATAAAAACAATACCATTCTCACAACAATTCGATTGCTTTTTTTCTGTAACTGCTTTAGGTTGAATAATAATAAAAATTTAACATATACACTTTTATTTCCTCTTTAAACTTATCTTTTGTTATCAAATTTTTAATCTTCCCCATATTTGTTCTTTAAATCGCTCATATTTCAAAATCTTTTTAATTAACAAAATACATTTTTGAACTATTAAAAATTATTTTAATAGTATTTCACATTTAATATTGTTCCTAAATAGAAAGGACATAGGAAAAGGTTTTGTGTTGTCATAGGAGGAGGGGAAGAGTTTATCGGCGCTTAAGTATAACCCAATTCTTAATTCATTATAGTAAATAATTTTTATACCATATAAAATTTAAAAATACAAAATTATAAAATTAAAATATAAATTGAAAAAAAAACTAGAAAATAAGTTTTTACAAAAACTTTCTAAAAAAAACACTAATTTATTTTATAATTATAGAATTTATAGATAAATGATTGAAGAATGTTTTTATAACAAAATCAAAAATTAGATACATATAATAGTATAATAGTTGATTTCAATTTGTTGATATATTATATATATATATATTTAATTATTCGATCCCGCTTAAAAGTAAAAGTTTTTAAATTCAAAATATTATTTATTTATTTGTTTTTGTTTATATATTAAACTGCGAGAACATTTTCAATTAAAATTGAATTAAATTATAATTAAATTATATAAAGTACCTTCTATCGTCTAAATCTTAAAACTAGCTTGAAATTTATATTTTTTAAAAAATAAAATTTTTTATTTTAACCCCATTTTAATAAAATTTAATTTAATTACAAATTATTTCTTGTTTTGATCTTCCAATATTTGACTTAGGTATTTTAATTTTTTTTTAATGAGAATAGTTTTCGATTGATTCTAGTGTTTATTAAATCCTACATTTATTTATATGTTTAATGTTAGCTAAAGAATTATTAATTAAAATAATCTGATCGTACTACCGACTTCTTCTCATCGCATTGAATTTTACCTCAATTTCACAGTCTTTAAATTAACATATCTTATTAACTTTTAAACTAATATTATTTTTTTAACGCGAATACAGCTCTCAATTACTAAAGTTCTCCAGTACTATTTTTCATTTTGTTTGTTTTTTCATACGTCTTACCTCTTTAAAACTAATCACCAAATAAATTTTAATTATGATATTATTCATTAATCATTAATATTTAATTCCTTATATTACAGTATGTATTTATAAGAGAACTTTACAATTTTTTATAAAGAAATCTCTCCCATATTTCAATTTTCTACCTTTATTTGCATGACAATTATTCTGTTAATCTTTCAACATTTATTTCTTTTCAATAAATCATTTTAAACTTTGTTTTTAATTCAAATAGAAATGATTAGATAATTATATTAATAATGAAATTAAGGTCATCAGTCATACTATTTATAATTTTATTAATAACTCTCAATGTTAATTAAAATATCTGATTGCATAATATACTCCCATTCCATTAGTCTATTTTTATTAATAATAATTCCTCCTCAATATTTTTATGATTTTATGAAAAGAATTATATTTTAAAAATGTTTAGTTTTACTTGGCAATATTTAATTTTCATATATAATATAAACCATTGTTTTAATATAATTCATTTTTCATTGAATACTCGTAATCAAATACTAATAAATATTAATTATTTTAAATAATTCACACATTTTGAATATTTTTTAAATATTTTGAAAAACTTTATTATATTAATAAATAAATATGTATTATTAAAAATATTATAATTTATTCTGTTAAAGCATAACTAAGAAAAATAAATAAATTACTACCAAATTGGATTATCAGTTTAAAATATTTTTGAACTAATTATGACAAATTCATAAGCCTCATCTTTTAACTAATGGTCATTAGTATATTTTTACATTTGTTATCATTTAACTTAGATCATTTGCCAAGTTTCTTTCCACTATACTTGTAATGACAATCCACTAAATATATAAAATGTATTTCTATATTTTAATGATAAAAATTATCCTTTTCATTTATTTATTTTATTTACAAATACTGAATAAGTTCATTGAATTTTTTATTATTAAAGAGAATTCCATACCCTAAATAACTTTTATTTTTAAATATTTAATTGTGTGAATAAAAAAGTTTGGCGAATAAAAATACTTATTAAATAACAAACAAAATTTTATAATAAGGTTGATATACATACTATTGTAATTCAAAAATGTAAGGGAGAGAGATCAATATTTTTTTTATTCTTAAAAAACTCAACTTAAGAACTGTTTATTGCATTAATGCATAGATATTATTAAATATTGAAAAAATTTGAAAAAGTAATTAAATTTTGTTAGTTTTAAAATTCAAAATAAAATTTCTAAATATTATTGTCTTTAAGAGTATTAATAAATATTTTATATTTTTATACACCATTATTATCCTATATTATTATTTTCCATTATTATCCTATAATTTTTTTATTCTATTAAACTTTATGAAAAATTGCAAATGATATCAAATAATATAAAATAAATTTTAAAATTTTTCAGGTAAAAAGTTGATAAATTGAATTAAATCTTGAATTACTAACTTATAAATTCATGGCCACTTCTATAGAAGATGTAAGTGAATTTTTGATTGAGAGAGTGAGACAATATGCCACTAGCCCCAATGAAAATATTGAACAACTACGATCTGTGGCCGCTCGGCTTCATAGTCGTTCAACCTCTCAAGGTATTTTTCATTATGTTAGAAAATAATTTTTCATTGCTCACTCTTAACTTCTATTATGTTTCATAGTAAGTATATATAACATGCTTTAAATAAAATTTTATGTTAAGGATGGAGTTACTAAATTTGAATTTAAATTTTTAATTTTTGAGTATTTGGAATATCAACTTTATTTTTTTAAAAGGAAATTTATTTTATCATATTCTTAATCTATTATTATTATTATTATTATTTGAAACAAAAAAAAATTCTTCGTTTTTGAAATCTATTAATGAACAAGGCATTTTCTTCGTTACAAATGAAAAATATTAATTTTCTTAATTAAAATGTGTGAAATGATTTTCAAATTACTGAAAATCATTAAATCAAACTAATTTTACTAGTATTTCAAAAATATTAACTTTTTCTAATTTTATTCTTGAAAATTAAAGTAAAAATCTGGTATATAATGAATATAATTATTTTTTTTTATTTTGCTATCTTCAAGACTTCCAATAATTGTTTATTTCTTCTCAATTTATTACCCGTTTAATATCTTGAGCATCAATTTATTTTTAGCTTTATCTTTCCTCATCGATCAAATTGAATATTCAATAAATAAAACTTTTAACACATATATATATATATATATACATACATATCACGAATTATTAATTTTAAAATTCACTTATTTCTTGACTTTTGAAAAAAAAAATTGTCTTAACAAAAGATTGGTGAATAAACAAATATTATTTTTCTCTTTCTGATGATAATCTATCAAGATAAATGTAGAGAAGAAATGAAAGCAAGTCTTGGCATTCTTTCTTGCTCTATGAAGACTTTTTGGCATCTATACGAACATGAACTTGGCCGTCAACATTAAATAAATATTAGTATCAAGTTGCATAAGTAAATAAGTAAACAACTTAACATTTATATGAGCTTAATATAAATTAATCTATAATCTAAAACGATTCCACAATTTTGATCGATTGATAGATAAATTGGAATATAACTGATAAGAACTAAAACCAATTTTTTTAAATAAGAAAAATCTATCGAATGTTTCAAATTAATTTATATCGATTCATTAAATCAAATGATGATTGATTATATATTTTATATCTATAAAACTTTCATTTCTATATAACTATCGGTTTGATTATTTTAAATAGGATAATAGAAATTTGTAATTCATAAAAAAATTTGGAATACATATTTCATTGAACCTGAATTAATAAAGAAAACAAAATATAAATTATACAAAAATTGAATATATAAAAATTTAAATTAAATAATTACGTTAAATGACTTTATTATATTTATTGTATTATTTTTTGTTTTATAAATTTTATACAACAAATAATCAGGAATCATTTCATATTGTTAATATCACTATTTAATCCGAAAAGTCTGAAAATTTATTTTATAATTTAAAAAATAGGATAATAGATTTAATTTTTTTTAAAAATAAACTTTTAATCCCAAGGTTTGTAATTAATTAATATCATAAGATTTTAAAATTAAAAAAATATTTTTAACTCTAATGATCATTTAAGACAGTTTGTCATTCAGCCAAAGTCCTTGGTTATATTTCATTAATATTTTCTATCAAACATAATTTATAAACATGTTATAATCACAGTTATGTATATGAAAGGAAATTTATTTAATAAATAATTATCTTATAAGAATCCCACTATATTAGACTTTTTCAAGACTATTGTGTGGAATAACAACATTATATTCCTCCAATTATTCCTATCCTATCTTATACAGTTTTGACCATCATTAATCTACTTTGTTTGTTTTGTTTTTTGTTCTCAATTTATTTTTTATATATTTTATTAAATTTAAAATATATAAAAAGTAATATATATTTCATTTAAATTTTTAATAATTATAATAAATCCTTATAAGCACTTTATTTTTCTAGATAAAATTGTTCGAGAAAAGACCCTTGAACGCATTTCGAAAGGAAATAATAATGAGTTCATTTCACTGCTTATTTCAACAATGGAGGTATTTTATATACATATACAGTAAAAAAAAATCTGACAGAAAAGAAAAAACAATAATCTTCTGAAACTATTACTATTATTACCTCAGTGGACATTTAGCAAGTCCCTGGACTTGAATATTTTTCTGTAGGATTTTTTTCGTACGCCTGGGATCGAATTTGCAGAATCTAATACTGAATAGAATAAAAGCATTAACGTGTGTGCCATGAAATTGTGTATCTGGACATTATCAGGTCCACAAATGTACTCCTATTTAGAAGGGCATTAAAACTTATCGTGTTTCCCTTTGTAAATGTAAAAACATCACTGGAATAAAATGTTTCAAAGATATATCATCGAAAGACTAACGTTGCCAGATACTTTTTCTCATTACCCTCATACTCGGAATTTGATGATATAAAATAAAATGTCTAATGTCTTTCAAATAGAGAAAACATTGGAATAATAAATGAAATACTTTCAGATATAAAGGGTGTTTTGTTTCGAGGTATAGAACTTTAAGTATGCATTACAGTTCAAGTTGACGACCGATTTAACAGCTGTCAAGTGATTTATTCTCAGTTTGGTTTGGCAATTCATCATGTAAAGACTCACGCCTGAACAACGCTTGCAAATAGTGCAATTTTATTTCGAAAATAATGGTTCTGTGCGGAATACGTATCGTGCACTACGTCCATTTTATCGTCGACAAAATCGTCCATCAGAGCATTTAATTCGATTAATCATGGAACGTTTTCGCACCACGTTTACTCTTATTAATAACTCGCATTCCCAGAGACGCCGTACGGTGCGTACAGAAGAAGCTATTGCTTCTGTAGAGCATAGCATTGAGGAAGACGTTACAGTCAATGGTGATCGGTATAGAGCCATGATTACTAACTTTTTCATTCCTGAATTGAACAACCATGGTGTCCAGGAGCTGTGGTTCCAACAAGACGGCGCAACATGTCGCTCGTGCCACAATCGATTTATTGAAAGTCACGTTTGGTGACCGCCTAATTTCACGTTTTGGACCTGTGAATTGGCCTCCATGATCTTGTGATTTAACACCGCTAGACTACTTTCTGTGGGGCTATGTAAAGTCATTGGTCTATGCGGATAAGCCACAAACGCTTGACCATTTGGAAGACAACATTCGCCATGTTATTGCCGATATACGGCCACAAATTTTGGAAAAAGTTATCGAAAATTGGACTACATCCGAGCCAGCCGTGGCGGTCATATGCTACAAATCATATATAAAATGTAATGCCACAAGATTATACCTCTAAAAGAAACACCCTTTATTATTATTGCCTTTTCTAAACAACCACTATATGTTCAAAAATCTTTTTTTATTTAGAAAAATAACATTATTAATAATTTTGTTCTTGTTCTTAATTTAATTTTATTGAGTCATATTTAAAATAAATTAAAATAGATTATATATTCAAATATTATATAAAAAAATGTATATAGCATTTTAATTTCTCAATTGCTATTACATAATATGTCAAAAGAAAAAAAATCCAAATAATATAAATTATAATAAATAAATTAATTATTTACTTAGGAAAAGGTTACACTTTTTTTATTATATATAAATATAAGTGCCACTCAGAAGCCAAAGCGATTAACTCCACATTTAAAGAAACTGAGAAAATGAAGCCCAAAGTTCACAGCTTGTAGAAAATTCATATTTATTGATTACAGAAAAAATGTATATTTCATTATAATATTAAGATTATCAAGTAACTTCATATGTTGCAGATTACCTTACATTACATTATTAGCAAAATTTTAAAAATTTGAGTTAATCGGTTTGGCTCATATATAGCAATGAATTTTTCTTTATTACCTATAATATAATTACTCTGTTTTCTTTTAGATTATAAGAGATCCCATGACAACAGCTAGTTTAGCAGGAATTATACATGAATGTGTATCTACAAAAGGAAGTAAGAAATACATATATCTTAAAATTTATAGAAATATTTTTAATTTTGGATAACCTTAGCTGATTTGGAAGGTAAAAACCGAAAGGCAGCTATAGCTCAATTGATTGCCCAAAATGCAACCCAATCCTTGGTTCGTTTAGTAATGCATTATCAGTGTACTGATGGACAACTTAGTGATACGTTGCTTCTGGAGTGCACCTGGGTCTTAGCCCAACTTTCGCAAAAAGGTATTTTTCATCCCTATTCCAATCTATAATCTAGACCCAATTTTCATTACGATATTTTCATTTATCAAATTTAATAATAAATAATATAATCAATTAGTTTTAATACAAATATATATTCATAATTAAATTTAATATCAAAATAAATAATTATTTACCATAATAAAATACGATATATTTTATTTTTTTATTATTATTTTTTATTTATTTATTTTCATATATTATCATAGTATTCCCAAAAATTAATGAGGAGCACCCTTTTTTTGTAACTCTGGTTCATGACTTTTAGATATTTTTTTTATATATTATACTAATTACATACGGTTAAAATATATTTTATTTAATTTTTATTCTCTATAGATCCAAAATTTGCTGCAAAACTCCGCTTGATTGGTGCCGTGAAAACATTTCATTCACTTTTAAGAATGTATTTCAATAATACGAAAATTATATTTCCTCTTCTTCTTGTAATTAAATCTTTAGCTAAAAATGGTATACAAATTTAATTTATTATCATATATATATATATATATATTATAAATTAAAATAATAAAAATTACATTTAAATCTATTCTAGCAAACACAGTACAAGCTATGCTTAAAGATAATATTTTATCGACTTTAGAAAAGGTTCTTATCAGTATTGGATTAACTCCATCACCGAAACTTCGAATAATTTTAAATATCATAAATTTGATTTCTAAAAATAGTAAGTGATAATTTAACAACTACAATGGTTTATTGATTTTTCATGAAATTTTTTTTTTTTTAAATATGTAAATTTTACAGAAACTGGCCAAACTCGAATATTAAAAACTGGAAATTTGATTAGTTTATTATTAAAAATTTTTGAAAGATGGGAAAGATATGATGGAAAAGCTCGTCTAAAAATTTGTGTTTATATTATATCTACTTTGCATAAGCTTATTTTAATGAGTATAATCGATTCATTTATTATTTAATAAAAAAATGAAGTATTTTTAATTATAATTATATATATTTCCTATATTTAGGAACAGGGCGTTCTGCTATTCTTAACCAAGGTGGCTTGCATATATTATATAAATTTTGTTCAAATTGTCCTGATGATAAGGCCTATGATGCAAGTTTATCACAAGCATGTACAATTATAGGTCACTGTATTGACAAACTTATATTACCACTTGACCACACTCGGAACCCTGCCAAATTTAACTTAAGCCCAAATTCTTCCAATTGTACATTAATAGATCAAACAGGTATAATATATTTTTATATATAAATTCTTTCTTCATTTAATAATATATATATTAATTTCATATATATATATATATATTAATTTCATAATACAATAAAATAAAATTCAACATTCAAAACACATAAAAAGATCATTCTGTTACACACTTTTTTAGACATAGAGTAAGATATATTTACCAATTTATATTTCTTAGAAACATTAAAAAATTTAAATATAATGAGGGATTCTACACCAGAATCAGATGATGAAGAAAGTACACCTGATGATGATAATATAATGGAGGATAATATTGGAGAAGATCAATCAGAAGCTTTACGAAATAAATCAAATAATTTTTTTCCATTAGTACCTGAAATGAGAGACATAGAAGATCTTAAACATTCGTAAGATTATAATCAATAAATATGCTGAAAATGAGTTTATTTAATTTTTTTCAAATGATGTTTATCAAATTATTTTGTTATTACTATCTCGCTAGAGATAGTATTGCGATCACGAAAATTTTCGATGTTGAGATTTTGATGTTTTTATACGTTTTGAAGGTTCCTGAATCATTTTCACTAAGGTTGAGAAAAATGTGTGTGTGTGTGTGTGTGTATATGTGTGTATGGAGACAAGATTACGCAAAAACGGTTTGAGCTAGAATGATGAAATTTGGTACATGGGCATTATTCAAAATTCATAGTTTTCTATCAACTTTTGAGAAATGTAGCTCAACCGGAAGAGGGTCAATACCTACAACGTTTTGATTTTTTTTCTTCTAAAGTGACCGTAAAAATAAAGATATATGTTTGATAGTTTTTCACATGATTAATAATTGTATAAAACTGCTATATATAGAATTTCAGCTTGATTGAATCGCTAAAAGTACCAGAATTAATTTTTTAACATTGCAAATCTCACGCGCCAACACGTGACGTGGTGCCATCAACAAAGAGCCAAACACACGCTGGTTTAATAAATATTATTTATTAATTTTAATTTATAACTTATAATTAATTAAATTTAATTTAAATATAATATATGTTATTTAATCCAATTCAAATTTGCGAGATAGTCGAGTGGAGACACTCCAGATTTTTTTTTTAATAATTTTTTTTAAATTTATATAGCTATACGCAACACTTCATTGAAATGAATGTTAATAATGATATTTATTTGCAAGAAATAAATAATAAATCAAAAGAAATTCAAAGTAACAATGAAGAAATTAATTCTCCAAGATTTAAACCACTTTCTGGAGAATATATTATTCGTTCATGTAAATATGGAAATATGTTAGTATTTTTAAAGGTATTTCTTAACTAAATATTCTTTAATAAAGTTTAATTACGATATTTTTTAAGAATACCAAATCCTGGTGAATCGATGATTAAAGATTTACCGGCAATTCAAGGTTTAGGACTTTCTTCATCACGGAAATTAGTTTATAATCAAATTGCTTCCCGAGTTTCTAGTGTTATACCTCTTGTAAAAGTTGCCTTTCCAGATATGGTAGGGTCTCCATCTTTAGCCCAACCTGAGACATTAAATATAAAAGACCGAAGAGTTTGCAGGTAAATATCTTTCATTTAAAATTAAAATAAAATTTTTTTTGAGAATTAATGGGAATTAATTATTTTATTTTAATTTCTTTAATAGTTTTTTTTATTCTATTTGACTTGAAAATAATTTCAAATCTTCAATTCTTGTAAAGAACAACCATTACATAATTATTTTTATTAATAGATCAAAACTACTTCGATCAATTGATCGAGGTTTACACCCTGGACTCTTATTACAAAAAATTGTTTATGATATTGATCAACTAATTAATACAAATACCAGTCCAGAAAATGAAGCAAAGGAGGAAAATCAACAAGAAAAGACATACACATACTTAACTAACAAAGATTTGGAATATATTACAACTAATCCTATTTATTTTGGAGGTCCATTACAATTTGAATCGCGATTTGAAAGTGGAAATTTAAGAAAAGCTATTCAAGTAACCGTAAGCAAATTAATATTTTTCCCTCAAATTTATTTAATATTACATTCTAATTCATTATTTTTTTCCATAAAATTTTTAATCTAATTCATTTTAGGTAAGTGTCAATGAATATGATTTAATTTTAATGCCAGATATTAATTCATCCAAACATCACCAATGGTTTTATTTTGAAGTAACCAATATGGAAGCAAATAAACCTTATACTTTTAATATTGTTAATTGTGAAAAGCATACAAGTCAATTTAATTATGGTGAGTTTTTACTAAATCATACATATATATATATATATATATATATATATAGAAAGAGAGAGAGAGAAAGAAAGAAATAAGAACTTGGTTAAACGATTAAATAATATTTAAATAAAATAAATGAGAATGTAAAAAATTTTTTAAATGAATTTATTTATTTAAATATGATAAAATTTATTAATTTATAGGCATAACATATTTTTAATGATAATTAAAACATTTTATTTATTATTATAAAGTTAAAATCTTGTTTTTTTTAATTATTTATAACACTACAAGCCTGTATTTTATTTCTATTTTAGGGATGAGACCGGTTATGTTCAGTGTTCTTGAATGGCAAAAAAATAAAACTGGTTGGGTCCGAGCTGGAACTGATATTTGTTATTTCAGAAATTGTTATACGAGTCCAGGAAATAAACGAAGAATATATTTAACTGCAACTTTTACTATCACTTTTCCATATACAAGTGACGTTGTATATATTGCTTATCATTATCCACACACCTATTCTCAATTATTGGTAAAAAAATTTAAATTAATATCTTTTTATGCTTCACTTTTTAATAATTTCTAAATTATAAAATTACAGACTCATTTATATAATTGGACTACTCAAATCGACTCATCTATGATAATTTTTCGGACGGAATCACTTGGTCTAACTCTAAATAATAACGATATTCCGCTTATTACAATTACAGCTCCTAATATAAAGTCAAATCCTATAGAAGTAAATAAAAAAATTAATAATATGTGCATTTATTATTCTTATATTATTATTAAAAAAAAAATATTTAATTATTATTTAATAATATTTTTCCAGTCTCGCGAAATAATTTTTTTGTCTTCAAGAGTGCATCCTGGTGAAAGTAACTCTTCATGGGTAATGCATGGAACTCTAATGAACCTGCTTTCGAATAGTAGCACGGCTTGTTGGCTCCGCAGCACGTATGTTTTTAAAATAGTGCCGATGCTCAATCCTGAAGGTGTAATAAATGGATGGTAATTTGTATTATTAATATAAGAAATTGAAATATAATTAAATTACATATTATTTTATTTTCAGTTATCGTTGTGGTCTCTTAGATGAAGATCTTAATCGCCGTTGGAGTCAACCAAATAAGATTTTACAACCTGAAATTTATCATACAAAAGTAATCTACCTATTTATTTTTGATTTTAAAAGTGCCAGCAGTCTATTGATTTTTAATTTTCTTTATAGGGAATTATTCAATATGGTGTTCGTGTTTTAAACAAAGTTCCCTACGTCTATTGTGACTTTCATGGTCATTCTAGAAGAAAAAATGTTTTTCTTTACGGATGTTCCAATGCGGGGAGTTGGTGGGAAGTGGATAAAGAAACAGCTGACAATCCAGTTGATTATCTAGTAATTTATACTCGTATTTACGATTTTATTATTTTTATTATATATTATTTGGGACATTTAATTTGAATTATTATAAATTGTGAAATTTAATTAACATTACATTAATATTAATATATTCGTTCAAAATTCATCAATTTTTAAATTTAAATGTATTTTTGTTAGTCTCCTTAAAAAGCATTATAATTATATCAATTAAACATTATAAAGAAATTATTTATTTAGTTTTGTTGCCTTTAAATAAATTGCAATTTTAAATATTTATTATATAAATGTCAAAAATAAAAACAAAATATAATAATTTTAATTAAAAATATAATTTTTTTTAGATGTTACCAAATTTATTACAACATTTAGCACCTGCGTTTGCAATGCACTTATCATGTTTTAAAGTTGAAAAAACTCGTGAATCAACAGCAAGAGTATGCCTATGGCGTGAATTTAAAATTAAACGAAGTTATACTATGGAAACAAGTTATTGTGGTTTTGATCAAGGAAGATATGATGTAAGAATAAATATTAATGATTTTAATAATAATAATAATTATTAATTATTATATATATATATATATATTTACTTTGTTGATCTAATATCAAATTAATTTCATGACTTCAAGGGATTACAAATTAATACTTGGCATTTGCAAGAAATGGGTTCTCATTTTTGTCAAGCGCTGGCTTGTCTTCGTGATGAAACTTCATGGAGAATGAATATGATATCTAAAAATATCCATGATCCCAGGTAATTTATTATTTAAATATATATTATTATTATAGATATTATATATAGTTGCAAAATGTTATTCAAATCCTTTAAATTTATAGGTTTTATATTATTTTTATTTTTAAATTTTAAGAGGGTAAATTCATTTTATGATTTTTATTTAATTATTTCAATTTTAATTAATGTTTTTTTTTAATCTTAAAAAAATAGAAAGTTTTAATTTAAGAGTATTTGATATATTTTCTTTGTTTTTCTTAATTTATCAGCGATTCTTCAGTTTTTTGTGATTTAATAACAAAAGAGGAGGCAGAAAAAAGACTTTTACAGCTTAGGGAAAAATACAATTCTAGAAATTACTAAAGAATATGCAGCATATAATTTATGTAATGTTATATATGAAGGCAAGTTAAATTATATCAATTTAACTAATCCTTTTGCATAAACTGTCTTGTGAAATAAAATAATTTAATAATATAAAATTACTTAGTTAAAAAATAAAACATTGAAGAATTTTAAAAATGTTTTGTATATCTTGCATGGTTGTTTTTATTTTGCATATTTTGATTTTTTTGGGATTATCTAACATTGTAACATTTTATCACTTTTTTAATTAAAGATTATTTTTTATAATTTTTATTTTTAATTTCAGATACGATCTCAACACTCCACAATCTATACTTCCCCCTAAAGAGGATGATTCCTCAGATTCTGACACTAGTGATATGAATCTAGATTAATAAATCCAATAAAAGACTTAAAACTATTTTTTTAAATGTTGTTTATTTGATTTAATTTTAATATTTCTTAATATATATTTTGTGCACAAATATATATATATATATATTAGTATCAGATTTATCTGGGATATAATCACTTATTTTTTCTCTAAAAAACGTGATTATATCCCTGATAAATCTGTTAGTAATCATAACAATAACATTCACGGAAATCTAAACCAACATATATATATATAGCATATACTTAACTATTGACGCAAAAAATCTAATCGTGTTAAATTTAATATTTATATATAGAGATATAGTTTATATTATATATTTATATAGTATATATCTTATATTTTGAATTATATAAATACCTTATTTACTTAAATACTTATTAAAACTTTTGAGGTTTTTGCTATAATTATTAAAGGGATTTTTTTAAAGACCACATTATTTGTAAATATTATTTATTAAATTAAAATAATGTGGTCTTTAAAAAGAAATCCCTTTAATATACCTTTAAACTTGGCAATTCTTAAATTAGATTCTTAAAATTTTCTTCAATTAAAATTGAAAAATACATTTCGACCATCGATAAATTGTTGGAGTTATCTATCTATATATCTTTACTTTAAATATATTTATAGACTACAATATTATTATAATTTGTTCATACTTTTAAAAAGTGTTTCGATATGATTATACATTAAAATTATCAATAATAATTAAAAATTTATCGATGGTCGAAATGTATTTTTACCGACCGACGATAGTAAGGGAGGTATTGTTTTCACACCAAATTTCACATGTGGAGATTTTTACATATCAAAATTGAAATATAATAATATTTTAATATGTGTGATGATATTAAGTTGACCTGTGGCCAGGTCCGAACCGACCGACGGTTTGAAGTAAATTAATTAGCAGCTACAGAAACAATTTCAAATAATTTTAATATATCTATTAATGTAATAAAAAACAGATATGGATACATAAATAATAAATATAAACATTTTTAATTTTATTTTATTTGTAATATATATGCAAGACCAGGCTGTGACGTCATGAATGGCTGGATGACGTCATATAATTTTAAATCAAGAAAAAACTAATAAATATGATTTTCCCGAGGATAAAACCAATACAAAGTGCATGATTCGTGGTGATATATAAAAAAATCTCATGTGAAATTTGGTGTGAAAATAACCCTTCCCTTCCTATCGTCAATCGGTAATACTACCACTTCCGGTTTCCGGATTTGCACCAAAAGTTGATCAATTCATCCCACTGATGCATTAAGTAAATATACCAAATTTCATCAAAATCGGTTGAGCCGTTCAGGCTGTACACATCTATACGGACGGACGGACGGACAGACATCATGCTAAAAATACTTTTTTCTGTTAAGAAAATGCATGATTCGTTGAGATATGTAAAAATCTCCACATGTGAAATTTGGTGTGAAAACAATACCTCACTTACTATCGTCGGTCGGTAAAAATACATTTCGACCATCGATAAATTTTTAATTGTTATTGATAATTTTAATGTATAATCATATCGAAACACTCTTTAAAAGTATGAACAAATTATAATAATATTGTAGTCTATAAATATATTTAAAGTAAAGATATATAGATAGATAACTCCAACAATTTATAATTATGAAATAAAAAAGAAAATGAATATAGAAAAATTATTTTAAAATGTATTTAAAGATTTTGTAAAACTGTTATATTTATTTTTAATAAATATTATTAAGTTAATTAATTAAATTGTTTTTAATTTTCGAATGAAATTTCCTTTTTTTTAATATATCTCTCATAAGTAGTAGTAGTTGTTTTTAAGTTATTGAGATTCAGTGAATTGCAAACTGTTATTTAAAAAAATATTAAATTAAAAAAAAGAAGAATGGATTAATTTTGATTTATTTATGGTTTTTTCAAAAGTTTAAAAATTTAAAAACAGTTTAAGATGATATAAAACTTATATTTAATACTACAATTCTACCACACACTTCCCTTATTCTTTACAGCACAGACCATCCATATACTATTCACAATAACTTACAATACTAGTGAAATAAAGTATTCATTATTAAGCCTATTTTTCAAACATTATGTATTAATAAATGTTTATTTAAATGTGATTTCTGATTAAATTTCTTTTTACAATAATTACATTGAAATGGTTTTTCATCTGTATGAATTAATAAATGTTGAACTAAATTTGATTTCTGATTAAATTTCTTTTTACAATAATTACATTCAAAATTTTTCTCCTGTATGAATTAATAAATGTCTATTTAAAATTGATTTCTGATTAAATTTCTTTTCACAATAATTACATTCGAAAGGTTTTTCTCCTGTATGAATTAAGAAATGTCTATCTAAATGTGATTTCTGAATAAATTTCTTTTTACAATAATTACATTCAAAAGATTTTTCATCTGTATGAATTAATAAATGTGTATTTAAATTTGATTGCAGATTAAATTTCTTTTTACAATAATTACATTCAAATGGTTTTTCCCCTGTATGAATTAATAAATGTATTTTTAAATTTGATTTCAGATTAAATTTCTTTTCACAATAATTACATTCAAAAGATTTTTCTCTTGTATGAATTAATAAATGTGTTTTAAAATGTGATTTTTGAATAAATTTCTTTTTACAATAATTACATTCAAATGGTTTTTCATCTGTATGAATTAATAAATGTTGATCTAAATTTGATTTCTGATTAAATTTCTTTTCACAATAATTACATTCAAAAGATTTTTCTCCTGTATGAATTAGTAAATGTCTATTTAAATGTGATTTCTGATTAAATTTCTTTTTACAATAATTACATTCAAATTGTTTTTCTTCTGTATGAATTAATAAATGTATTTTAAAATGTGATTTTTGAATAAATTTCTTTTTACAATAATTACATTCAAATGGTTTTTCATCTGTATGAATTAATAAATGTTGATCTAAATTTGATTTCTGATTAAATTTCTTTTCACAATAATTACATTCAAAAGATTTTTCTCCTGTATGAATTAGTAAATGTCTATTTAAATGTGATTTCTGATTAAATTTCTTTTTACAATAATTACATTCAAAAGGTTTTTCTCCTGTATGAATTAATAAATGTATATCAAAATTATATTTCCGATTAAACTTCTTTTTACAATAATTACATTCAAAAGATTTTTCTCCTGTATGAATTAATAAATGTGTATTTAAGTTTCTTTTCAGATTAAATTTCCTTTTACAATAATTACATTCAAATGGTTTTTCATCTGTATGAATTAATAAATGTTGATCTAAATTTGGTTTCTGATTAAATTTCTTTTCACAATAATTACATTCAAAAGGTTTTTCTTCTGTATGAATTAATAAATGTGTTTTTAAAGTTGATTTCAGATTAAATTTCTTTTCACAATAATTACATTCAAAAGTTTTTTCTCCTGTATGAATTAATAAATGTGTTTTTAAAGTTGATTTCAGATTAAATTTCTTTTTACAATAATTACATTCAAAAGGTTTTTCTCCTGTATGAATTAAGAAATGTCTATTTAAAATTGATTTCTGATTAAATTTCTTTTTACAATAATTACATTCAAATTGTTTTTCTTCTGTATGAATTAATAAATGTGTTTTTAAATGTGATTTTTGAATAAATTTCTTTTCACAATAATTACATTCAAAAGGTTTTTCTCCTGTATGAATTAAGAAATGTCTATCTAAATGTGGTTTCTGATTAAATTTCTTTTCACAATAATTACATTCAAAAGGTTTTTCTCTTGTATGAATTAATAAATGTTTAGCTAAATCAGATTTCCGATTAAATTTCTTTTTACAATAATTACATTCAAAATGTTTTTCTCCTGTATGAATTAATAAATGTGTATTTAAATTTGATTTCAGATTAAATTTCTTTTTACAATAATTACATTCAAATGGTTTTTCATCTGTATGAATTAATAAATGTTGATCTAAATTTGATTTCTGATTAAATTTCTTTTTACAATAATTACATTCAAAAGATTTTTCTCCTGTATGAATTAGTAAATGTCTATTTAAATGTGATTTCTGATTAAATTTCTTTTTACAATAATTACATTCAAAAGGATTTTCTCCTGTATGATTTAATAAATTTAAAGTTGATTCCTGATTAAATTTCTTTTTATAATAATTACATTGAAAACTCCTGTCTTCTTTATGGTTTGAATTAGTATCTTCTTCAAATTTTTCGTCTAAATATTTCTCTGTATCCTTTTTGAGTTTTACATCATTTTTGAAAATAGAAAATATTTTTTTATGAAGACATTTTTTTAGGTGTTTAGATAAAAATTCCTCACTTATAAAATGTATATGACAATATACACAAGAATATAGAGGACCTAAAAAAATAATTATTTTCGTTATTTTAAATCATTATATTTTTATATATCTAACTAATCTATAATTCAATTTAAGGATCAATATCATTACAAATAATATTAAAAAAAAATTTATTGACAATATACCTAACTTTAGATTAAAATAACATAGAAATAAAAATTACCTATATATATTGGATATTTTCTGTCTTCTTGTGAATAAAGATTCATTTTTAATTGATTGATGTATTATCAATTATAAAATATATTCTAGGTAATAAGTAATATAAACGTTTTTAATTTTGATCTTGATTTTCATTCAAAATAACCTGGTAGATAGTCTGTGGCGTCTGTGGCTCCAATGCTCCAATCAGCTCCAATGGACACCCATTGATTCTAAACAACATTCAAATAAAATTTTTCTCGGTCGCTTAACTTAATAATACATCAATCAATTAAAAATGGATCTTTATTCACAAGAAGACAGAAAATATCCAATATATATAGGTAATTTTATTTCTGTTATTTTAATCTAAAGTTAGGTTAATTGTCAATAAAATTTTTTTTTTTAATATTATTTGTAATGATATTGATCCTTAAATTGAATTATAGATTAGTTAGATATATAAAAATATAATGATTTAAAATAACGAAAATAATTATTTTTTTAGGTCCTCTATATTCTTGTGTATATTGTCATATAAATTTTATAAGTGAGGAATTTTTATCTAAACACCTAAAAAAATGTCTTCATAAAAAAATATTTTCTATTTTCAAAAATGATGTAAAACTCAAAAAGGATACAGAGAAATATTTAGACGAAAAATTTGAAGAAGATACTAATTCAAACCATAAAGAAGACAGGAGTTTTCAATGTAATTATTATAAAAAGAAATTTAATCAGGAATCAACTTTAAATTTATTAAATCATACAGGAGAAAATCCTTTTGAATGTAATTATTGTAAAAAGAAATTTAATCAGAAATCACATTTAAATAGACATTTACTAATTCATACAGGAGAAAAATCTTTTGAATGTAATTATTGTAAAAAGAAATTTAATCAGAAATCAAATTTAGATCAACATTTATTAATTCATACAGATGAAAAACCATTTGAATGTAATTATTGTAAAAAGAAATTTAATCTGAAATCAAATTTAAATACACATTTATTAATTCATACAGGAGAAAAACATTTTGAATGTAATTATTGTAAAAAGAAATTTAATCGGAAATCTGATTTAGCTAAACATTTATTAATTCATACAAGAGAAAAACCTTTTGAATGTAATTATTGTGAAAAGAAATTTAATCAGAAACCACATTTAGATAGACATTTCTTAATTCATACAGGAGAAAAACCTTTTGAATGTAATTATTGTGAAAAGAAATTTATTCAAAAATCACATTTAAAAACACATTTATTAATTCATACAGAAGAAAAACAATTTGAATGTAATTATTGTAAAAAGAAATTTAATCAGAAATCAATTTTAAATAGACATTTCTTAATTCATACAGGAGAAAAACCTTTTGAATGTAATTATTGTAAAAAGAAATTTAATCAGAAATCTGATTTAGATAGGCATTTCTTAATTCATACAAGAGAAAAACCTTTTGAATGTAATTATTGTGAAAAGAAATTTAATCAGAAACCACATTTAGATAGACATTTCTTAATTCATACAGGAGAAAAACCTTTCGAATGTAATTATTGTGATAAAAAATTTCATCAGAAACCACATTTAGATAAACATTTATTAAAACATAATGTTTGAAAAATAGGCTTATTAATGAAAACAAGATTTTCTTTGAATATAGCTTATATACTTTATAGCTCAAATTATAATTTAAATCATAGGTTCCCAAACTTTTTTTCTCGTGGACCTCTTGGCATGTTTTTCAGTTTTGGGTAGACCTCTAAATTGATTTTGATTTTTTATAAACGATTTACCTTTTGTTTTTTAAAGACATGTTGGGAAAAAATCAAAAATGTGCCAAAAGCCATGTCAGAGACTTATTCAAAAAATCCACCCCAAATTTGTTATTCGCTGCCGTGGACCCCCAGGGGTCCTAATAGACCACTTTGGGAACCTATGGTTTAAATCAATAAAAATCTGATTTATTTAACTTAGTAATTATATTAACCTTTTTATTTGGTCTATTAAAAAAATACATTATTACTAATTATATATTACATTTAAGATTCGTATCATTTTATTATTCATATGTTAGTTTATTTATTATTTATTTATACAAGTTCAAAATATGTCTAATGATTCTTTCATTTTATTAGTCTATAATTGTGTGTTAATAAAAAAGAAACTTTATAAAAATCCTTTTTTCAATTTTTACACGAGAAAAGCATTTTGAAATTTTTGGTAATTGTAATAAATATCTGAGAATCGTTATTTTTTCAGATTTTTTGTAGATATTCATATTTAGTTTTATATTATTCATTATTAGTTAACGTTGTAAAAAAAAATTCATCAATTAATATAAGTTAGCTGCTACTCTCGTCATTATTAGTTCAAGATTAGTATTAGTAGTTATATGAGATACTCAATTTATAGGATTCACATTTACTCTGGAAAACCTTATAGAATTTCTCTGCCATCATCGGGCCCTTTCAAGAACTATAAATTCCTGCAGTAACATTCATTTTCTCTCTTCCAGAGGGTTTTTTTATAATAAAAATTGTGATGGAATTTTATAAGAATCAATCAATAATTTTTTGGATTGCATAGTTTCAATTTATATTTTACCCAGTCGTGTATCTATAAAGGTAGAGTAAATTTCATTTTTCTCTAATTCGCTGTCTAAATTATAATATATTATAGAAAAAAATCTGGAGTGTCTCCACTCGACTATCTCGCAATTTGAATAGGATTAAATAACATATTATATTTAAATTAAATTTTATTAATTATAAATTATAAATTAAAATTATTAATTTGCAGTGTTAAAAAATTAATTCCGATACTTTCAGCAATTCAATCAAGCTGAAATTCTCTATATATTCTATCTATAACAGTTTTATACAATTTTTAATCATGTGAAAAACTATCAAACATTTATCTTTATTTTTACGGTCAGTTTAGAGGAAAAAAAATGAGATTAATATTAAGCAACCATCATATGAATGCAAGCCGTGTGAGCAATCGATATACGCTACTACGACGTCTGGCATTCATAATTTAATTCAACTTCGCCAGTATGAAGGATGTTGCTTAAAAGAACCATCAGATAATTTCACACAGATTATTGTACAAGAAACGGGTAAATTTTTTATAAATATACCGAAAATGATCCCCAATTCCAATCTCCTACCGTTTATTACAAAAACGTATAGCCGGCATCGTAATCAAAATACAAAATATTATTCTCCACAAATCTGTGATGATCTTACTAGTAATCACATCTTTTTTTACTTATTGTTCTGTTACACAATTTCAAGAAATAATATAACAGAACTTTATACAAAAGAAATGTAACTTTACTAGTAAAATCATCACTATGTAAATTGCAAACGACAGGGGTGGACGGGTGTGTCAACAGTTTTGTAATAAATGGTAGGAGATTCAAGCAGATATCATTTGACTAATGAGGTAATTTTGTTCACATACAATTTTGAACATTTTCGCATTTTAAATTTGCATAAGTTTATTATTTCAAGATCTACATCAAAGACCATCTCTATAAGACTTACACTCAATGTTAAATTTTGAAACAGTTTAGCGTCTCTAACAATATAATATGGAACCACTACATGGATTTGGATAAAAAATTTTTACATTTACGTCAACCATTTTCAAATATACTTAATATTTTTTGTGATTCTTTGTAAATATATTCCAATAAATGAATAAAATCTTCACATTATTTTAATTATTTACGTCAAATTTTTTAAATTTATTATAAGAATTTAATTATTTAAATTTAAAAATATTTTATATTAATTATAAAGATTTCAATTTGAATTGATTTATTTATTATTTATTAGTTTGGTACACCTGTTCAAACGGTTTTTCAGTTGACTCCAAAGTTTAAATTTAATTTTTAACGGTATGCATTATTATTATTTAATTTAATATAGTTGATTTTTATTTTTAAACTAAAATAATTTCGATTAAATATTATTATTAATGCACATTATTTACCTATTTCTTCTGAAATGAATACAAGTAAAAGATGTTCGGTTGTGCTAAAACCGTTCCAATCAGAAATAATAAACTTATTATCAAATTTAAAATTAGAATATCTTGACAGTCAATGGATTGAGTCAGTAAATTCAAAAGATTATATTGGAATTTCTGAACTACCTGCTGAATATGAAGAGATTTATATGAATATTAATAACAAATTGGAATTACTACAAATAATATGTGACAAAATAAGATATGCCATTCAATTGGATGAATTACAATGGCAAATTCTGGTGGAGCAGAATGTCTCACATTCCGCGCTATTGGCTTTAATAAGTTACCTTCTCAATAATGGAATTAATATAAAAGAGAATGATATGCATGTAAATTTTGCCTTTGTTTCTTCCAGCCTATATTTATTATTAGTTGTCATTCCTGGTAGTAATCCTTATAGAATATTTCATGAGAATCTCTATGAAATGTCTGTATCAATTCTGGATAATATTTCTCGAATTGAGAATGTACCTCGCAACAACAAATCGAATAATTTTAGAGAAAGTCAGGGCTCGTCTGATCCTAGGCTTACAATTAAACTTGCTAACCAACTCGTGCTCAATCATTTATTGTTAGTTAAAGGATATTCTTTAAAAGACAGGGAAGAAATGATTCAGCATGTAGTGCTCAATGCAGTTAATTTGATTCGTCTTGAGACAATCAATGAATTAATTGATCCACCGTCTAGAATGACACCTTGTATAACCACTATCGCTTGGAATGGTTATGAAATTATACGTTATTTAGTGGCTGCTCAACACGGCGACGTTGGATATCTTTTTGAAATTGTTATGAAACATTTTTTACCTATTTTTATTCAAGATTCAAAATTAAATCTTTCCCCAAAAGAATTTACTATTGTTTCAAATCATGCAACAAGGTAAAAATCAATTCTTTATTCTACATTTTTATTATAGTTTTAAGATTAACATTTTTTTATTGAAAATAGTTATTTTTCTAATATTTTTAAGTTAATCAAAAATATTTAAGAAGTAATTTAATTATAAATTAATTAGCTGAATAATAACTTGCTCATACTTTATTAATTCACAGAAAAACAGAATTCACAATGAATTTTGTAAAACATTTCATATATAGTGAATTGCCCTAATGATAAAAAAATAGAAAAAATAATGATTAATTAGATGTATAAATTAGTTTCAAAAATTAACATTAATTTCATACAAATTTATTATATTTTTATACAAATTTTATTTGTATTTTTATTATTATGTGAACTGAAGTAACCAAATTTTCAATTTGTTTATTAATTAATTTATATATATTTTTTTAGATTTATTCAGTCGATGGTTTTAAATATTGGAGAAGAAAGTTATATTGGTGCACGAATATTAGTACAACAAACATGTGTTCAAACTCCAGATCGTTCCGACCCTAGACAAAAAGCAGCCAATCTTATTGTAAATTTAATTAAGGGATTTCCTCCAGAACTTCATAAGAAGATTCTTATATGGCTATATAGGTAAATATATAAGCATAATTTTTCAGATGTTTTAAAAATGATATTTTATTGATTTTATTATTTATTTTATTATAAATTAAAATTTAACCATATTAATTTATTTTTTTTAGATATGCAGCTCATGAACGAGCATCACATAGAATGCTTGCTTTAGAAATTTTTTCAAGACTTCTTAATATATCAGCTGACCCATTTTTATTAGCAGCATTACTTGCTCGAATTCGTGATATTTCAAGCACAGTTCGTGCAAAAGCAATCTCAATTTTAGCTGAAATGACTTTTTCTAAATCATCCCATCTTCTTTCATTACTTCAAAGTGTTTTTGTTCATCCCTACGACCATTGCCAAATAGTAGATGACTATGAAGGAGAACAACTAGGTTTCCTTCGATATGAAGCCATTCTACAAGTAAATTAATTATTATACATTATAATTTTTTTTTTAAATAAATAAATTTATCATTAATTAATTAGTTCCAATTTTCATTTATATTTTATTTATTTTCAAATTTAGGCATTAAATGAAGAAGAAACAACAATGGATCCCTTACCAAGTGGTGTAACAATAATTCAAGAAATTTTAGAATTCAGTAAAGATGAAAAAGTTTATGTTCGTAAAGCTTGTTTACAAGTAATTGAAAATATAATGAAACTTTCTCAAAAGTGGATGGTTCCCAGATTAATCGAGGTTATTAATTATTTATTATTGGTTTATTTTAAATTCAATTAACATAGAACTCTGTCAGTTATTTCAAACCAGTAATGAATTTTAAAAAAAATTAATTTGGAAAATGAATCATTTTTATTTTTTTTTATATTTATTTAATATATTATTATAAATCTAAGTTAACATGGCGAGGTTCAATTTCTTGATCTTAAGTTGGACGGCCCTGGAGAATAACTACAATTTTTACCGACCGACGATAGTAAGGGAGGTATTGTTTTCAAACCAAATTTCACATGTGGAGATTTTTACATATCTCCACGAATCATGCATTTTCTTAACAGAAAAAAGTATTTTTAGCATGTCTGTCCGTCCGTATAGATGTGTACAGCTTGCACGGCTCAACGGATTTTGATGAAATTTGGAATATTTACTTAATGCATCAGTAGGATGAATTGATCAACTTTTGGTGCAAATCCGGAAACCGGAAGTGGTAGTATTAGCGATAGGAAGGGAAGGGTTATTTTCACACCAAATTTCACATGAGGAGATTTTTTACATATTACCACGAATCATGCACTTTGTATTGGTTTTATCCTCGAGAAAAATCATCTTTATTAGTTTTTTCTTAATTTAAAATTATATGACGTCATTCAGCCATTCATGACGTCACAGCCTGATCTTACATATACATTATAAATAAAATAAAATTACAAATATTTATGTTATATGCCTATCTGTTTTTTATTACATTAATAGATATATTAAAATCATTTGAAATTGTTTCTGTAGCTGGAAATTAATTTACTTCAAACCGTCGGTCAGTTCGGACCTGGCCACAGTCAACTTATTTACAATTCAAAAAAAGAATGTTTATTAGTCAATATTAACAATATTTTGTTCTTTCAAAACATACAAAAGATGAGAGTACAGGTTTAATTGTTTATGCGATTATACCCTCTTATTCGCTATTACACAATTTTAACATTATTTATTTTATATTACATTTTTTAAATTAATATTACAGATTTTTGTTTGTTAAGCAAGGCTAATGGAACTATAACCACCTTTCAAGAATGAATAATGTTAAAACAATAGAAATATTTTTTTTTAATATTAAAAAACTAGTATAATTTTATTAATTATTTTTTTAATCTGAATTTTTATATTTTTATTTATTTTAGGTTCTCTGTCGCCATACATTAGATCCTGCACTTATGATACGTAAAATGATTGTCTCTTCATTGACTGAATTAGTGCGCAACTATCCGGATAATAAAGAATTAGCTACTTCTTGGGTTTGCAATGTTTTACCACTTCTTTCTGATTCAGAAACAAAAGTTCAAGAGAGAGTCACCGAGGTAACTTATTTATATATGATTATTGTAATATAAAATTTCATAATTTTTATGTTTTTTAACTAAAATAAATATACAAAAAAGAAAAATTGAATTACATGAAATACATAATGTAAAATTCAAAATCATTAATTTTTAAATGAACAATTATTTTTAATACTTTTGGAATCAGTTTTAAAATCAAGTTTGAATTAAATTCATTTATATTATTTTTCAATGCTAAGAAAGAAATAAAAATATAAATCGACCTTTGTATTTTCTGTATATAAATTACATTTATCTTCTTTTTAGTGTTTCGAGGAGTTAGTAATCAAACAAATTCGTCGACATAATGATATCCAATCTTTTAATCTTGCTTGGACTATTATTGAATTACTTATCGACGCACGATTAAATAAATTTCTTCGATTAGCTTGTATTCATTGGAGTAATGGAGATCATTTAGGGTTAATATTTTATTAATTAATTAATTTCATTTTGAAATTTTTAAAGACTTTATAATTAATATTTAAATATTATTTTAGAGGACAATTAGAAAATATTGTTCGTGGACAAATTGGGGGCTCTTTTGATTGTGCTGCTTGGTATCTTCTTGCATGTATAAGTGAAAATATACAATTAAGAGATGTTGATTATGTAATATCGTTTTATAAAACGATTGATAAATCAAATATTGAAGATAATCAGATTCATCCTCATCGTTCTATTTTAGAAATTTTATCAAATTGTTGTATTTTTATACGTAAGTGTTTTTTATTTAATAATTATTTTTTTATAATTGAATTTTAAATATTTTTATTACATTTTTAGCGCCTTCTGATAGAATAGAATTAATTGATGACATATCACAAAGACTTCGTATTTTTAATATTAGACCAGAATTAATTGGTCCATCGTTAGATTTACTCACCCATTTAACTAAAGAACAGTTTAAAGATCGTGAAAAAATTGAATCTATCGCAAAAGAATTAGTTAATGTAATTATATTTATTATTATTAATTTGTAAATTTCAAAATATTTTATTTATAATTAGATTAATTTTTAGCTTTGTGAATCTAATATTGACATGTGGATGAATGCACCATTTCGACCTGCAAATCAGCCCCCACCTTCTGATCTTATAAGAGCTTTAATTACGTTAGGAGACGCAATTCAATTATGTAGGGGCCAACTTAATTTCGAAAATTATTTAAAACTAGATAAATGTTTCTTTCCAGAAGATGGATCAAGAGCTAGTAAGTAATGTCCAAGTCACTTTAAGATTAAATATAATGATAAAAATGCAAAAGATAATAATATATATTTTTATATGTAGTAAATTGGTAGAAAGCGAATAAATCTTTTGTTTTTTTTTTAATTAACTTTTTGTTGCTTTATTATTTAATTGATTTTGATAAGTTTTATCTTGTTTTTACAGAGGGGCTTTTTGCTAACTTTGATGTTCAAGCAACCGCTTTTATTACCTTAGGAAAAATTTGCCTACTTAATGAGGATGTTGCTAAAAGAGCGATAAGCGGACTAGGAATGCTTTTAGGAAGTACAAAAATACCTTCCGTCAAAATCAATTGCATGTGTGCCCTTTCTGATCTTTGTATAAGGTTAGTACTATTATATTTAATATTATTAATCCATCAATGAATGAAGATTATTAAATGATATTTCAGATATACAACTATGGTAGAGCCATTTGTACCAACAATGGCTGCAGGATTAAAAGACAAATCCCATCGAGTTCGCAAACAAACATTAATTCTTCTTGTTAAATTAACTCAAGAAGATTTTCTTCGATTGCGTGGATCTCTCTTCTTTATTTTATTAGCTATGATCAGAGATAAATCCAATGACATAGCGGAAATGGCTAGATTTTTCTTTGCTGATCGACTTATCCCAAAGAATCCTCAGATTATGTTTCAGAATTTAATCGGAGCCTTATCATTTTATAATGATTTAAGGGTGAGATTTATTATAATAATAAAATAAACAAAGATGTAATATATAACTTTTATTCATGATTTGGAATTTCGGTTTAAGGATCATGACTTTGCATTAGAACCCCCATGTTCACAACCAGATATTGAAATTGAATCTGCTGCACTTGAACAAGAAGATCGACATGCGATTTACCGATATATGCTGGAACATATGGAGGATTCTCTAAAGTTTAAATGTACTCTTAGAATATGTACAAATATTTTTGGTAAGATATTAAAAATAATTATATAAACGATGACGTTTTGATGCATTAATTAAATAATATTAATGATAATTATATTATTTAAAATGACTTAGCTTCTCCTATCAACAAAACCACCTGGTCTGGAGTCTGGTTTTATTAATAGATAATCTAACTATTAATACAGATATAAAAATATAATTTGCATGATAGACAGCCTTATCTCTTTCTAAATTAAAAAAAAATAGTTACATAATCATATGAAATAATATCTAAACATACATGTTCCATTAGAATATTATTATTTAATAATATTAAATAAACAATAATTATGAAAACTAATATTGAGATTTAATGAATTGATTGATAATTACTTCTTCTGTATCATGGAATTTTGAAAAAAAGATTTGTAAAAAATTCATTATAAATTGGAATGTAAATTATTGAGAAAAACTTTATTGTTCTGATTTAATTTATCATAATTTATTTTATTTTGTTTTTTTAGAAAGCGTTTTGGCAGGTAAATTGCCTTTAGATACAGTGGCTGGGAAGTCAACACTAAAGGATGCACTTTTTTGTTTGGGAAGTGAAGAAATTAAAATAAGCTCTTTACGCTCAAAGGAAGATGAAGAGCCGGTAGATGATGAGGAACGTGTAAATCAAATACTCGAAACAGCCAAAAAAGATATCATTAATGAAGTAAATATTATATAAAGCACACAATAGATTATTATAAAATATACAAAAACATAGTAAAAATTTAATTATGTGTATTCTTATTTTAGTGTGTTAAGAAAAATACAATTGAAAATATTGTTCCCCTTATTATGGAAATTAAAAAGAAACTGGAAGAAATGCGTTCTCCGTTACATATTGATCTTATGCATTTCCTTAAAGAACTCATGAAAGATTATAAAAATGAGGTATTTAAATATATTTTAATATATATATATATATATTATTTAAATAGTATATAAATTATTAAACATTGATTTCTAAAATGAATTTTGCAGATTAAAGATATATTTGAAAATGATAAACAATTAGCAACTGAAATGTTATATGATATAAAACGTTTTGAAGAGCAGCAGAAGGAATTAGAAAAAGAAAAAGAAAAAGAACAAGAACTGAGGGATAAAGTATCTAGGGAAAAGGATATTACAAGAAATAATAGAAAAGACAAAGAAAAAAATAAAGAATGTGAGACTGAACAGATAAGACAAGACACGAATGAAGATCAAATAGAAGAGAGACAAGAAGAACAAGAAGAAATACAACAACAAGAAGAAAAAGAAGAGGAAATACAACAACAACAAGAAACAGAAGAACAAGAACAACAAAATAAAAGTAACGAAAAATCTTCTGACAATTCATTACATGAATCTCCAACAAATTCTTTAACAAGCAGATCCTCAACAAATTCAAAAAGGAGTCATTCTAAAAAAAAACGAAAAAAACATCATGAAGATCAATTAGATGAGAGACAAGAAGAAAAAGAAGAAGAAAAGCAACAAGAAGAAACAGAAGAACAAGAACAACAAAATAAAAGTAACGAAAAATCTTCTGACAATTCATTACATGAATCTCCAACAAATTCTCCAACAAGCATATCCTCAACAAATTCAAAAAGGAGTCATTCTAAAAAAAAACGAAAAAAAAATCGTGAAGATCAATTAGAAGAGAGACAAGAAGAAAAACAACAAAATAAAAGTAACGAAAAATCTTCTGGCAATTCATTACATGATTCTCCAACAAATTCAAAAAAGAGTCATTCAAAACAAAAACGAAAAAAAAATCGTTCTTGATCAATATTTATTCTTTAATTTATTGAAAGCATTTTTATATTTATAAGTCTCTATTGTATCCTTGTATACTAATTCAAAAAGCAAAGATCAATTTTGCTTTTATTTATTTCTTATAATATGTAAATAAAAAGTTAAAGTATATAATAATGTTGAAATTAACAATATTTTAAATTCTAAATATTATATCTAAATTTTTTTATTGAGGATTAGTAATTTAAATCTAGTAATTTTTATATTTTCATAAATTTAAATATAAATTAAAATGTATTTTATACGAGCCGTTTTTTATTCTTATATCCTTTCCATTTTTCTTTTGTTTTTTCTGGTCCCTTCTAAGATTAACATCTATTTATCTATGTGATTCTAGGGAATTCGAATATTTTGACCCAACCAAACCGTCCCTACCATGAGCCACCATCCTATCTATTCTTTCCCCGCTCCCCTCTTTATAAAGTTTCAACATATAAAAATTTTCTTAAGATAATTTTAAATTTGTATTGTTCAGCATTTGAAAGGAGAGAGAGAGAGGAAATGAATCTTAAACTTTAGATAGGAACTAGTTATAACAATAATATTATATATAGTCTTATGAAATTATTAAGAATGAATTATTTCTAAATAAAGACTTAATTGTTACTTTTAATTCATTGGTATTCCTATATTTTGTAATCGAAAATAAATAAGGCTGATTAAAGCGATTGTAATAATAAAACCATCTGATGGATTCGACCTAAAATATGACATCAATTTATTAACAGATGGCACTTATCAGAAGCAAATCTTTTTTTTAGTGGTGGCTCATAAATTTTATGACATATTATCTTGTTCTCTTATGTATCAAAAGTTTATTTAAGTTTTAAAGGGTAGAGTTAAATTATTGTCAGAGGGAGGAGAGGGGACAAAATGTTTGAGGTGATAAGGTGTCATTTTATGTGGGGGTGTTAGAACAATTTGAACGTATTATATACTCATTTGATATAATAGTTAATCTCAACAAATACCTTTAATTTAAGAAAAATGTAGTATTTGAAATTTTTAAGACTAAAATATAATTTCAAATTAATCACTATTTATTTATCGATTCTATTTTTTTTTTTATTTATAATTATCGTCTCATTAAATATGATTAGTTTCTAGTTAATGATTATCTGTCTTTTTTTAGCATATTAAAACAAACAAAGTATGTTTTTATTAGAGTATTCGGGTGGTTTTCATTTCAAAGAAAATCCTTCAAAACATCTTAAGATGACAATCTTTATGACGCTACAAGCATCTGTATATCTGAAGATGGAATAATGTTTATTTACCTAGATATTCAAGTTTCCATGACGACCCGATTCAATCCCGAATAAAACCGAGTGAAGGCGCATTTCTTCCGCCGCACAGGGGGAAATTTAGTCTTTGACGATCTGCACCGGTACATCTAAGGTGAGAAATTTTTGAAAAAATTTCACCTTTTTTTTTATTATTAATTAAATATATTTTTCAACATAATGAACTAATTTCTTTAAATAGATTAGAATAAAGAAAAATATTTTCTTAATACATACTTCACCTGGATGCGGAGGATCCCTGAGATTTATAATTTAATAAAAGTTATAATTAACTCTGAATCTCTCTCTCTCTCTCGCTATTTATCTATCAATCTATATAGTATATAGTATGTAGATAGATAAATAAATAGTTAAGTAAAATAAAATTATTATGTTAATATTTTGAAATAAATATATTAAATTAAATAATTAATTTCAACTGATGTTAACAATTATATTTTCAAAACTAGTTCGGTCAGATTATTTTTTTACTTTTTTAGAACATGAAAATTTTATTTATATTCCTTCTTATATGTTATAATTATTTTTTTTTTTTATTTAATTAAATATTTTTCCCCTTTAAAATTAAATTAAATAAAAATAATGTTCTTCAATATATTTTAAATATTTAACATATTGAATCTAGAAACATATACCTGTATTTTTATTAATTTTACTTTTAATTTGATAAATTAATTTTCAATTTATTATTAAATTATTTCCACATGTATGTATCAAAAAAAAAAAAAATAAATAAATAAATTAACAAAGTCTCTTAAATAAAAACAAATAGATATATTAGATAATTTTCTCTTCTACAATTTAACTTGTTAATATTATTTAAACAAAAATGGTAGTGATGTTTTTACTTTCTAAATTAAATATATTATATTTATTCTTTCTTATATATTAATAATAATTAATTCCAATAATAAATAAAAAAATAAATTTGGAAATAATTAAATTACCCTTAGCCAAATTCGAAATAAATGTCTTATCAACCATAATAAATAGTTAAATACATTTAAAAGATCAAAAGGTTTTTGGATTTGTTTTTTTTTTAAACTTTACACTTTAAAATTGTTGTAATTATATGTATGTATGTATCTTAATTATTTTATTAGTTTTAATTTTTAACTAAATAATACTTAATGTTTTTATAAAAAAATCTACAAAATTTTGAAAAGTTTATTTTTTAAAATACTTTTAGCTGATTATATCTATTTAATTATTCTTTTATAATTCCAATCCAGTAATGGATACCCTAGCAGTAGTCAAATATTGAGCCATTTTCAGACGGAAATAGGAATTTTACCGTAGCCAATACAAATTAATTTTGTATGATATTGGTAAATCTACTGCGACATTATTTCCCACATTTGACGCCGTCTAGAGATTTTTTTGAAGTTAACGAGGGTGGGCATATTGCATTGCCATCTGTAGAACACAGCCAAGGCTATGTAAAACTTGTTTTATCTATCTTATTTTCTTATTTTAAGTGATATGTTTATAGAAACTAATTATTGCATTTTAATAGTAATTTTTGGATTTTTAATTAGTTTTTGTTAAAGAGATAAAAAATGGTTGATCAATTATTGATTTTATTTAATAAGCGAATTCCAGTAGTTGATCGTAGTTGAACTGGACCTAAAAACTCATTCAATTTTTGAAGAAAAATTCGAAATAAATGTCTTAATCAACCATAATAAATATCTAAGAGAGAATTTTCATCTGCTTCTCCTAATAATCATGAGACACCAGCCCATTCCTTCTTGTCTAGCTCATTTTTAGATAAAACCGACACTGTCGATGATGTTAAGTATAAAGGGAAGTATTTCCATGGCGTCATCATTAGCGAAGATCTGTCAATATCTTCGATGGTATGAGGGCAGGTCAATAAGTTCGTGACTTGTCTCTTAATTGAAATGGCAGCACTGATCCTGTCAACAGGCAACTATCTGCTGACTGCTGTCGAAATTTGAACCAGCTGGGTCTTTTAGTTTTTGTTTGACATCCATTATTAGCACTCGTGATTGGAGAAGAAAATGGAATAAGTGAATTTCGTGTGCTCATTTAAGCATTATTTTTTGCCAAAAAAACATCACTGAAACCGAGTTTTTGCTGGAAGAATCGTGGATCCACCACAACACACCAGAGACCAAATTTCAGTCAAAATAGTGGGTTTTTCGGGGTGAATCGGCACCAAAGATGTCCTCGACAAATCTTATTTTTGGAAAGGATAAAAAAATTGGAGAAACGTTGGACGAAGGAGACTACGTTGAAAAATAAAATAATTTTTTTATCCAAAAACCTGGGCTACATTCAAAAAGTCACGGACTTATTGACTTTCCCTTGTATGGAAGTGACCGAAAAAGAAATATATTCTTTTTATGTTATATGACATATAGATATAGAAGAACCTAAGAGAACCAGCAAGATAAAAAATGTTTTCCCGTTCCTCAGTTGGACTTCCAATATTCTTAAAAATTAGATTAAAAAACCTAAACTTTATTATATTTTATTGTTTTGTATCATATATTTTGCCTTCTTTTTTCAATGGAAAGAAATAGATCTATGGTCAACTACTGGAATGCCATTGATCAACTACTGATTTAACAACACTTAAAAAATATAAACTTTTTCTTTCCTTTGTTTCATGTGCTAAATTTTTTCCTTAATAGGACATAAATAAGAAATATTGATAGTATTAGTTTAACATTACAACTGAACCTGTCTAATGTATGAAAAGTATTGCATAGCATAGGCTTTTATTGATGAACTACTGGCTTGGTCACTATTTATTGTTTTTAATTTATTTTTTTTTTCATTAATTTCTAATTTTGTTTTTATTTTTCACAAAATTTCATTTTTGTTGATTCATATTTTATTTGGAGGGGAGTGGGAAAAATATTGTTGTTAATTTATTAATAATTTTTTATCTTAGTAAATTTTCTGCAAATTCTTTATTATATTTTCATTAATTCTTAATAATGAATTTTAAATGATTATACTTCATTTTGTAAATTATTTAAACGAAAATAAACTTTCATTTCCGGATAGTACATCAGCTATTAGGTAAATTAATTAAAATTGATATTAATTGTGGTCGCCTGAAATTTTCAAGTAATAAATAAACTGTTCCCAAATTGAAGTGGAAAAATAAAACATTTAACAAAAATTTAATTTTATAATTTTTCTGTATTTAGTTGAGAATATAATTTTAGAAGCAATTAAAAACTTATATTTCTTTAAACATTACATACATGTTTATATATTTATATTTTATATTTCTGTATAAACATCAGATAATACATCTATCATCAATAATGATCAATCAATGGGAATGTGATTATGAAAATGACATGAATCTTTTCAAAATATTATAAAAATGATTAATTGATAACTTTCAATCTAGTCTTATTTTAGGATTTTTATTGATGAAGAATTGATCATACTCAATGAGATGGTAGCAGTTATAGCCCTCCTCATTGGGCTGTCACGAAAAATTTAAAACAATATACAGTGGTACCTCGACATACGAGCTTAATTCGTTCCAAGACCTTGCTCGTATCTCAAATTGTTCGTATCTCAAAGCACTTCGCGCCATTAAAACTAATAGAAAAGCTTTTAATCCGTTCCAGTCCCCAAAAATCACCTTAGTTTTGTTTTTTGTATGCTATTTTGAATCAAACAAATGTCTTTACGAGAAGGAACATTTATTTAAAAACAACAAAAATAATGGAAACATTTAAATAAACAAAAATAAGAAGAATTTTAAAAAAAACTTAAATATCATCGCTTGTCTTTGCTTTTTTCGCCTCCCCTTGCTCATCTTGTTCTGCAAAGCGTTTTACAAAATTGTCTTAGGAAGTTTGTTTTTTCCTCCCCTTCAGGGTATTGCGAAAATGATTGAGACAGGTTTCGTTAAATAATTCCGAAGCCCGACCAGTTGCAACCTTTTCGGGGTGGTTTTTATCTACAAATTCAACAATTTTCTCCCACATTCCTAGGATCTCTTTAATTTCTTTTGAAGAGATAACATTTTCTGTTTCTGGCGCCTCTTCAGAAACTGTGTTTTCTTGGGTCACAACATCATTCTGTGTTTGTAGGTTTTGTAACTCTTCAGTTGTAAGCTCCTCAAAATGTTGCTCGACGAGTTCGTTTACATCATTTTCATATACTTCTAGACCCAAAGATTTTCCCAAAGAAACAATCTCTTCTATTTCTGACACTTGAGATTCAGATTCTGCAATGATCCTTTCAGTTACAGCGTCAGGCCATAGCTTTTTCCATGCAGAAATTAATGTTCTTTTTGTGACACCCAGCCAGGCCTGATCAATAATTCTTAGACATGTCACTATGTTAAAATGGTCTTTCCAAAACTCTCGAAGGGTCAGGTTTGTACTATCCGTCACTTCAAAGCATTTGCGGAACATGTGCTTTGTGTACAGCTTCTTAAAATTAGAAATGCGGGGGCAAATTGGTGCCGTGTGCATCGTCACGGGGTGCTCGTATCTCAAATCTTGCTCGTATCTCAAAGCAAAATATCGGTCGGTTGGCGGCTCGTATCTCAAAACACTCGTATGTTGGGGCACTCGTATGTCGAGGTACCACTGTATTTGAATAAGAGAGATACGAGTCTTAGTTCCCTTATCAAATTTCGAATCCAAGAATTATTTTTGTTTATTTTTTTGCCGAAAGTGGACACTTAATGACATTTAGTATAGATAGTTAATGTGAACTTAAACCAAATGACTTTTATGACCAAGATTGTAATTTGAGTAATTTTAATTTTCTTGTGTTGTTGACTTGATTTTCTGGTTATGGAATTTTTTTATTGTGCAACATAATGTTAAGTATCAACTAAAGATAAATATGCTAAATCTTTTAATATTTATTGTTTTTTTATTTTATTTGCCATAAATAAGTTATCAAATAGTATCACTATTTGTCTACATTGAAGATATTTTTAAAAAGTAAGTAAAAGTCAAATGTGATTGCTTTAAAGTTAAAATCAGGTACTTGGAATTCAATAAAAGTGACGATTGTAGTTTTTGTCTGTGATGGTTCTGTTACTGAGAAATTTGTTTAGGTGCTTGAAAGGGTGATAATCTGTGAGGGAGAGAGATCAGGAGAATAATGGTGGGTACGACAGAATTTCGATCTCCAATTCGTTTAATTTTTTGATTATGATCTATGAAACGTGTGATCGAGCGTTATCATGAAAGACGATGGGGATCCTCTTGTTGATCAAGATAATTTTCTGTAAATTTAGTAGATTTCTTGACTACACTGAAATTGTCTGTAGTGGATGACACCAGCTGCCGACCACTAAACTGTAAATATGTTATGGGGGGTTCAGACTTATCCAACCACTGCCTAGAACGCTTCGGATTTTAGTAGAGAATATAATTTTCATCACAAGTAATGATTTGAGCAAAAAAAGAGTCGTCTTTGTTGCTTAAGAGCAGAGAAAAACAAACCTCAAAATTTGAAATTTTTTGTCTATCATTTAAATCAGGACTTCTTAAACTTTTTTATATAGCGACCCCCTTCAAGCTTAGGAAATTTTAAACGACCCCCTCCTCCATATAATGAAATATATATTAACCGTAGATGTAGATGTAATATCGCACTATTTTACAATGTAAATAAAATAAGGATTAAAGAATACATACCCATTCATTTCACATATATATAATTTAATAATTTTAAAATTTTATTGATAATGATTCAAAAGTATCAGATCTTTGCGACCCCCTTTCAGTAGTCTCGCGACCCCCCTGGGGGTCGCGACCCACAGTTTAAGAAGGCCTGATTTAAATCATGAAGAATGTTGTTAGCCCTACATTCTTCATGATTTTTGACTATTAAAAAATCTGGAGTATCTCGCAAATTTGAATTGGATGAATTAACATATATTATATTTAAATTAAATTTTATTAATTATATAAATTATAAATTAAAATTAATAAATAATATTTATTAAACCAGCGCGTGTTTGGCTCTTTGTTGATGGCACCACGTCACGTGTTGGCGCGTGGGATTTGCAGTGTTAAAAAATTAAATCTGGTACTTTCAGAGATTCAATCAAGCTAAAATTCTATATATAGGAGTTTTATACAATTTTTAATCATATGAAAAACTATCAAACATATATCTTTATTTTTACGGTCAGTTTAGAGGGAAAAAAAAATGAAAACGTGGTAGGTAATGACTCTCTTCCGGATGAGCTACATTTCTCAAAAGTTGATAGAAAACTACGAATTTTGAATAATGCCCTTGTACCAAATTTCATTATTCTACCTCAAACCGTTTGTGCGTAATCTTGTCTTAATACATACACACACAGAGACAGATATTTTTCTCAACCTTAGTGAAAATTACTCAGAGACCTTCAAAACGTATAAAAACATCAAAATCTCGACATCGAAAATATTCATGATCGCAAAACTACTTCTGGCGAGATAGTAAAAAAGCAATAGTACTAACTTATAGTGCAGCTATATTTGCTATAAAACTCTTTATGGCATATTGATATTAATTAAATTATTTATTCAGAAAAATGAATCGTAATATACACAAATCAAATCCTGTCGAACACTTTCCTTCAAATATAATATATATATATTTATATATATTAATATATTATATTTGTTTTATTGAGTGATTACTTTTTTGGACTTTTTATTTTCATTTCTCACCATTTAAATGATAATTTTTCTAAAATGATTATCAATTTATTCAATATATTAAAACATAAATATTAAAACATAAAAGAAAATATTTGATATTGACATTTGAACTATGATGAATACCAATGTATATCGCCAATGGGAAAAATTAAAACCTCATTTAATTATATTTATTTTACTTTAAGAAAAAAAATAGCTAAGTAAATATACAACAGATGTGATTTGATGGTTAAAGTATGCGATTCCCAGGTTTTATATCTTTAACAAATACCCTAGTAATGACAATATTTACGAAAACTATTTCAAGAAAATACTTATATTGAAAAAAGTAAGTTAAACATTATTTTAGCAATATTTTTAAGTCTTAAATAAATAAATACCTATTTCTATATGAATTTTAGTAAAATTGGTTTTCTCAAACCTAAATTCTTAAAATTTATTTTCATTATAAGAAAAAAAAAATAAAATTTGTTAGTTTTAGTTTAAAACGTTGTTAAACAATTCTTAACAAGATTTCTTCTTAATTATGAATATAAACTAGATCGAATTGAAATTTGTAATCATCCCTAAAATTTAAGTTCATATATTAAATACCTTAATTCTAAGAATATTTAATATATTTCAAAAATTGATCATAATGCGTGGGTGAATAATCTTGAGCTTAAAATAATCATTATTCAGGGTTGAAATTTTATATTTATGTTAAATAATGTTTGTGTAAAATAATTGAACAATCAGATGGATTGGTTTATCTTGATTTTAAGATTTTATATTATTAAATAGTATTTAATCTAGTGATTAATTTAGTGCGCTCTCTAAAAACTTTATCCCACATTATAATTTTGTTATTTCATGTTGTTACAGATATTTCAATTATGAATTACATGAATCAATTCAATATGATTTTGAAAAAAATTAAGACCAACTTCATTTCAAAATTTCGATATTAATATTTATATTAATATTCTTCTATAAATGTATATATACAAAAATCTTTTTGTCTTAGAAATTAAAAATTTTTTAATTTCATGACCAATTTTTATAGTTTTTCATGTCTGTTTGTCCGCTGTCTGGAAAAGTTGTAAGCCTATAAACTTATCCCTACGAAATTATTTCATAGAGAGCCTAGGACGGTTTGAGGTCTGTGGGGGCCGGAGCACAACTCTAGTCTGTTCAATCCTTTTTAGGTTTTCTTTTTTAGGATTGTTCTCATTAACAATAGCCCTTAGATATTTCATACATGATACTTGATCTACCATCTCGTTGTAGACTCGAAGAGCTGTCGGTTTCGGTGTTTTGGAGAAGACAATCACTTTAGTTCTAGCAACATTTATGTATAGACTATATTGGATACTATATTTCAGAGGTGGCCACACTTAGTCATATTGAAAAATCGAAAATGTTTAAGAGCCGAATCGGAAAAAAATTTTAATTTTTTTTTTTTGGGGTGGGGAGGGTGTTCGTGGTCACAGAAACAAAAATTACGAATGCGTGAGCGATTAAAATTCCTAATTATATTAATAATACGCTCCGCATGCAATAGTTCTGCTGTTGCTATTGTAATAAAGTAGACAGAGTTGGGATAGATCGGATACATTTTACAACAAAGTTTTTAAAACTTGCTGAAATAACTAAATTTTAAATTTCCTTTAAATAATTATATGCAAATAAATATGTGCCATAACGTAGCCTTGTTCCAGTTTAATATATGTAAATTCTAAATTGGGATAACTTTAAATTTTTTAATTGTGCCACAATAAACTCAAAAAGAGTCACGGTTTGGCCACTGATGCTATATTCGACAATGATGTCTATTATTTTTTGAAGCTTTAGGAAACCATGGGCCAGCACAATCGTATTGCCAGAGTATTGTCAATTGTTTATAAGCATATCATTGATCTAAATTCCCTTTTCTATACTTTTCAAAGCTTCTCGAAACACTGCTTCAAAATAAATATTAAAGAGGAATAATATTAAATATTCTGAATTTGTTGTTATTTGTTTAATTCACCAAAAAAATTATGTATATATTATATAAAATTTAAATTAAATACGAAAATATTTTTAAATGATAGTTTTCTTGAAAATACAAAATCTTTCCTCAATAAAAGACAGAAAGAATTATAAATACACTTATACTTATCAAATTCAGTTTTTTTCAGCATAATTAATACAACATTCGCAAAAAATAAAATAAATGCTAATATAATTCATTTGTAGTGGAAAAAATTTATATTTCACTTTTGGAAATTTTTTATAATTTAGATCAGTGCTTCTCAAACTTTTTGAAGTCACGGTCCCCTTGGAACACAATTATTTTTTTTAGATTAGATTGCTTAAATTTATAATTTTAAACTTCTATTTGCAAACTTTTAATAGTCAATACATGCATTTACTAATGTTAACAAGAACTTATTTAATTATTATAATTTGTGTCACATTTTTTGAAATTCCGTTGAAGTCCACGGCCCACCACTTTGAGATGCCCTGATCTACTGCATCTACTTGCAGCTCCATATGCGCGTTCTGCGATATTATGTTTTCCCCGTTTTGCTTTCTGGGCGTGAGAGCTGGACATTCAATCGTGTGCTAGAAAATCGAATAGATTCAATTGAAATGTATTTATATCATTGCATTGTGCATATATTTATATTGAGTTGATAAAATAACTGATGAATTGCTTCGATTTATCATCGAGGAAAAAAATCAAAGACAAAAGATCTGCGGGAAGATCACGGAACTCATGACTCGAAGATCTGCGCCGGTGATTGGGAAAAACATCTTTGGAGATTTTTCATGCACCATTATAGACAGTTGGATTGTTAAACCTCGAAGGGAGATGACATCTTAAGAAAAAGAAGAATTTCTAAATATTATTATACTTATTATTTGTAATTAATTCATTTTAATTATTATTTAGTTTCTATATTGTTTATTTTGTCCCAAAGATTTATGTCCAAACGTATACTAAAGTTTAATTTTTTTTTTTTTTTTTTGAACTGACACCTATGAAGAAGATTTATTAGTTCTCTCCTAATTGTTTATGTTAAATTATAAAGACTGTTTACGCTTTTTGCAATTTTTTAAAGAAAATTATGAAAAATATACTAAACAGATTTAAACATGAAATGAAATCAACTGCAAAAAGCAGTTAGATACACGTTGTGCAATACTAAATATAATTTTGGAAATGAACACATGCCCTAGTCAGTATTTGGGAATTTGTCTTTAAACCACCTATCGACCCAATTTAAAATGTCTAGTAGGTTGATATAGTTCACTTTATCTATATATATAAAAAAAGGTTTTTGTCTGCACATTGCTCAGAATTTAAAAATTTTTGCATATCTTCGCGTTTCATGACCTCTAGAATCCAAAAGTGACTTTAGAATTTTTCACGTCTGTCTGTCTGTCTGTCTGTCTGTCTGTCTGTCTGTCTGTCTGTCTGTCTGTCTGTCCGGAAAATTACTATTTTATAGACTCAGAATTGGCTGAACCGATTTCTTTGAAATTACATCACAATATTCTTATATACCTCTAGAGTAACATAGGCTATAAATTTTATTTATATGTCAACAATAACCGCAGAAATTAATTTTTTAAAGTTTATATAATTCTCCGTGTTGTTCATTCAAGAGCAGCTCGCGGCTCACTGTCGGCCTAGCGGAATCATTTCAAACAATGAATTATCATAGCGATTCCCAATCGAAGAATTATTATAATATTTCCCTTTTTATTTTAAATTCTAATATTCAAATATCAATTCAATTAAATAATTTATTCTAAAAGTTCTCAATTTAATTAAAATATTTATTAGATCATATTTTTATCTTAAATTATTTTTTATTTAATTGAATATTTCTTCTTTTCTATAATATATATATAATAATATATAAATTTTAATATTGAATAATAAAAAAAAAATATTATTTAACCTGAATTAAAATGACTGAATTATATTATCTTTGTTTTTTATTTTAATTTAATTACTCTATTATTAATTACTAAATATATATATATATTATATAAAAATTAAAATATGATGATATAAAGTTGTTTTAAATTTTTGACATTTTTAAATTGGATATATTTTTTAAATTTATTAAAATGTTTTTTTTATTTATTATGTTTAAAAGATTCATTTTTATTATGTGATATTAATAAAAAATAACGATGCTCTGTGCAAGTCGAATCATGTTGCACATAATTAAATAACAATTGCCAAACAAAGAATATAATATTTTTTTAAATTCTTATATTTAAATATCATTTCAATTAAATAATTCATTCTAAAAGGTCTCATTTTAATTAATTTAATAAAATAATTAAATCACCATTCAATTTTTTATTAATAGGCTTCTTTTTTTATTTTTAATTTTTAATAAATTCTCTTTTTTTGATATGATATTAATAAAAAATAATATTAAATTGTATATAAATATAAAAATTAGAATATTTGAATTTTTTTAAATTTTAACACATGTAATCAATCATATGCATTAAGAATGGAAAATTTTTAAAATCAACTTGTTATTAAATTCAGAAAAAAAATACTGATATATAGAATATATAGACTATTCGAATATAATTTAAAACTCTTTCTCTCCTTCTATTTTAAATTAAAAAAAACGGAGTTTTAAGAAATTTAGATGCCATATGCAACATGGGTGGGTAAATGAATTGGGCTGGAAGAGGAGGCAATTTATAATTTTCTTCTAATTCAGATTTAGGACAAATCGTACAACATTATATCAAATCTCGCTAAGAACATTCAATATTTTTGTACACAAATTATTCAGAGTATTGGCTAAGCGTATCACTCACAATCAGTTTAAATTGAAATTTATATAAATTAACAAAGTGAAAATTTTTATTTGTTTAAATTTTATTATAATGAATCAAAAAAAATTAAATATATAGATCACATGATTAAGAGAAGCAAAAAACTTGAGAAAAATAACTGTTGGATGGAGGTCGGACATGACAGAAACTGTAAGCGAAATCTTCATATTACAAAGAATAATTTTCAAATCCCCTAGCACCACAGAATTAGATAAGTTTCTTTTAAGGGAGGAAATTAACTAAAATCTAGAAAAAATTAATAAATGAACTTAATAATAAAAAAAACAAATAAATCAATTAATTTAAATTAATACTATTAATGAATGTATATATTGGTCATTTATCTATAGTTTTATAGATTTCACTATTATAACATAATAATATTTGAGAAGAATTTAAATCGGGGTTGCAATCGGGAAACGCCTGTTATCTTCAATAAAGAGGCTTATCTCTTCAAAATTATTATCAAAGGGAATATATAAAAAGATTATTTTGCCTGTTGCATTATATGGGTGGGAGGCATGGTCTATGACCCTTGGAGATGGGAGTAGATTCAGAGTATTTGTGAATAGGATTCTTCCCTGCATTTATTGGCCAAAGAAAGATGAGGTCACCGGGTATGGGGGAGACTGCATAACAAGAAATTGCATGGCCTCTCTGCATCTTCAGAAATAGTTAGGGTTATAAAAGGGAAAAAACTGCGATAGGCAGGGCACGTGGCTAGAATGGGAGAGGAAAAAGATATTGGTGGGAAGACCAATTGGAAAACGTCCGCTTGGAAAACCAATGACGCGTAGGAAGGGACGTAAGAGAGATGGAACAAGGGCTCAGGATAGGGACACTTGGAGAAATGTGGTTGTTGCGGCTAAGAACTTTCGAGTATCTTTGAGCCACATAGGTAGATAGATATAACATATACAATAATAATATATATAATTAATATAGTGATTAAATTAAAATATATTTTTTAAATAAGAACACAAAAAGAAATGAATGTTTTATGTAATATACGGATTGAAACAAAATGGATGAAAACCTTTTACTACTTTCAACCACCAAATACTATGTACCACTCGGGGGTACAGGGGGCGGAGCCCCCGTCTAGGTGTGAAGAGCGCCGAAGGCGCTCTGAGCAGCTAGTTTATTTATAAGATATTTACCTGTTCAAAGAATTTTTATTATCTTGGGTTCCGAAATTTTATATATTGTAATTTTTTATAATTAATGTTAAATTGAATATTACAAAAAAGTTTACAAAATTTAAAAATGTATTTATTTATTTTAAGTGGTATATATAATTGTAGTTCCAATAGTAGAGGGAAGAGACCATAGTACACCCCCCCTCCAATGGGTGGGGATCGGATCAGAATACCCACAATGATTCTTTCTATTTATTTATTTCATTTATTTAGATCAGTTATCTCAACCTTTTTTGTTAGTGTCCAGTTAATTATTCACTTTAATATGTTAATAATTTGAATTGTCACTAAACATTCAAATATTATTTTGTATATTTAGAAATTGAATAGATTAATTTTATTAATATAATAAATTATCGTAAAATATTATTTTATAATACTAAATTTCAATAAATAATCTTAACAAAATCGAGATTTTTTAAAATAATAATAATTTAATTATTTTTTACTTAATATTTTTAATATTTGCTTTGTATATTGCAATAATAATGTCACGGAAGTTGTTTCAATATGACAAAGAAAAGGGTGGCCGCTTTTGAATTTCAGTCTATTCAAATGTTAATGCTAATATTTTTGTAAGTTTAATAATAATAAATATAATAATACATCTAATATATAATAGAGTTAATACAGTCACCTTAGGGGAAATTCGCTGGCAAAGGTTAAAAAAATAATGCTCAAATTAACGATAGCGAAAAAATGCTTAAGGTGTCCGCTTTTGGGTCAGTTACTTTACCGGAATTATTTTTTTAAATTTTAAATAATTTTAAATAATTCACATTCATAAAAATTGCATAAAACTTCTATTAATAGAATTTCAATTTGATTGAATCGCTGAAAGTACCGAAATTCATTTTTTTAATTTTTTAACATGTTGACTGCCAATTACGCGCCAGCACGTGACGTGGTGCGATCAAAAAAGAACCAAACACGCGCTGGTTTAATAAATATTATTTATTAATTTTAATTTATAATTTAATTAATTAAATTTAATTTAAATATAATATAAGTGAATTTAATCCAATTCAAATTTGCAAGTTAGTCGAGTGGAGACGCTCCAGATTTTTTTCCTTTCTTGTCTTTGCCAATCTTCTGCTTTTTAATACAACGATACTCAATCTGTGGAGAGGGAGATCTAATGGGGGCATGATAACTAACATGAAGTGTGGTGGAAGCATATTGAAACAGATACATTAATTTATAATCATAACCATTGAGACAGAAAAAAACATTGGAAAAAATATATATATTTGGTAATTTTAAATTAAATTAAATTAAATTAAACAATATTAAGTACGTAGGGTACTTTATTTTTGACAGATAGGGAGGGCGTGGTTAAAAGTATAATTCTAAATTGAGTTGTGAATAACAAAAAGATGAGTAATGCTTTTTCCCAATCAAATATCTATTTCTCGTCCTTTGTCAAATGATTATGTAAATCCCTCCAAATTTTGTTCTCTTTCATCATATCATTATTTTTCGAAGCGTCCTTGTAACAAAAATTTCACTGTCTCGTTACATTTTTAATATAAATTATAGTTTTTTGTTTGTTTTCATAAATTAAATGAATTTCTCAGGGCAAATTTTGAAATCTTTCCTCATCTTTAAATAACTAATATTTATTTATCAAATTAGAATAATTTTTAAATTTTCTTTTTCATTTACTAAATTTAAACATATAAATATTTAGTGTACATATACAGTGACATAAACCATATGTATCAATCTCAGATCATCAATCCTCTCTGATGAGAAATCATAAATTATTTTTTCCCTAGACAATAAACTAAACATTTATTTTCTAAAAATATAAAATTTGTTTCATTGATAATGTTTAAATTAGGTTTCTTGATCAATTTCCGGTTGTTTTTACTATCACGCAAGAGATAGTATTGCGATCATGAAAATTTTCGATGTCGAGATTTTGATGTTTTTATATGTTTTGAAGGTCCCTGAGTAATTTTCACTAACAATAAGGTTGAGAAAAATGTCTCCCTGTGTATTTATATATAGAGGAAACCAGCCAAAATCGGACCCCCCTTTTGTTTTTAATTTTTTTTAAATATAAAACTATTATATATTCAGGCTTTGTGTTACTAAATATTTGCCTTATATTGTTTTCTACCATATACTGTACAATTTTCGTTTGTTTCGTAAAAATTAGTCGGTTAAAAAAATATTTAGTAAAACCTTCCAGTTTTACAAAATAAAAATAACCTGCCTAAATCGGACCCCTCAAGGAAATATTTTTAAACTCGTAAATTAAATTTAAAAAGGGTCTTAAACAATAAAAAACCATATATTCATATTCCCAGGATATGTGTATTAAATTAGAAGCATACAAATTTCGTATTTTATAATAAATCAAACAATTTTGTAGATAGTCTATGTTTGTCTGAAATGTATGTAGAAATGATTCTATTCACTTACAAAATTCACAAATGTAAACGTCCTTATCTGCTCCAGAACAGTCTACATGGGCCCACAATGAACACATGGCATATATGACCCATAGCTCTCCTTTATGGTCATTCGCAGGGCCGCGACGTGGGTGCAAAGCGCCCGTGTGCAAATTTTTAAAAAGCGCCCCCTTTATCAATAGAGCAATAAAAGCTTACCACTTAATTGCTATTGGCACTAATTTACACTTTTACGCATAATGCTCTAATTCACAGTTTGAATATTTCTAAATAAATTAATAAATTTAAAAATATAGTCAGAATACATAAAATAAAAAAGAATGGTCAGTTTGGCGCCCCCTACACCAGGCGCCCGTGGGCAGCGCCCACCTTGCACAAGTGCACGCCGCGGCCCTGGTCATTCGAATATTTTTCCTCGAAGACGAATTATTTCCGATACCTTGGATTGTACCACAGTAATTCCAGTTTCGTCAACGTTATATATTCTGTAAGGAGTGAATTTACTTTTATCATAAACATTTTCTAAAAGATTGTAAAACTTCTGGGTGTTTCCATGGCAAGACAGTAATGTACTAACTCCTCTTCAAGGGATTTGGTTAAAACAGTAGGTCTACCTCGCTTTGTTTGAACCGCTTCTTGAAATGTACCATACTTCATGTCAGACAATCTCATAAGGGTTGTTTTTGGGACGGAAAAAAGCATACTTGCTTTCTTCCAACCAATTAATAAGGGAGTCCGATTTAGGCAAGATAAGGGGGTCCGAATTAGGCCGGCGTGGTCAAAATGTTTGAATGTCAATAACTTTTAAACAAAAAACTCAAATCATATGGCTTAAGCAATAAACATACCTACAACCTTACCATTTAAGAATATATAAATGTTAAATGAATTACCTTTCAGTTTCGAGGCGAAATGATTAAAAATGCATCACACACACAGAGAAAAAACTTTCGAAACTCACTTAACACGTAATGGCTGATAACTAATAGCTCAATAATGCGGGTGACGCGAAAGCTCGACTACAGTGTGGAGGAAGCCTAAACTTCATTTTAAGACTTTGCCACTAGAGATTAGGTCAATTCAGCGTCAGTACACTAAGGGGCTTTAGGCAGGGGGTCCGGATTTGACTGGTTTCCTCTATATATATATATATATATATGTAGACAAGATTACGCAAAAACGGTTTGAGCTAAAATAATGAAATTTGATATACAGGCATTATTCAAAATTCGTAGTTTTCTCTCAACTTTTGAGAAATGTAACTCTTACGGAAGAGTGTCAATACCTACCACGTTTTAATATTTTTTTCTCTAAACTGACTGTGAAAATAAAGATATATGTTCGATAGTTTTTCACATGATTAAAAATTGTATAAAACTGCTATATATAGAATTTCAGCTTGATTGAATCGTTGAAAGTACAAGAATTAATTTTTTAACTCTCCAAATTACGCGCCAGCACGTGACGTGGTGCCATCAACAAAGAGCCAAACATGCGCTGGTTTAATAAATTAATTTTAATTTATAATTTATAATTAATTAAATTTAATTTAAATATAATATATTATATTATTTAATCCAATACATATTGCGACATAGTCGAGTGGAGAAACTCCAGCTCTAATTCTTTTTTTTTTCTTTTTATTAACAATTACAACCTGACAAAAGTTATGGCTTATCATTAAATAGTATTATATTAAAAGTAAATAATATTGATATTGGAATATAATCATCAAGAGTAGAGGTAAATATTTATTTAATAAATGATCCAATTTAATAATAACACAAATAGATTTGAGGAAATGATTTTATTGTTATTTTTTTTATTTATTAAATTCTTCAGAGTGTCATTTTAATTTTATTTTTTAAGCTAGGATAATAAAATTAGTCCTCAATCAATTACCCACTTGTCAAGTTACTTATCAATTTTTTCAATATATAGACAAGACAATGATATTTACTTTCACTAACCTAATTTACTGATGATAATTTTAACTTACACGAGGTACAAAATATTAAAACTTTTTATAAAATTATTTTATATACATATATGATTTATATGGTATTAAATTTATCTGAAATTGAATGGCCCGATTACTCACGTACATGATTAGGCCTAATAAAGAGCATATTTTAATTCTTCGAAAGATTCTGCTATTTTTGCAACCATTAATCATAATTGTTGATATTTTTAATCAGCGTTTCCCACCCTTTTTTTACGTCGACCCTATTTAAAATTCTTTCTAGTTTAATAGACTCCTAGTTTTTGATGCAATATAAGTATATTAATAAAGTTTAACATAAAACTTATTTATGAGAGTATATTTTTATCAAATTAACAATCTATTTATCTCTGTGGCTCTACGAAACCCAAAAGTTCTTGACCGCAGCAACCACATTTCTCCAAGTGTCCCTATCCTGAGCCACAACCATCCAACTCCTACCCTCTCCCATCTCTCTCACGTCCCTTCCTTTATTGTCCACCGACAGCGTCCTTGGTCTTCCAATCGGACGTTTCCCCATAAATATATTTTTCGCCATTCTTTCCTTTCCCATTCTAGCCACGTGTCCTGCCCATCGCAGCAAATTAACAATAAAATAAACATTTTTATTACATTAGTGCTAGGCGAATTGATTGTTTTGCCAGTTTGGAGGTAATTTATAAACAAAACATTTGTACTTTCTTTCTATATTCTGAGTTCAGTAAATAATTTCATAATTTCAAAAAACAATGTTGCTAATATTTACAGCTTTCTTTACTAAATTTTACAAAAAAGGTAGATACATGAATACATAATATATTCTTTCTGTTTAATTGATATTAAAATTTATAGAAAAAATTATATTCAAAGATTGGATTGATAGCTCTCATTGAAGAATTGTATCTATTTGGAAATTTAACCAACGGTATAGGATAAGCTTTTGATAATGACGTAACTGTCGAAAGCTAAATAAAATTTATTTTGAAACATAAAACCGAGTGTTTTTAATAACTTAGCTTTAACTTAATTGGATTAAAAAATTCATTATTGATATAAAAAAATATTAAAGAAAAAAATCAATTTTCTGTGCAAATAATTTTATAAAGTCCCCAACATCAATTCATCTCATCACCAGGAAGCGAATTCAAATAAAGGATATCCATGTACACTATTTCAAGCTTAAATTAACAATTACTGCGAAAAAGCAGTACGATGTGTATCTAGAAAAGTTGTGACTTTTCTGTGAGAATATCTGAAATCACGTGATTACATGAGCAAACTGTCAGCAATTTTAGGGTTTAATTTTGGAACGAATTTAATTTGTGTATCAACTAAGTCTTGGTTGGCATGGTATACCACACAATAGTATGCATTTGTTTTCTCTTGTTGGGACACCCTTTTTATGTTTATGTGAAAATAGTATAAGCATTAGGCAATTCATCAAAAAGACATTTAAAAATCTTTCCATTGAGTATCAACTTATAATTAAAAAAATGCATGTAAATTCTCTCAAGGTTTTATTTATGAAAAAAAAGAAAAATAACTTATACTGATGTTAAAAATTACAAGTTCCTCCTTAATATCTGCAAGGTCTCATTTATTTTTATTTTTATTTTTTTAGAAATCCCATTTTAGATTGAAAAATGAAAAAAATTACGCTGATTTTTGTTTTCATTATAAATGAAATCTTAAGTATAGAAATTAATTTATGCCGTTCACGTGATGGTATTTATTTGACACCAGATGAATTCAACCGATTTACATGCCGAGAATGTTTGTTTTATATGCCACAAAGTGAATTTGTTCATAAATGGAAAGTAGATAATCAAACAGGTTGGCTAATTCCACCTTGGCCAAATGTTACTCAGGTATTTATTATTTTCCTTTTTTATAAAAAATAATATAATATAAATTAAATGAAATAATTTATTTTTTTGAAAATTTGGCAAATATATAATTAAATATTGGCATTAACTTTTTTTAAGTCCTTAATAATATCTAATTATTTCATATTTTATTTTATTAAAAATGAACAAAATTATATTCAAAGTGACACTTTTTTTGAAATAGACCAGTGATTCCCAAACTGTGAGCCGGGGCTCCCTGGGGAGCCGCGAAAAAATTTTCTAATACTTGAAATTTTTGGTTCTAAATAAAAAAGGTAAGATGATTTTGTGGGCAAACTTTTGAACATTTTCGATTATTTTTAAATTTTTTTCAATATGCTTCTAAAAAAAGGATGATTTGAATGCTCTGAAATATGGAAGAAAAGTTTTCCAATTTTTCAAATGAGTAGAAATTTATATAAAAATCGGATGTATTAAGGGAGCCTCAATCCAGAAAAGTTTGGGAACCTCTGGTCTATATCATAAACTTCTTTTTAAAATCGCTTCTCAAAAATATATCAGAAAATTACATATTCTTAAAAATATTAAAATACAAGTATTCAAAAGATTTTTTCAATTTAATAATAAACAAAATAATATAAAATTAAGATTTTATTACTAATTAATTTACATAAACCACCAAAATGTTTGGAATTGCTAATATCTTCTTTACTGAACATTAATTATAATATTACTAAACTTATTCTTTTGTAATTTATATATTTTCAAAATATTATTTTAATATAAATTTATCTTATATTTTAGCAATTGGTTGATCCAGATCCAAATAATGTTAGTCAAATATTATATAATTCTTTTATTTCGAATGGAGCATTTTTAAGATGGAAAAATTGCTGTGAAGCTGCTGCAAATTGTTGTATACGACAAATAAATTCTAGTACGTATTTTAATTTTTTTTTTTACTATTTTTTCATATTCTATAAAATCTATTCTATCTGATTTTGTTATTTTTTTTTAGAAAAAGAAAATACCTCGATTAATATCTTAAATGACAAAAATATGTTTTGTCCCTCGACTTGGGATGGCTGGCATTGTTGGTCAGATGCAAATCCTGGAGAGATTTTACAAGACTTTTGTCCTGATTATATTTGGTTTCAAGATTTTGAACAACCTTGCAAAGATACATGTAAGTTAATTTGAATTAATAATATCATTTGATAATATATATATATATATATCGTAGGTAAATTCTAATTTTAGGATAATAGCATTTGCCTAGACAAAAGTCATTTGGCTAAATCTTTGTTGGGCAAATAACTTTAACTATTATATTACAGTAACCAATTATGAAATTATTCAAAAAATTTTTTGTTCTTTATTGCATATTTATTGCAGTTTTGAGATCTAAATTAATGTAAATGTCAAAATAAAAATCCGTTTAATATAAATAAAATAAATTATAAAAATTAGAACAAGTAGATCTTATTGATTTTCAAAGTTGAGCGGATGGGGAATGAAGCGGAGTGGTTGTTAAATTATCAGAGGATCATGCTACAAAATTTTTATATTTAAGACCATTGAAGAGCAAATAATATAAAAATAAAATTTTTTTATAAAATAACGTTTTCCAATGGACTAAAAAGAATAAAATAATTTTTATATAAGCTTGACAAAGTTTGTGGATGAATTGCTTCATATTCAACGGAAAACGTTGGGCGCATTTAGTTTAATTTATTTATATGAACAATCAAGTCAAATTTTTGTAATAATAAAAATTCTATTAAACAGCTAAACTGACAATTTTTTTTTATTATTTTTCACTGAAATATACTTATATCAAAGTATGTATCAAAATTTAAAATAATTTTTATTAAATTATTTATTAATTTATTTACATATTATCAATCAAATCCAAAATGGTTGATTACATTTGAAGAAATAGTGTTACTTGTTAATTAAGTTTTTTAGTGTGGTATGTATCTTAGTATATATATATATATGAATTATATATATCTATATATATATATATATATATATATATATATATATATATATATATACCATCATTGGCGATTAATAAGAATTCATCATTAATTTTAATGCTATGAAATATTTTTAAATACGTTCAAAATGAAAATCTATCCTGAAATCAATATTTATGTTTCAAAATCCGTTGAAAAAAAATTAATCGGAGCAATACAAAAGGAATTAGTTACTAAAAGTAATTAATCGCTAATTAATTAATTATAATTCAATTTATTTCTTCTATACCTTAGAATAGGGATCCATTGAAATATCTATAAAAAATTTTAAACGTCTATCTCAATAAAAAGTCGAATAAAAATCGATTTCAATTTGTCAAAAGAGCGAACAGACAGAAAGAGAGACAGACGCCAAGTGAAGTTAAGAAAAACGTTATAAAAAGCAGTTGAGATTGCTTATGAATTACTAAAAATTTTACTTGAAATAATAGTAAAAGCTATTTGACCCACAAAGATTTAGCCAAATGGCCTTTGCCTAGGCCAGGGATGGTAAATCTATGACCCGTGGGTCAGACACTGACACACCCAAGCTTTTTAACTGATTCACACTTTGATTATTATAAATTTTTAAAATTTTTTCAATGTGGTTCGAAAAAAAAGGTAAGATGATTTTGTGGCCAAACATTTTCGATTTTTCTTTTAAATTTTTTTTTCAATATGGTTCTAAAAAAAAGGTCAGATGATTTGGCGATGCTCTGAAAGGTTGAGAAACACTGATGTACCTATTAATTATTTATAAATATTTATACAAAATATATTTTGTATGTGATTTTCTTTATTCCCTTTTCAATTAAATACTTAGTGACCCACGAGCTAAATCTAAAGAAATTATGATCAAAATACAACCCATTTCTCAAAAAAGTTCGCCATCACTGGTCTAGGCAAATGCTATTTTCCTAGTCAAATTGAAATGAAATAATAGTTGAAGCTATTTTGCCAGGCAAATGGCTTTTGCCTAAGCAAATGCTATTTTCCTAAAATTGCCATTTGCCTACGACATATAAAGGTGTATATTATATAAACCAATCATTTATCAACATAAAATATTACGTTAAATATAATATAGCCTGGATCGCGAAAATAAATATTCTATAGGTACTCTTTGAAAACTAAAATATTTATTATTTAATTAATAAACATAATAAATATTTACAAAGCAAAAGTAGCCATAAAAATTAGCCAACTCAAAATTAAAATTGATAATATAAGATGTCAAAAAAATGATCCTTGATCTTTTAATTTATACTAATTGCTTTATATTGGGTTACATAAACTAACAATATTGTGTTCATCAATTATTTTCTTTTAAGAATCTAAACAGGGCAAATAAATTGGCTATTCCAATTATTATGAATATCCAATATTCTACTATTTTTTTCCTATAATTACCTTAAATATATGGTTAAATATATATCATCAATTCATTTAAAAAATTCATATATTATTTTTTTTAGTATAATAACCCTTAATAATAATTTATGTAAACAACGGAAATGTATTTGAGCAAATATAAACATTAAGAGAATTAAGAAGTTAGTACAGTAGAAGTCCGATAATCCGGCACGTTCGGGACCGGCTCGGTGCCGGAATACCGGAAATTCCGGATTATCGGCAAATACATACAACAAAGTTTATTTTACATTTCATATAGTGTATGTACACGTACTGTAAAAAATATTTCACTTTGATTTAAAAAAGTCACGAATGTCTTGTTGTTTTCTTGACTTTTGGCGTTTAGTATAAAATTTATTTCTAATGATATGGAAATCAATAATTTCTGAAGCACTGTATCTAATCACAGTCGTCATTTAACAGGCCTTGAATAAAAGACCTTCTATAAAAGCATTTAAAATTTTGTATAACCCCTTGGTCCATGGGTTGAATCAAAGATTTTATGTTAAGTGGGAGCAGAGTATCAACAATATTCCCAGAAACTAACTCATCTACTGGCAGGTGGGCTTTGCAATTGTCCAAAAGAAGGATGGCTTTAGTATCTTCTGGTAGACCAAGGCTTTTGAAGGATTCCTTCACCTCAGGCACAAAGTGGTGAAAAAAACAGTCTTTAAAGAGGACGCAGTCATCCACGCATTTGATTGAGTATAGTATTGGACTGGCAAGTGTGCATTCTTAAAAGTCCTGGGTTTTGAAGATTGACCTATCACAAAAGGGGAATAGCTCTCGAGCGTTTTTATTTGCTTTAAAGACACACTTTTGGAGAAAACCAAAATTTTTACAATTTTCCGGAGCGATGCCGGACTATCGGGCATTCCGGACTGTTGGATGCCGGACTAATGGACTTCTACTGTATGTGTTATTTAACATAATGATCATGTCAAAGATATTTTTTTATTAAAATTTAACTTATAAATTTTATAAAATTTATTTTAATACAAATAAGTATTTTATATCAAATAATAATTTAATCAATCAGTATTTAATATATATTCTATCTAAAATTTATATTTATATTTTTTAGATTCTTTCAAGTCATGTTTAAAGAATGGAAGATGGTTTTCTGAAAATGATAAAGAATGGACCAATTTTCTTGAGTGTGCCCAATCGACACGAATTTGGGCTCGAGAAATCACCCGATTAATTAGCTATATTATCTCCGCCTTATTTCTTGGACCTGCTTTACTTATCTTCTTTCTATACAGGTATTTATTTATTAAGAGAATTTTTATTAAAAGACCACATTATTTGTATAAAATTATTTATTAAATTAAAATAATTGTACAACGTTTCAACTGCTTATTCTGCAGTCGTTTTCAAGTAACCGTACGCTTGCTTGAAAACGACTGCAGAATAAGCAGTTGAAACGTTGTACAATTATTTTAATTTAATAAAGCGTACGGTTACTTGAAAACGACTGCAGAATAAGCAGTTGAAACGTTGTACAATTATTTTAATTTAATAAATAATTTTATACAAATAATGTGGTCTTTTAATAAAAATTCTCTTAATAATTATCAAAATAACCACAAAAGCTTTAATAAATACAGGTATTTATTTATTTTCCATGTTTTATTTTAACATTTTTTTATTGATTTTATGCTTCAGACAAAACATTAAAAATATATTTTTGACTATATATATATATATATAGGTAGGCTTAATTTTTTCTCCATTTTCAATAATTGCGTATTCTAATCCTAAATTATATTAATTGATTATAACGTGTTTTTATGTTTTATGCCATTTCGAATTAATTTATTCGAAATATTTTTGATAGTTGTTTCCTTATTTAATTTTCTTTATTACCTTCAATACAAATTCGAATTATATGAACTCATTTTTGTAATCTTCAATAAAATTAAAAATATGAAAACTGATTCACAAAATTATTGTAGAATTTTTATGAATTAATGCATAGAAATATGTATCTTAAATAAAATATTTTAGATAATAATGTTGAACGACTTGGTCTGAATTCGTATTGATTTCTACTAATATTTCCCCAATATGGTTATAATTAGGGTTTATACAAAAACCGACATTTTAGAAAACCGGTTTCCAAATTTTATAAAAAAATTTTTTGCTCGAATATTCTGTAATTCGAACAGAAAATTTAGAGTGATTAAAAGCAGTTTTTGACTGAAATTATTTAGTAATTTTTTTTTATGCAATTTAGTAGAACAAAGAATTAATAGTTGACTAGGATTAAATAACTTTAAAAACAATTATTCGTTGTTTATGCATAATTTTCCCATATAAGGATGTAAATATTTCTATAATATTGAAACGAGTTATTCAGCAAAGGGTTCGAATAAATAAAAACAATATATTTTCATTTTTTTATAATAACCATATTATTTTTTTAAAAAACAATGTTATTAGATACAGATGGATACTTATTAAAGACAATTAGAAAATATATAAGTGTATTATATAATGTAAATTATTATCAAAGCCGAAAGCAAGAGTAAATAAAGATTACAACAGTGTTTTCATCTATCTGGTACATTTGGCTACATTTACCATTTTCAAATTTTTTTAAGTGTTATTCATACATTGGAAACCGATATTTTCCACTAAAAAACCGGTTTTTAAAAACAGACAAACCCTAGTTCTAATTCTAATAAAATAATATTTGGTAAGGTTTGCCAAAAGCACGTAACGTGGAGCCCCTTTCCCCTTTCTCATTAAGGCATATAAATTGAAAAGCTCAAAATAACTTATCAGCAAAAGCATTTTTTATTATGTAAAATACAGACAAATACAGAGATATATGTAGATATTATTTATTGTGAAATTTTGTCGCCCTCAAAATATAAAATATATGTAATTATTACAGTCAATACTACTATTAAGTAAATATTATTAAATATTTATTTATGAGTAAAAAAAAAAATTATAAATATTTAATTAATCTTTTTTATTCAAAAATATATAGAGATTTATTTGTTATATCTTTTGAATGGCTTCCCTTTGAGATTACATCAAGGAAAACAATCAAAATTTAATTTTTAATGTTTATTATTATACTATATATATAAAGTAATAGATATTACATTCCCAAATTAACTTGTCACGATTTTTCAGAAACAAATTATTTCTTAAATATTTAAAGAATCAATCTCATTTCACTTTCAATAACAATAATTGATTTATTATTAGTATTGAGACTTTCTTTTAAAGTTGTGGCCACATCTAGGAAAGAGTTCTTCAAGTTGTATTTATTTAAATATAAAATTGCCATCAGAATTTGAATTGAACTTTCATATATGTCTTTGTGTTTAGTCAACAATTCAAGAATACTTTTCAAATATATAGCTTATATTTAAACCAATAAAAATAAAATACATATATTAATTTTTACCAAATGTTTAGATGTTTTTAAAAAAAAGTCACATGTTATCACCAATGTGGATCGATAATAATAGTTTTTTAGCTTTCCGTCTAGTGTCTAGTGCATATTCTTATATTTTTACATTTACATTTTTCTCAACCTTATTGAAAATCACTCAGGAACCTTCAAAACGTATAAAAACATCAAAATCTCGACATCGAAAATTTCCATGATCGCAATACTAATTATCTCTGGCGAGATAGAAATACATAGAGATTGTGAAAAATTTATTAAATAATTAATTTATAATTTTGTTTAATCAAAAAAATGTACCAAATTTCATCATTCTAGCTCAAACCGTTTTTGCGTAATCTTGTCTCCATACACACACACACACATTTTTCTCAACCTTAGTGAAAATGATTCAGGAACCTTCAAAACGTATAAAAACATCAAAATCTCAACATCGAAAATTTTCATGATCGCAATACTAATTATCTCTGGCGAGATAGAAATACATAGAGATTGTGAAAAATTTATTAAATAATTAATTTATAATTTTGTTTAATCAAAAAAATTCATTATTTTATTTTCAGAACTCTACGTGCAAAACGATTTGCTATCCATGCTCAACTTTCGCTTTCATTAATTTGCCATGCTATCATTGTTATTGCTCTTAAAATTTTCCAAATGGTCAATCCATATATTTATAATGAAAACGTAAGCCATCTTATATATCATATATAGTATATAATTCTTAATTTTATTATTAAACAATTTGGTTCATTTTTCTTTTAAGATCGGTGCAACAATTCTTGTCTTTTGTCAGCGTTATTTTCGATTGAGTAATTATTTTTGGATGTTAAATGAAGGTTATTATCTTCATGGACTTTTAGCTACAGCTTTTGCTAAAGAGAAAGATATGCGAATTTTATTCTTTTTTGGTTGGGGTAAGTATTAAAGTAGGATAGAGTTCTAAAAATTGTATATCATTTACATATTTTTTTAGAGAGTGATTTAATTTATACTTTTAATATAATTATATATATATATATATATGTGTGCCACTCAGAAGCCAAAATGATTAACATCAATTTTTAAAATTTTGCTAGTAATGTAATGTAATGTAATCTGCAACATATGAAGTGAATAATCAACTTGATAATCTTAATATTGCAATGCAATATACATTTTTCTGTAATCAATAAACCTGAATTTCCTACAACCTGTGAACTTTCGGTTTCATTTTCTCAGTTTGTTTATATGTCGAGTTAATCGCTTTGGCTTCTGAGTGGCACTTATTTAGATGGAAAAGTAAATAAAACTAAAAAATCAATTAATTGTTTAAATTTTTTTTTTTAAAGAATATAATTCTTTTTTTATATAAGAGAATATCTTATAAACTCTACTTTACTAATATCTCTTTTTGTTTTTATATTCTTACAGGACTTCCTTTTATATTTATAAAAATTTATAGTCTTGTACGAATGAATCAAAGAGTGGCTTGGACACAACCTAGTGAGAATATAGAATGGTTGTTATATGGACCATGTTTATTTTGCCTAATTGTAAGTACCAACTCTACCAATATAATAAATTAAAATAAAAAAATGAAAAAGGTAGATTTGATGATGTCAAATATTTACGAACATTCACGAAGGTTGGCGAACGAAATAAATAATTAAAAAAATTAATTTGAAAATTTTTTTTTAATTTGAAAATGTTTTTTGAATTAAATAATTCTTTATTTATTTAAAGATAGAAAAAGGATGAAATCATTATATATATATAAGATATGTGATAAGTATAACTAAATAAGTTAAACTTGATGAAACCTAAATAATTATAAGAGCTTAACTTCTTGTAAGATTTATAAAAAAATAAATATATTCTTGTTAAATTAAAATGTTAATTAATTTTTTGTGTTTTTTTTAGATTAATTTGGGCTTTTTAATAGATATTATACGAATATTATTTATTCAATTGAAGGCCATTCGTGTGCATTCTTCAGAATCAGAACAATTTCGGTACGTATAAATGATTTTAAAATAATTAAATAAAATAAAATTTATATAAGAGAACTACTAATTATTAATAATAATTAATTACTCCTGTCAAAAGCGTTACTTTATACAACCAGAAGAACATTGAGTTTTAAAGATTTTAGATATTCGAAATTTTTTTATTAAAAGTGCCTGTTTACTCAAAAATGACGTCATACTTAATATTATTACTCTCTTACAGATGATTCATTTATATTTACTAAAGAAATTAATACTTAATCATATTTTTTTATTACTCTTTTAGATAATTTTTTTAGCATTATTAGATTATAAATATAATTATAATGCTAAAATAATAATTAATATTTCTTATTATTTTAAATATAGTAAATAATTGATTTTTAAAATATTATTAAATATTTTAAATTTTATTTAATTCATTATAGAAAAACAGTAAAAGCGATTCTACTTCTTCAAACTTTACTAGGAATTCATTATTTAGCTACTCTCTACAAACCAGGAAGAAGTTGGAGTTGTTGGCTGGTCGATATATATTATCATCTGGATTACTTAATGGATGGATTACAGGTAGATTGATAGATTTACTTTTTAATATTTTCAATTCACTCCACAAGTAGTAAGATTTGTTTAACCCAAAAAAGTAAATAAAAACAGGAATCAAGAAATTTTCTATTTAAATTTTTCATATATAAAAATTGTATTCTTTATCTTCTATATTTAAATATAAAAGTGTAAATATAGTTAATTCTCGTATAGAAAATTAAAATTAATTATATTAAAATATATTACAATGTTTTTTAAATTTTAAATTGGAATTTGAATTTATAACAAACAATATAAGTACATTAATTAAAAATTATATTAATAAGTAAGCAACTCCTTATTAAAAATTTCAGAATCGTTGTTGCTTAAAAGTCAATTAAAACATTTTCATTATCTTAATGATTAAAAGGTATTCGAATTAACCATTTTTGGGCGATTTATCAAAATAAATTCATTTTCTGATCGGAAAATTTGCAAAAATATAAAATAAAATATGGTTGTTTCTAAATGACAAATAAACTGGATTATTCAATAAATGAGAGATTTTAGTTTCAATAAAATATATTTATTTTACTTTTAAGGACAATGAATATATATTTAAAAAGAGCATAGTTCAGAATACATGGATATAATCGATGTTTGAATAATTTAATGGAAGACAATCATAATGGAATATTTGATTAAATTTTTTTAAATATATATAAAACATTATTACTATCGTATCATTTATATAATATATTATAAATTTAATAATGACTAATTAATTGAATCTTTTTTTTCTTTTATTTATTTAAAGGGGTCTTTGGTAGCAGTCGCATTTTGTTATACAAATGGCGAGGTAATCACTGTTATTAAAAGAAGTTATCGTAATCTTATACAAAAAAGACGACTTAGTACAAATACAAGAAATAGTAAGAGTGTCACATTGTAATTAGACTTATCCCACTATATAATTTATTTATTTATTATTTATTTTATGTTATAATATTATTTTTTAACAATAAAGTTAATTTATATTATATATATTAAAAAATAAAGATTGTTTTAAAAATAAATAATGTATATACACTGTTCGTCATAAATTGTTCCTCCATTCAATTTTTATTCAAGTACGATTTTATTTTATTTTTATTTTTTTAATAAAAATGATTATAATTACTAATATATTTTTTTGTTTTATTATGTTTAAATAAAATATTGTTTCTCGAATGGATAATATATTAGTTCCGAACATTGTAAATACATATAAGTAATATTATTTTGTTTGCAATAAAAATAATTTATTTTATAAATTTTCTATGAGTATTTATTTATAATAATAATTTAATATTCTTAAATTAAATTAATTTTATTTTAATTTTTACTTATAATTCAAAAAAATTTATATTAAACTTATGATATGATATTTTCAGAAATACTTCAATTTTTTTATTTTATATAATTAGAAAATTATCTATTGTTCTATTATTCTTACAAGATTCTATTTAATTTTTATTTCTTAAATATAACTTATTTATAGAAAAAATTCTGGAAGTTTTTTAAATTTAATAAATAAAGGCTAAAAAAATGTGTGATTAAAATAATTAATAAAATAAAATTAAATAAATTATTATGTGTGGTTTTTTATTATATAAATTTAAATTTATTAATTTTAACTTTATTAATTATAATGATTTATTATTATTGGAATAAATTAATTTATTTATGTTCTGATTGAATGTTCACATTAGATAATTTTTTAAAATTTAGTTATACATTAACTATGAAAAATATATGTACCTATACTATTTATTTATTTATAATTTTCTGAAAAAAATTAAACTAATAAATATGTAAAAAATATTAATAGCAATTAGTATTTGATAAATTCTTTTCAATGAAATACAAATATTATTATTCTATAAATTATTATTAAACCTAATATATAATTTTTATGTTAATTTCGTTGAATTAAGAAACATTTTATTTCTAAAAGATTGAACATAAATTATATAAACTTTTACTGATAGTGATAAAGATGTTGATGCCGATGATATTGTGAACCACCACACACAATATAATCGTTCGTTTGTGGTGAATGTTTTAAATCATTTCTTTTTCTTATCATGGAACTATCTTTTGGCATCACAGGAAAACAACACCACAAAATAAATGCAATGAAGGCCACGATTGTGCCCACAAGAAGAATAAAGTCTTCAAAAGTCTGTAAAATTTTGTCAATTATTATAACTATCTATTTGAAATTTTGTATTTGCATTACCGGTTCATCGCCGAGTAAAATTGAATTAATTAAATACATAAAATCTTCCAAAGGAGACATTGTCATCAACTACTAAAATAATTTATATTAATAAATATCTTCATTCATGTTTTTTCTTAATGTTTAGTGTCATTAATTTCATTATTATTATGAAAATATTTTAATAAAATAATTCAAAAGAATATTTGAGTAAATTGTCAAAAAAAAGCATGAACTGAATTGATTAAAGGGCGTCGCGGCGCCCTAAGTAAGTCCCACACTCTGGTGACTCGTCAGTGAACTAATATTTAAAATATTAATTGTTATTTAAAATTAAAATTTAGAAAATAGTTAAAATATGTGTATGAATGCATAAAAACATTTAAAAAATAAATAAAATGCGCATCACACAATATTCTACATTCATCACACTGCATCATTGATAAAGTATAATTATCTCTTTCAAAATTTCACGAAAAATATTCTACACTACATAATTTATTTAAAATTAAAAAAATATATTCATGGTTTATTGTAAGATAAAAAAAACATTTTATTTTTATATGTATTTCTATCGTATAAATAGGAATAAAAGTGATTTGTTATATTATAGTTTCAATTATATAATGAATTAATAATTAATCATAATTCTCTATCATCGAGCCTGTTCACGTGGACGATGATGATAACGAGTTACGTCAAATTTCATAATAACATAATTTTTTTGCCTTCCTCAATACTTCCATAATGTTAAAATCGTAATACAAATAAATTATAATATATTTTTAAGAAAGTTTTTGAATAGACCCGGATAGAAGAGAGAAAAGAGTCAATTCTCCTTACCCGATTGAATCAAAAAGCAATCTGTGTACTGTGATATTTGATTCTTTCAATTATTTTTTTATTTAATTTAATGAATTATTAATATTTTCATGAAATTAAATTTGATTTTATGTAATGGACTCCTATAATATTTTATATTTTTTATATATAATAAACTAATTAATTTCTTAATTTGTCGGTATTTATTATATTTATAGAATTTAATAGAATTTAAAAAATAACTAATAATCAAAATTAATTTTTTAGTTTTTAGTGTTTTTCATTTAAATTGTTGAAATATATTATTTTTTGCACTATATGCATGAACTCGCTTCTCTTATTATTAAAATTACTTATTATTTTTATAAAGAAAAAATATTGGTAAGAATGTTTTTTTTTAAAAGGAACACAATGGAATAACCAAAATAATATTAATGTATATAAAATAGTATATTAAAAGTCAATTTAAAATAATATATGTATGAATTAGGAGATTTTAGACACCTCTTATGGTGTTAGTTAACAGATTTAGCTCACATTCTCGTGGTACCGGGTTCAAGTTCTGCGAAATGGAAAGGTACTTTCTCCTGCTGAGGTGTTTGGGACGGAGTCAACCCAGTCTCCGGGATCAAATTTACTTGATAAAAAGTAGCGCCTCCGATCAAGAAAATCAAGATAAAGGTTGATAGAACCCGTTCTACTGATCATAGGGCACCCAATTAATAAATATAACCAACTTGATAGCTGCTGTTCTTGCGTAGGATGTAGAAGTGTTTTTTTTTTATAAATTAGGAGATAATTGGAAATGTATGATAGTGGGTTCAAATATGGTGATTGTGGACAAAATAGATATGAAAATGTTTTATTGGATATTAGATATTATGCAAGTATATTATCGAACTTGATCACGATTACTTCTGGTAAATCTTCACCTACCTCTTAGATGCTGAAGTGTTTTTTATTAATTTTGAAAAAATTTAAAATAAAAAAAAATGAATTTCTATAAAAAATGAATATATTAATATTAATTAAATTAATTGTATCTCCAATATTGAGGATCCACTTTATTTATTTATTTATTTAATTCATATTGAAATGCCTTTAATTCAATTGAACATTGACGAATACTGTTTTTTTATTATGATTTTAAATTAAATAGTAGCAACTCTTCTTTATATAAGAAAGCTTGGGAGGCCTAATGATGATCAATTTGTCGGATGTTTTCGTTGATTTAAATTATTTCGTCATTTCATGAGATTTAATTTATCAAGCGTAATAATAAATTAGTCTGTTTTATTTACTTAAAAAATAATCTATTAGTACATATAAAAACAAGAGTGAGAACACATATAATTTCATTTACCAAGAAACATTTTGTTCAGTGGTAAATAGAATGAGGATTACAATCCAAAAAGAAAAATTTTCCAGGAAGAATAATTAAAAGTGAGAAAAAATGAAACTTTCCAAAATGACAAAATCTTCTTCAAATATTGAAATTGGAGAGATGGAAAATAATGCCTCATCACAAGACAGTAAGTCTTTATTTTTATTAATTATTATTCTTATATATTGTATATATTATATATAGATAGGTAGATAGATTTCGTTATTCTTTTTATTCTATATCTCATTGAAAGGAATTAGACAATAAACACCAAATATTATATAATTCATAGTCCAAAGAAATTATTTGATGATTTTTGCCTTGAATCAATTGATAAATCATTTGAATAATATTTTATAATTAATATATATAAAGAAGTGATTATACATAGGTACAATTTAGTGAGCCGACATATACCATATTTTTGTTATTGTAAATATATTATCATTATTTTTTATATATATATATATATATATATATAAGAATATTTCTTGTAATAATATAGCTATTCAAGTTTCAAATTTTTCTTATACAAAATTCTTAATGGATCTAATTAAGATTATTCTATTTTCAACCTTTCTTTAATAAAATTTATTTAGACCTCCAAATTAGCATATAACTACATCTCGAAATTTTATAGTTAGAACCAACTAATTATTTAATTGAAAAGAATTTAAAAGAATTAAAATGGTATTAGATGTATCGATACTTGTTACAGCAGCTAAAAATAAAGCATGCATTTTAAGAATGTAAATTATTGGGTGACTGTTGAAGGGGTTTACTTTGATCTTGACTATATAAATGACATTTTGGTTTGAAATGTCAATTTTATTGACGATTTAGACTATTTAGAGCAAAGTTGGGTTTTTTCCTTCTCTTTTTTTTGAAAGTTGAATGGTTTTTCAAAATTGTTTTATATAAAAAATCCTTTGATAACATATATTGTAATAGCTTTTATTATTTTAATATACATTTAAAACTACTATTTTTTTATGGTATATTCTATGTGAGGCGTGGTCAATGACTTTGAGAAAGGAGAATAGATTTAAAGTATTTAAAAATTGGTTACTTCCTAAAATAAACAAAGAAAGATGATATCTCAGAAACAAATATGTAACTTTGACCCAGTGTTTCTCAACCTTTTTGGACCAAACGCCTCCTTTGAAAGACCCGCTTCTTAATTCGCCCCCCTATAAATTTTTATAGATAAAAATTGCATGATAATCACTAATATAAGGTAGGTACACTAGGTGATACTTAGAGCCATATTGAAAAATCGAGTTTCAGAACCTGATTGCAAAATCATCTGACCATTTTTAGAACCATATTGAAAAAAATTGAAAAAAGAGGAAATGTTTAAAAAGCCTGTTCGCAAAATCATCTTACCTTTTATTTGAGAGTTGAAAATGATTTCGCCCCCCAAAAATAACTTATCGCCCCCCAAATCAAATAATCGCCCCCTTTAAGATGTCGATCGCCCCCCAGGGGGCGATATCGCCCAGGTTGAGAATCACTGCTTTGACCTTTATTGCATTCCTGAAACATAAATAGTATAATAAATCGAGAAGGTTTCAATGAGCAGGCCACTTGGATAAAGAAAGACTAATAAGAAATTTGTTAATAAGAAACTAATTTTGAATCGTCTGGCGAATAAATGAGGGACTACTGTAAAACCTTTAAAACTATTATTTTGTTGGCAGTATATTGTATCGATATGAGGCGTGTTCTATGACTTTGGGGTCGATCCTAAGATTCAGATTTGAATGAAACTTGTTCAAGATAATGAAAAATGTAGGAATGTGGATATTAGAATTTTTAGATTTTGATAATTTTAAGAGGAAGCATTTATAAAAATTGATCAATCTCCCTTATCTTGTCTCAATTAAATTGAAATTAACAATTTATTGATTATTTTGCATTATTTATGAAATATTCCACAAATTGATTAATATAATTATTATCATATACATATATTATATATTTTTCTCTTTGTGTTAAACTTTAAACTGTTTTGGATCTTTATTCATAGATATAATAATCTCTTATTTTCTAAATAATTTTGCATATCATTCCAACAAAGTCCACCTTAATTTATAGTCGTGAGATTGACTTTCATTTTATATTTTATTTATTTCTATTCACTTCATCTCTCTTTTACTCACTTTGATTTTTTTTAATTACTACTTAAATACTGGTTATTAAAAAAAGATGAATGAAAATATACACAAGGGTAGATATTATCCCTTTCTTGTTTGTTGTTTGCAATTATTTATTTATTTTACACTACTCTTTTTATATTATTATATTTGTTATATCTACCAATAAAGTAACATCATTTTTATAATGCATAAAATCAAATTTTCTTAAATTACTATATGAAATTGCTTATATAGAAAATATAAAATAATTTAAATTGATATTCTTTTATTAATATAATGTTCTGTGAAGAAATATTAAGTTTAAAAAACTATCATATATGCTTTTTTGTTTTATTTTAGATCGATTTGTGAAGGCTGATTTTGAGACTGCGATTGAGGAAACTGGTAATATTTCCAAAATTGTTTTTTTTTTACTTATTTTTGCTTTAATTTTTAATCATATTTTAATAACAAATGATTAAACTCAATTTAAACAATCTTTAAATGTTTCGATACATTTATTTTTATATTTAAATTATATATTTCTATATTAGTGTATATCAGTGATTCTCAACCTGGGCGATATCGCCCCCTGGGGGGCGATCGACATCTTAAAGGGGGCGATTATTTGACTATACGATTTTGGGGGGCGATAAGTTATTTTTGGGGAGCGAAATCATTTTCAACTCTAAAATAAGTTGACCTGTGGCCAGGTCCGAACCGACGGACGGTTTGAAATAAATTCATTTCCAGCTATAGAAACAATTTCAAATAATTTTAATATATCTATTATTAATGCAATAAAAAACAGATATGGATATAACATAAATATTTTTATTTTTATTTTATTTATAATATATATGTAAGACCAGGCTGTGACGTCATGAATGGCTGGATGATGTCATATAATTTTAATTAAGAAAAAACTAATAAAGATGATTTTTCTCGAGTATAAAACCAGTACAAAGTGCATGATTCGTGGTGATATGTAAAAAATCTCCTTATGTGAAATTTGGTGTGAAACCAATACCTCCCTTACTATCGTCGGTCGATAAAAAAGGTAAGATGATTTTGCGAACAGGCTTTTTAAACATTTCCTCTTTTTTCAATTTTTTTCAATATGGTTCTAAAAAAAAATGGTCAGATGATTTTGCAATCAGGTTCTGAAACTCGATTTTTCAATATGGCTCTAAGTATCACTTTGTATACCTACCTTATATTAGGGATTATCATGCAAATTTTATCTGTAAAAATTTATAGGGGGGGGGGGGCGAATTAAGAAGCGGGTCTTACAAAGGGGGCGATTGGTCCAAAAAGGTTGAGAAACCCTGGTGTATATATATTGTTTATTATATTTTTACTTTATATTTATTAAATTAAAAATAATCTATTTTTGTGTGTACTTCACCGACTTTCCAATTTTATTTTATCCATATGATAAATATATATATAAATTTAAAATAATAAATATTTCTATAAAATAAAAATAATTATAGGCCCTGAATGGACAATTCTGATGAATATGGATCAGGTAAACAAGATTTTTTAACTATTTAGTAAAAATGTAAAACCTATTATTTCATTTTAATTGATTTTTGTAAATGTTGTTTTAGGTTATGGCAAATACAATATTGCATTATTTTTTGCAACGATGTTTGGAATCTTAACAAGTCAATTTGATACCACCTCCATTTCTTTTATTCTTCCAAGCGCTGAGTGTGACCTCGGATTGACTGAAAATCAAAAAGGATGGATTAACGCTAGTATTTATTTGGGTAAATATTGGAAATTTATTTTTAAAATCCTATTCGAAAATATTTTAATATAAATGATTTAAATATTAAATGTTAATTTGGTCTGCGATTGGATGTAAATCTTCACATATCATATTGATAAGTCTGACTAGTGTGGTTTGTTGTTTGTTTGTGGTCGAAGTGCGGTTTATGTTAATGTATATTTTTCAATATTTCATCTTCAATTATAATATGTTCAATAAATTATCGGATTAAGTTTAAATACTCTTGAGGTGAGTTCAATCAAATCACATAACGCACACGATTTTATCCATTTTTCTGAAAATGTAAAAATTTATTAACTTCATTCGGTAATGGTCCATCGTACCTAATCCCTCAACGGATCGAAAAAAAAAAATACCAGTGCGTACCTTAGATTATCCTGATTGATTTTTGATATGAAATAATTGGTGCTCATTTCGTGTTTATGGGAGAAAAATTAATATAATTTGCATATAAATTGGGGGTGGGGGGGGCATGTTTTGATAGTTATAGTATGACTTATGATCAAAAGAGGGCGAGATCTTCACCTTGTCCAGTAGATAGCGCTATTAAATACAATTTAAATTTAAATATATATTATTTTCAACATTTGCCTAAACATTTATAAAAATAAATATACATATGAAATTTGTTTTTTTTATATTAAAAAATATTTAATTTGAGATTAATTATATATAAAAAGATCAAGTATCAAATAGATTCAAACTTTTATTTTCTTTGATTAGATAGATTATAATTAAATATTATTTATATTATTTAAAAATTATTATTTTTCTATTTATTAAGGATGTCTATTAAAAAATTGTAATTAACCTTATCATATGTCAAATATTATAGCTAAGTTTTTTTGAATTTTTTAAAATTAAAATAAATATTAATTAAATAAAAAACCTTTGTACTGTATCTCTAAATTATATAACCTTATACTAATAATAATATCCTAAAGGATTTTTAGAAATATAATGGGGAGAGATGAGATAGAGCAGCTATTCTCAAAGGGGTCCATGAGGACCCCCTGGGGGTCTATGATCACCAAGGGGTCTATTGGGGGTATATGGATGTCTCTTTAGTAAAAAATAAATTGAAAGGGGAGATTTAAGAATAAAACTTGGTAATTTTATGCCAAACATAAAAGAAATCGCACAAAAATTGTCAAGTCCATCCATCACACTAATAGATAGAGAATAAGAAAGATTTTTAAATCATATTGTCCCAGTGGTCTCAAATAATTATCACTTAATTTCTCAGTAATTATAATTTGGAAAAAAATTTTTCCTAAACATTTAAGCCCTAATAAATACATTTTAATAAAAAAAATTTAATTTAAAAAAAAAAATAAGTTGGTACTTAATGGGTTAAGGATGTCTTTTAAAAAATTGTAATTAAGATTCAGCTTTATGGTGAAGGCCCCGCCATCTCTTGAGTTGTCTTGACCTAAAGCCAAGCGTGGTCGTTGGTTACGCCCTCTTAGGGACAATCATTTCTATCTCGGAGCCCCGGATGTAAACCTTTACCACTTCATTCGATTGTGCCCAACAAACAACTAGACGCACTGAAAATTTGAACCATTTTGGGATCTATTTTCAAAAATAAAAGAATACTTTTACTTTACTACTGTTATTTTTGAATATTTAAAATTAAAAACAGACTATTCTAGTCATTCTAACCACCAGCTAACCTTAAACAACTAGTCAACTACCTCAAGTTGACAATCAAATATTCAAAATCAAATTAAAAAAAAAAAATATTTTTTTCTTAATTTCAATAATAATATCGTAGCACAGTGGTTTAATTCTGATATTAAGAGTTCAAACATCATTTATTTCAAAATATTAAATAAAAAGACTATTGATAATTTATTTATATAAATTGGTCTATTAAAATTATTCTTTACTAATTTGAGATGTTGTTACTATCTGGCAGTATAGCGTTCATGAAATTATTAATATAATAATAAAAAAATTTATAATAGTAAAAAGTTTAATGATAAATTTACAAAATTAGTTAATTTAAAATAAAAATTCAATTTATGTTTTAAAATTAATAAATCAACTAGGAAACTAATAATATCTTAAATAATAATAATAATATAATACTATATATTTACTATATTATATTATTATTATTATTATTATATTCTATGAACTAATAATAATACTAATAATTTTATAATAATATAACTAAATTTCATTTTAAAGGAATGGTAGTAAGCGCCACTGCTTGGAGTATTTTTGCTGATACATTACGACGACGAAAAATTATAATGATAGGTTTTTTACTTGATGCCGTTATTAATTTTATTGCAGTGTTCTCGCCCAATTTTTATTCATTGTTTTTATTAAAATTCCTAAATGGCGTTATGTAAGTTCATTGATATTTGTATCTTAAACATTTAAGTATTTTATTTTTTTTTTAATAATATAATTTCTATTTTCAGTGTTTGTGGTCCGAATGCTGTTATGTTAGCTTTTCTTGCTGAAAATCATAGTGCTAAATTTCGTGCCCGTGTCATGATTTATGTTGGTATTTTTTATTCACTTGGCACATGCCTGTCACCAGGTAATTAAATTATGATAATTAATTAATAATAATCATTTTCTGAATAAAGAATAATAAGAAATTTCAAAGTAATACAATTTAATAATTAAAAAATAATTGAAGGCGCCTCAGGGTGAGAGATAGCGTAACTTACATTCTCATGGCCCGGGTTCAAGTCCCGGGCCTGGCATGAAAATTTCTCTACCTGGGGTGTTTGGGACGGAGTTAACCCAGCCTCCGGGATCAACATTGGGGGCAACTTGAAAAAAAGTCAGATCAAGAAAATCAAGGTAAAGGTTGATTGGACTCGTTCTACTGATCATAGGACACCCAATTAATAAATATAACCAACTTGATAGGCGTTGTCCTTGCGTAGGACGTACAAAAGTCAGAAATTAAAAAATAATTATTATGTTTAAATCAATAATTAAGTTGATTTTTTTTATTTCTTCAGTATTTGCACTTTTAATAATTCCTGAGGATTCAATGAATTTTTCAATGATGGGTTTTGAAATAAAATCCTGGAGGATTTTTATGGCTGTTTGTGGCTCTTTTGCATTATTTGCTAGTATTGCCTTTTGTCCATTTTATGAAAGTCCCAAATTTTTAATGACAAGTGGAAAAAATGAAGAGGCGTTGGAAACATTTAAACGAATATATACAATCAACAGCGGTAAAACAAATGATTTCTATCGTGTAAGTTAATTTTATTTAATTTGAAAAAAAACTGAAAATATTTTAAATTATATATCTATGTTCATCATATGAGAACAATGTTTATAACTATCTTTGATTAGATATTTCCAATGTAGTTAAAATTATTAAAACTAAACAACTTTAATTATAAAAAATTTTTAGGAGTATAATTTTATTATTTCAGGTGAAATCATTACATAATGAATTGGCGGCTGAACCTGAACCACATCATCATTTGGGATTCTTAGAAAGATTATATATCGGCTGGCATCAAATTGTTTTAATATTTTCAGGAAATTTTCTCCGTTATACGTTACTTAATTTTGCACTTCAATTTGGAGCAATGTTTAGGTAAAAAACATTGGAATTTATATATATTTATTATTTATTATTATTATATTATTTCTACATATATACACTATATATATAGTTATTTAGGGACATCTCGATACTTTAAGGGAAAATAATGAATAACAGGTTAACATTTAAAGTTTTAATCATTTTTTTGTATCAGAAAAGATTTATTCGTATATTAGTATTAAAATGTGAAATTTGGTTAACCTTGAAAACATATAAGTTCAATAAAAAACATATAAATGAAGTGTCCACTTCTCCATTAAATGCGGGAGATCTCGACAGATACCAACAGGACGTCAAGTGCAATTCAGAAAAATAGATTTTCTAAGTAAAAATCACTACAAACAAAAGATTAACGGACTAATCAGAAACTAACAATATAACAATACATTCCGTAACTATAATTATTGTAGGGAATTTCGTTGTCTAGGGGTTGTTTAGCAAAAAATATCTGTTTTGTTTAAATGGTTGCAAAAATATCGTTTTATTGAATAAAGATGAACAAGATAAAAATACAGTGTAAAAATAAATGAAAATGTAACTTCTTCGTTTCTTGAATACTTCTGGCGATGTACAAAGGACTGTAAAGTGTCGACTGTAAAAACTATAAAACTAAAACTTAAACTGAAACTGTACAACTAAACTGGAATCGTGCCGGTGTCCCTTTTAAAAGGAAGTCCAAACAGCTGGAACTCGGTTTCTATTGGTCGGTGGCGTGGAGTGGGAGAATGGCGGCGACGGTGATGGTAGCGCATGGTGGGGGGGCGGCGACGGCGTCTGGGGCGCTCGCTGCTTGGAGCGGCGTTGAGAGGAAGCACCAACTCCGATGATATTGTGGTTGAGAATGGCCGACCCTGAGGCAGTAAGATGTGCCAGGCTTTTGATGATTCGGACGGTGATGAGCCAAAAGGCTCCATTCCCACATTCGGCCGTCCTGCGATGTATTCGGCCTCGAATACGTTAATCTTCTTTTCCTTATCTCTCCACTTCGCCTTCGTTTTTCGATATTTATCGATTTTTTTCTTCACGTAAAATAGTATATCTTGTGATTTGGATAAATCATTTATGCCTGTTTCTAAATTTAAATCCACATTAAAATCTTCATTTTCTTTATTTAAAACACTATCTTCAGTTTCAACTTTACTTGCAGTTTGTGTTTTATCATTATCGTTAGAACTTTCTTCTTTAATTTCGTCTAATTTTAAAAAAGCATTTTCTAACTTTAATTTTGTTTCTTTATTTCCTTCATTTGCTTGTTTTTCATAAATCACTTTTGCCAATTTTAAAACTTTCCAGGCGAATTTTAAATTAGTAACGTCATCTTCTTCACTGTCTTTCTCACCATCTTCACTTTCAGGCATTGTTTCATCAAGATAAAAAATTTTATCATTGGGATCAATCTCTTCTTCACGAATTGTTTTATTTCGATCTTCTGAAGTGCTTTCATCCTTATCAACTTCCATTGATTCATCGTCATTTACTTTATCCTCTTCATTAACTTCACTTTCGGTCTTTTTTTCATTATCAGTCGTTAGAGATTCTTTATCTTCATTCTTTTCTTCTTTGACTTCCTGTTTTTCAGTCTCTCCTTTTTTATTAGATTCTTTCTTTTCAGTCTCTTCTTTTTTATCAGATTCTTTCTTATCAGTCCCTTCTATTTTCTCCGATTCTTTCTTTTGAGTTTTTTCTTTTTTATTAGATTCTTTCTTTTCAGTCTCTTCTTTTTTATCAGATTCTTTCTTATCAGTCTCTTCTATTTTCTCCGATTCTTTCTTTTGAGTTTTTTCTTTTTTCTTAGATTCTTTCTTTTCAGTCTCTTCTTTTTTCTTAGATTCTTTCTTTTCAGTCTCTTCTTTTTTATTAGATTCTTTCTTTTCAGTCTCTTCTTTTTTCTTAGATTCTTTCTTTTCAGTCTCTTCTTTTTTATTAGATTCTTTCTTTTCAGTCTCTTCTTTTTTATCAGATTCTTTCTTTTCAGTCTCTTCTTTTTTATCAGATTCTTTCTTATCAGTCTCTTCTTTTTTATTAGATTCTTTCTTTTCAGTCTCTTCTTTCTTATCAGTCTCTTCTTTTTCTTCTTCTTCATCATCTTCGTCCAGTGTACATAACCAAGATAGAATGTTACCTCTGATTAGTTCGTCGCTGTCTTGCTCAGGAAGATTGAGTATATTAGATTTTCGACGTAGTTGCTTACTGGTAAGTTTTTCCTTTAATTCTTCATTTTTCTTTTCGTATTCCTCAGAACCTTCAATAAAGTTGAACCCTTCAAAGTTGAGTAGGGTTTTTCTACTGAGGCGGCATGTTGCGTCACCCGTTATTATCGTTTTTAATCCTTTCAATTCATATGGTTTGGCCTCATTGATGTTTTTTGCGATTTTTGGAAAAAAAAACAAATTCAACATCTTAATATATTTTTATTTCTTTAATCTTTACTGTATTAAATCTTGTATTTTCTTTCTTGCTGATTATTCACAAAAAAATCTTGAAAGTGAATAAGTTTTCAATCTTAAATCTTGTATCTTTTCCTTGACAATTATTCACAAAAATCTTGAGAGTAAATAAATCTTCAATCTTGAATCTTGTATCTTTTCTTTAGAATTATTCACAAAAATCTTGAACGTGAATAAGACTTGAATCTTGAATCTTGTATCTTTGCTTGAAGATTATTCACATAAAATCTTGAGAGTGAACAAGTCTAGGAATCTTCTTTTGCCCGAACGATAAACGAGTTGTTTTCAATCACGGACTGAGCCTCCAATTTGTAGGGAATTTCGTTGTCTAGGGGTTGTTTAGCAAAAAATATCTGTTTTGTTTAAATGGTTGCAAAAATATCGTTTTATTGAATAAAGATGAACAAGATAAAAATACAGTGTAAAAATAAATGAAAATGTAACTTCTTCGTTTCTTGAATACTTCTGGCGATGTACAAAGGACTGTAAAGTGTCGACTGTAAAAACTATAAAACTAAAACTTAAACTGAAACTGTACAACTAAACTGGAATCGTGCCGGTGTCCCTTTTAAAAGGAAGTCCAAACAGCTGGAACTCGGTTTCTATTGGTCGGTGGCGTGGAGTGGGAGAATGGCGGCGACGGTGATGGTAGCGCATGGTGGGGGGGCGGCGACGGCGTCTGGGGCGCTCGCTGCTTGGAGCGGCGTTGAGAGGAAGCACCAACTCCGATGATATTGTGGTTGAGAATGGCCGACCCTGAGGCAGTAAGATGTGCCAGGCTTTTGATGATTCGGACGGTGATGAGCCAAAAGGCTCCATTCCCACATTATGAACATTTGAAAACTTGAGTTGATTGCCAAAATAATTTTCACCGTTTTCGAGGGATTGTGTTGAGTTCCTCCCTAACTTATTAATAATTAATTAAATATATATACGCGAGAGGCGCTGTGTTCCTAAATAAATAAATAAAGTATTTTGTTGAAATATACAAATCACGGAGAATTCGGCATGTCAATTCGACTGTCGAGATCTCCACGAATTACACATTTCTTTAACTGATGAGAGCATTTCTTTCTGACTGACTATGAATATGATTTGTGTTCATCACACGAAGCTTGGGTGCAGACTTCTTTTCAAAGAGAATTAAAAATGTCGAGATCTTCCAAGTGTTGAAATGTACCTAAACTGATTCTCTCTCTCTCTCTCTCTCTATATATATATATATATATATATATATATATACGAATGAAGGTCAATAAGTCTATGACTTTTTGAATAAAAGACAGGTTTTTGGATAAAATTTTTTTTATTTTTCAACGTAGTCTTCTTTGAGCTCTATAGACTTCAATTCTCCAATTTTTTTATCCCTTCCAAAAAATAAGATTTGTCGAAGATATCAAAATAGATTTGATTGTGTGATGATATCTTTCCGCCGAGTCGTTTCTTCAGGTTTGGAAACAAGAAAGTCACTCGGAGATATAACCGAAGAATAGGGCGGATGAGGGAGCAATTCGTATCCCAATTCATGGATTTTCATGGAAATTCACTTTTTTCCATTGTCTTCTCAAATCACGAAGTAGTCTGCTATTAATAAATGACAAACAAAAACTAAAAGACCTAGCTGGTTCAAATTTGAGCAGGAGTCAGTTGATAGTTACCTGCTAACAGGAGAAGTGTTGCCATTTCATTTAAGAGGGGAAATTCCAAAAGTCACGGACTTATTGACCTACCCTCGTATATATATCAAATATTTAATTTTTATAATTATAATAATTTTAAAATTTCTTTTTAGTCAAAACACATTGCGACTATGGATTCCACAATTATTTGCAACTATTGAAGAATTTCATCAAATCCAAAATAATACAAATTCAAATGAAAGCTATAGTTACACGATTTGTGAAATGGTCGATTATTTAAATTTATTGAAAAAAGATGAATCACTATCTAATGAAAATTATTTGCCAACTTGTGGAATGGTAAATGTTTATTAATTTATTTTATCTTAAAAAACAATACTTAAAAATATTGTTCATCATTATAAACTAAGAAAATTCATCAATTATGAAACTAGTATATTTTTTTAATTAGAAAAAAAAGTAAATTGTTAGTGTTCTTGTATTAACATTCTTAAGTTCTAAGATATCGAAGAATTCAAATCACTTTCCTTTAATCATTAAGGAAATATTAAAATTAAATTCAAAAAATGAAAAAATAACCAATTGTGAATAAATAGAAAATGTAAATTTAACATCAAGTAATTTTTTAAACATTAAGCATAATTTATTCGCGAAAATGTAAATATTAATTTTAGAACAAGATTTTGTCGTTCTTTTGATTGAATCCGTTGTTGTTTATATTTCAAGGGTGCTTTATCACCAGATACATATATCAATTCTATTATAATGGGCCTAATGGGAATATTTGGATATCTAATTGCTGGCTATTTCGTCAACTTAACTGGAAAGAAAAATATTTTAAGTAAGTATAACTTTTAATATACAAGGTAATTCAAAAGAAAAGGTGAATTTTGAATTATTTCGAATATTCATCAATATCCATTTTGTCCGCTTCAAAGTAATTCCCTTCAGATATAATGCACTTACGCCAGCGCTTCTTCCAATCGTCGAAGCACTTCTGAAATGCGCTTTTCGGCAAGGCCATCAGCTGCTCGTTCTTCGATTTCGACTTTATCTCATTAATTGTGGCAAAAGGCTTCCTTTCATTGATCTCTACAGTTTTGGGAATAGGAAAAAGTTGTTTTTCCATAATTCCGATCGTTTGAGCCGTATTGCTTCACTCAAACGTTGCATAACTTCCTTGTAGTATTCCTTATTAACAGTACGACCTGTTGGCAAGAACTCATTATGCACCACGCCATTGTAATCGAAGAAAAGAGTGAGTAAAACCTTAACATTTGATCATCGTCAACATCTTCTCGGCCTTCTGTAAAGCGCTTGTACTACTTATAAACATTTTTTTGAGACGCCGAATGCCACAGTCAACATTTTAAGTGCGTTGGAGCAATTTATTCCATTTTTAAGGCAAAATTTAATACAGATTCTTTGATCCATTTTTTTTAATTAAAAAATAGAAGAATACACAAAAACGTAACTAAATTTTTCAGTTGTCAAAAACGAACTACTAATCAAAAATGGCTGACAATGTCAACAGGTGTACGAACATAACACAAAAAAAATTTCGATAATCGAATGTACACAGCCTGCGAAAATTCAAAATTCACCATTTCTTTTGAATAGACCTCGTAAATGAATAAATGATTTAAATTTGTAAATAAATATTTTATTTTTAATTAAATTTATTTTTTTTTTATGATTATTATAGCTGGAACTTTTCTTATTGCAAGTGTTTGTGCTTTGGCTCTCTATTGGACGACAATTACTTTAGTGAATCTTATGTTATTGGGGGTTTTTATTTCTTCATTGGGGATTAATGCCACCTCCATGGTTAGTATCATTGTCGACTTATACCCGACTACAATGCGAGCGATGGCTGTAAGTCTCACTCTGATGTCGGGGAGATTGGGATCCATCATTGGCAATGTCCTCTTTCCAGTGCTGGTCGATATAGGGGGATGCATTACACCCTTTTTTTTGGTCAGCGCAATTACTGCCGGTAAATCAATTTATTATTGAACCATTTAAATTTTTATCTATTTTAAGTAAAAAAAAAATAAATAAAATTGTTATTCTAATTTTATTTTATTTTAGTATCAATATTTTTGACTTTTGGTGTTCCACGTACACTTGGAAAGGCTTTGGAATAATGAATCTTTGATGAAATCAAAAGGAACAACGATTAGGATTATCAATTTATAAATAATAATAAACTTACGCTTATCTCTTGACAAGAGTATTATTAATAAATATACTATTGTAATTATTTCTCATCATAATATTGTTATATCAATATATATATATATATATATATATATATTTTCAAATTTATCCCGGATATATTCACGTATTTTTGTGAGATTGTTTTCTCGTCGATTCGGCACCTATTTTGATAAATCTGATAATAATAATAATAATAACATTAACGGAAATCTACATCAATTTATTTATATATATATATTATTTTAAATTAAATTATTATATCATAATTATATTTAAGTTTTATATATTATATCTACCTTTTATATAAGTAATTTCTATTATTATTTATATATATATATGTATATATATATATTATTTTTTATGTGATCTATATTTATAACTTTTGTATGATTTTATGATAATTATAGTTAGAATGCATATAATTTATTATTTATTATAAATATAAGTAATTATAGATGTAAGTAAATGAAAATATGTAAAATATTTTTTTTTATAAAAAATAAATCATTTTAAATTATCATTTCTCAATTATTTAATTATATTAATGTGGGAATGGAGCCTTTTGGCTCATCACCGTCCGACTCATCAAAAGCCTGGCGCATCTTGCTGCCTCAAAGTCAGCCATTCTCAACCACAATATCATCGGAGTTGGTGCTTCCTCTCAACGCCGCTCCAAGCAGCGAGCGCCCCAGACGCCGTCGCCGCCTCCCCACCATGCGCTACCATCACCGTCGCCGCCATTCTCCCACTCCACGCCACCGACCAATAGCAACCGAGTTCCAGCTGTTTGGACTTCCTTTTAAAAAGGACACCAGCACAATTCGAGTTAGTTTTACAGTCGACACTTTACAGTCCTTTGTACATCGCCAGAAGTATTCAAGAAACGAAGAAGTTACATTTTCATTTATTTTTACACTGTTTTTTATCTTGTTCATCTTTATTCAATAAAACGATATTTTTGCAACCATTTAAACAAAACAGATATTTTTTGCTAAACAACCCCTAGACAACGAAATTCCCTACAAATTGGAGGCTCAGTCCGTGATTGAAAACAACTCGTTTATCGTTCGGGCAAAAGAAGATTCCTAGACTTATTCACTCTCAAGATTTTATGTGAATAATCTTCAAGAAAAGATACAAGATTCAAGATTCAAGTCTTATTCACTTTCAAGATTTTTGTGAATAATTCTTAAGAAAAAGATACAAGATTCAAGATTGAAGATTTATTTACTGTCAAGATTTTTGTGAATAATTGTCAAGGAAACGATACAAGATTTAAGATTGAAAACTTATTCACTTTCAAGATTCTTTTTTTGTGAATAATCAGCAAGAAAGAAAATACAAGATTTAATACAGTAAAGTTTAAAGAAATAAAAATATATTCAAGATGGTGAAATTGGTTGATTTTACAAAAATCGCAAAAAACATCATTGAAGCCAAACCATATGAATTGAAAGGACTAAAAACAATAATAACCGGTGACGCAACATGCCACCTCAATAGAAAAACCCTACTCAACTTTGAAGGGTTCAACTTTGTTGAAGGTTCTGAAGAATATGAGAAAAAAAATGAAGAATTAACGGAAAAACTATCCAGTAAGCAACTACGTCAAACATCTAATATACTCAATCTTCCTGAGCAAGACAGCGACGAACTAATTAGAGGTAAAATCCTATCTTGGTTATGTACACTGGACGAAGATGATGATGAAGAAGAAGAAGAAGAAGATGATGATGAAGAAGAAGAAGAAGAAGAACTGGAAATAGTTCATTCTCCGGCTCGAAGCACACGAACCGAACAACCTATACCGAGTCATAACAACTACAGAAGACACGTCCAAATACAAGACATCGAATCAACAATTAAGAAATACGATGGATCAACCAAGTATCCAATCAATAAATGGGTCACTGAAATCGACGAAGCCGCTTCACTCTACGATTTGGACGACAGACACGTGCTGATACTTGCCAAACGATCAATTCAAGGCTTAGCAAAAACTTTGGTGGACAGTGAACAAAATATAAACTCCTGGAAGAAGCTCAAAAGTATTCTGCTAAAAGAATTTTCTGAAAAAGTTAACGCAGCGGACATTTTCAGACAACTCGGAAACTCCATGATAGAGAAAAATGAAGACGCCTTTGCTTATTATCTACGAATGAAAGAATTGGCAAATCAAGTAAATGCAAGCGATCAGGTCTTGATGGATTACGTCATAAATGGAATACCTGATCCAAACCAGAAAATGTTCTTGCAAGACGCATCTAGTTTAGAGGTTTTCAAGCGCAAAATCAAAATATGCGCTCGAATGAGAAAAACAAAACCTCAAGAATTAGTTACACCCGCCAGAAGACATGAAACACAAAAAATCAATCAGAACAGGCCAACAAAGTCAGTCTTCAAAAAACGATGCATCAACTGTGGAGACCTACAACACTCGACAGATGCATGTCCATTCAAAGACAAAGGGAGCAAGTGCTTCAGATGCAACGAGTTTGGACACAAGGCACCTCAATGCCCGAAGAAGTCGACAAACGGAAATATCAACATAGTGTCAAAGCATGTCGAAGCAATTAATCTTAAAGACATCCAGCTTAACGGACACCATATGAAAGCATTGATTGACACTGGGGCCTGTGCAACACTAATCAGCGAATCGGTCTGGCATGAAATAAACCAACCCGACCTCACAGAATCTAACAAAGTGTTCACCGGGCTAGGTAAAACTAAAATTCAACCTTTAGGATATTTCCAGACACCAATCATAATTGACTCATCCACCTATGATGTTCCAATTCACGTCGTCAGTTCAGGAGTAATAAACGAACCGGTCATCATCGGTAGTGACCTCCTAGCACAAGCCGAAACAACGTTGGGCCCCAAAGGAATCACTCTAAAAAAATTAACAGAAGAAATACAGATAATGAACATCAAAGTAGAAAATTCAACAGAGATGAATTTCTCTCCAGATGTAAGCAAAGCACAGAAAGATGAAATCAAAAAACTAGTATTAGAATATTCTCCGAAAAAAACTAAGACGACCAACGTGCGTATGAAGATTATTTTGAAAGACGAGGAACCAGTTTTCCGCGGTCCTAGACGTCTACCACCTATTGAAAGAGATATAGTCGACCAACAAGTGAATGAATGGATCAAGGAAGGAATAGTGGAACCATGTTATTCAGAATACGCCAGCCAGGTGGTGATAACCAGGAAGAAGTGCGGCACCCCTCGCATTTGCATCGATTACCGCGGAATCAATGCTAAAATGATTAAAGACAGATTTCCTTTGCCTTTGATCGAGGATCAACTGGATAAGCTGCAGAATGCAAGAGTTTTCTCAACAATAGACCTCAAGAACGGATTTTTTCATGTAGAAGTCGAAGAAAACAGTCGGAAGTACACAGCATTCATAACTCATCAAGGGCACTTTCGGTTCCGAAAAGTACCTTTTGGACTCTCCAATTCTCCTGCAGTATTCACTCGCTTTGTAAATCAAGTGTTCACCGACCTCATCGCCCAAAGGATAGTGCTCCCCTACATGGATGACTTGATTATACCAGCTGAAGATGTGGAAGAAGCCATCAGTCGACTAAGAATAGTTTTGAAGCAAGCCGAAGACTACGGACTGTCAATAAACTTCAAGAAATGCCAGTTCGTTCAGAAAGGTGTAGAATTTTTGGGTCATCGCATCGAGGGTGGAAAGCTTTATCCATCCATGTTGAAGAGCGTAGCAGTTAGAAATTTTCCTGAACCAAAAAATGTGAAGCAAATTCAAAGTTTTCTGGGACTCACTGGATACTTCAGGAAGTTTATCCCCTACTACTCGATCATTGCTAGACCACTAAGCAATCTCTTAAAGAAAGACACTTCTTTCATATTTCAAGACGAGCAACGAAATGCTTTCAATGAATTAAAACGACTACTCTCCGAAGAACCAGTCCTTAGTATCTACCGAGAAGACGCCGAACTGGAGCTACACACAGATGCATCGCAAGACGGCCTTGGAGGAATCTTATTACAACGATCACCTGATGATAACCGTTTTCATCCAATTTACTACCTTAGCAAGAAAACCACAGATACAGAAAGAAAATATACCTCGTATGAACTCGAAGTATTTGCCATCATACACTCCCTAAGAAGGTTCAGAGTGTATCTTTTGGGGCGACGTTTCAAAATAGTCACCGACTGTCAAGCATTCCAAAAAACAATGTCCAAAAAAGATTTGCCACCCAAGATAGCCAGATGGGGGATGCTTCTAGAGGAATTTGATTATTCATTAGAGCACCGACCGGGTCAGCGTATGGCTCATGTGGATGCGCTTAGCCGCAACCCAATTTCCATCATCCAAGAATCGAGAAATACCAAGATGAGCACCGCCCAAGATGAGGATGAGAAGCTCCGAATCATAAAGGAAATCCTTAAAAATAAACCATTTGAAAACTATCTTTTGAAAGACAAGATCCTGTACAGACAAATCGGTGACCAAGAACTGTTGGTGATTCCAGAAAGAATGCAAAGAGAATTAATAAAAGATATACACGAAAATGGACATCTATCGCCAAAGAAAATAGAAGAAGTGGTAAAACGCGAATATTACATTCAAAATCTAAAGGAGAAGATTAATCAGAGCGTCAACAACTGCATCACCTGTATTCTGGCCAATAAGAAATCCGGAAGAAAAGAAGGATTTTTACATCCACTTACGAAAGAGAGCTGCCCATTGCATACCTACCACATTGACCATCTCGGGCCTTTAGAAACGACAAGTAAAAGGTACAAACACATTCTAGTGATTGTCGACGCTTTCACAAAGTTCGTATGGCTATATCCGACGAGGACGACAACGGCAACAGAGACTATTTCGAAACTGGAGTTGCAAAGTAAAACATTTGGAAACCCACACAATATAATATCAGACCGAGGAACGGCTTTCAGCTCGAATGACTTTCGGGCTTATTGCGAGAGAGAAGATATCCAACATCATATGGTCACCACGGGACTACCCCGAGCAAACGGCCAAGCAGAACGTGTGAATGCCACAATAATACCCATACTCACAAAACTAGCAGCAGATGAATCGGGAAAGTGGTACAAGCATATTGACGACGTTCAGCGAGTAATCAACTCCACTTTTCACCGAAGCATAAACAATTCACCGTTCGAACTGATGATCGGCACTCGTATGAGGCAGAAATCGGATATAAGGATTAAAGAATTATTGGAAGAAGAAATGGCAAAAAATTTCCAAGAAAATCGAGATGAAATGAGGCTGCAAGCGAAACTTCAGATTCAGAAAGTGCAGGAAGAAAATCGACAGTCTTATAATGCAAAGAGGAAGCCTGCAAGAAGATATGAACTTGGCCAGCGCGTGGCCATAAAACGAACACAGTTCGGACCAGGACTCAAGCTCAAGCTAAAGTTTTTGGGACCTTACAAAATCACAAAGGTCAAACCTCAAGATACATATGACGTAGAAAAGGACGGGCTCATAGAAGGACCTTTTCATACCACGACTTGCTCCGAGTATATGAAGCCCTGGGTAGGAGAAGAAGATTGACGTATTCGAGGCCGAATACATCGCAGGACGGCCGAATGTGGGAATGGAGCCTTTTGGCTCATCACCGTCCGACTCATCAAAAGCCTGGCGCATCTTGCTGCCTCAAAGTCAGCCATTCTCAACCACAATATCATCGGAGTTGGTGCTTCCTCTCAACGCCGCTCCAAGCAGCGAGCGCCCCAGACGCCGTCGCCGCCTCCCCACCATGCGCTACCATCACCGTCGCCGCCATTCTCCCACTCCACGCCACCGACCAATAGCAACCGAGTTCCAGCTGTTTGGACTTCCTTTTAAAAAGGACACCAGCACAATTCGAGTTAGTTTTACAGTCGACACTTTACAGTCCTTTGTACATCGCCAGAAGTATTCAAGAAACGAAGAAGTTACATTTTCATTTATTTTTACACTGTTTTTTATCTTGTTCATCTTTATTCAATAAAACGATATTTTTGCAACCATTTAAACAAAACAGATATTTTTTGCTAAACAACCCCTAGACAACGAAATTCCCTACATTAATGTATTTTCAGTTTTGTTTTAAATGGAGTGAGGGGAGGGAAATTTTCAGTTACAAATTTTCTCATTTAATTAATCTTTATTATAAATATTTGATTTGAAATTATTAAAATATTACAATAATCATATTATAAAGAATTTTGAAATATTTACCTAAATACTTTCAATGATTTATTCTAAAAATAATTTCAATTACTTATATTATAAAATAAATATCTCTAACAGGTTTAATTTTAAAATTATTTCAAAAATTGATAATTCGAATGTGAGATTGTTCTTTAAAGGATTTTTTGGGTAATAAGTAATGGATTATAATATTAGTTATTCTACTAAATAATTTTAGACGTTATATTATTAGTTATTTACTATTATTTAGATATTTTATATATAATATATTTTAAATTCATATTTTTTCTATTATTAACATATATTAACCGAATAATGAATATTAATGACTAATCTGTCCACTAATAGTAATATTTAAATAATATGAAATAATATACATAACTATTCTTTGTTAGGAATTATTCAAGTTATTTCTTGATCTATTTTAATATGATTCTCCATTGTAGCCATTTTTTTATGTTTAGTTTGTCAAAGATAATAATAAAAAAGTAAATTTGATCTATTTACTTAAAATATAATCTTTTAGTACATAACAACTTGAAATTAGTGTATTAAATTATTATTTAATGCTTTGTTCCAATTACAATAGATAGAATGATTACAGAATCACAAGTGATGTTGTTCAGATGAAAAAAAAAACTAAACGGAATATTAATGAAAATGAAATCTAATATGGATCATGAAATGACTTCCCAGAACAATTATGATATTGAAGAAAGTGAGTAATTATAAATATTATTATTATATACCTGAATTAGCAGGAATTTTATCAAACACCACTATAATAAACTGGAGTGTCTCCACTAGACTATCTGGCAATTCCAATTGGATTAAATAAAATAATATATTATATTTAAATTAAATTGAATTAATTATAAATTATAAATTAAAATTAATAAATAATATTTATTAAACCAGCGCGTCTTTGGCTCTTTGTTGATGGCACCATGTCACGTGCTGGCACGTGATTTGCAGAGTTAAAAATTGAACTACCAATTTTGAATAATGCCCGTATACCAAATTTTGTTATTCTAACTCAAACCGTTTTTACGTAATCTTGTCTACATACACACACACACACAGAGACATTTTTCTCAACCTTAGTAAAAATGACTCAGGGACCTTCAAAACATATAAAAACATCAAAATCTCGACATCGAAAATTTTCGTGATCACAAGATGGTAAAAAGGTGAATTTCAATACTGTGATACAATTTTTTACAATTTATATATTATATCAATTTTGTGATAATTTGAAAATTATTTTCATAAATTTATAAAACCATTAAATAAAAAGTAGATTCACCAAAATTTCTAAATAATTAAGTAATTATAAAATTTCAAATAAATTTAACACTAAGAACAAATTTAGAAATTTAACCTGAACAATTATTAACAATTTTCAATCTATAAATCGAAATGAAAATTAATTATAAAATTAAAAAGATTGAACGAAAGTTTTTAAAAACATAGTTTATTGTATCAAGAAAATTTTTTTTATTTAACTTAATGATCATTTCCACAGGTAAGTGTTCATCCGAAGTTCATATCATATTGTACTATATATTATACTATTGTACTATATATTATACTATTGGACTATATATTATACTATTGTACTATATATTATACTACTGTACTATATATTGTATTATAGTACAAGTTAAATTATTTAAATAATTTTATAAATATACAACATAGAGAGAAGTCTATTTTAAATACATTATTTTCTTTATTTCTTTTAGATAACCAAATCACTAAGGCGGACTTTGAAACTGCAATTGGCTTTACAGGTAATATTTTAATACAATACTGATTATTTTTAAAATAAGGTTAATTTAAATAATTTATATAAACTATAACCATTATCACATTTTCAATAAACGTTATAATTGATCTTAAGCATTAAAAAGTTGATTACTCAAAAAACATTAATTAAATAATAAAATATATAATTTTTTGCTTAAATTATTTCAATTTTAGATACGATATGAATATCATATATCATTCACTTTATTTATATCTTTCATAAAGTGATAAGGAATTTTAATAGATTATTCTATTTATTTTTTAAGTAATATAATATTTCACCTATTTTATTTTATTTTACAATCCTGAATATATTTAATTTATAATAAATAAGAAATAATGTTTATTATATAGATTTATTAAATTTCCCTATACTTATTTCATTTTGGGCAATTTCCTTATATTCCCCTCTCAAAATATAACTATAAAGAGAACAAAAAGCAAATTATGATGAAAATAATTTTCTTTTTCAATTGTAAGGCTCGTGACATTTATCCGAATATATACGTTAATTTTAAATAAATTTAAAAATTTAAATCTACAATTGTTGAACTTAATTATTGTCGTTCTGTAAGTCATCCACCAATTGTTTAGAAAGTAGTTTTTCAGTTTTTGCTAATTTGATTAATCAATTTTTACCGACCGACGATAGTAAGGGAGGTATTGTTTTCACACCAAATTTCACATGTGGAGATTTTTACATATCTACTCGAATCATGCATTTTTTTAACAGAAAAAAGTATTTTTAGCATGATGTCTGTCCGTCCGTATAGATGTGTACAGCTTGAACGGCTAAACGGATTTTGATGAAATTTGGTATATTTACTTAATGCATCAGTATGATGAATTGATCAACTTTTGGTGTATATCCGGAAATCGGAAGTGGTAGTATTATCGACCGACGAAAGGAGGGGAAGGGTTTTTCATACAACAAATTTCACATGAGATTTTTTACATATCTCCACGAATCATGCACTTTGTATTGGTTTTATCCTCGGGAAAAATCATGTTCATTATATTTTTCTTATTATAAATTATATGACGTCACCCAGCCCTTCATGACGTCACAGCCAGCTCTCACTTATATATTATAATTAAAATAAAATTAAAAATATTTATGTTATATCCATATCTGTTTTTTATTGCATTAATAGATTCATTTAAATTATTTGAAATTGTTTCTGTAGCTGGAAATTAATTTATTTCAAACCGTCGGTCCTTTCTCCGCCTTTAACTAATTTACCATATGAAATTACATTTCTTCGATATTTTTTTCATAAAAAAAACTACAATAAATTCTTAAAATATCACTTCTTATAGCAAAAAAATAAACCAAATTTGATGCTAATATGTATATAGCGTTTTTATACAGTTGTATATTTTACTCCTCTGGTTTACTGTATCATTATTCAATAAATTAATTCCATTTTTTTTAGGTTATGGAAAATATAATATTGGTATATTCATTGCCACTATGCTTGGTATTATGGCTTGCCAATTTGACTGCACTTCTATATCCTATATACTTTCTAGTGCGGAATGTGACCTAGGATTAACAGAAAATGAAAAAGGATGGATCAACGCTAGTATTTATTTTGGTAATCTAAATTAATTACTATTTTTTTTTAAAATATTGAAGAACGCCTTATACTTATTTTCATCTCGAAATTAATCAACTTTATAAATTCAATCGTAGGTACTCGTTAAACTATTTCATTATATTGATAATATATAAACTAAACCTAAAAAATAAAACTTAATAAGTATATTTTTCAAGTTTGATATTTTTTACTTTATGCGCATTTCAGTTGTTACATCCTCTTCAGATGTTTACTTCTTCTCACCAAAAAAGTTTATATAATATTATATAGTTGATAGTGATATGTACAATACAAGTATTATTCCAAGCTTTTTCCATCCATCCAAGTCTTCTCCCAACTCCATCACGTCCCTCTTTATATTGTTTGTTTACCGCATTCTTGATCCGCCAACCATCCATTTGATCTTCTCACAAAGAATTTTCTTGTTAATTTCTCAGACATTCAAATCACTTGTTCCGCCCATCGCAATTTCCATGGCTTTATGACCTGAACTATGCTTGTAGATGCATAGAGGACATATAATTCCTAGCTATGTAGTCTCCACTATTCTCCAGTGATTTAATCTTTCTATCATTATTCTAAATAAATAATTTATTATTATTTTATTTCAATCCAAATTGTATTTTTTAAAAGGAATGGTGATAAGTTCCATATTTTGGAGTATCCTCGCGGATACCCTACGACGTCGTAAAGTAATCATTATTGGATTTTTTATTGACGGTGTTATCAACTTAATTTCCATTTTCTCTCCAAACTTTTATACATTATTTTTCTTTAAATTTTTAAACGGTGTTATGTAAGTACTTAAATAAAATATATTATATTATTTCTATTCCATATAATAATACAAAAATATATTTTCAGAAATTGTGGTCCAAACGCTGTTATGCTCACTTATGTGGCTGAAAATCATGCCGCTAATGTTCGAGCTCGTGTTATGATTTTTTCTGGAATATGTTACTCTATTTGTAATTGTATAATACCAGGTAATGTATAAAAATATATCTTTTTATATTCGAATTAATTTTAATATATATAAATTTAATAGAGTAATTATTCATCATCATCCAGTTATGGATTTGGATAAAACTTTACCAGAGGGTTCCTTTTTTAATTCCAAATAAACTTTTCTTATGCAACTTTTGCGGGTCGCTTCTAGTTTACGAGATAAAAAAGATAAAAGTGTGCCAGGTTAGTTTATTATGAACCTCGAAATATGATGTCTTTAAGTAATGTTTTATGGACTAATTCACTAATTATTTACTTATTCCTAATTTTTGGTTTTTTCGTTCGGTTAGGATATAGGAAAATTATTTAATTAATTAATTTTTTTAATTTTTCTATATCTAATCCGAAAACTAATGGAGCCCTCTGATGGTCAAATAATAAAACATGGTAGCTAAATAGAATATCAATGGATTTATATGCGAACTTTAATCCTTTTTATCTCGTAAACTAGAAAATTGCATAAGAAAAGTTTATTTGAAATTAAAAAAGGAATCCACTGGTAAAGTTTTATCCAAATCCATGACTGTTGATAACCATTCAATATATAATTATCATTAATTCAATTTTTAGTTAATAAGTAAAATAATTTTCTTCAATTTATAAATAAATTAAAAGATACTATATTAATAAATATGTATAAGTGAAAAATTTTAAATATGTTTATTATTTCAGTATTTGCTCTTTTAATAATTCCTGAAGAGTCGTTTAATTTCTTCTTATGGGGTTTTGAAATTCGATCTTGGCGAATTTTTATGGCCATCACAGGATCTTTTTCTCTTTTGGCTAGTATCGCATTCTATCCATTTTATGAGAGCCCTAAATATTTAATGACAAGTGGTAAAAATGAGGAGGCACTTGAAATTTTTCAACACGTTTATAGAATTAATAGTGGAAAACCGATAGACACTTACCCTGTAAGATATATACTTAATATAAAATTATAAAATTTAAATATTAATTAACACCACTCATTCAGGTGAAAACTTTACATGATGAATTAGCAACGCAGATAGAACCTCATCATCATCATTTAAATTTTTTGGAACGTCTTCAAATCGGTTGGCATCAAATTATTTTATTATTTTCTGGTAACTTTCTACAATTAACTGTTCTCAATTTTATTCTACAATTTGCTGGGATGTTTAGGTAAATAGAATAATAATAATAATAATTGTGTATAAATAAATTAAATAAATAAATAAAACAAATCAAATTTGAAAATTATATTCTTTGATATTTGTTGTATTTGATTTCAGTTTAAATACTCTTCGACTTTGGATTCCACAACTTTTTGCTACCGTGGAAGAATTTTATGAGTTAATTGATGATACGCATTTAGACGACACAGCTTATACGATTTGTGAAATGATCGATCATTTAAATTTAAAAAAACAAAATCAAACATCCATATTGATTGAAGAACCATTACCAGAATGTGGATTTGTAAATTATAGCTAAATTATATACTATAAATGTATAATTTTAATTACCTAATTAATTAATTGTTTTTTTTTTTATTTTCAAGGGAGCTCTTTCTATGAATACTTATATTAACTCGTTAATAATAGGCGTAATTGGTATTATTGGATATTTAATTGCTGGCTATATTGTAAATAAAATAGGAAAGAAAAATATTTTAAGTATGTTTAATTGTCTTTAATAAATTAATTTCATTAATTTTAAAATTAACAAATAACAAATGATAACAAATATTTATTAATTATTATAATTAAATTTAAAAAAATTAGTTTTATTATTTTTCTTAATAAAGAAAATAAAATTATTATATTTTAAGATTATATATTGTTTAATATACATGAACTTATATAAAATTCTCAATACTACAATAAATATTATTTTAATTTCTTCTCAATGAGATCTAAGACAGAGGTTCTCACACTGTGGTACCTTATAACCTGACGGTGGTACCTCCATTAGAGTTACTTTTAGATAGAAAATCATTTTAGTGGTACCTGAACTTTTTGATGGAAGTTTCTGTGGTACTAACTTCAAAAAAATTGAAAATCTTTGGTCTAAGTTATTTTTTAATTCATGATGAAGACTATTCAAAAAAATGCAAATTCCAAAAGAGAATTCAATTATGTTCTTAATCTTTTCTAACAAATTTTTGACCATTCTAAAGAAATTTTAAAAAATATTAATTAATTTTTATTTCACCATAATCTTTAAGTTAAAAATATAATATATTTTATTTCATTATTTAGTATTATATATTATTATTTTATTCTGTATATTTTATAAAAATATTTTTGTTTTTCAGTTATCACTTTTGGTCTTGCCAGTGTTTGTAGTTTATCACTATACTGGACAACAGATGCGCTAATAAATATTGTACTATTGGGAATTTTTATTTCGACCCTCGGGATCAATGCAACCTCAATGGTTAGCATTATTGTCGATTTATATCCAACAACAATGAGGGCTATGGCAGTCACCCTTATTTTAATGTCTGGGCGGGTCGGTTCCATTATTGGCAATATTTTGTTCCCAATAATGGTTAATTTGGGAGGATGTATTAGTCCATTTTTTACTGTTTCTTCTCTCACAGGAGGTAAAATATATATATATATATATATTTCTCTTTATTAATACTTACCATATATCTCTGTGGCTCTACCGAGTTCGAAAGTTCTTGGACGCAGCAACCACATTTCACTATCCAATCTCCACTACCCTCTCCAATATCTCTGGCGTCCCTTCCTACATCCCCCCTCAAGTACTTGGCCTTCCAAGCGGATGTTTTCCAATTGGTCTCCCACCAATATATTTTTCGCCATTCTTTCCTCTCCCATTCTAGCCACGTATCCTGCTCATGACAGCATTCTCGATTTTATAACCCTAACTATGTCTGGAGATTGCATTATAACACCCGTTACCCGATTGCAACTTCGATTTAAATTCTTCTTGAATATTATTATCCTTCGTGATTACACAACCTAAGTATTTAAATTTTTCTACATTTTAAAATTCTACGTCTTGTATGTTAAGATTTTGTGTGTTAATACTGTTCCTCTCTGTTACTAAATATTTTGTCTTATCATTACTAATTGAATTTTGTCTAATAAAACATATTCCAGTACTAAATTAAATAAAATATTACTTACCATGTAAGTATAATTTTTATTATTATTTTTTTATTTTCTGTAGGTTATAAGATAAGATTAAAATTTATCTCTAAAAAGATAATTCTACAAGAATTAATAATTAATAAACTACCTGACAGTGTAATTTTTTTGATATTTTTTAATAATTTTAAAATTTTTGAATTGTTTTAGTTGCGACATTATTATCTTTTGGCGTACCTCGGACCCTTGGAAGAGCTTTGAAATAAAAAATAGAAATCTATGAATCTCTCTTTTATACTGTATATGCTAAAATAAAAAAATTAATATGAAAAATTCATCTATAGTTTATCATATTATTTAATTTTCACTTTAAAAATTATTAACAACATATCAAATGTGTAGAAATAAATATGTGGTACATTATAAATTATTAAAATAAACTTTTTTCAATTTTATATATACCAGCTGGTCAGAGCGCCTTCGGCGCTCTTCACAGCTGGACGGGGGCTCCGCCCCCTGTACCCCCGAGTGGTACATCGTATTTGGTTAAAAGTAGTAAAAGGTTTTCATCCATTTTGTTTCAATCATTATATTACATAAAACATTCATTTCTTTTTGTGTTCTTATTTAAAATATATTTTAATTTAATCAGTAAATTAATTATATATATTATTATTGTATATGTTATATCTATCTATTTATATAACTCAAAGATACTCGAAAGTTCTTGGCTACATTTCTCCAAATGTCCCTATCCTGAGCCCTTGTCCCATCTCTCTTACGTCCCTTCCTATGCGTCCATGGTCTTTACTGCATGATAACAGGCGTTTCCCGATTGATACCTCCATTTAAATTCTTCTCAAATATTATTATCCTTCGTGATTACATTCAATTTTTCTACATATTCAAATTTTATATTTTCTATATTAATTAATACTGTTCCTCTTTATCACTAAATTTTTTTCTTATCACTATTAATTTCAAACCTCCATTAATTTTTCCTCGCCATTCAAATAATAACATACAAACAGAAAAGTAGGCGTGTTGATATAAAATATATACCTGTGACACCGAACTATCACTCGACCCTTTAACCAATTTATACAATTTATTTTTATATACTTTAAAAATTTTACAATTTTTTAATTATTTATTATAATTATTAAATGGAATTTCTAAAAATGACCCATTAAAAATTTGTTTTCTAAAATGTTTCAAAATAATTCAAAGAATATTTTGTTTATAAGTTTATTTTTTTAATATTTTATTTATAAAAAACACGAAAACATTTAAAATTATATGAATAATTGATCTCATAATTGGATTTTTTATTTTCAATTGACGATTTGAATTCATAAAATATTAAAAAAAAACTTTTAAAACTTTTTAAATTATATTCAAGTAAGTATATAAGAATATAAGATATATTATGGGTGAATTCAAAATGTATGAAGGGACACATAATATAATATAGATAGATATAACATTTACAATAATAATATATATAATTAATTTACTGATTAAATTAAAATGTATTTTAAATAAGAACACAAAAACAAATAAATGTTTTATCTAATTGAATATTTGATATTGTTTGAATATTTAGTAAATAATATTTTATAATATTTACCGGAGTATAATAAATTGATAACGTCATTTAATTCTCCTACTATATATCGAATCGAATATAAAGATAAATCTTCTTTTAAACGTTGTGTGAAACAATTTCAAATAATTTAAATGTAAAACTATTAATGAAATTAAAAAATCAAATATATGAATATAATATAAATATTTTTAATTTTATTTTAAGAATAGATATATATATCTCACAGGCGGTGGTTGTGACGTCATCCATATATTATAAATTTAAATTAAGAAGAACTAATAAAGTTTCGTGAGATGTGATCAATAAAACTCAATTTTTCTTTATAAATACTATCTCTGTTGTGAATTTCAAAAAAATCGTTAGAGCGGTTTTTGAGAACAATGAAACAGAGAAACAAACAGAGAAACAATTTTTACTCGTATAAGAAGATAAGATATATGGAGTTTGGAAATAATATATTAATATCTAGTAAATATATATAAAGATATTTATTTTAATTTTAATCAATTTAAATGAAAATGAAAAGAGATTGTATTTAACTATTGTCTTTTACTTTGATATTAAATTCTTCGTGAATAATTTAATAATTTTAATTTAATTTTGCAAAAACTACCAATTTATATATAATATTATAATTTTTTATTTAATTTTATTTTTAATTAAATACATTTTTTGATTAAAAATAACATATTTACATTCGGAAATCATTAAGAGGATGAATGTCGGAATAGAAAGAGTGAGAAGAGAGAGTGGGAAATGGTTGGAGTGTATGCAATTTCACTAAATCATTAATCATTTCATTTCCAGATTTGTAGAGACCACCAAGTATACAGCTCTATCTTTGGAACCAACCGTTGGACCACCCCCTCTCTCTCTCCCTCACTCTCTCTTAGACTAATCAATAAATAAATACGAAACTATTCACAAATTTATATACAAGAGAAATTGGATGAGTCATTTATTATATATATTTTTCATAATTAAGTGTATTATAATAAAAATATAATTCTCTCGGAAAATTGTAAATTAATTAAATTTAATTTAATTTTTCTATTTTATTTATTTTAATTCAATGAAAAGATATTTTAAAATATTTTATAGAAAGACGTAAATTTGTATCATAAATATAAATTATTTTATAGGTAGTATTTATTTAATATAAGCAACTTTATTTAATTATGCAACTACTTTAATAGAATGGTATATATGGTTGCATATCTATTGAAAAATAGAATTTAAGGGGAAGAAAAAATTGAAAGCTTAGGAGGATACCTTCATTAAGGATGTGGTATTAGAAGAATTAAGTCTCCTTTTTCTCTCTTCTTCAATATTAATTAGTGGAGAAATGCATTAAAAATTTAAATTCATTATTTTTTTTTATTATTATTTCAATATTATTTTTAAATTGAATTTCTTTAAACTAACTACAGTATATCGCTCGACCCGTTAAAAATATTGATATATAATTCTTTAATTATTTATTACAATTATTAAATGTTACATCATTGCATCAATCTGATTATAATGAATAGAACTTGGGATCCTCAATAATAATAAATAATATTAATAAAATTTAAATAATAATATAGTGAAAAAATATTAAAAATTATAAAACTATCAAAAGATTAATTAATAAGAGAACAATGAATAAATAAATATAAATTAGTAATTTAATAAAAAATAAACACAAAAATAGTAAAAAAAAACATATTAAATTACCTAATAAAAATTAACAAAAAATTAAACGCAAAACAGATTAAAAAATTGTTTTTAAAGTATCATAAATAAACTTATAATGTTTGCAAGACAAATAAATTTTATATTTTTTCTTTTTTTGGTGATTTTTTTCATTTATGACATATAAATTTTAATTAAGAAAAAAATAATGAAAATGATTTACTACTAATACTGATCGATTTATCTTTATAAATATTATCTATGGTGTGCATTTTAAAAAAATCCTTAGAGCGGTTTAATATCTCAAAAATATACAAATTTATAAATAAATAGATATACAATTTTTGCTAGTATAATAAGATAAGATTTGATATTGTATTAATTTTTTTCATGTTTATATAATTTTCTCCATATTAGATAAAATTATAGTTATAGATCATTTATAGATAAAATGTTTATTATAAAAATTATATAATAAATATTTTGTAATTCCCTAGTTTTAAATAAAATTTACTAAATTTATAGGTTTAAAAAAAATTTAAATTTACTATTTGAAATATATTAAAATTTTTTAAACTTTTCAATGTCAAATGCCACTATAAAGAGCTTCAATAAGATTTAATCAGAAATTAAAAAAGTGGGGATTTAATGAAAATTAATTTATGAATATATACTATTTTTTTATAATGAATTACTTATTTATTCATTACATATTTCATCAGGATCCTTATTTCATTTTCATTTTAATCATATAAAAAACATTGAATGAAAAAATATTAATATTAATATTAATAATATAATCTTAATAACCATAATGAAACAATTTTAATATTCTTTCTTAGTGTTGGTGATCTTGTTTAATTTTGTTTATATGCTATATTATATTATAAATTTTTCTAGAAAGGTATATGAAAACAATATAAAAACATAAATATAAAAACAACTAATAAGATACTAAAGAGTGAACAGACAAAAGTTATGGACCACGTTTCACAGATTAATTTATTAATATTAATCTCTATGACCTCAGTTTAATTACAAGTTAAAAGTCACCTTTGTAATGGTAGTTTTATAATTTATATAAATGATAAGGTGACGATTATTTATGTATATATGAGCCACTCAGAAGCCAAAGCGATTAACTCCTCATATAAACAAATTGAGAAAATGAAGCCCAAAGTTCAAAGTATGTATTAAATTCAGGGTTATTGATTACAGAAAAATGTATATTGCATTGCAATATTAAGATTATCAAGTTCATTATTCACTTCATATGTTGCATATTACATTACATTACTAGCAAAATTTTAAAAATTGGAGTTAATCGGTTTGGCTTCTGAGTGGCTCATATATAAACATCTAAGATTCATATATATCTATCTATATTATATATTATATAATTATATATATATAGAGAGATCATTATAAATGGTATTAAATTTTATAAATTTTAGTTCAATATTTTTAAATGAATATAAAACAGTTGATAAGTTTGTATGAATTTTATAAATTATTGAAAAGTTAAATGGAATTTTCAATTGCAAATGATAGTGGGTCAAGGTGTGTCACCTCTTAGAACATTAATTAGGAAATGTATGGATTGTGCTTTCAATGTTGGAAATGTAATATTTATAGACAAATGAAATGAATCGAGTATGAACAATATTCAAGGTAATTTCCAATTAAGGAAGGGGGCATAAATAGTTTATTATGTTAACTAAAATTAAACCTAAAAATATATACCTTTATAATTTTGATTGTAAAAGATATTCAATGAAATTTCAAGTTGATAGCTTTATTTACTTTATTTTATTTTATTTACTTTTCACACCATCATGAGAAAAGCTTTCTCCTTTTCAATTTAATATTATATTCAAATTCCTAGGGTTAAAACTATTTCTATGATGTAATTATATAAAAAATTCATTCCCTTCCCCTTGGTTAAAATAATCGTAAGGTTACACCTATGATAAAGGTTTCAACTACTTCTTATAATGGTTTATTATTGAATAATAATAAAGTTTATACTATATCACAGTCGAAAAGGTAATAAAGTAAGTACACAAAGGTGAGGAGCAAGGGAATTTCACAGACACACTCTCACATTTTTTTCCAGTGTATTTGATTTAGGTTCGTCTTTGGTAAGGTAATCACACACTTACGTCTATCAATGGCAATAATGTGAATTAGAATGAGCAATGTAATTATAAAAGTTAACTATACCTTAGGATAGGAGTTGAAATTTTAATAAGTGAAACCAGCAAGGAAATGGAAACCTTATATTTTGTTTCCAAGACAAACGTTTTATATTTAAACTATCTGGTTTAATGCTTAGGGAATAACAAATACTCTCAAAGAGACGTGATCCAAGGATCTGAAAGAAAGTAGAAGAAATAAAAAAAAAGTTAAAAGTTGACCAGTTTCATGATTTATCGTATTCAGTATTTATCCATAGATAATTAAATAATTGAATTTCGGTTATAAGATTATCATCAGAAACTTACTTCTTTTCAATTCGCTTTCGGATGATGGTGTAACAACAGAAATACACATATTAATCAACTTGATACTTCACAGAGTGTTTTCATTAAAAATCATTCTTATTAAATTTTATATTTTTAATCTTAATTTACTTAAGACAAATTGTTTAAGAAATTGTCCGTTAAATTTTTAAAATCTTGGATTAAAATTCGATAAAAATATTAATTCTAAGAAAAATGGTTTGGGACCATAGGATTAAGAAAAATAGCGTGCTTGTCTAAAATATGACACAAACCATTTTCATCAGGGATAGATATTATGTCTCGAAACAACAACAAAACCTCATTAATTTATTTTTTTATCATTCGAATAATTTGACATAATCTAATAAAAATAAATCATTTGGCACATTTCAGTATTTTGACTGCACATAAATCTGTGAGTTGCATAAAATATGCAATATATGCTCCACATTAATTTTTTATTTAATTCAAAGGTTTTGAAAATAGATTTTAAGATTTTCGAAAAATATGAAGAGTATTCCAATATCTTTTCTATCTCATTTTTTCTAGAGAAAAATAAATGACCTTTAATTCTTCAAAGCTTTGTACTGCCAAGGGACATTCACTTGAAAGAAAAATTTGGGAATATTTCTTTATTGGAGTTTTATACTCCACGATGCATATCCTAATTTCTACAATCATGCTTTTTTTCAATGTGTTCACCTATATTTCTCAACAAATATTTTCAAGAATGAATCATACAAAAAATAAGCTGGAGTGTCTCCATTCGACTATCTCGCAATTTGAATTGAATTAATTAACTTATATTATATTTAAATTAAATTTAATTAAAATTATATAAATTATAATTTGAAATTAATAAATAATATTTATTAAACCAGCGCGTGTTACAAATTACACATTTTATTTTATTTTACATATTTATTTTATAGTGACAGAAAAATTTTGTCGCGATGGGGGCGCTGTTGCCGGGCAATCAACCGGTTGAGAAAGGCCATGACCGATGTCCGACATGGCGATAACATTTTTCCGTCACTATACCTATGCATCTCTTCATAATTCAAATTAAAACAAAAACATTAATAACAAAAAGAGAAGTTAATTTATTTTAATAAAACTACATAAAGTTAATCTTTATTTCAATTTGTTGAAAAAATATTGTTTGTGTGACCACAAGTAAATTTTTTATTCTCTCTTTATAATTTTTATTTTTTCATAAATTTAAAATTTAATTTATTTTTTATCATGAATCGCAAGTGCAATTAAATATATTAAATTAAATTCAATATATGAATATAGAATAAATAAAATATTTCTTTATTGTGATTATTGAAATAATAATATTAAATATATTATTTTTATAAGTATATTTAATTTAAATTTATAAATTAAATAAATTTTAAATTATTAAATAATTAAAATTCTGATTGATTTTATTGAATTCATTTATTTATAAATTTTTAATAATTGTAATGTGTTTTATTTTTAAATTTATTCGATATGACAATTTAATTGTTTTTTCTTTTTTTTGTTTTATAATAAAAATAGATTGGTTCTCTTTTGTCATGAAGTGGTGGAGTTGGTTGCGTTGTGAATTGTGTTTTTCAAATCGGAAGGAAATCAATTTTTATTTCGCAAACTCCCTAAAATTTGCCGCTCCCTTCAAGTTGGTTGTTTAGATGGATGGGTGAAAGGATGTCTTTCGTGTGTGCTATGTATTTTTTTCTTGATATTTTCTTTAACGATGTACGGAAGTGTACCCTGGGAGGGAGAGAGGGAAGCTGGCCACGTGTGTATTTTTACCCGTCGCCGGCAGGAAGTGCGTGGGCGGAGGTACCTCCCGACACATACACATGCGTACATATTCATACCCAGGGCTGGTTGCTTTGGAAGAAGAGCCTGTCTTAGTGAAGATACATCTGCGGACACACCGGCCCTGACATACAATCCACAGGAGGCTCTCCTTTACTGGAACCAACGCTTGAAAAGGACCCAACCTTGTCATTTACACAACAAAGCCCACCTGATATTTCCTATCCATTGACCAATCAATCAAGAATACACCTCCGGGTCTGAAATTATCCCTTTTAAAGGCGCTTGGAGAAAGGAAAAAAAATATCAAATCCTATTTAACCCTCATAAATAAATCAAAACCCAATAATTTTCATCTAATAAAAGAAAATCATACCTTCAATCTTTTATTTATATTTTCTTTTCTGTCTACAGAAATTTAAATATATAATATATAATTGACAAAATAAAATTATACATTCAGTACCTATATAGGATAATATATTTTCGAAGATATATAAATTTATATGTCTATCGTCATCAATTAAATAATGTTGGATTGACAGGATTGAATGTCATGGGCAGGATACGTGGCGAGAATGGGAGAGGAAAGAATGGCGAAAAGTATATTGGTGGGAGACCGAGGACGCGGTGAGTGGATAATGTGGGAAGGAACGTGAGAGAGATGGGAAAGGGTAGCGATTGGAGGGTTGTGGATCAGTATAGGGTTACTTGGAGAATTTTATTTTTTATTTTTTTTTTTTTTGTGTGTTTTCTTTGTGATTTATAATTTATTTTTTCTTTTGTACTAAAAAAATTAATCTATTGTCATAGAAATTTATTAAAAGTACTTATAATTAAAAAGCCTATAAAAAATCAAGTTTTTGGATATTTTCTAATTATTTTTAAAAATATTTAAAGAATTTAAATTTTATTTACTATTCAGTTGAACTCGCAATTTTTTCTTATATTTTAATATTTATATACAATAATCATATAATAAATTATTATGCTACATTCGGTAAATGTAATTTTTAATATTTAAATAAATTTATAAATAAAACCTCGATCTCATATATTCAAAAATATCCATTTGTAAAAATTGGAAATTATTTAATGATTTATAATTCAATAGGACTTTGCTGATTTAATTTGGTTCTGAAATTTATTTATTCATTTCAAAATACCTTTTATGAAAAAAAAATAATTTATATATCTTTAATATGGTTGAGCAAGGACCCGTTATACTGATTATAGAACTTCTATACCCTGCTTAGGTGGTAACCAACTTGATAAGCGCGCACAGCTTTCGTAAAATGTATAAAAACCAATGGTTTTATTATACCTTTAATTTTATACCTATTTTCATTTAATAAAGTTCACTTTAACCTAAAATACACGTTTGTGTACGTTTATTAATTTTTAAAATATCAAAAATAACTATGAAACTATGACGCCATTTTTATGTTTTTAAATTTATGAAGTATATTATAATTATTATTATTATTATATCCCATTTTCGGCATAAATTCTGGAAATATTTACTTATCCCTTAAATGATGTGGAATTATTATTATTATTATTATCATCATCAATACTACTATTATTGAGTTTTAGAGAACATCACCAGCTTGGATCATTTGTGGCTCTCATCAATCAGCCATCATTTTTATTTTGTATCCATGTTGATATTCATTCAATTCATCCAGATTCCTTCAAGGTAAATCGAGCAGTCTTCACTGGGACAGAGACAATCAGTCAAGTAGATAAATTCTATTATGCCAAGCTTATTGCCCATCAGGAGGATCTCTCCAATCGATATATATAAATTTGTATTCACATATAGTATATTATATTATTGTTTGGTAAAATAAACTCTTATTCTCGATTTTGAAAATTCATTTTGGTTAAAAGAAATTAAAATAGTAATAAAATTACGTTAGTTATTTATTTATTTTTAAATTTATTAGCTGTGCACGAACATTTATGAAATCTATAATGAAGCAAGTCGTTTTTTTATTGTTTTGTTTAAAAGCCGCTCATGCAACAGTACAAGATTATTTAATTAGTTACAATCCAATTGGATGGAAAAGTTTTATGATGAAAGAGAAACTGGCTTATTAGTTACAATTGAGAGTCTGATGAGATTCGGTCCGCACCCATACAGGATGAATCCCCACCCATTTTAGCTGAATAAAAGACCAACTGTTCAATAGCATTATCAGTCTTTCATATTAAAGCAAATTAAAGAAAAGCTCAAAGGAGAACGAATTGATAGAAATAGGAATAAAATAGGAAATAAAAAACCTGGGTGTCTTCACTCGACTATCTCGCAAATTTAAATTGGATTAAATAACATATATTATATTTAAATTAAATTTAATTAATTATAAATTATAAATTAAAATTAATAAATAATATTTATTAAACCAGCGCGTGTTTGGCTCTTTTTTGATCGCACCACGTCACGTGCTGGCGTGTTAAAAATTAATTCCGGTACTTTCAATCAAGCTGAACTTCTTTCTATATATAGCAGTTTTATACAATATTTAATCATGTGGAAAACTATAAAACATATATCTTTAATTTTACGGTGGGTTTAGAGGAAAAAAAAATGAAAACGTGGTAGGTAATGACACTCTTCTGAATGAACTACATTTCTCAAAAATTGTATAGAAAACTACGAATTTTGTATAAACCCCGTGTACCAAATTTCATTATTCTAGCTCAAACCGTTTTGCGTTATCTTGTCTACATAGAGAGAGAGAGAGAGAGACAGGCAGACATTTTTTTCAACCTTAGTGAAAATGACTCAGGGACCTTCAAAGCATAAAAACATAAAAATCTCAACATCGAAAATTTTCGTGATCGCAATACTATCTCTGACAAGATAGTAAAAAAATTATTAATATCCCTCTCCTCTATCATTCATTAAATGATTACTCTGAACATGTCTTCATATCTTCTTCTTATTCTTCTACTAAATATTATATTGAAAATCAAAAATATATACAAAATTATATTAGAATTAAAAAAAATATATTTGAGAGGTTCCACTCCCAGACTGTCAAAAAATGAAAGATCAAATATCGCCAAGTGCAATAAATAATTTAACTAAAATATCAATATGTACTCTTATTTATTATTTAAAAAAAAGAGTAATAAAATATTTTTAAATAATTTTGAAAACTGAAAAAATCTAAAGTTCTCTTTTAATTTTTTCACTGAATCCTCCGTATAAATTTAGATTATTTAAGCAAAAATGTTCAAAATGTATATAAAAGTATGCAAGTTGGACAGGAGGCTTGTTTTTGTATTTGAAATATAAATATTTTTCATTAAAATTATCATTTCAATAATTTTTATGAACTTTACTCATTTGCTATTTTTAAATACCTAAATTATGTTATAAAATAAAATAAAAAAAATTAGTACACTGCAATTTTTGAAAAATTAATAAATTAACCCTAACAGAGCTCAGAGAATACTTAACTTATCTGTTGACCAATCAAACTAAAACAGAAATAAAATAACAATATGTACTCAAATTTATTATTTAAAAAAAAGAGTAATAAAATATTTTTAAATAAATAAAAAAATGTGATTATTTTGTTGTTAAAATTTATTTATTTTTGATATACCTATTATAAATAAATTATTAATACAATTGTTTGTATAATTTTTTTTTTCTTTTTTTTTTTGTAGAATGGGCAAAACTAAATTGCTCATATTGACATAATTTATTCACAGATAGCTTTACATTTATATGTAAATAAATATATTTATACATATAGATCTATTTTATTTATTTACGTCTCTAAAATATATTCTTAGAATTAATGAACATTATATATATATATATATATATATATATTGTAGCAGGCACTTGAGTGTTAATAATAAATAAATTAAGGAAGAAGGTGTGCAGGTGTGATAGAGATGATCTTCATTGGAGGATGAGATGCTTATCGCTGTACACTGTAGACATTGCCAGGCCGAGGGCGTTTTCCGCCACCGCCCGTGTCTCCTCTTCCTCCCCCGGAATCCAACGACGTACTCTTACGGACTGGAAAAAATAAACAACAAACATAATATACAATTAATTTGCGAGATGGCTCAAGATAATCATAAATTCACAACTTTATGAGTTTATAAATAGGACAACTTTTTTGCATACACCTTTGAGGATGGACAAAATAATAATAACTTCCTAACCATTTGTCAAAATAAAAAACGATCATTATCCTATGGTGAGAATTTTTTTTTTTTGAATGTTGATTCATTATTCTTTTAAGAAATAAGCAGCTGGAACTTTGTTTGTTTTTTTTTTTTAATTTGCTATTAGAAGATTATTAACTAATTTTCGTGTTTCAAAAATTTTAAATATCAAAATTTTCTTAGAATTAATTAATATATTAAAGTATAAATTATATTCCATAAAGGAAATAAACCAAGGATTATATTTTATTTTTGTTTTGTTAGATATTTAAGACACTTTTTTTATTTTTGAATTATAATAATTTAATTAAATTATCCAAAGTAATTATGCTTATTAAAGCCGAGAGTTCAACTTTTGTTAAGTTTAGAAAAATTTATATATGTAGTAGAATATAATAAAAATTGAAAAAATAAAAACAATTAACATGGATGAAATTAGCTTCAGTCAAAAAATCCTTAAAAAAAATTAAAAAATTATCTTTCAAAATTAATTTAACAAATTTTATAAAAGATTATTCTGTAATTTTATATTATAGCTTTTATTAATTTTTTCTAATAAATTTTCTAAACTTAAACAATCCTATTAATAATTTTAAATTTAAGTTTTACCTTTAATAAAGAAAAGAATATAAAAAAAATATATACATTATTTGTTTTGTTTGATTAAAACTAATATCAGAGTTGAATTTTTGTGAATTTTATAATACAACGGACAATAAAACTCAATTGCTTTGTTACTTAAAAAGTAAATATTTTTTTCTTTTTGAATTTATAATTATTTATTTTTTTTATATTAAATATTCCAAAATGTATTTTTATTATGTAAAGTAACCACATCATCAAATGTTTATTGATATGCCCTTTGCTAAATTTAATCGGGTTTTGAGGTCGTGAACATAAATGGATCCAGAAAAAATGATTTATTTATTTTTCCTTGTTAAACTCACCTAAGAGCTGTTCCAGGTAGACGCAAGAATCCGCATCCGAATGTGCGGATGCATCCGGCACCATCAGGCTCAATTGCGCTGAGAGATCCTCTGTAAAAAAAATCACCAATCAATTTATAAAAATATCTTCTTTATCCATATAGATAGATCTAGATCTAGGTATAGATTTATATATTTTAAAATGACATTTTTATTTTTGACGAGAAGGTGATGCAAACGATTTGCGCTAAGGGAAGTTCTAAATCATCAACAGGAAGTGTTTATCTTTCTGCGCTTGAAATAGTAGTTTTTAATTAATATACATGCAAACGATTTGTCAATGATAAATTAATCTTTATTTTCGAAATCGGATTAAATTAATATTTATATGGTTGATTCAGATTATATATATAATATAACATTTATGAAAACAAAAAAAAAAAACCGTGCATCTAAAATATATAATATTATATTAAATGAATCTCATGGATATAATTTTACAAAGATAGGATAGATTATCTCAAAATACCATTTATCACAAAACTTAAATAAATCATTGATAAACAAGAGATGGAAAATACTTCAACTCATCAAAGTTAAGTAATATTATCTTTTATTTCTGTGAGAATTGAGAAAATTCTTAAAACAAAGAAACTATTTAATAATAAAACAATATATTTTTTTGTCAACGTATATTAATACAAAAAAATATCATAATTTTATTAGAGTTAGATTATTCTAGTATACTCATAAAGGTGAAGTGACATAATAGAAAATTTTGATTATCTCGATAAATTAAAAATTAATTAATTAATTAATTAATTAATTTGAACTCTTAGAAATTTTTTTAGAAGTATTTATAAAATTTTGATTATCTCGATAAATTAAAAATTAATTAATTAATTAATTAATTAATTTGAACTCTTAGAAATTTTTTTATAAGTATCTATCATTGTATAATAATTTTTTCCATGCTATGTGATAAGTAGAGAAATTTAATATATTTTTTATATTATCAATCTCTTTCAAAGAAAATTTAATAAAATTTAAAATTATTAAAATTGATTTATATATTATTGTATATTATATAGAGACATATATTTAAATAATAAAATAAAATTATTAAGATTTCAAATTTGTAATTTTCATCTCTTTTGTTAATAAACAATAATCATAAATAATTGAAGCTATTTTAGAAATTTAGGAAATAATGCCCATTATATTTGAGTAAAAAGGTATTGAATGGTTTCCATCTATTTGAACTTATGTTTTTGTTTTGTAATTAAATTTTACAAAATATGTTAGCTTTTAAAATTTTTGAATTAGTATCCATGATTAATTTCTTTTTATATATTACTAATTTAAAAATTTGGTGAAGTGACTAAACTCTTGTAACACATAAATCTAGCTATCTACCTCTATGGCTCTATGGAACTCGAAAGTTCTTGGCCAGAGCCACAACATTTCTCCAAGTGTCCCTATCCTGAGATATAACCATCCAACTCCTATTTTCTCCTATCTCTCTCCCGTCCCGTCCTACAGTGTCCACTCACCACGTCCTCGTTCTTCCAAGTGGTCGTTTCCCAATTGACTAATATATTTTTCGCCATTCTTTCCTTTCCCATTCTAGCCACGTGTCATGACCATAGCAGTCTTCTCGATTTTATAGATAGACCCTAACTATGTCTGGAGATGCATAGAGGTCATACAATTCCTCATTATGCAATCTCCTCCAATCCCTGGTGACCTCAGAAACATATATATATATATATATATATATATATATATATATATATACTTTAAACAAATAATAAACTAGAAATAATCGAATATCCAGCAGGAAAACAGAAGGTCTATTGTTTCGGATCAATATCAGGATTTCATGATTTCTGAATGTGAAAGATTGAGGTTATTTACGATATGTATATTGTACATATTAATATGTATATATATAGCTCCTTATCGCTCTTCATATGCTAAAAATAACAAAACCAAAGTCTTGGAGAGGGTCCTAATTTGGGACCGAAACGTCCACACATTGAAAATAATCTCTAAAATTTTCGTTTTCTTGCTGGCTGCCCATTGATTCCTAATTCATTATACATTTTCTAATCAGTCAATATAATTATAAAATTAAATATAATAAACTATTAAAAATATATTTTTTTATTCTTTTATTTATCAGGAAGTCGGTGGAAAAAAGAATGGGGGGGGGGTTATTTTTCTATGTACAATTATTGATTTTGAGAATGAATATATCTATTAGGTATCTATCTATTGATAGTATAATTATTTTAAAAATTCAATTTTTTATATCCGAATCTGAATTTAACTAATAATTAATTGTATCTGTCATTTGAAATGGAGAGAAAACGGCAAGTTCCCAAAATTGTTTTCCAAAAACGGAGTAACTAATTGGGTTCAAATGATCGTTTGACCAAAGCAACGTTCCTGAAATTCTGTCCGTCTGGCGCTTAAACAGCTAGGCCCTGCCCGTATTTGGGTGCTCAGCCCCTACTTATCGGCAGTTTACACTCCTAGGAAAGGCGCAATTCGTGCTAGGAATAAGGACCCCTGCAAAGCATGCATGACTCGATTTTTCTAAATAGGCCTCGCAAGTTGCGCGCGCCAAATGCTCTACAAGACATATACGGCGTCCATACACAACGTGTACAAAAAGGACGTGACGAGTACTCGACAATAGATGGCGAGGAAGAGGACGTGCGGGGGTAGTGGGGATTGTGTGTATGTCCTTGAGTGATGTGCCACCAACCAAGAATGCTAAATGAGACTCCAGACAACCCCCCTCAAACCAAGAACAATTCTCTCTATCTTTCTTTATCATTTTTAGATTTCATTTTTTCCTAAAGACTTTAACGAAATTTGAAAAATTAATTCAATTTACTATCAATGCAAGAAATTAAAGGAAATATTAATTAGGTTTTAAACATAAGCTCTTAAAGATTTCAAATTTTGATGAAATTATAAATGAACTATTACCATTTTTTTAAGTTATAAAAATTGAAATATTTTATATTTAATAATATTCTATTAAATAAAAAAATAATATTCCAAGTTATCCTTTCAAAAAATGTAATCATCTACACCGAAATTTCTGAACCCTACTATTCTTTAATTAAACAATAACTATCTGAGGCACTGATTTTCTTGGCCAAAATAACCATATTCTTCTAAGTTCCTCATTTCTGAGCTAAATCCATTCAATTCCTATTTTCTTCCATCTCTTTTAAGATCCTTCCTTATCAATCCACCGCGTCCTTGGACTTCCAATCGGTCTTCCCACAAATATATTTTTTGCTCGTCTATCATCACCCATTCTTGATACATGTCCTGCCCATCACAACCTTCTTGATTTGTTTACTCTAACGATGTCTGGAGATGCATAGAGGTCATGCAATTCTCCATTATGCAATCACCCCATTCCCCGGTGACCTCATCTTTCTTTGGCTGCGAAGAATCCTATTTTCAAATACTGCTAAAACTACTCTCGTCTCCCAGAGTTATTGACCATGCCTCAGCCCCATATAATGCAACAGGCAAAATAATTATTTAATATATTTTAATTTTGATCCCATTTGATAATAATTTTGTTATTTAAAAAAAAAATTATTGTTTTTCTTTTTTGTTTGTGACTTGTCTCTCATTGTTTCTATATTAGATTTTCTACATAAGAGAGTTATGTTAAAACGTGTAAGAAATTTTGAATCCTTAACAGAATAAAAAGACCTCAGAGACAAAAATTAAATTTTAAATTTTAATTATTATTCTCTCCCTTTCTCTTACTGAGTGAAGTTTAAATTTTAAAAGAAGAAAGCTTCTGATCTAAAAGCCGAAATGCGCGCATAAAGTAAAAATATCAATAAATTTGAAATTTCACTGAATATTAAAATATGAATTTTTCTTATAAAGTTTTATATTTTTAACTTTAATTTTAGTTTACATAAAATATTAAAGTGTTTGAATAAATATCGTAGATTACGTTAATAATTGATTTTAAAATTTAAATATCTATATTTTAATTTCAATATTAATTAAATAATTTTAATTTATAGAGAAATAAGATAGTTTATTAGAAATTTACATATTTATTCTATTATTTAATATTTATTAGAATTTATTTTTTTTTAATATATGAATGTAATTTTATCTTTTTTAAATTAATGATATATAAGATGTATATTTTGAATATTTGCTTAATCTCTGGCACGAGAAGAGCGACAGCTGTCAAAAAAGATATATAATTACTTCCTTTTTGCAAAATACTAAATTTTCCTGTTCTAGAAATTGTCAGCGACATTAATAACCCCGAAAATGACAGATAGAGGCCACATTTTGACGAAGGCAACCCACGAATATCATTATTTTAATAACTAAAATTTTTATAATATATATATATCCATAATTTATTATTTAAGACTTCATCGTAGTCTGTGGTACTTACGAATATATATATATACTAATTATTATTACTAATTAACTATTCTATATAATAATTTGAATAAAGATTTGTGATAACTAATTTAACCAATTTCCAATTTAAAAAGGAATTGAATAAATTTTATTTTTCTCATCCGCCCCTGTGAGAGAACAACAAATCAATCTAAAACTACCTACCCTGCATCGAATTTGATACTTGCAAATCAATTAAAGGGATTCTTTCTTCGCAATCTCCTAAAAAAGTGGTTTCACAATTCCTGGTTGGATTAAATGCACCTGAAAATTAGGGTGTTGTCAATTTGGAATTTCCAAAAGAAACAAAAGAAAAACTAACTACTTGTTTTGTTTTTATTTTTGAAAAAAAAATTAAAAAAGAAAAAAATGATAATTTAAAAATACTTGAATTTCTATTCTGATTTTTTAAAAAATTAAATAAGCCTAATAAAATAATTTAATATAATTTTTAATTAATAATACAATAAACAAAGGATTTAGCAGAAATGGGGAAATATATTAGTTTTGATTATATAAATTCAAACAAAAATTTCAGCCTTACATTCTCTTTATTTTCACTTACTTAATTATACATAAATTTTCAAATGTGGGAATATTTTTTTGTCAATTGTTGAACTATTTTATTACTGTGTAAAAAATTAATTATATATAAATACTTAATTAAAAGGTATTTGATAACTTTTAAGCAATTTTCATATTATAATTAGATATTATAGTCAATATAATTGAATTAATTATCTAACTTTCTAAAAAGTAAGGTGAATCTTCGTGTGTTGGTATTTTTGAATAAAACTCCCACTCCTAATTTCTATAATTCACCTCTGAGCATCAAATGGTGATTCGACCTCTTTCTTGGTTCAACCTGCTCTGGGTAAAGATAATATAAATATAAAAAAATTTTATAAAATAACGTTTTTCCAATGGACTTAAAAGAATAAAATAATTTTTCTTAAGCCTGACAAATTTTATGGATGAATTGCTTCATATTCAACGAAAAACGTTAGGCGCAAAAATATATTAATCTTCCAAAATTGATTTTATGCATTTATGTTAAGTAAATGTTATTATTGAATAATAAGTATTATATTATATTTATAAATAAATAATTTTTATTAATATGAGATTTTATAAATGTATATATATAAATATATACATTAATATATATATAAATGTATATTATATATATATATATTGTCTTCATAAAAAAAAGGTTATTCTATTGTTTTGTTTCGTTTCTATCGGGGACATAAATAAAAAAAAGATATTTTCTCTATGCCATCTGAGGGGAGGAAACCCCTCTTCTTTGGCGATACAACTGATTAATAAGAATTCATCATTAATTTTAATGCTATAAAAAATTTTTAAATGAAAATCTATACTGAAATCAATATTTATGTTTCAGAATCCGTTGAAAAAAAAAATTAATCGGAGCAATACAAAAGGAGTTAGTTACTAAAAGTAATTAATCGCTAATTAATTATATACAATTTATTAATTATAATTCAATTATATTTCTTCTATACCTTCTAGGGATCCATTGAAATATCTATAAAAATTTTCAAAAGTCTATCTCAATATTAAGATGATGAAAAATCGATTTCAATTTGTCAAAAGAGCGAACAGACAGACAGAGAGACAGATGCCAAGTGAATTTAAGAAAAAAGTTATAATTATAAAAAGGGCCTCCTTCAATACTTTGTAAGGGAATATATTAGTGCGGTAACCAAGATTTAGTATCTTGGGTTATAATTTGTTGGAATAATTTTATTTTATAATAAGATTAATTTCTGTATATGTAAATCTTTAGATTTACTAAACAAAGGACTTACTTAATTGCTAATATTATTTTGCGTTTTAATTTATTAAACAAATTCCATCTCATTATTATAGATATTTCAATCATTATATTTTCACAGGGTTTTATTATTTATTGCCACCAGGAATTTCTGTTTGCATAAATTGCATATATTATTATTATAAATATTTATTATAATCAATTGTCCGTACCCTTTTTTCGTATTTTCTAATTTTTTTTGTGTGCTGTTTGTTTTCATATATATATATATATATATATATATATATATGTATGCATACAGTTTATAATATGAGAATTTATGGTATTTTAATCTTCAAAAAATTCGAATTCGTGTTATTAATAAAAATTTTAGATTTTGTTAATAGTAGTTAAATATGAATAAGAATAAACTATGAACAAATTTGATAGCAACATTAAACTATTAAACTTTTAAAATATACACTTCAGATTTTAATATTAGTCAAAAAAAAAAAAAAATTTTTTTTCAAAATATTGTTATACTCCAATTTTTTGATAAAAATGAGGTCGCGCTTCAATCCTCTTGAAATAAAAACCCACTTAAAATAGAAATCGCAATAAAGAAATTTTTTTAAGTAAATTTAATAACTTCTCAATTTATTCTTAAATAAAATAAAATAAAATCATATAATATATATTATATTGAAAATTTTATATACAAAAATATCAAGTAAACAATTTTCTGTACAATTTGCAAATTAATAAAATTTTAGAATAATTAATTAAATATATTATTTTAAGAAAGATTAGTTCTAGAAAACTTTTAGATTTTATCATATATTAAGAATGGGTGTGTGAATTTTAGTTATAAACAAATATTAACTATATTTATTTAAAGATGGTTAGATTTATCTATGAATGGTCAAAAAAAATAGTAATTGAAATATTTATATTTATTTTTTCAGATCAAGATAAATAAAATTTAAAGTCAATTTACATTTATAATTTAAACCATCTTTCTAAATTCAATTCAAATAAACATTAATATAATTTATATATCTTGAATGGGTGCGTTTTTATAAATTATACACTTTTTTATGAGTAATATATGTATATACTTCTTAATGGAGGGCTTTGATTGAAATAAATTGACTTAAAATAAGTAAAATGATGTTTTATTCTCACTTAAAGAATTATATTTATAAAACGAAAAAGTCTAGAAATAAACATTTGTTTTCCACTCTCACTTTGGTAAATAAATAACGTTCATTTATAAACGAATTACGTCAACTATTGTAAAAATATTTCGTTTAAAATAAGAAATTGGCAATCGAGTGTATTTTCTTAATCTTGTTCAATAAAAACAATCTGTAACGTTCAAATAATTAAAATAAAATTTAAAAAAAAAGTTATTTTCATCATTAGATACACAATCAGCAATTAAATTTTAAAAGTTATTTAGAGAAGAATAATTTTAAAAATTTAAAAGTGAATAGATAAGTCAAATTATAATCAAAAAGACTGGAGTGTCTCCACTCGACTATCTCGCAAATTTGAATTAAATAAATTAACATATATTAACATATATATTATATTTAAATTTAATTTAATTAAAATTAATAAATAAATATTTGTTGATGGCGCGTGATTTGCAATTCTGTTAAAAAATTATTTTCGGTACTTTCAGCGATTAAATCAAGCTGAAATTCTATATATAGCAGTTTTATACAATTTTTAATCATGTGAAAAACTATCAAACATATATCTTTACTTTTACGGTCAGTTTAGAGGAAATAAATGAAAACGTGGTAGGTAATGACCCACTTCCGGTTGAGCTACATTTCTCAAAAGTTGATAGAAAACTACAAATTTTGAATAATGCCCGTATACTAAATTTCATTATTCTAGCTGAAACCGTTTTTGCGTAATCTTGTCTACATACACACATACACACACATACACAAACACATACAAAGACAAACATTTTTCTCAACCTTAGTGAACATGACTCAGAGACCTTCAAAACCTATAAAAACATCAAAATCTCGACATCGAAAATTTTCGTGATCGCAATACTATCTCTGGCGAGATAGTAATGATATTTTAGTCGTAATATATTTACTTATAATTGATAATTTAAATTTATATTTTATCTATTTTAAATATATATTTATTTATATATTTTTTTTTGAAGACCTCACCTGGGGGCATCACGCTTGCCCTTCAACCTCGTGGTCCCGAGTTCAAGTCCCAATCCTGGCAATGGAATTTCTCTCCAGCTGGGGTCTACCCAGTCAGCCTACAGGATTAGAATTGGGAAGGTATTTGAATAAAAAGTAGCGGCCTCTAAAAAATCAAGATAAAGAATGCGAATAACCTTTGTACTGATTATAAAATACCTCTACCCGGCTTAGGCAGCAACAAGCTCGTTAGACTGTTCATTCATAGGATCTACAAATGTCATATGTTTTTTATAATTATTTTTATTTATATTCTAATGTGAGAAGATATATATTTATATATATTAATATCATTCATTATATAATTAGTTCTACTAATTAGTCCATGATAGCCAAATCATATTCTTTAAATCCTTTCTTTTTCTATTCCTCTCTTTCCCCTCACTTCCTTATATCTATACAACCATTTTAGAGTTTTCTAAGTTTTATTTTATAAAGAGTAATTTATACATATAAAAATAAATTTAATTATTTAATTTTAAAAAAGATATCTTTAATTTGGTAATTCCAAATGTTTTTATAAATTTTATTAAAAGAAACATTGAAAAAATTTTAAGTCATCCAAAATACAGTGTGTTTTAATAAAAATGTACTAACACTTTGAATGTCTATAAAACAATATTTATGAACATAAAGACAATTTTAAAGGCTTCAATTACAGAAAAAAGATCTAATTAAAGAATAAAAGAATCATGTTCGCAAATGTTCAAATTGATGAAGGTTATTGGCCAGACAACGCTGATAACATAAACCAATGGATTCATTTTTTTGAGACACCCTGTATTATTTTAATTTCATTAAAATTTTCTAGATATAAATAAACAGTTTTTTAGTTTTATTCCTTAAAGGGATTTAAGCCTTTAATCAGCCTTCGTATTTTTATTATATGATCTAAAATGTAAATGAACTTGCTAAGGTTCCATCCAACTAAAGTTTGGTTGACTAGAAAAAGAACCGCTAAGCAACCGTATTGCTTATATATACTTGTATAAATATACAAGTACCGGGACCCCGAGCCTCGGCTCGGTACTTAAGTTAAAAAAAATGATTCATTATTATTGGATTTGGCTGGTAATATTAATACCTGGGACACCGAGCTCTCGCTCTACCCTTTAAAAAATATTGATACACAATTCTTTAATTATTTATTACAATTATTAAATGTTACACATTTGCATCAATCTGATTAAAATTAATGAACTTGTGCTCCTCAATAATACATAAATATATAATATATAGGTACATATATTTTTTTTCTATAGTGTTTTTTTGAAAAACTGTTTAGCGCCCCAAGTGGTTATAAAACAAACTAAAGACAAAAAAACGTGCTTTGCAGCTTTTCGGAATTAAAAAAGCAAAATTGGCAGTCGTGGGACTGGCCGACAGAAGTGAAAACTTCTGCGTAAGAAATTTTAAAACAGACGAAATTCGCGCTATTTCACGAGAAAGATGAATTTCATATGCATGTATATATATATAACTTATATATTATTTTAAACATATATTTTAAACAAATTTGTAACTTATATTTATATATATATAAATACACAACTTTGTTTAAAATATTGCAATACGAACTGTTTTATAATTCTTATCTCTAACATAAAATATATATTTATTATGTGAAGTTCATTTCGTATAATTTTGATTATATATGTATATATGAAATGAACTTTACATAATAAATATATATTTATATGTTAGAGATAATTTATAAAACAGTTCTAATGACAATTCAAATTTCGCGCTCTGTTATAAGAAATTTGAAAGCAGATGGTTTCATGGTGTTGGTCACGATCACGCGAGTTCTATACTTTTTCCCCATCCCGCAAAAGTGCTCAACGCCGCTAAAGAAGTTTTCACTTCAAAAATTATTTAATATTTGGAAATATATCTGACTTATAGAAAAAATGAATATTAATTAAAGAAAGAAATAGTTTTTAAAATATCCTGAATAATATGTAACAATTTTCAAGATAGAAATTTATTACAATATTACAATTATTAACTGTTGCATCATTGCATCAATCTGATTAAAATGAATGGAACTTCGGGTACTCAATAATAATAAATAAAATAATATTAATAAATATATTGAATAATATTTTATTGAAAAAATATTAAAACTTATAAAACTATCTAAAACTTTATTAATAAAAGAACAATGAATAAATAAATATAGAATAGTAATTTATTAAAAAGTAAACAATAGATAAAAAGAAAAAAAAATAACAAAATCATTATTTTCATTTTTAAATAACGATTCACCCGGCGAGTTTCGAACCGACGAAATCCACTCGTTAAAACATCAGTCCAACCGCTGGACTATATGTATTTAGATAAAAAATTGTCATTTTTTTACTGTCTTAGCAGGCAGTATTAAAAATTTTGACGTTTTCCATATAATATATAATTTTCAATTAAGAAATTAATAATGAAGCTGTATGTTTCAAGAGATATCATCAATAAAACTTAATTTTTCTTTATAAATACTATATCTAGTGTGAATTTGAAAAAAATCGTTAGAGCGGTTTTTGAGAACCATGATATATAGATAAATACATATATACAATTTTAGCTAGCATAATAAGATAAGATATAAATTTTAATTATTTAATATTATCTAATAAACTTGTAGTAAAATTAGTGGTTCGTTTTTATTCCAACATAATCTCTATTAAATTGGAAGAAAAGTAAAATTTTATATGTGGTCTGTTAGACTAAAGATAAACACATTTTATTAGACTCTTCTAGGATGTAGTCAAAATGTTTTGTATTCAGTGGAAGAGAAATACGACAGTACTCACATTTTAATGATTGAATTACCGAAAAGAAACTTAATTAGATGTACATTCGGAGCAACATATCTTAAGGATGAAGTAATTCTATTTGATAATTATAATTGACCGACAACAATTCAGTGATTTAATTAAATTAATTTATGTAAAATAATACTTCCAAAGTTAAATAAAATTAATATCATAGAGGAAAAATAAATTAACATTTTATTAGTAGTTTGATAATGAAGACTTATAATATAAATTTCTATAATTTATACTCTACATTCAATATATCAATATTGATTAATATATAACGAATTTTGGAACAAAAAATGAAAAATTTGAGTTACCCTTAATCCAAAATTAGAAATCAGACAATTGAAGACCTTAGAGCGAAACAATGGTAAGCCACTTTTGTAGAAAATTGTTTTATTCTTAATTATATATATCTAAGAAATAATAGTTGCTGACTTTTTCCCTTTACTGATATTACATATTGAGCAAATTTGAAATATATGCAGTAAACCCAATGTTTTCTATCTTTTCTCTAAACTTTAAACTGCAATATCTCAACATTTTGATTTTGTGGCTTACCACTGTTTCGCTCTAAGGTCTTCAATTGTATTTTTTCTTCATTGAGTTAGAAATGTTCAACAATATTTTCTTTTAAATTGATTTAAAAATAGTCAAATATTGTTTGTTGATTTAAAATAATATCGTATTTTCAAATTAAATTTTATTTTATTTAAATATATTATTTCTAATTATTCCTTAATAAAATCAATTATTTAATTATTTTCTTTAATTATTTATATATTTAATTAAAAAAAGGTAATTGTTTAAAAAACGGGAAACTTAGGAATTTGGATGAAACTTTGCCAGTGGATTCCTTTTTTAATTCCAAAGAAACTTTTCTTATGCAATATTTCTCGATCTCTTCTATTTTACGAGATAAAAATTATTAAAGTTTGTATATAAATCCATTGACAATCGATTTAGCTGCCATTTTATTCATTTGGCCAGCAGAGGGCTTCACTAATTTTCTGGGGGGGTTTTTTTATTCGGTTTGGTTATATAAAAATTAAAAAACTAATTAATTAAATAAATACCATATCAAAAAGAAAATTAAGGTTTGAACATAGTGATTGAAATAAAATAAATGAAAATCTATTAAATAGGCTTTCAATCAAATACTATGTAATATTTCGGGGGTACAGGGGACAAACCGGTTTAGGATGAGCGCCGAATAGTATACCTATATACAGTGGCTTCAGGCTGGGGAGGGGGGAACATGCCCCCTCACCCAACATTGTTGTGCAAAAAATTAATTTAAAAGTGATTAGTTTTGTAACTGAGAACCCAAAAGTAAAAAAAATCTTTAAATTACGTATAAGTATAGTCTAAACCAGTGATTCTCAACATGGGCGATATCGCCCCCTGGGGGGCGATCGACATCTCAAAGGGGGCGATTATTTGACTATACGATTTTGGGGGCGATAAGTTTTTTGGGGGGCGAAATCATTTTCAACTCTAAAAAAGGTAAGATGATTTTGTGAATAGGCTTTTTAAACATTTCCTCTTTTTTTCAATTTTTTTCGATATGGTTCTAAAATAAGCGGGAGTGTCCTCCCCTAGACTTTCCCGCATATAAATAGGTATAAAGAGTTGTGAATGAATATTTAGAATGTGTAAACTTGGTATTGATAAAGAGCCAGTTCGTATTAGTTTATTGGTGTCAAATTTGATATTTGGAAACATTTATATATATATATATATATATAGAATAAAGTGCTACTTCCGGTTAACTGATATTTTAAATGTAAAAAAAACAGATATGGATATAATATAAATATTTTTAATTTTATTTTATTTATAATATATAAGGGCTTGCTGTGACGTCATGAAGTGCTGGGTGACGTCATATAATTTTAAATTAAGTAAAAACTAATGAAGATGATTTTTCTCGAGGATAAAACCAATACAAAGTGCATAACACGTGGAGATATGTCCTCACGTGAAATTTGATATGAAAATAACCCTTCACTTCCTCTCTTCGATCCGCAATACTAGAACTTCCGGTTTCCGGATTTGCACCAAAAGTTGATCAATTCATCCTACTGATGTATTAAGTAAATATACCAAATTTCATCAAAATCCGTTGAGCCGTTCAGGCTGTACACATCTATACGGACGGACGGACAGACATCATGCTAAAAATACTTTTTACCGACCGACGATAGTAAGGGAGGTATTGTTTTCACACCAAATTTCACATGTGGAGATTTTTACATATCTCCACGAATCATGCATTTTCTAAACAGAAAAAAGTATTTTTAGCATGATGTCTGTCCGTCTGTCCGTCCGTCTGTCCGTCCGTCCGTCTGTCCGTCCGTATAGATGTGTACAGCCTGAACGGCTGAACGGATTTTGATGAAATTTGGTATATTTACTTAATGCATCAGTGGGATGAATTGATCAACTTTTGGTGCAATTCCGGAAACCGGAAGTGGTAGTATTAGCGATCGACGATAGGAAGGAAAGGGTTATTTTCACACCAAAGGAGATTTTTTTATATATCACCACGAATCATGCATTTTGTATTGGTTTTATCCTCGAAAAAAATCATATTTATTAGTTTTTTCTTGATTTAAAATTATATGACGTCATCCAGCCATGCATGACGTCACAGCCTGGTCTTGCATATATATTATAAATAAAATAAAATTAAAAATGTTTATATTTATTATTTATGTATCCATATCTGTTTTTTATTACATTAATAGATATATTAAAATTATTTGAAATTGTTTCTGTAGCTGGAAATTAATTTATTTCAAACCGTCGGTCGGTTCGGACCTGGCCACAGGTCAACTTATTTCTGTTAAGAAAATGCATGATTCGTGGAGATATGTACCTAAAAATATCCATAGGTGAAATTTGGTGTGAAAACAATACCTCCCTTACTATCGTCGGTCGGTAAAAAAGAAACGCTACTTGTATAGGTAAAATGTCACTTCCGGTAGTCAGATCATGATGAAATTTGGTATCTGAATTTTTTTCATATTTTTAAATCTATATACAAAATATGAAGCAAATATCTCGAAGCAAACTGGTACTTTACTTGAAAGGTAAACGCAACCAGTGTAGGTAAAGTACCACTTCCGGTTAACCGATTTTGACGAAATTTTGATAGAAATCTACAAACTGTGAATAATATCGGTGTACCAAATTTCGAAGTCCTAGCTTGATTAGTTTTTGAGTAAATTTGCTTACAGACATTACATACATACATACATACATACATACATACATACACACACACAGACATAATTCGAAAAATGGTATTTTCCGACTCAGGGAGGTCTAAAACGTCAAGATCTATCGAAATCTCGAAGTCGAAATTTTTGACGATTCCAATACTTCCCTTATACGAAGTATGCGGGAAAGTAAAAAGGTCAGATGATTTTGCAATCAGGTTCTGAAACTCGATTTTTCAATATGGCTCTAAGTATCACCTAGAGTACCTACCTTATTTTAGGGATTATCATGTAATTTTTATCTATAAAAATTTATAGGGGGCGAATTAAGAAGCGGGTCTTACAAAGGGGGCGTTTGGTCCAAAAAGGTTGAGAAACACTGGTCTAAACTTTATGAATAAATAAATAATTTATTTTGTTCAAATTTTTTCCGGGGGAGATCCCCGGACCCCCCCCCCCCCCCCAATCCCCCAACATAATAGATCACGGTACGCCACTGCCTATATATAAAAGTCATTATTATTTTATTTAAAGTAAAATATTAATTAATTTTTATTTTAAGTTAATAGTTTTATTATTAAGAGCCGACCCCACACCCCGTGGGAAATAAGGCTAAGAAGAAGAAGAAGAGTTTTATTATTAAGTAGTGTATTAATTTAAAGTAAGATTTATGATAAATTAATAAGGAAATAAAAATTTATCATTACTCTCAAATATAAATAATCGAGAATCAAAGGCTACCCTGTAAGTTTCAATTTGCATTATGCATTATACGCTGTTCGTGAACTCACGACAAATAAAGAAGATGCATAATTAGAAAACAACAGCCAACAAGAGTTATGGAGTTATGTCCCTACATAATTAAATATTTTTAGGTCTCCCATGTCACGTAACCCCAAGAGCTTATATTTTAATATATTTGTTTTTAAATATAAATGTTTCTATTAAAGACATTATTCTATTATATAATCAAATTGATTTCAATTTTATTTTATTTCCTAAATCTAATGTAATATAATAATAATATAAATTAATTGAAGTTAATAATTATTAATTATTCTAATATAAATTTGCTATTTTATATTGTAAATGAATAATGGTAATATTCTATATATATTACAATTAATAATAATAAATTACTTAATTTTCATGATTAAATATTAGAATGTGAATTTAATATTACACTATAAATATATAATACGAGGGCAGGTCAATAAGTCTGTGACTTTTTGAATTTTCTGTCGCTTAAATGAAATCTATTTTGATGTCCTCACCAAATCTTATTTATTGGAATGGATAAAAAGTTGGAGTAAACGTTGGACGAACTTAAAGGAGACTACGTTGAAAAATCAAATCATTTTTTATCCAAAAACCTACGTTTCATTCAAAAAGTCACGGATTTATTGACCTGCCCTCATATATATTTTCTTTGTTTTTTATTAAAAAAAAAATGAATAAGAACAAACTTTGATCATTAATTTTTTTGATGAAACATTTTATAAAAATTTAATAAATAATTGAGAAAAAAGATAAGAATAATTTGAATTTAAATACTATTCGTAATTGTTGTGAAATAATTAATTTAGACCTCTGATTTTCAGAGTAAGCGCTACCGCCCGTTTGAGCGATCCAGGGTGAGAGTGGGAGATGATAGCACAGGCGGATTTGGAAAAAATTGTATTACCGTTCTATTTTTTGAGTTTAATAAATAATTTCTTAATTTCAAACAATAATGTTCTTAATTTACTCCTTTAAACTAAATTTTACGAAAAAGGTAGAAATAATAATAGATATTATTATCTTTCGATTTTTTTTGAAAAGTGGGCCATAGGACAAATAAGTTTTTACATTTTTTATTTTTTTTTAAAAAAAGATAATCCGATTAGTAAAAACAATATATCTTTTTTCTAAAAGGGTTTATCTTCCCTGATTATTATTTAAATAGAATAAAACTATATTTTGTTAGTCTGTGAGACCGAGCTCTCATCATTTACCCTCTTATCTCTGATATCAAAGGTATTTTCATTAAATATATCATACTCCTCAAAAAATTCATAATTAATAATTTAAAATTGAAAAATTTCCACTCTACCACGTTTTCAAAATATAATTTCAATCTTCTTCGTTGTCGATAACTTCCTAGCGGAAGTGTCGTGGCCCTAATAACTCCACAGGAGTCATAGGGTGTTCATGGGAAAATTTGACCAAAGTGGTTTCTCCTTGCCTTCTTCGGTGGGGCAGCCGATGTTAAATTGAATTAAATTTTTATATTTATTATTTATTATTTATTTATTAATTAAATTAAATTAAATTAAATTAAATAAATATATAATCTTGAGTTCTATGCTGGGATTCGAACTCAGGCTTCCTGTGTAGAAATCTAGTACTCTACCCACTCAGCCATGCAGCCATATCAATAATGAACTTAAAAAAAAATATTTTAATAAAAATTACATTTTATAAAATGCACCTTTTCAACATTTTACTGATATACTTATATATAAATTTTTAATTCATAGAATTAAACTAAAATATTCTAAAATTTCAATTTAAGATCTATTCAAAAACACTAATAGTTATAATAAATTAATAATTGTGTTTTTATTTTATAATCAATTGAAGGAGAGCGCTCACCTTCGCTCGACACCGCTCGCCCCTCTCCTTGCCCCTCCACCGCCTGCCTACCGGCCGGTCGGTCTGCCTCGAGCGCATTTAATTCTCATTCACTGAGGAGGGGAAGACGTTGACCGGCCTCTCCACCAAAAATCCCTCAATCACTCGCTAATCAAGAATTAATTAAACATTTATTTATTTTTATTAATTAAAACGAAGATTTTATTAGTGAACTTAGAAAAAAAAATTTCAATAAAAATTAAATTGTATAAAATGCTATTTTATAATTTTTTACTAATATATCTCTTATATATATATATTTATACATTTTATATACATTTTTCATTAAAATCTTTGGAAATAATTTAGCTTAAATATTCTTCTATTCATTAATTCAATTTCAAGTTAAAGTTAAATGAAAATTATTTCAACATTAAAAAATCATATATCTTCAAATAGATTTAATTAAATATTTTTTTAAAAAATAAAATCACTTTTAAGATGTTAGTATTAAAAACATGAAATAATTATTTTGCCTGTGTGGTGATTAATTTCAAAATAAATATAAAAATATATATTTCTTATATTTATATAATTTTAAATGTATTATTTCTAATTTCATTAATCTCTCAAACCGTTCATTATATACAAATATTTCGCTGTAAATCTGTAATTTCTTACTCTTATCCATTAAAAACAAAATCTGGAGTGTCTCCACTGGACTATCTCGCAATTTGAATTGGATTTAATAACATATATTATATTTAAATTATAAATAAAAATTAATAAATAATATTTATTAAATCAGCGCGTGTTCGGCTCTTTGTTGATGGAACCATTTTTCTCAACCTTACAAGTGAAAATGACCCAGGAACCTTCAAAACGTATAAAAACATCAAAATCTCGACATCCAAATTTTCGTGATCGCAATACTATCTCTGGCGAGATAGTAAAAAATTGGTAAGTTAGTATGCAGTCTTCATAAAGTTCATATATTCAACTAAAAATTCAGTGAAATTAATAAGATAAATGAAATTTGTTTCTACTGTGGATTCCCATAATCTTTTTAATAATAGAAAGAATGAGATTTTTAGTTTTGTTGTGAATATTTTTTTAATAACTATTAAATTATTATTATATCATTTATTTTAAGTATTTTAATATCGCAGAAATAAGAAAATATTTTTCAAAATCTAAACACCTTTTGAATCATATTAATTTTATTTATTTATTTTTATACCTTGTTTTAAATATTTAATCTTACTTAATTTCTTATTTATTTAGGTGAGAGAATTGAGACATCAATTCAAGTCTTCGAGTTTAATCTACGAGATGTATCAACCCTTTATTAACTTCGAGGTCAGTAGTTATTATTATTTGATTTAAATTCAATTTGAATTTATTTCTTTTAAAAATTTAATATCTAATATGATATTTTTTTTTACTTCAATTTCATGTTTCAATCTTCGTTTTTGCTATTGGATGTTGCTTTGAATTCTTGATTATCTTCTCCATCTCTGAAGTTGATGAAATCTCCATAAAGCTCACTAAATGTAAGTAATCATCGTTATTTATTTAGCATGGCACATTTTAAAAAGGTATAAATTATATTAATTTCAAACATTTAAAGTAAAGATTAACATAATTCGAAAATTTTGGTTTTCATAATATTCAAAGAATACAGAGATATATATTAAATTATATGATAGAATTTAGTGAAATCAGGGAATTTCAGAGTTCATCTATCAAGAATAAGCATTGATGATGGAGGCAGAAGATAGAATGGCATTTAGAATTGGTAGATTTCGATGCGTTACACTAGGAGGGTGATTATCTTTGGTATATATATATATATATATATATATTGTTGTTATGAATTTTCAGAATGTTGTTTCCGACTTCCATCGAGGGATGCATGTTTTCATCCTATTAATCCATAGATTAGATTAGAATTAGTAAATAAAAAAGTGTGGGTGGATAAAAAAGTGCCATGCTATTTAAGGGAAGGGTTGCACATGAATTGCATGTCAGGTCTGAATTGTGCCTTTTTGTATTGCTGAGAGCGTAGTTGAGGTGGATCGAATGAACAGGCATTCGGGAAGGTAATTCAGCACAGTTCCCAAATGGGAATAGCCTGAACAGGAACAAATTTCTCATTAAATTTCTACCAGATAAAATGTGTCATTTTCTTGTTTGTATTTTAATTTTATTTTTTTAAATTTACCACCTATAAAATTAATGTATAAATATATTATTATATAATATACATAGTAATTCACATAATTAACATATCATAGTCATTTTTAATTTCTATTAATAAAATTTATACCTAATTTTTAAGAAGTTAAGCTTACAAAAACTTTAAGATTGTATAATTTTCACCTTTCTTTACTAAATTTTACGTAAAATATAAAAACATGAATACATAATTAGATCTTTCTTTATTAATTACCACTATTAATTATTATTATTATTATTTGTGGATAGACCCTTAGAATCACGAAGAGCTTTTTAAGATAAATTATTTATTATTGAATTTCCCTAAGCACGAACTCTTCAGTGTGGTAGACTGTCGATCTAACCACTAAACCACTGAGGAGTCAAAAATTCCAGGAGGCGCAGAGTAATATTTTTTATGAAAAGGGTGCAGTAAGTTAAATAATTTTGGGAAACACTAATTACATAGTTAAAGAGAATTTCGAAGATTAGTTTATGAGTAAAAGCGTCGTATAACAGTATAATTAAGAAAATTAATTAATTAATTTGAAATTAAACAGACTGTTTGAATCCCCAAGCTTCAAATAATTCAATTGGCTAAACCAGGCGTCGGCAACCTATGGCACGCGTGCCAGGCTTGGCACGCGATGGGGTTCTGAATGGCACTCTACAAAGTAATCAGGGAAATCGCGAAAATATCGAGACGAAGTGATTTTTAAATAAGAGAAAATGTTTAATTATAATTATTAACAACATTTCCCCGAATTGAACGATAAAGAGTGGTTATGTAAATTGATGTTTCTGACTGATATAACTAAACATCTCAATGAACTAAACTTAAGATTGCAAGGAAAACCCAAAACTGTGCTCGAACTTTTTGAATTGGACAGGATTTGCTATAAAATTAAATATATTTTTATGTAATATTAATAGTAGTACCTACAAATACTTCCCAAATGATATAGCGCTTGCAAATAAATCGACCATAGACAAAGATGAACTTAAAACCTTCGTTGAAGCACTTAAAGATGAATTTTCCAGAAGATGCAAAGACTTTGAAGCTCATTTACCTATATTTTCCTTCCTCATAAAACCAGATTTAATAGATCCATTAATAATACCGTTTGATTTTTTAATTTTTGAGTGGATGAATGTTGATAATTTTGAAATGGAACATATCGAACTAATATCTTCAGAATTATGAAAAACAAAATTTAAAGAATTACGAAAAAATCTGAAAGATGACTCTATGGAAAAATTGACTTCTATATTAAATTGTTGGATGTCATTGCCGGAAAGATTTAATTGTTTAAAGAAAATTGCATTTGCTCTCCTTTCCGCTTTTGGTTCCACATATCTCTGTGAACAAATTTTTTCTCACATGAAACATATTTTGAGTCCACAAAGAAGTCGTTTAACAACTGAACATTCAGGATCTTGTATTAAATTAAAAGTCACAAATTATACCCCTGATATTGAAATATTAAGCATAAATGTGCAGAGGCAAGGTTCGCATTAAAAATTTTTAATTTATGTTAGAATTTTATGTTATTTTTTTAATAAATATGTTTAAAAGATAAATTTGGTAAAAAATTCTTCTTCTCTAGAACCCCAATATAATTTAGAAATAAGGTGGCACCCTGAATCATATTGGTAGAGTGGCTTGGCACACCACAGCTAAAAGGTTGCCAACCCCTGGGCTAAACTCACTTCCTAAAGGTGTGTTATATATTTATTGGTTACTGATTACACTATAATTTATTTTTAATGAATAATTAAAATTTATAATTATTAATAAATTTGCTACAAAGTTTATAGGCAATAAACAATTGTAATATTTTTTTTTAAAAGAAAGTTTTTCTTTTTATAGATAAGTAATTTATAGTCCTATTACATAATGCAGAATTTTAAGTAATTAAAATAATTGCAGATTCTTCCTCATTTAATAAAAGCCTAAAGATATTAATTAATATTTTATCAACATCGGAAAAGTTTAAAATATAAAATGCTCAATTTAGACTAATGTCAAACATGTATCTTTTTATAAAACTAAAAAAGTATCATTAATAAAAAAAATTAAAAGGAATTGTAAAAAAAAATATTTATTTATTTATTTTTGGTATATTTGAAAATAACAAACAAATGAACTCGATTAACTTTGATCGTGAGCCGATTTTTTTTATGTTAATTTTCGAAATGCTTATTTATTTGAAGACGAACTAGTTGCATATCTTGCAGGGGTCTTTTCAAACGCTTAAAGGTCATTTCGTCATCTTCCCTCTCCTATCTACTCATCTCTTTTACATAAGTAAATGAAATGTTTGTCATAACCCTTGTGATGACAGAATAGATAAAGTAAATTCAGGTATCACAATTCAAATATACATTTTATTTCTTTTCACAAAAGGATTATCATTATTTTATTTTATCTTTTTATCATATTCTCATAATTATTGAATCTCAAATGCATTTTATGAGTGAAAATGATACCCTCCAATGACAAAGGTATTATAGAAAAACTAATGAAAAGATTTAAATGTTCATTTGTTCAAAAGTGTTGTTGACAATTTGTTAACTAGATAAAATTAAATTTCAAATTCAACATTGACGTAATAAGAGGAGAAATGAGAAGGGGATAACTAAGAAATCGTTAGAAAAATTTTTGTTTGTCTTACAAAAAACAAAAAACAAAAAGTATTTAAGTTAATAACTCTTTTTACATATTTCATGTTATATAATATTTGGGTTAAAACTTGATAGTATTTTTTTTATCATATATTAATGTATAAATATTAAAATATATATATTTACATAATTAGCATAAATAACGTTTTTTTTTAATGTTAACATTTAGATCAATTAAAAATAATTGACAAATTTTAAAAATATTTATAATTTTGTGAAAGTTTTTTATTTTAATTTTATTGCCGAGATTTAAACTTAATTTTTTTCTTATTTCATTTTTATAGATTGCTTATTATACTTAATAAAATCTTTAATATTGTTGTTGTTGTTTAATGTATTATTTGTTTTATAATAATAATAATAATATAATATTAATCGCCACAGGAATAAAGAGATAGTTAAAAGACAAAAAAAACCAAAAACAAAAATAAAATAAAAAATAATTTTATGCTCGTAGACTAAATATAAATAAATAATTTTAATATATATAATAATAAATAACCTTTTATTCCTAAATATATTAAGTACCAATGTCACCGAGCCGAGCCAAGGTACTTTAAAAAAATTATTCCTTATGAACTATAAATATTTAAGATTAAGATAATTATTTAAAATTAAATCAACGACAAAATATATGAAACAATTTCAAATAATAATAATAATAAAGGACATAAATTTAAAAAAAAATAGTCATAAAACATACAGCTTTTAAACTTAGGTATTAATGCACTGAAAGACAGAAAAGTATGGCCTGTGGATATAACATAATATATATTTCGTAAATTGATTACAAAATATTATTAAAATAAATATTTTTAATTTTATTTTATTTACCGGAGAGCGGTTCTTTAATACAAATTATTGTTACCAGCTGGTCAGAGCGCCTTCGGCGCTCTTCACAGCTGGACGGGGGCTCCGCCCCCTGTACCCCCGAGTGGTACATCGTATTTGGTTAAAAGTAGTAAAAGGTTTTCATCCATTTTGTTTCAATCAGTATATTACATAAAACATTCATTTCTTTTTGTGTTCTTATTTAAAATATATTTTAATTTAATCAGTAAATTAATTATATATATTATTATTGTATATGTTATATCTATCTATTTATATAACTCAAAGATACTCGAAAGTTCTTGGCTACATTTCTCCAAATGTCCCTATCCTGAGCCCTTGTCCCATCTCTCTTACGTCCCTTCCTATGCGTCCATGGTCTTTACTGCATGATAACAGGCGTTTCCCGATTGATACCTCCATTTAAATTCTTCTCAAATATTATTATCCTTCGTGATTACATTCAATTTTTCTACATATTCAAATTTTATATTTTCTATATTAATTAATACTGTTCCTCTTTATCACTAAATATTTTTTCTTATCACTATTAATTTCAAACATCCATTAATTTTTCCTCGCCATTCAAATAATAACATACAAACAGAAAAGTAGGCGTGTTGATATAAAATATATACCTGTGACACCGAACTATCACTCGACCCTTTAACCAATTTATACAATTTATTTTTATATACTTTAAAAATTTTACAATTTTTTAATTATTTATTATAATTGTTAAATGGAATTTCTAAAAATGACCCATTAAAAATTTGTTTCCTAAAATGTTTCAAAATAATTCAAAGAATATTTTGTTTATAAGTTTATTTTTTTAATATTTTATTTATAAAACACGAAAACATTTAAAATTATATGAATAATTGATCTCATAATTGGATTTTTCATTTTCAATTGACGATTTGAATTCATAAAATATTAAAAAAAAACTTTTAAAACTTTTTAAATTATATTCAAGTAAGTATATAAGAATATAAGATATATTATGGGTGAATTCAAAATGTATGAAGGGACACATAGATAGATATAACATTTACATATACAATATATATAATTAATTTACTCATTAAATTAAAATGTATTTTAAATAAGAACACAAAAAAAAATAAATGTTTTATCTAATTGAATATTTGATATTGTTTGAATATTTAGTAAATAATATTTTATAATATTTACCGGAGTATAATAAATTGATAACGTCATTTAATTCTCCTACTATATATCGAATCGAATATAAAGATAAATCTTCTTTTAAACGTTGTGTGAAACAATTTCAAATAATTTAAATGTAAAACTATTAATGAAATTAAAAAATCAAATATATGAATATAATATAAATATTTTTAATTTTATTTTAAGAATAGATATATATATCTCACAGGCGGTGGTTGTGACGTCATCCATATATTATAAATTTAAATTAAGAAGAACTAATAAAGTTTCGTGAGATGTGATCAATAAAACTCAATTTTTCTTTATAAATACTATCTCTGTTGTGAATTTCAAAAAAATCGTTAGAGCGGTTTTTGAGAACAATGAAACAAAGAAACAAACAAAGAAACAATTTTTACTCGTATAAGAAGATAAGATAAAATACCAAAATAAAATATATAAATCGATTATCAAGCCTGTTTTATTAAATAAATGGATGAGAGGCGGTGACTATGTTATTGAAGTGAGTGATTTCAAAATTTTTAATGAAAAAATATTTTCAATTTTATTCCTATAACGAATGTTAATGCATGTTCATGTTAATTTTAAAATTAAAAAAATTTAAAGAAAGAGAAAAATGGGAGACAAAGATTTTGACCTTGATAATTGTATTTAGTATGTGCGTCACAGATGTATTTGGCAATATCCAGAAAGGCCAAAATGTTGGTGTCATATATTTTTAATTAATACTTTTAACTAACCCAAAATTAATATAATTATATTTTTTGTTGTTGTTAAGATATATATTATATTGAGATAATGATTTCTGAAGATCATAATGCACATTATGAACAATAATTAATTACATTGAAACTATATTGATTTTTACTACCTCACCAGAGATAGTATTGCGATCATGAAAATTTTCAATCTCGAGATTTTGATGTTTTTATACGTTTTAAAGGTCCCTGAGTCATTTTCACTTTTAGAAAAATATCTATATATATATATATATATATATATATATATGTGTGTGTGTAAACAAGATTACGCAAAAACGGTTTCAGCTAGAATAATGAAATTTGATACACGGGCATTATTCAAAATTCATAGTTTTCTATCAACTTTTGAGAAATGTAACTCATCCGGGAGAGGGTCATTGCCTACCACGTTTTCATTTTTTTCTTCTAAACTGACCCTAAAAATAAAGATATTTGTTTGATAGTTTTTCACATGATTAAAAATTGTATAAACTGCTATATATAGAATTTCAGCTTGATTGAATCTCTGAAAGTACAGGAATTAATTTTTTAACACCTCAAATCAAGCGCCAGCACGTGACGTAGTGTCATCAACAGACGTTTAATAACTATATTATTTATTAATTTTAATTAAATTTAATTTAAATATAATATATGTTAATTAATCCAATTCAAATTTTCAAATGGAGCCACTCCGGATTTTTTAAACATTAAATTAAGCTTGATTTTTTTTTAAGTTTATTTGATTGATTTTTCATATAAGTAATTAATATTATTAGTCTAAATTTATAAACTGAATACAATTGTAATGATCTGCAATGCGTTGTATTGTTTGAAGAGAATCGGTTGTGTGCCAAAATACGTTTACGGTAAATCACCAAAGGAGAGCGAATTGAATGCTTATTGTCAGATCGTAAAGTTTCAGGCGGTTGTAAAGTAAAACGTCATCCGAACGTGATACGATCGTGACCTTCTTGCTGACACCTTATGAATGAAACCAAGTCGTGTAATGGGCATTATGAAAAATAGGAGGAGAGTTATTATTGGAGTCGGATGTCCCTATGAACACAAGGACACCTTGTCTGGACATTTCAGTTTCAAAGCACAATTCTCATTCATACATATTTTATTTGTTTTATTTATTTATTTATTTTTTCTTATATAATTTGTTAAGAGAAACTAAAAGATAAAAATAAATATTATAGAAATAGAAGTAATTGCTTAGTCTGCTGATATCATGGATTTGGATAAAACTTTATTACTGGATTCCTTTTTTGATTCAAAACAAACTTTCCTTAAGCAGTATGTAGCTGTCGTAGTTTATGAAATAAAAATTATTAAAGTTTGTATATAAATCCATTGGCATTCGATTTAACTAACATGTCTTATTTGACCACTAGAGTGCTCAATTAATTTTATGTTTTATTTTTATAAGTTCGTTTTGGATATAAGAAGATTAAAAAAGTAATTAATTAAATAATTTTCCTATATACAAACCGAACTTCTAAAATCCGAAAATTAGTGAATAAATTAATAATTAATGAACTAGTCAATAAAACATTATTCTTAACTAGTTTATATGCAAACTTTAATAATTTTTATCTCATAAACTAGAAGCCACCGCCACATACTTCTTGAGGAAAGTTTGTTTGAGATCAAAAAAGGAATCTACTAGTAAAGTTTTATCAAAATCCATTATTCATCGGTTAGACTAAACAATTACCGAAATAAATATGTTTATTTTCATCCAACTAAAAATTACACTTCTTTCCCTCCTAAAGAAGCATATATTTTAGTCACATCACAGTCTAATCCGAAATTTTAATAAAAAAAAATTTTGTATGGTTTCTAAAAATAATCATCCCAACACTCTTCTATGATGTTATTTAAATAACAATAAAACAATATATAGAAAATTTTTATAAAATGCAACCTGATTGGCCTATTTATATTTTCTATTAATATAAAATATTTTGATAAATATAAATGTATAATATAACATACTATTCCTTTAAGATTATTGGGATTAAAGCCTTTATATTAATAAAATATTTTAAATTTAAATTATTACTAATTATCATGCACTTTGTATTGGTTTTATTCTTGGGAAAAATCATCTTCATTAGTTTTTTCTTAATTTAAAATTATATGACGTCGCCCAGCCCTTCATGACGTCACAGTCAGCGCCTCCTTATATTTTATAAATAAAATAAAATTAAAAATATTTATGTTATATCCATATCTGTTTTTTATTGCATTAATAGATACATTTAAATTATTTGAAATTGTTTCTGTAGCTGGAAATTAATTTATTTCAAACCATCGGTCGGTTCTGTGCCTGGCCACAGGTCAACTTATTTTTTTTATTTTTGGGAATAGTAATTCAAGCATTTTTCTTATCGTATTTCCAAAAGGATAAATTTATATATATATATGAATTTGATTGAATAATTTTTGAAATATAAAATAAATGCATTGGGAATTTTTTTTTTTTGTTAATTTTTTTAAAATAAAAAAAAACAGAAAATAGAAATCTGTATTAATTATTTTAATGGATTGAAAACAGGCGTTATATAAGGGGAGCCAAAAAAAGCGGATGCAACTGATAATGCATTTGTGGGTAGGTACACACCCCTTATTTGACCCGGTGCCTGATTGGTTTCCGAGAACCCAAGAGTGATATTATCTCCTGAAGTTAGGAGATCTGAAAGTGGAATAGGAAAATGTGTTTAGAAGTGATAAAAGACATATTGGATGGTGATATGTACTTACCGGGATCGAGCCGATGGCGTTCTAATCGTCTCCTCCATTGGCGGGCGTGGACGAGGGCGACAATCCCCACCGCGATGAACAACAATAGACAGGCGATTACGGCTGTAGCCAGAGCTGCCACCTAGCCATGCCATTTTAATGAAAATATACTCTAATATAATAAAATAATCAATATATGAGGGTCATTCAATAAGTAAAGAGACAACTGGCTATAGCTCATAAATGGTTTATTTGATTCTCTCAAAATTCAGGTCATTTTTCAACATAATCTTTCTTGCAGCTTCCTAATTCTCTTGACAAAGAATTCTTTCAATTTCTTTCTGTTCTTCCCCCTCCTCATTGTTAATAAATATTTTTCCACATAGGGCGTATTTGATCCAAACAGGTAAAAATCAGATGGGGCGAGGTCGGGATAGTAAGCAGGATGAGGTAAGACCTCCCAACCCAATTTTTGAAACTTATCACGGGTCAGCTTAGGAAGCTGCAAGAAAAATGGAAAAAGTGTATAATTGTGGTAGTGATTCTTTTGAATAATAGGCTGAATTTTGTAAGAATCATATATACCGTTTTTTAACTATAGCCATTTGTCTCTTTACTTATTGAATGACCCTCGTATATTTACATTGTAATCGGAAGAGAGATACAATTGTCCAATATACAATGTTCAATCAAATGTAAAATAAATTTTAAAGAAATGATTAAATAGGTCAATGAAATATTTTATATGTTATGTTTCAGAAAATATAAGGCTAATGTTTGAATACATATGTTAAAATAAACATTTGAAAATTTTTATAGCAACTATAAAAAAATAACTTGCTTTTATAGGCAGACTAAATAAACACCATTAACCAAAATATAATCAATCGCTCGATCACTTAAAATTATTTTAAATTTGGATTTTTTTTAAATTTGGATTTGTAATAAATATAGACATTTTTTTTCCTTTAAAAATAAACTATTTCGTCTATAGAAAAAAAAATAAAATATATAATTCTCTACAATTTAACTTTATCTTTTTGTTATTAGCACATTAACGTAGGAATTAAACAATAAATTAATTTTAGTAATGAAATGTTTCTTTTACAGAAAAATATTTTAAAAACAATATGTAGTTTGGGAAAATAATATAAAATCAGATATGAGGGAATTAGGAAAGAATAGGTATCGAAGGAATAGTGGGTCACAGATAATAGATATTATAGTAAATTTCACTTGAATTGAGAATTATAAAGAAAATAACTTTATATGACTATTCATCAGAAAGTGTCATTGAAACTTGAGATTATCTCATCAAGTTCACAGAAATGAAATTGTCATTTTATTAGTATGTTATATTTTTAATTTTTGTATTAAAATTTTATTTTTGAATATATTAATTAATTACACAACTTTGTAATATACACACCTATGTACAATATAAACTAGTCAATGATGAAAATAGAAATAATATTAAATTAATTCAATTTTTTCAAATTAATCCAATAATTAGTTTGTTTACGAGGTCTGTTAAAAAGAAAAGGTGAATTTTGAATTATTTATTCAGCAATATCCATTTTGTCCTTTTAAAAGTAATTCCCCTCAGTTATAGTGCACTTATGCCAGCGCTTCTTTCTATTGTCAAAACACTTCTGAAAGGCGCTTTTCGGTATGGCCATCAGCTCGTTCTTCGATTCCGACTTTATCTCATCAATTGCGGCAAAACGCTTTCCTTTCATTGGTCTCTTCAGGTTTGGGAATTGGAAAAAGTCGTAGGGAACCAAATCTGGTGAATAAGGTGGTTGAAGCATGACTACGGGGTTGTTTTTGGCGAAAAAATCACGAAAAAGCAATGATGTGGGAGCTGGTGCGGAATCTATTTTGATTTTACACAATTCCGATCATTTGAGCCGTATAGCTTCACGCAAACGTTGCATAACTTCCTTGTAGTATTCCTTATTTTTTTTTTAAGTAAAAATTCGAAGAACACAAAACATGACTATTTTTTAAGTTGTCAAAAACAAACTACTATTCCAAAATTACTGATAATGTCAACATATGAGAAACATATGTGTACCAACATAACAAAAAAAGAAATCGATAATCGAATGTACACAGTCTGAGAAAATTCAAAATTCACCTTTTCTTTTGAACAAACTTTGTATATTGATTGAAAGTTTTTGTATTATTTATTTTATTTTATATCTTAAAATAATAAATTCATCTTACTTTTATATATTCTACAAATTATCACAATTAATTTAATATTATTTTTATCTTCATAATTGATAATTAAATATACACATATATCATATAAGTATATAATGTTAATTTTACACATTCATTAATATTTTTATTAAATTAAAAAAAAACAGACATAGTAGAATTTAGAATGAAGAACGAATGAATGATTTATTATTAATAAAAAATGAATGCTCGATGGAAAATAGATTAAGGGTGTTTGACGTTTGCATTATTGTTATTTACCTGCCAGTCGAGCACCAGTTGCTCGATCTCGGTGAAGGGTTGCGCTGTGAGAGGTGGTACATCTAACGACCGTGGGGGTTGCGGGGGTTGAGGCCAGGCGATGTCCAGCCGATCCAGAGGCGCGCAGACTGTGTTACGGTATGGCTCACAGGGACGGAGCACCACCTGCAACAAAAACATTCCTCATTTTTTTCGTCGACAGACATACAAAAAAAACATCCCAAAAAAAAAACGAACAAAACAAATTTCTTAAAAAAAAAAAATTAAACTGAACTTTTTTTCTTAGATGCAATTTTTTTAATTAATATGATTATTAAATTAATAAAGTTAAATAACTTTTTATATAAATTTTTTAAAATTGATAATTATTTTTAAAAAAATATAAGAAAATATTTTTACTCTGTTTTTTTATTTTAAATTTCAAAAATCATGACAATTTAATTATTTTATGGAAAATTTCCACGATCATATAAATTTTACTAAATAAATTCATATATCTAATATTCATTAATTGTATATATATTGTTATGATATTTAATAATCATTAATTAACATATTTTTTTTTATTTAAATATTTTATAAAAAAAAATGATAAGAAAATCGTTTTTTAAATCTTTGATCATTATAAAAATTAACAAAACGTTTTAAATTTTAATGTGATTTCATTTTATTAGTTGATATATACATATATTAAATTTAAGTATTTTAACATATAAGACCTAAATAAATATTTTTTTTATATTAAAATTAATCTTATAATAATACAAGATTGAAGCCATATTTTTTTAAGAACTAATCGAATACACCATTTATTTGTTAATCCAAAGAAAGAGGAAACTAATTTTGCTACTCAGATGGGTGTAATAGAATTTGGTATATGATTATTGTTATAAGATTAATTTATTAGAATTCATGGTTAAAAATATTAATAAAAAAATTAACTATCAAATAATTTTCAAATACAATTTTTAATATATGTAATATTTGTTTTATTATCTTATATTATATTATACTTGCAAAAAATCTATCTGTATTGGTTTCAGCCTCGAGAAAAATCTATCTTTATTAGTATTTTCTTAATTTAGAATAGTAAATTTAAATGACGTCACAAATTACCTCATCCATATTGAAATTTGCCTCCCGTCATTCTTTTTTAATTGATATTGTATTAATATTTTTTTATATTTTAAAATCTTTTATCAAATTACGAAATATATTAATAATTCCCTTACCCCAAAAGAAAAAAATATTAATGTTAGCAATTTATAATACATATGACAATTATAAAGGAAGGAATTTCAAATAAATTGTTGAATAAATTTGATCTAATAATATTAAATAAATTATATTATATTAATTAAAATGTTTTTCAGATTAAATTATAAATAAAATATAAACGATATTTTGCAAAATATAAAACTGAAGCCATCTAATTATAACAACATAGGATCAAATATTTTATCAAGTAAATTTGAATAGATTTTTATCTTGAAATGAAAATCAGATTATTTCAATTAATTTGTACCATTTTAGGGTACAAAATTTTGATGGGTCATTTTTAGAAAACCCATTTAACAATTGTAATAAATAATTAAAAAATTGTATAAATTTGCTAAAGGGTTGAGCGATAGCTCGGTGTTCCAGGTATATCTGATAAGAGTAATTGTAATTTACCTGATTTGTTCCATGGCATTGTTTGCAGGGAAGACATTTCTCCTGGGTTTCGTGCCAGAAATTCTTCAGGGGGCAAGGCGAAGTGGAAACATCACCAGCCACGCGGGCAGCCAGCACTGTGAGCGTCACACCCGCCTATAATATTCAGATCACCATTAATATTCATTAAATTTCAGTATATAAATAAATAACTATTCATAAGTTATAATTAAAAATGAAATAAAATATATAAAAAAAGAAAATTATTTCATTTTTGCAAAATTTTTTTTAAAAAAAAAATAATTAAATGCATGAGACATATTTAGAAATATTAAATAGATTTTTTTTGAAGTGAAACTTCTTTAGCGGCGTCCTGACATTTGGTTGAGAATGGAGAGTGAATTGAAAAATTGAGTTTTCGTAACGCAAGTGAGAAAAAAGATATAAGTATAACGAGTGAGAATGAGAAAGAGGCTATCTGCGTCTCCCTTTTGTGCGGTCTTTCGTTCTAATCCCCACTCATGACGCGCAAGTCCATGACGCGCAAGTCCATGACGCGCATGCGCACGAGTACGTTGACGAAAATTCTCAAGTCAAATATACAGCGTGCACGCATACCGACGCATGTAATTGTGTGTGTGAACATGGTCGGCGATTCACACGCCAACACATACAGTTATGTGCGTCGATGACCATTCACGTTATTTATCCGAATCTCAACATTACTTTAACACTACTAAATCAATTTAAAATTATTATTGCATTTAAAACTGCTTTTCTCTACTCCACAGATTTCACTATGCCGAAAAAAAATAACGACCAAAATTTAGACGATATTATTTATTTCATACACCGTTCACTACTGGTTTATAGCCACACAGGTGCTAATGCACTTGAACGAGGGGGAGATTTTAATGTAAATTTTGGATCTGATGATTCGTTGCCGTTGATCAACTTTCTTCGAGAAACATTTGGTCTGCTTATAAATAACGATCCCAAGGAATCAACAACAAAATCTGGAACTACAATAGATGCTGTTTTTACACGTTATATAGAAAATATCGAATCACGAACATATATATCTTATTTTAGTTATCACAAGCCATTAATATCAGTATTACCAATTGAAGCACCAACCGACAATAGTACAGGCAATGTAGATATGATGATAGAGTAGATAATAATAATAAGTTGACCTGTGGCCAGGTCCGAACCGACCGACGGTTTGAAATAAATTAATTTCCAGCTACAGAAACAATTTCAAATAATTTTCATATATCTATTAATGTAATAAAAAACAGATATGGATACATAAATAATAAATATAAACATTTTTAATTTTATTTTATTTATAATATATATGCAAGACCAGGCTGTGACGTCATGAATGGCTGGATGACGTCATATAATTTTAAATCAAGAAAAAACTAATAAATATGATTTTTCTCGAGGATAAAACCAATACAAAGTGCATGATTCGTGGTGATATATAAAAAAATCTCCTATGGTGTGAAAATAACCCTTTCCTTCCTATCGTCGATCGCTAATACTACCACTTCCGGTTTCCGGAATTGCACCAAAAGTTGATCAATTCATCCCACTGATGCATTAAGTAAATATACCAAATTTCATCAAAATCGGTTTAGCCGTTCAGGCTGTACACATCTATACGGACGGACGGACAGACGGACGGACAGACATCATGCTAAAAATACTTTTTTCTGTTTAGAAAATGCATGATTCGTGGAGATATGTAAAAATCTCCACATGTGAAATTTGGTGTGAAAACAATACCTCCCTTACTATCGTCGGTCGGTAATAATAAAGCGAATATTTGTTACGAAAATTTTATACTGTTATATGTCTTTCGAAATGATCCCTTTATTTTTCTCTATTTCTCTCTCACTCACACTCTCAACTAAAATTTCTCTTATTCTCTAGATTCTAAGAAGTTTCACTTCCGCCACGTGTACGATGCTGCACATTTTGCTTTTTTTTATAATTTATAGGTATTTTAGCCATTCTTCACCTTTAATAGAATTTAATTATTTAATTTTAAAATTAAGTGAACTTGGCTAGATTCGATATCTTCACTCAGTTGTTTCATGTTGAAATATAATGTTAATCATGGGTAATCATCTTTTTTAATATTGTAAATAAGTTAATAAATGATTAAATCTTTAAAAGCAATATCAAATCAAATTTGTAAAATTTATTCGTTTTTTTTTTTTTTTTTTTTTTTTTTTTGCATGTACAGTGACAAAAAAATGAAAACCCGGGTTGGCGCTGTTGTCGGGCAATGGCAATGTGTCTTTTCAACCGGTTAATTACCCGACAACACCGTCACACCCTGGCGTTTATTTTTTCCCTTTATTATCCCATAATATTTTTAATATCTAAATATCTTTGAATTGCCATAAATCGGTATCATTTATAAAAATATTTGCTGTACTACTAGTAATTTAACAATAAATATTTTATATATAAATTCTTTATGAAATGTGAACTATGGTTTTAATTTTTCTATGAATTTAGTAGTTAGTTATTAGCGCTCGCTCCAAGGCCGGCTGAACCGGACATTTGTCCGGGGCGGCAAATCTAAAGGGCGGCATTTTGGACGTTATTGACATAAAATATAGATAATCTGTTAATCAATATATATATTTGTTGATTTTTTGGTAATTGTTCAGTTTAACGTATGTATGATGGTTTTTTGTCTTAAACTTTACTCTGACTAAAAAAAAAACATTTTGTTTAAAAGGGCGGCAATTTGTCTTTTTGTCCGGACGTCAAAAAAGCTAGAGAGGGCACTATCATTTTATTCATTATTTACAATAAATTTTTAAATAAAATTATAACTATAATTTTTGTGATTATGTGAAACGAGAATAAAAATTTCCATATAGTCTTAGAACGCGATATTTTTAACCTCCCCTAATCAAACTAGCATAAAAGGCCCGTTTGACTGACACTAAAATAATAAGATAAATCTTCCAACGAATGCATTTTTATTTAAAGTGGGAAAGAGACAGCATCGTTGACCGGTGCCAGTTGTTTTCTTAGTCCCCACGCCCACCTATTATTTACCAACGGGACCCAAAGGTTCCAAAGCGGGGCCCTTTCTCTTCGCTTCGTTGACAAAAGCCCATCCATGAATACGATTTGTCCTGAATAATGTATTCACATCAAATATTTTAATACATTCCAAAGCTAGCAAGGATCAAGTGAAGAGATAAATTTCAATGAACCTCAAATTTCAAATTAAAATATAGATAATTTTCAATATTGATTTATAGAGTAATATTTTTTTTTATATTATTTTTTCTTATTCATAAATTGAAATAGAAAAATGCATAAAAGGGGAAGAATATTTTATATAATTATTTTTCAATTAGTTCTTAAATTATTAAATTTTACATGTATTTAAAATATTCAATAAAAATTATATCTCTCCAGTAGGTAGTTTTTGTTTTTTACCACGTTTTTCTTAGCTTGCTTTCTTGTTTATCTGTTCGCGTCAAATCTTGCAATCGAAATTTCGACCACTTCCAGTCATCCAATCGCTCTGAAACTTTTCAGAGTTATGTATTCTGGATGACAATACAATAAAATAACACATTCGTAGCTTGCAAGTGTTTAATTAGAGCATAATTAATGAATATTTGTATTTTGTTAACTTAAAAAGGAGAAACAATAATAATACAACAAAAGGCCCTTTCCAAAACTTACCTTTCTCAATACATAATACAAAAGAAGAAAACAACAAAAGGGACTTTGTCAAAACATTAAAAATAAATAATACAGATGTCCATAGTCCGCTTGTTTAAAAAAATATTCAAGAGTTGATTCTAGTATGTATTAAATATATTCAATATATTAAATATTAAATATATTATTTTTGATCTAAACGAATAGAGAATGGATTTTACATAAAATTTGTAATCATTTCACAAATTAATAATATAATAAATGACACATTGTGAATTGACGATAAAAATAAATATATTTCATTAGATCTTATTTTATTATACTAGCAAAAATTGTATAAATATATTTTTAATTTTCTTTCGAAATTAATTAAAAAATTTTAAAATATTTTAAATATAAAAAATATTGATACAATATCTAATACAAAAACGAGACGGGATGCAAATATAATACATTAATTAATAATAATAATCAAAATATTAAAATCCGTTTAAATAAGAAGTTTGAAAAAATGTTCAGGTCGCTCCCCTCCAACTAAATGACAGTCCTGATCGTATGTTCCATGCTGCGAATTAAATTTGGATTAAGCATCATAAATTCTAAAATAATAATTAAATAAATTTCAAATAACGATTAGATATTTATTAAATGAATTACTAATAAATAATATTCAATCTAATGAAATAAAGAATCTCTATATATTATATACACGGTAAATGTATTAGAAAAAATAAAAAGCCATTTTTTTTTTATGAAGAATTTTGATTTTTTTAAATTATAATTTCTGACTTTTGATTGATTACATTTAAAATCATTTTAAAGTTATAATTTCGTCTTTACAAAGAGAGATAAAAAATTAATAAAATCAAAATATTGAAAAAATATAATAGGGAGGTAGAAAAAAGGTTCAAACTCCCCTCTTCTTATTTTTACTTAACGGGTCTTCTGATTGGTTGCCTGTTTCGACACACCTTTTTTCGACTTAAACGCCACCCTCAATTTCTTTCAGCTATCATTTGCTCTCTGCATCTCACCAAGTCATCATTAGCACTCTTGCTAACTGAGTGTATTTTACCACGTTTTTCTTAGCTTGCTTTCTTGTTTGTTTGTTTGTTTATTTATCTGTTCGGGTCAAATCTTGCAATCGAAATTTCGACCACTTCCAGTCATCCAATCGCTCTGAAACTTTTCAGAGTAATGTATTCTGGATGACAATACAATAATACAATAATAATTCGTAGCTTGCAAGTGTTTAATTAGAGCATAATTAATGAATATAATTTTGTATGGGAAAATCAAAACAAAAAGTGTAAATATTTAAATTTGAAAAAAACCGTTAAAAACCCGTTAAAAGAATAATATAATATGTATAATATTTAAAATGTAAATAAATTTGAAAGAAGGTATATTAATGTTTTGTACTGTAATTTAGAAAACAAAATTTAAATTTATGATGAGTTTTAGGCAATAAAGAATTAAAATATGACAAATTTAAAAATTTCTCTTTATAATTCAATTTAAATTTATTACTTTCAGGATAATAGTATTTCATGACTATTAAAGTCAATCAAAAAACTTAAAAGTAGTATAGGTCAAGTGAAATCGATTGCAATATATGAAGACTAAAAAGTAGAAAATAATACTTTATATAAAAAAAAAACTTTTTTAAAAAACCACGTTTTTAACGCACTAAAAAGAAGAAAATAATTTTTCTGAAACCCCATAGGTACTGACATTACAAACAAGAGATATGATTTGAAGAAAATTTTCTATAACGTAAAACGTGGGGCGCAAATAATAATAAATTTTTTAAATGCAATATAATTTCTTTGATTAATTTATTTCAATATCCATGGATTTATATTTTAAGTTTTATATTTTTTACCAGACTTTTTGTAAAAGGGAATATTATTAGTAATCCAACAGAATACTTTTATTAATGTAAATTTTTTTTGGAAAATTAATTCCTTAATATTAAATAAACATCTTCAATTTACACTTTAGAAATTTTATTAACATAAATATTAAATATTTGCTAGAAGTTTTGCAGTAGCAAAATTTAGTTTTAGATTTCTTCAAGTTAAATTTCTTATATTATTTACCAGAATATTGTTAGGATGTCATTTTTTATCAGAATTTTTTAAAAGTGAATATTATTAGTAATCTAAAGGTAATCTTTTCATAAATTAAATTTACCTCTTTTAAAAATTTCGATAAGTTATAAGCTTTACTTTTTGAAGCTAATTAAAATATGAATTCATTTATCCTATTAATTTGTACCTAATAACATTTATTTATAAATTTTTATACGATACAGAATATTTTAGCCATAGTTGCGCCCCACGTTTTACGTTATAGAAAATTTTCTTCAAATCATATCTCTTGTTTGTAATGTCAGTACCTATGGGGTTTCAGAAAAATTATTTTCTTCTTTTTAGTGCGTTAAAAACGTGGTTTTTTAAAAAAGTTTTTTTTTTATATAAAGTATTATTAAAAATTGTATTTTTATTTCGAGGGATTTTCCAATATATATTAAAAAAATACTTTTGTCAAACATTTAAATTTTACATAAACAAATAATTTTTTAATTGTATAAACGTTCTATTTAAAAATAATATACAATTATGACACTTTGTTTGTAGATTTAGCTTAAATAGAATTATGAGTGTTTAATTTAAAATATTAATATATAATTACTAATATATAAATTCGTATATAAATATATATTGTGAATTATTAATGTTTTATTTATATAATACATTATAAAATTACATGAAATGGATTTTCCATCATTCTTATGTAATTTTTTTAATCAAAATATAAATCAATTTATTATTCATCAAGGGCTTAAATACAAATTGCGAATATTGACTCATCATAAACAAAAATAGTGAAAATTCAAACTTACTTAAAATTACTAAATTTTATATTAATATAATTTATTATTTAAAAAAACATCATAGATTTCAATGATAATAATAATAATATTTAAATTTTGAAAAACTTTGACAAAATAAATTATTTATTTATCCATAACGTTTAGACTATACTTATACATAATTTAAAGATGTTTTTTTCTTTCGAGTTCTCAGTTACAAAACTAATCACTTTTAAATTTATTTTTTGCACAATGTTTGGGGGGGCACGTGCCCCCCCCCCCCCCCCCCGGCCCGATGTCACTGATAGTAGGTATAATAAAAATTAAAATTTATGCGATTCTTTTTTAATAATTAAATATAAATGTATAAATTAAGTATGTTTCATTAGTTCAAATTAGTTATATATATGTGGATTTTTCAATTGATATATATGTTCTAGTTTAAATATATTTGTATCCTTTGGCTATCCTCTTTTTAAAATAGTAAAATAATTTAAAAACAAAATATTAACTATAAGAAGAGGTCTTTGAATACCAGTGATAAAAAATCGAATTATGGTATAAAAAAGCAAATAAGCTTGTATAGTCGAGTGGAATATGGTAGGTAGGGGAGGGGGGACCTTTTGGAATCGGATTGACTTGAAACGCATATTTGAACACATATTTGGAAAATAAACATATCGGAAATAAATCTGTAATATAATACTTTATTCTAGAAAAAATTCAAGATTTTTCCAATTGAAAAGTAAAAAGAGAAATAAATATCTGTTTTACATTTAGGAAACCTAGCAGGGCACGTTTATTAGTTATTTTCGAAAGTAAAAATAAAATAAGAATTTGATTAAAAGAGTTTGTTATTTACTTTCCGATCTTAGGTTTTTACATAATCTCTCGACACACAAGTTCAACTTAAATATGACCTATTCAGCAATGTCCCCTATCCCTGACGTCCTCCTTTTACTCTCCACGGCCCTCTCTTGATTGATTTATTATTATGAAAACTCAATATAGGTATCATAAACATTCACTTTCCAATTCATCCATATAAGGACCAAATTTACTCTTCATTGGAAAGCATCAAAAATATATTCCTTTCAAGGTTAAGTAGCCTTAAGAGAAATAAATGAACAACTCTAGAATCAAGAAAATTTATTTAAAATAAATTAACCAATACCTTTTATATATGATTATATAATTTTATTAATAAAATTATGTCTTTTTTTGGATTTAAAAAAAAACAAAAAATTATAAACAAAAAAATAAATTTACTAAATATAGCTTTTATCTAAATAAAGAATTATAATAAAAAAATAAATATTTATATATACATTATATATATTATGTATATGTATTTATGTATATTTTATTAATTATTAATTAATTTAATTAAACTGATTGCTTAATTAGTTTTATTGAAAATATATAATAGAAAAAACTTATTTACCATATAATAATAATATAATTGTAATATGTATATATAATATTCTTTATACTCTTTAGCCCGTTTGTAACGGAATTATTACTTTCTAGAAATTACAATGTGTGTGTTTAATTATAAATAAATCATTATTCCACAAAAAATTAATACTTAGAAATGTTAAATCTTATCATAATATTTATAAACTTTCAAAATCAGTAGAAAGATATGTGAATCAAAGAAAAATGATTAAATATGTTAAATTAGAAACTAAAAAAATTGTAATCTTCTCGAAAATTATTCATATTAAAAAAACTGGTTAATTTTTATTTATAAATTTGAGGCGTAAAGAATTAAGAAATATTTAGGAAATACATATATCGTCGTTACACATCTCAATGTTAATATACTATATATTTTAACTATAAAAAATATATTACAAAAATTTTAAATTTAATAAATTTCATATACATTCTTTTCTGCTATCATATTATAAAACTTTTGTGTAAATATGTTTTCTGAAAGATTATACTCGTATTAGAAAAGTAAAAAAAAAAAAATTAATGTTACCAAAAATTATTTATATATAAATAAAAAAAAATTATACGAAAGTTATTTGACATCTTATAACCCCGGAATTATTATGTATTAAACAAATTAAGGATTTATAAAATTTAAAATTGTTTATTTTTCGCAATACAGTTAAAAATATACATGATAATTATTAGATATTAATCATAACTAAATAAAAAATTCAGAGTGAAAATTAAATAATTACATTAATTCACCTTGGAATTTGAATTCTTCTAAATTGATGAACACACAACATTCTAAGTATGAAAATAATGTATGTTAACTTTTATATTTTTCTTTTATTCAACGATTCACATTTATCTAGATGAGTAAGATGCTTTTAAGTAGTATAATCATCTTCAATTGATGCTATTTAACAACCAATTAAGATGCTTCTTTTAAATTCTGCCACTTAAAAACCGACGCATTCAAGTCTCTGACAAGCAACTCTTATCATTTTTTATCCAAAATAATAAAACTGTTTCACAATTGAACTTATAAAATAATAATAATAAAAATAATAATAATAAAAATAATAATAATAATAATAATAATAAAAATGATGATAATGATGATGATGCTAATCGTAGTTCTTAGAACTTTGAACAAATCTCTGAATAGATGAGAACAGGTTTTAATTAGCTAGAATAGAGTCAAGTAACAATACGATTATTAGGAGCCCAGGTTGCATGCATACCCGCACGCTCACCTCCATTCAACGGTAGTTAATGCCATTCGGTGAGTGAACTTAGTACTGGGGTGGGAGAACCCCGGCAATGATAATTCTTGTTTTGTTATCAGCAAAAAATTATTTCATTATTTTAATCAAAAATTTAAATGTAATAATATAAAGATTGAATTATTTTAAATTTTAAATGAAAAGAAAAATATAATATAAAATAAATTTATATATACGAGGGCAGGTGAATAAGTCTGTATTTTTTTCAATTTCCCGTCATCAAATTTCTGTCGAAATTTGAAACAGCTGGGACTTTTAGTTTCTGTTTGACATCCATTAATTGGAGAAGAAAATGGAAAAATGTGAATTTCCATGAAAATCCATAAATTGGGATACGAATTGATCCCATATACGACCTATTCTCCGAATTTAACCCCGAGTGAGTATTTCTTGTTTCCAAACCTGAAGAAATGCCTCGGCGGAAAGAGATTTGAGATTTCAACGATGAAATTATTTCACAAATAAATATATATTTTGGTGTCCTCGACAAATCTTATTTTTTGGAAAGAATAAAAAAATTACAGACTTATTCACCTGCCCTCGTATATATAAATTTATTTTATATTATATATTTCTTTTCATTTAAAATTTAAAATATGAATATATTATTACATTTAAATTTTCGATTAAAATAATTGGAAGTGTATACAGCTCAAAGGAGACTTGGTTGAAAAATAAAATAATTTTTTATCCAAAAACCTGTGTTTCATTCAAAAAGTCACGGATTTATTGACCTGCCCTCATACATATATATAAGATTTAGAGAATTTAATTTAATAAATAAAAATTATATTTTATATAATAATTTAAATTATATTATTTTCACATAGATAAAGTTTTATTGCGCAAAATATTTATTTTAAGATTTATAAAAATAATGACTTTTCATAAAGTAAACTTTATAGTTTAACAAAGAAAAGAAAATGTCAAAAATTTATTAAATTGTCAAAAATAATGGCTTAAATTACATTTGGGTTTATGTTATCTTGGATCTTTTTAGTGAATGAATACCTTTTAATTTTCCATTTCCTTGAAAGATATAAACATAATTATCTCCATTATATCAATGAAAAATAACGGAATTTAAGATATCATGAACCCTGCACGCAAAATAATATATGTGTATATTCTAAATTAATAAAAATAACAACAAACAATTAAAACATTTATGTAACCGGTTGAATTTAAAATAAAATAATTATTTTAATATATATTTCATGTTATCATAGAAATCAGAACTATATAGATCAGTGATTCCTTACAATTTTTTATGCCATGACCCACCAGAGCTTTAAAAAGTTAAAATATCCCCCAAATTACATATGCATAATTTTTAATTGTTCACTAAGTAGCTTAAATGATCGTCTTATGGCCACTCATCAATTTTTTCCAAATTTGCTTTGCTCAAAATCATTTTTACTATTTCGCCAGAGTATTGCGATCACAAAAATTTTCGATGTCGAGATTTTGATGTTTTTATACGTTTTGAAGGACCCTGAGTCATTTTAACTAAGGATTGAGAAAAATGTCTCTCTGTGTGTGTGTGTGTATGTATACAAGATTACGCAAAAACGGTTTGAGCTAGAATAATGAAATTTGGTACACGGGCAATATTCAAAATTCGTAGTTTTCTATACAATTTTTGAGAAATGTAGTTCATTCAGAAGAGTGTCATTAACTACCACGTTTTCATTTTTTTTTCCTCTAAACCCACCGTAAAATTAAAGACATATGTTTTTGAAATGTAGCTCATCTGGAAGACGGACATTAGTATCACCTTTTCATTTTTTTTCCTCTATATCACGCGCCAGCACGTGACGTGGTGCCAACAACAAAGAGTCAAACATAAAAATATTATTTATTAATTTTAATTTATAGTTAATTAAATTTAATTTAAATATAATATATGTTAATTAGATTTTTTCTAAATTTACTTTGCCCAAAATCAATATCAAATTGATTTTAATTATCATAAAAATTAATATAGAGGATAATAAAATACGTTCTATTTTATTCTAAAGAGAAAATAAAATAAAAATATTTTGAAAATTTATGAATAAATAATAATAATTTTTATAATCAAAATAGACAATTATATATTTTTAAATCGATATAGAATTTTAATTAAAATTTCATAAAAAATTTGTTAATAATTAATAAATAATGAGGCGCGAATGGGAAAAGAAATACTATTAAAAACACTTTTATAAATGCACTCTAAAAGTTTAAAAATAATATTTAAAAAAGGTTTTGTGTTAAAGAAAAAAAAAATTCTTAACTTTTAAAAATCATCTTCATAATACAAAAAATCCCAAATAAACCAAAGAATTGAGTACATGAGCTCACCATATATATTTTTTTAACTTATCCAGTGCTATTTACTTTCCTTTGTATGTTCACCTTTTCTTATTTCTTGCTGACTGGGAAATTCCTCTCGAGTCTTTGCACTCCAGATGAGAATTTGCTCGCTCGCCACGTTCCGCCTATCAACCTCTACTTTCATTCATTTTTTTATTATTTTTTATATATTTTTTTATTCTCACACTCCCAATTCAATTTAATTTAATTAACTTATAAATTAAACAAGTTTTTTTAAGTTTTGAATAAAGATATGTTCATAATAGTTCTTATTTAGATTTTATAGATTTTTCTATTTTTTTTCTATTTAATTATTTATTAGAAAGTTATTTTATTATATTATTTTAAGAAGGACCTTTTAATATGGATTATTTAAACAAAGATATATATATATATATCATTCCCATTGATAGATGTAATTATCTTGAATGTTTAATTTTAGTATAATATTAAATAACGTTGATGTTATTATCATAATTATTCTAACAACTATCATTAATTCTTTTATAAATAATGTAATCATAAAACCTTCCCCGACTCTTTAGTAGTGAAGTTAAAGTAAAAATTTTATCTTATTATACTAGCAAAAATTATATATATATACATATATATCTTTCTATATTTTTGAGATATTAAATCACTATAAGGATTTTTTTAAAATTCACACAATAGATAATTTTAATAAAGAAAAATCAATCAGTCGTGGTTTCAGTCTCCTGAAAAAATACTGTTTTTTTCTTAATTTAAAATAGTAATTTTAAATGACGTCACCAACTACATCATCCATATTGGAATTTGCCTTCCGTCATATACTTTTTTAATTGATATTGTTTTAATAATATTAATATTTAAAATATTTTAAAATTTTTAATTTAATTTCGAGATAAAATAAAAATATTTATTTAGAATAATATTTTAGAATAAAAAAATTACGAAATATATTTATCATTCCAACACCTAAAATAAAATTATTCATGTAAGTTAGCAACTTATAATACATATGAATAATTCTAAAGGAAGGAATTTCAAATAAATTGTTGAATAAATTTGATCTAATAAATTATATTATATTAATTAAAATGTTTTTTAGATTAAATTATAAATAATATAAATGATATTTGATTATTATAAATAAAATGAAAAACTATAACCTCCTTTCTTAATTAAAATATATGGTAGACAAGTACAGGTGTCAAAATAATTTCAGAATTTATATTATTATCAGTATTAATCCTTGGTCGAAACTGTCTATAAGCTAAAATTGAAAAATATAAAAATATAAAAAAATGAAGCCATCTAATTATAACAACATATAATATAAGTATATAATATAGGATCAAATATTTTATCAAGCAAATTCGAATATATTATTTTTCATCTAGAAATGAAAATCAATTAATTTTAATTAATTTGTAGCATTTTAGTAAACAAATTTTTGATGGGACATTTTTAGGAAACCCATTTAACAATTATAATAAATACACCCTCCATTCCAAAAGAAACCGAACTTTTTAAAAAAATAAAAAACCAATGTACATTTTGGAACAAATCATTTTTATTAATCAATGTATTCCCCTTCTGCATCGATACACAAATTTGCACGCTCCAACAAGTTGTCAAACGACCTCTCCATGTCCTTTATTGGAATGGTCTTTAGGACGTCGGTCGTCACCTTCTCAATGGCTTCAATTGATGCGTGCCACTTTCCTTTCATCGCCAAATGAAGTTTTGGGATCAGATAGAAGTCGCACGGAGCTAGATCTGGTGAATACGGCGAATAATGCAAAGGAATAACGTGTTTTTTGACCAAAAATTCAGTTACAAGTCGCGAACATTGTGATGGTGCATTATCGTGCAAAAGGGTCCAATTGCCGATTTCTCGATATTCTGGCCGAATACGACGAATTCTTGTCAGTAAACGCTTCATTACGCCCAAGTAAAACTCTCTTTGTTATTTTTGATGAATTCACGCACTTATTCGATATTTTCTTCCGATAATCCGGTTCTGGGACGGCCTGATCTTTCGTCATCATCCAGCGTCTCTCTACCCGATTTGAATCGCCCGAACCACTCGTAAACTTGCATACGGGATAGACAATCATCGCCATATGCACTTTTTAGCATTTGGTGCGTTTCAGTAAAAGTTTTACCAAGTTTAACACAAAAATCAATTGCAGCTCTTTGTTTGAAACTCATTTTCCGACCGATGTACAAAACACACTGACATTTGAAACGCAATAACTTTTGTTGTATGCATCCAAATGTCATGAAATTTATATCAGTTGTCAATGAAGGACTAAGCCAGGGATGTCCAACTCGCGGCCCACTCAAAGTTTTGATACGGCCCACTATCGACTCATTTTGGAGTTAAATTTTAAAGAATTCACAGTCCGGCAAGCGACCTATAACTTCGAGGCTATAAAAAAAAGGCTGTGCAACATTCAAAAACAAAAAACCACCTCTATCCCCAAAAATCTCCATAAGTTTTGAGACATTCACTAGCTAGGCTTAACATATTCTGGTAATTAATAAATTGTATAAATTTGTTAAATGGTCAAGCGAAAAAAGCTTGGTGTTCCAGGTAATAAATTGTTATACAACAACTATCTATATAAAATTAAAAAAGAATCAAATTCAAGAAACTAATTGACCGTGAACAACAAATTTTTAGAAATTTTTTTTTCAAAGTAAAAATTCCTAAAAGAAACTATTTTCGCTTGATTAGATTTAGAAAAAAAATTTAAAATAAGAATCCTTTTAAAAACCTATTGTATATAATATATATTATTATGATATCGTATTTATAATATATATATATATAGAATATTATTAAAGTCTAATATAAATCTGATATTTATTTCAGTTCATTCATTAGAAAATCAATAGGATAGTCTCTTTTTTTTGTATATGTTTTTAATTTGAAGAATAGATTTATTTGTGTCGTGGGTGAGAAGCCTACCAGAAACGGAAGGGGCGGAGAACCTGTCTTCACCCTCGCTTCGCCACCGCATGTTTCTCGTCAGAAAACTTTAATAGTTTCTCACTTGGCCCAGGGCGGAAGTAATTAAAGCGTCTTTTTGGCTTTGACTATTTTCCATTTCCTAGTTGGCTTATTGCAACCTATCAATAAATATGACGGTAATGGCAGAGTTGAGTGATAAGAAAACGCTTCCTTTATTTGATAGAACCAACTTTCATGAATAAAAAAAACGCTACCTATTGTTTTTTTTTATCTCTTTTTATTTTTAAATACTTCTCTTTCATTTTAGAATATTATTTATACTTCCTTTAGTAAAATATAATAAGACAAAAGGTATGTTCAATTTATTAAAATTTAAAAAAAAATTATTTTGTATGTTAATAAAAATTATTATAATATATGATAATTAACCAAGAAATACATTTATTCATAAATTATTATATATTATCGTATCCCCTACAAATGATATATATATTTTCGTTCTAATATCATGATTTCTTTAAAAATGATGGCATCAAATTTTAAATTAATTTAATCTTTGGAACCGAAATAAAATGATCACTATAATAAACTGATTGTGGTATTTTATAGGTTATTTTGACTAGGATTAAATAAAACATTATGTGATAAATATAATGACACACTTAAATAGGTTATTTCCACACTAAAATAGTAGATTTGCACATTGAGAAATAAACATTTAAAAAATCTAATTTGAACATTAAATTTGATTACTTGCACATTAAATTAAGTTAACAATAAAAATATTCATTTGCCTATTAAAACATTGCCATTAACTATTAAAATAATTTTTTTAAACATTATATAAATTTGCTGGTTATTAAAATAAGAGTTCATTAATTTATATCTGCGAGGAAGGACAATATAGATGAACATTGAAAATATTTTAAAATGGAAAATGTGTAGGATCCATTTGTTTAATTTTATTCACCTAGGAGAGGTTGAGAAAGGTGTGTGTTATTGTATGTTCTTATTCATTTATATGTAAGTATATAAAAATAATACTGATATTATAGTTTTTAACCAGGGCTTCGAACCGGAACTGAACCGAAAACCGAAAACCGAAAAAAACCGATATTTTTGTCGGAACGAAAACCGGAGCTGAACCGAAAAAAATAATATCGGTTTATTTCGGTTCAGTACGTGTTCAATCCAGAGTTGCCACAAGAGGTGTTTTGGCAACACCCAAGCCCGAATTTTTTTCAATTAGTTATGCCTCGCACTGCGCTAAAAACTTTGTTTCAAAAATCAGTGTCCTAGTCATACTCTCCCTTCGGTTGTGTTGGCAGCGTCTCGTAGTCGCAATACAGAATTTAATGTTTTCATCGTTTGTTTAATACTGATATTTTGATTTAATGATAGTATTAATTTTTTAAATTATTTATTCCATTTGTTACAGGGTTATGTATTGATATAAAGAAAATGATTCATAAATATAAATAAAATTATTAAATAAATTTAAACAAATATTGAATACCTTTGACCAAGTACGAAGATTAGACAGTAAAAAACTTATTATAGAATTTTGGGAGGAAAATAAAAATACATATCCTCATTTTAACAAAATTGCAATGGTGGTTTTAGGAGATACTGCAACACAAGTTAGTGTTGAAAGAGCTTTCTCTGGTTTAAAGTTTATTTTACGAGACAATAGAAATAGTTTAAATACAAATATATTGGAAGATATTTTAATAATTAGAGGTATAATTTTCATCTTTTATAATTCTAGTTATAATTATAAGTAAATATATCCAAGAATCCTGTATACTTTAACATTAAATATACGAATTTGTTTCGTTTGTTGAGTGTTTGAAAGTAGAAGGATGTAAAAAAATATTCATACTTATTTGTTTCGTTTAATAAATTATATTAACATCTTATATTAAATACTTCTAATTATTATACCTTTAATTAATTATTATTATTTATATTATATTGTATCAATTCATGTAGTATGATTTAGGGTGGTAGCAAGAAATATTTTTATATATTTATGGCAGACTCGGCATACCCCGACCTAAATTTCTAATACAAATAAAAGGTCTTTAAAATTAATTAATCGGAGCTGAACCGAAAACCGAAAACCGAAAAAAACCGTTATTTTTGCCGGAACGAAAACCGGAACCGAACTGATATTTTTTTTTTTTATTGAACCGGAACGAAAACCGAAACGAAAAAAATAACGGTTCGAAGCCCTGTTTTTAACTAATTTTATTATAATATGACATAGACTATTATAGATATAGGAACATTTTTATTTATAATCGAAAGACACTTATACCCTTTAAGGGTGTCGTGCATATAGGAACATAAAAAATTAATTTTAATCAATTATTAGTGCTTTTGTTGATTTAGCCGGTCTACCACGTTTTCGTTTCTGACCAATGGGAACAATTTTTGCTTCTTGTGGAACAGTTACTATTTTCATTCCTAAAATATGTTTGCATATATAATCTTTGCCAAATGAGGGACAGGTACAAGTACTTGTATTTTCCATTGCGGGATTCGTAATAACCCAGATTTCAAAATTGAATTTTTCATATTCCTCAAATGACTTCCACTTTTCATTTAATGAATTATATTGCGAGATTAATTCAAAAGTTACTTTTTGAAAATGTGATTGTGAGGAACATACAAAATATTTATTAGATTTTCTTTATTACAGTTTTATTTGATAATGCCCAGTGAAATGCATCTGTCCATAGTTTTAATTTTATAGCTGGTTTTAATGCAAAACATTTATAATTGAGACAACTAGAATTGGAAGTTTTTGGTGCCATCTGGTTTCGCAGGCATTCGAAAATTGAAAAAAAAATCGGGCTTGTGTGTGTGTTGTGTGTATGTGTTTGGTCTTTGCTGTAACAAAGTTTTTGGCGCCATATTTAGTGTTTTAATTTTATTTTATTGTTCTAAAATAGAATTGCATTGTTCCTAACATTGTTTTAGTGCTCAAAGATTTGTTTAATGTTTCTAAGCTTATTTTAATGTGCAACCACTTTTTTTAGTGTTCAATATATTATATTCAAGTGAATTATTTTAAAAAAAGTTCATGATATTTTTTTAGTGTTAGAGAGCTTAAATTTAATGTTCAAATACCATATTCAAATGTGCTGAAAAATGGCACCCAAACATTATTAACTGATCAGTTTTATTAAAAACATATAATATTTATTTTAAAATAAAACAAAAAGAGAATCCTAAATTTATGGGCTTCCTATCATTAAATAAAAGATGTTAATAGAGAACAAGTATCCCAATCATATTTTGGAAATCAGTTAAACATAAACGATTTCAGAAGATTTTTTTAGATCACTTTTAATAGATAAAATTTTAAATTTACAAAATTTTTAAAAACATTATCGTAGTACAAATGTTTAAAATAAGACCCATGAAATTTTGAAAATCAAAGTTTAAACCGTAAAATGATTAAAATGGGGCAGATCTATAAAAAAATGTAAATATATCTAGCATTGATGAAATGTAGTTTCTATCTATCTATCTATTTCTGTAGCTCTATGGAACTTGAAAGTTCTTGGCCGCAGCAACCCAACCACATTTCTCCAAGTGTCTCTATCCTGAGCCACCATCATTCAACCCCTATCCTCTCCCATCTCTCTCATGTTCCTTCCTACATTGTTCAACCACTGCTTCCTTAGTCTTCCAAGTGGACATTTCCCAATCGGTCTCCCCATCAATACATTTTTCGTCATTCTTTCCTCTCCGATTCTAGCCACGGCCCCTTCGCAGTCTTCTCAATTTTATAACCCTAACTATTCACATTCACATATATAATTATCTAACTTTAAATGTTTAATTTTAGTATAATATTAAATAATGTTGATGTTACATTATTATCATAAATATTCTAATAACTATTATTAATACATTTATAAACAATACCTCCCTTACTATCGTCGGTCGGTAATAATGTAACCATCAACCCCCCCCCCCCCCCCCATGGATAGAGGTCAAATGTAGTTTAAACAAATTATTTTAAAATATTTAAATTTTTAATAATATAAATTTTAAGTTGAATTACTTTTAAACAGAAAAATAAACAAACATTTCAGGTTTAAACTAAAAGAAAAAAATACTTAATTTCTTTTGAAATATTTTGTTTAAAATTCAAATAAAAACATTTTTTTTTCTATTAAACCCTTTCAATCCCTAACGAATGAAACCATTCTTTTCCCTTTAGTATATATTTTTGGCTTAAGATAAATTTCCCCAGTCTGTTGATAATGAAATTCTACTCGTTTGGGTCCCCGGGAACCTGTTTCCGATGCTGATGGATACCCACACCTAATTTATGGAACATTGTTCTCGAATGAGCAGCAAGCAGCTCCATCGTTGATTTTCAAATAAAAGCCACGATTGAAAAAGGATGTCTCTCTCGTACGTTCGCTTGTTAGTGAAGGAGATGAATTGTCCTCGTCATTTAAATACCCATTAATATTGCTGTGATCTGTTTTTTAATAATCCCAATCTTTTGTTTCAACGTAAAGAAAAGAAAAACTTGAGATTGGAATTGTAATAGACATATTTAGGCGGACTAAAGACTAAAGATAAAAATTTTAAAATCTTATAATCCATTATAATTATAAGATGATAACTAAACTTGGAAGAAAATATTTTCTTGAAAATAAATATCTCATTAACAAAAAATTAAACGACAAAACAGATTAAAAAATTGTTTTTAAAATATCATAAATAAACTTACAATGTTGCAATGCAAGAGAAATTAGATAACTTTTAGATTTTTTTGGTGAAAGATTAATAAATATACTTATTTCGTAATTTGATTCTAAAATATTATTGAAATAAATATTTTTAATTTTATTTCGAAATTAAATAAACAATTTTAAAATATTTTAAATATAAAAAAATATTAATACATTTTCAATTAAAAAGAATGGCAAATATAAATTTAAATTAAGAAAAAACTATAAATAATCGAAAAAATCTTTCGAGCGATTAATTAATAAATTAATTCAAAAATATACAAATATACATATATACGAATATATTTACAATTTTTGCTAGTATAATAAGATAAGATATGATTTTATATTTAAGTTATTTGGGTTACATCTGTCCCCTGATTCTTCTTTTGTAGTATATAATAATTAATTTTATTAAATAATATAATATATATATTTATATAATATCATTATTTTATATAATATATATTATTAAATAATTAATTTCATTAATTTTATTAAATATACAAATTTTGGAAAGAGTTTGATTTTTAATAATATTGTTCACCGGAATAGAAATTTTTAAATGGAATTATTTATTTCCTGAGGCAAATAAATAATCCTCTGTCTAGATTTTAAATGTAAAAAAAAATTCCAACGAATGGATGTTAGTTCATTCTATTTTTCTAATTAATAATATTTTCACTTATATATTTAACATGTGGTTAATTGGTTATAATATTTATAAATATTTTAGATTTGTTTATAATAGGAGAGTAGTTATATTGTGTTTCTATTGATAAAATCTCCCCTCAAAGCACACCTGTCGTATGACCCTAATAATAGCAAAATAATGGATCCCTACAACTAGAATGATCTCATCCGTGAAAGCATTGAAGTTAATTACGAATCCCTATGAGTGTATTTCTGGGTCATTAACATTACACTTTTATATTATCAAAACATAAACATTGTGTAATTCAAAAACTACATTTTCATTTCTATTTTGTGTTTCTAATGCAATTTAAAACAGGGCTTCGAACCGGAACTGAACCGAAAACCGAAAACCGAAAAAAACCGTTATTTTTGCCGGAACGAAAACCGGAGCTGAACCGAAAAAATAATATCGGTTTATTTCGGTTCAGTACGTGTTCAATCCAGAGTTGCCACAAGAGGTGTTTTGGCAACACCCAAGCCCGAATTTTTCAATTAGTTATGCCTCGCACTGCATGGTGTCGCTAAAAACTTTGTTTCAAAAATTAGTGTCCTAGTCATACTCTCCCTTCGGTTGTGTTGGCAGCGTCTCGTAGTCGCAATACAGAATTTAATGTTTTCATCGTTTGTTTAATACTGATATTTTGATTTAATGATAGTATTAATTTTTTAAATTATTTATTCCATTTGTTACAGGGTTATGTATTGATATAAAGAAAATGATTCATAAATATAAATAAAATTATTAAATAAATTTAAACAAATATTGAATACCTTTGACCAAGTACGAAGATTAGACAGTAAAAAACTTATTTTAGAATTTTGGGAGGAAAATAAAAATACATATCCTCATTTTAACAAAATTGCAATGGTGGTTTTAGGAGATACTGCAACACAAGTTAGTGTTGAAAGAGCTTTCTCTGGTTTAAAGTTTATTTTACGAGACAATAGAAATAGTTTAAATGAAAATATATTAGGAGATATTTTAATAATTAGAGGTATAATTTTCATCTTTTATAATTCTAGTTATAATTATAAGTAAATATATCCAAGAATCCTGTATACTTTAACATTAAATATACGAATTTGTTTTGTTTGTTGAGTGTTTGAAAGTAGAAGGATGTAAAAAAATATTCATACTTATTTGTTTCGTTTAATAAATTATATTAACATCTTATATTAAATACTTCTAATTATTATACCTTTAATTAATTATTATTATTTATATTATATTGTATCAATTCATGTAGTATGATTTAGGGTGGTAGCAAGAAATATTTTTATATATTTATGGCAGACTCGGCATACCCCGACCTAAATTTCTAATACAAATAAAAGGTCTTTAAAATTAATTAATCGGAGCTGAACCGAAAACCGAAAACCGAAAAAAACCGTTATTTTTGCCGGAACGAAAACCGGAACCGAACTGATATTTTTTTTTTTTATTGAACCGGAACGAAAACCGAAACGAAAAAAATAACGGTTCGAAGCCCTGATTTAAAATATGAAATATGAAAAATTCTTATTAATAAAATATGAATTAATTTTATTTAAAATGGGTTTTATTATTTTTATTTTTCATTAATTTTTAATGAATTATTATTTAAAATATGCATTAAAAGAATTTAGTTAGAGATGTAAACTATATAAAGAATTTATTATTTAATATTATTATAATTATTATAAAGAAGCCAAACAGCTGATTTCGGATTTGGCAAGGGAATTTGCTTTGCTGGAGTCTATGGGATCCATCCAGCCGGGATCAAAATGGAAAAGCTACTTGAAATAAAAAGTAGCGACTCCGATCAAGAAAATCAAGAAAGATTTAGGGTATCCATTTTGCTGATCATAGAACAACTTTTCCCAGCTTAGACTGCAACCGACTTAATAGGTACTGTCCTTTCATAAGGTGTATACGACTAAAAGTCAAAGGTTTTTATACGCTTTTTATTACATTCACTTTTCTGTCTGTCTGTAATGTCCAAATTTGTACCTGGATTTTAACCCATTTCTAATTGAGCAATTTCGCTCAAATTTGAAACGTATATTGAAAGTCGATGACACTGCAATAATCAAAAAGAAATATTTTGAATTTTTCAATTTTTAAAATTTGTGAATTTAAATGATTGATGTTAATATAATATTATTTTTATAATTATATTTACAATTTTTTCTATTTTATATACATTTTCTATACAATGTGCTTGTGTTCTGTGATTCCGAAAAGAACTCAGTGCCGCATAGGACACGACAGTATGCCAATCGCTTAATAAGCCACTTGCATAATCAATGTCATCTAGAAAAGCTCTAGAACCATCACGAAGAATCTATGTTCGAGAATATCAGATTTAAACATCAGTCAATAGTGTAATGTTTTACATCTGGCAATCAACGTTAAAATATTAAAAAACTAAAAACTTGAAAATAAATTAATAAAAAAAAACTTTTTAATTTACACGTTTTTTAATCAAAAATCCCCTAAAAAATAGAAAATAAAATATTAATTAAACCTTGAATATTTCCTTTACATATGCGTGGGACCCATATAATAATATTAAATTCTTTACCTACTACTTATGTTCATATGCGCCCAAGCTTTTTTGTTGGGCAAATATAAAGGATAATATTCAAGGTTTTAATTAATATTTTATTTTCTATTTTTTAGGGGATTTTTCATTAAAAAGCGTGTATATATTAAAAAGTTTTTTTATTCATTTATTATTCACATTATTATTATTGTTAATAACATGAAATTCAAACCGAGAGAAAATAATGCCACGTATACGACCAGGTAATTTTTAGACTATTTTATTAATAACACAGAGAGAGAGAATTAATAATGCTTGATTGAATTTCATCCGAATTCTTTATTAAAAAATACAAAAATTCCAGGTGAACTGGTAATATTTTTTGAACTTAACTTTATAATAATTATTTTATTTTTTTATTATTTATATTAATTATTTATAAGATAAGAATCGCATTTGGCTGTAAACCATTTGCGGAGATATATCAAAGAATACATTTATTTTTCATTAATTTATATTTTTATTTCTAGTTTTAAATATAATCGATCTAAAGCAGTGATTCCCAAAGTGGTCTATATCGAGGGGTCTATGGCAACCTGCAAGGGGTCTACGTCAGCGAATAAAAAATTTGAGAGTCCATGAAATGAAAATGGGAGTCTACGATAGTGTATCATCTCAAGTCTACTTACATTATACTATTTTATAATTCAAATCAATATGACTAAAAAAAAGGTAAATTGTTTTCCCCGAGATGGTTCTTAAACATTTTCGATTTTTCATTAAGGCTCTAAAAAAAAGGTAAATTTTTTTCCGATTTGGCTCATAAACATTTTCGATTTTTCAATAAGGCTCTTACAAAAAATCAATTTCAGGTTAAGTAGGGGGTTTATCCAAAACCTTGGTAAGGGGTCTACAACACAAAAAGAATTTGGGAACTTATTATCTAAAGTAGCGATTCTCAACCTTTTTTTTACTGCGGCACACTTTTAACGGTTGAAAAATTTGGCGGCACTCAAAGAAAAAGATAAGTGTAAAAGTTTACCATATTGAAAAAAGTGGACCCAAAAACGGTTTGTTATTTTTTTTTTTTTTAGAACCAAATTGAAAAAATTTATAAAAAAGTCGGAAATGTTTAAGAGCCTCTTTACATTTGTAATAATTGGACGGCACATTTTGATAATCTCGCGGCACATAGGTTGAGAATCACTGATCTAAAGGATTGAATGAAGATTTCTCTTGTATCTTGTAAAATCAATTATTTTAATTTTCAAAGATTTATAAATGAATATAAATTAATTAGTACATGTTAACGTCTTTGTAATGTTCAATCTGTTATATGTTCTCAAGACAAATGGGTCTGTTAAAAATGCAAATTAGAATTGATGGACACAATACGTCAACATGTTTATTAACTTATCATCCAAGATCTTAATATCAGCAGAATAGGACATTTGACTGACATAATCGAACCAGTATAAGATTGTAGAGAAATTTTCTAGATGAATTCATTAAAGGGAGGATTAGATTAGATAGAAGCGATGAATGGAGGGAGGTTCACAGACGGGCATTCAACTTCGAAATGACGCGCTCTATATTTAGCCTATTTTTTATTGAATCAATCAAATCATTTAAATCAATTGGTTAATAGCCAAAATAAATAGATAGATAGTTTTTCTCTTTTCATATTCTTACTTTACTTAAACAAAATATTAAATGAATAAAGTTAAAAAAAAAACTATAAAAATTCAAATTTATTATCAAATAATATAATAATATTAGTGATTATTCCAATTTATAATAAAATAACACACATATGAATTATAATTTGAAAAAATTTTATTAAAAAAAAATGATTACATAATCCTTTCGTAATATGAATATTATTACAAATTTAATTAATCAATAATTGAGTAACCTGTTTTTTTTTAATTTATAAATTTTAAATTTAAATTAAAATTGTCTGTAACAATAAAGTCTATAATCATTTTTACCGATCGACGATAGTAAGGGAGGTATTGTTTTCACACCAAATTTCACATGTGGAGATTTTTACATATCTCCACGAATCATGAATTTTCTTAACAGAAAAAAGAATTTTTAGCATGATGTCTGTCCGTCTGTCCGTCTGTCCATCAATCAGTATGTCCGTCTTTCTATTGTGTGTCAATATAGACGTGTATAGCTTGAACGGCTTAACAGATTTTGATAAAATTTGATATATTTACTTAATGGATCAGTAGCATCAATCCATCAACTTTTGGTGTATATCCGGAAACCGGAAGTGGTAGCTTTCAAATTATTAATTTTATATTCATTGTCGGAAATTTTTTATTACATTAAACTAAATGGTGAAATCAAAAATACATACATACATATATATATATATATAATGGTGTTTTTAATTATTTTTAAATCGGTTCTGTCCCTGGCAACAGCTCATTTTTATTGTTATTTATTATTATATAGATTTTATCATTGGTAATTTGTTTAGTTAGCGTTTTACTATTAATGCGTGTTAATAATAACAATAATAAATTTTTAAAAATTTATATATATTATTTATATATATATATAGGATCTGAAAAAATGAAATTTATTTTATTATTTTCTCATGAAGATGTTCTCCGAGCGACTAAGCAAATTCAGGTTGCGCTGGGACATATATTTAAAACCTCGCTACCCCCTCTTAGAAGCCTACGATTGGCAATAATAAGCGATCCATCTATTGGGTCTTCGTTCCGTGCCTCACATGCGATTGGTCGTCGAGAGCCCCCACCACTCTGCTTAGATGTCACCAGCAGGGTATAAAAAGCCGTGAAGCAGGCTATCCAGAGCCAGTAGCAGCGGGCAGTAGCAGTTGAGCAGTTAGCAGTTGAGGAGTAGCAGAAGAACATATCCGAAGAACATATCCGAAGAACGAAGAACCGAAGATTTCCAAGACTTCCAAGACGTTTATTTTTCCTGTGTATATATTTCTAAACAAAAACGATATATTTTTGCTACACTTTTCAATAAAAACGATATATTTTTGCTACACTTTTCAATAAAAACGATATATTTTTTTGCTAATACTTTTCAACAAAACGATATTTTTTAATACATCTGCTTCACTATCGAAGCCACCAACCCTACATATATTTGTTCTTTTAGGTTTTAATTGAGAGTTTTGAATCTCGACGTTTCAGGCGCCATTTTGAAGAGAATTTATTTTTTTGGGATTATGAAGGTAGTCTGTGTTATACCAAGAGTCAATGTTGGGATTTTGAGTTACTTGGGTGAAAGATTTTTGAATTTCTGTGCTTCGAAGCTTAACACAACCGACAATCGACCTCAGGCTGTTGCACCCAGGATATTTCTGAATAAATTTCCTAAATAAATTTTCAAAAATGGTGCTGAAATGGGCGCCGAAACGTCGAGACTCAAATCTCAGAATTAAACTTGAAAATAACACGGAAATAATCTTTCATATTAATAAAAACTTTCACGGAAACATAATAGAACAAATAGGATATGTACATATATATCAATAAAATAAAATAAAATTTAAAAAAATGAATTTCTAATTTCATAAGTCATTACTTAATATAAATAATTAATTTTTAAAATTATTTATATTTTTAAAAATAAAACATTGATAAGTTAGTAGATATATATTGTATATATCATCACTCTATCATGTCTTGTTGATCTTGTTTATCGTTCTTAAAATAAAATTAGAGTGAGAGTGAGAGAGAGAAACACTTTTTCAATTAAAATGCTGACGATGATAGAATTCAAATGAAACTTTTTAAAATTCCAACGAAAGATGGTTAAGATAAACTTAAGCACATATATATATATATAGAAAGCGAAAGATGGTTTGATGTAAAATTTGATGATGTGTTGAACAATAAGAGATGAATCAAAATTTTGCTATGCAATATAATATAAATATTAATTACAATAATTTGATCAAAGATATATTATACAATAATAGATATCATTTTTATATTATATTAAAATGACATACATATTTATTGTGTTTCATAGACAATTATTGTAATATTAATATTTAATCATTTCTTTAATTTATTTAATTAAGTTAGAAAAAATGCTAATTTTATTTTATATGTTTTTATTTCAATTTTTTAAAAATTGCAAATTTATTCGAGGGATTTCCAATTCCCAAACGAAACTTAACTGGTTAACAAGAAATATCATTCCCATATCCAAAATTGACGAATTAAATGTTTTTGAAATAAAATGAATTGTAACCAATTCCCTATCAATCGTGGTGATAATTTTTAAAAATTCAATCTAGATTTTCTGGTATGGTCCTGTTAAACTAAAATATTTATATATTTCAAATAAATTCAAATATTTTATTATTTTCCATTACAGAGATATTTTCACATGAATCAATGATAATATTTACAAAATTGAAAAAATAATTACATCATATCTGAAGGGGAAACGTGTAGGAAAATGGGCTCAAACCCCCTCCAGCCTGGTGTCCTTCAACTTTAGTGGACCGTCCATTCAATCAGAGGTATTTATGATAAATAAAGAAGAAAATAATTTTCTTTTTATATTAATTTGTATTAAATTTAATAAAGAAGTAATTAAAATTGAAATATATAAATATATATATATATACACGAGGTTTGTTCAAAAGAAAAGGTGAATTTTGAATTATTTTGAAAAGTATTTATTTATTCATCAATATCCATTTTGTCCCCTTCAAATTAATTCCCCTTAGATATAATGCACTTATGCCAGCGCTTCTGAAATGCGCTTTTCGGTATGGCCATCAACTCGTTCTTCGATTCGGACTTTATCTCATCAATTGCAGCAAAATGTTTTCCATTCATTGGTCTCTTCAAATTTGGGAATAGGAAAAAGCCGCAGAGAGCCAAATCTGGTGAATACGGTGGTAGAGGCATGATTACGATATTGTTTTTGGCCCAAAAAACACAAACAAGCAATGATTTGTGAGCTGATGTAGAATTCATGTTTCTCCAGAATTCCGATCTCTTGAGCCGTATTGCTTCACGCAAACGTTGCATAACTTCTTTGTAGTATAACAATACGACTTATTGGCAAGAACTCATGATGCGCCACACCATTGTAATCAAAGAAAACAGTGGGCCAAACCTTCATATTCGGTCCCTTGTAAGACTTATAAACATTTTTTTAAGACAAAGTAGACTCGCCGAATGCCATAGTCAACATTTTAAGTTCGTTAGAGCACTTTATTCCATTTTTAACGCCAAATAATATTGATTCTTTGATCCATTTTTTTAAATAAAAAATCGAAGAACACGCAAAAACGTGACTAACTTTTTCAGTTGTCAATAACAAACTACTAATCCAAAATGACTGATAATATCAACATATGAGAAACATATGTGTACCAACATAACACAAAAACTTCGATAATTGAATGTACACAGCCCGCGAAAATTCAAAATTCACCTTTTCTTTTGAACAGACCTCGTGTAAATATTCATATATAATTTCAAATCCATCTTTTTCATCACTTCTCATCTTCTAAATGCAGTTCTATGACAAATTTCTTTAAATATTAAATTCAACTCGTCGAGATATTTAATGTGAAGATGCGTGCGCATGATAATATAGCTTGCACTTTTAATTTACCTCTCAATATCCGTAACTAAGATTAACGATAGGCATTATTTTTCATTCTATTACTTGATGAATCAAAGAATTGCAATTAAATAAATAAATAAATATAAATTTTAATAGCTTTTAAACACGTTTGTGTTTTATACAATTTTTTTATTTCTAATGTAATTATTTCGATTATATAATCTGATCTTATATTAATTATTATTTCATTTATGTTTTTTTCAAAGGGTTAAAGATTCTTCATTACAATAACAACTTCGAGAATGAAAGGATATTTTTTTATTATGTATAAATCAATTTAATCATAGAGGAAATTTACCGGTGTAGCAAACAGAGTATAGGTCGAGATAATTTTTTTTTCTTTTAATATATACACACACATATATATATATATTGAGAAAGAAGGTTATAAAACGAGAATAAGAAACTGTTCACAGGAGACCAGATGGTTGGCAGCTTCAGGTGATTGAAAGCCTTTTGAAATGAAACATTCATATACAAGAAAATATTATATTCGAATGATTTCAATTAAAAAATATGCTGGAGTGTCTCCACATGACCATCTCGCAATTTCAATTGGATTAATTAACCTATATTAAATTTAAATTAAATTTAATTAATTAAATTATAAATTAAAATTAATAAATAATATTATTTAAACCAGCGCGAGTTTGGCTCTTTGTTGATTGCACTACGTCACGTGCTATCGCGTGATTTGAAATTGTGTTAAAAAATTAATTCCGGTACTTTCAGCGATTCAATCAAGCTGAAATTCTATATATATAGCAGTTATATACCATTTTTAATCATGTGAAAAACAATCAAACATATATCTTTATTTTTACGGTTAGTTTAGAGGAAAAAAATGAAAACGTCGTAGGCAATGACCCTCTTTCGGTTGAGCTACATTTCTCAAAAGTTGATAGAAAACTACGAATTTTGAATAATGCCCGTATACCAAATTTCATGATTCTAGCTCAAACCGTTTTTGCGTAATCTTACACACATACACACACACACATTTTTCTCAACCTTAGTGAAAATGAGTCAGGGACCTTCAAAACATATAAAAACATCAAAATCTCTACATTATCTCTAGTAGGATAGTAAAAAAGATATTTACTAATTTTAATGAAATATTTATTATTTGATTTTTCAATTTTTCTCTTATATTTTTGAGTTTCTTTTGGCAATAGATATAAGTTTTAATTTATTTATTTATAATTTTTTTAAATTGTAAATGTCATAAATGAAAAATAATATGGATTCAATTTATGTTATTTTAGATTAAAAAGAAATAATCTTATGAAGTATAGGGCATTTTTTATTGATTTAATTCGATTTTAGTGTTTATTTTTAATGAGGAATAAATCAGAAATCGGATTTAATTTCATTGCGGAAATATAAAAAAAAAGTATTAAAATAAGAGAGAGAGTGGATTTTTTTATGGGAGAAGGAAACATTTTTGGTGTCTTAACATTTGATCCCTTAATACTGTTCTTATTTTTACTTTCAAAAATAAAAAAATATTAATAATAATAAAAAAAAGAAAGATCTGAGGGAATATTATATTAATTTTCACTGTATTAAATACTATTATTATTATTTTATCGATGAATCATCTATTAATGAAGAAATTGATTAATTTAATTTATAATAAATGAAGCAACACAATCATTAGCCAATAAATATGATTAATACATGTAAGACTTTAATATTGTAATATTATTTTAATATATAATATAAATATATATATATTTATTTTAAAATTAATTTATTAATATAATATAAAGAGAATATACTTGTAATAAAATTTAATTTAAGGAATTTAGGTAGTATAGATCAGTTTTTATTTAAAACTTAATTTAAAAAATTTATAAATTCTTACATTCCTGGAAGAGCCATCTAAATTTCAATATTTTTGTACGATGGTTATATGAGAGTAGCTTAAATTATATTTGTAACCTAAAAATATTTTTTGTTTTTGTTTTATTTTATTAAAAACAATAAAATCTTAACATTTTTTACAAATTGTATTATTAAAATAAATGATAAAAATTATTATTAAAATAAATAATTGTGACAATTCATTTGGACAATTACAAAACATAGTCTTGTAAAATAAATCTGAAATTGGATCCTCCACAAGTATTAAAATGAAGTATTAAAATAACTTTAGTATTGCGATCAGAGGAAAATTTTCAATGTCGAGATTTTGATGTTTTTATACGTTTTGAAGGTTCCTGAGTCATTTTCACTAAGGTTGAGAAAAATGTCTCTGTGTGTGTATGTATGTAGACAAACGGTTTGAGCTAGAAAAATGAAATTTGGTACATGGGCATTATTCAAAATTCGTAGTTTTCTATCAACTTTCGAGAAATGTAGCTCAACCGAGAGGGTCATTACCTACCACGTTTTGATTTTTTTTCTCTAAAGTGATCGAAAAAATAAAGATATATGTTTGATAATTTGTCATATGATTAAAGATTTTATAAAACTGCTATATATAGAATTTCAGCTTGATTGAATCGCTGAAAGTAAGGAATTAATTTTTTAACACGTTGACTGGCAATCACGCGCTAACACGTGACGTGGTGCCATCAACAAAGAGCCAAACAAGCTCTGGTTTAATAAATAGTATTTATTAATTTTAATTTATAATTTAATTAATTAAATTTTATTTAAATGTATATATGTTAATTAATCCAATTCAAATTTGCGAGATAGTCGAGACTTTTACCTGATTTTTATTCTCAAAAAACGAATCTGATGATTTTGAATAAATTCTTAATTAATGGTAAATAAAATTATCTTGTAAATATTTATTCACTTTTAAGCACTTTTAAAATAATTCCATCTACCTTTAATTACCTTCAATTAATTGATAAAAAGAAATATATATTTATATTATATTATTACTTATTAACAATAAATGATAAGAAAACCAATCAATGTAAAAATGTAAAAAAATCAAAAAAATCAAATAAAATTGAAAGATACTCATGAATCTTTTGAAATGTTTGTAAAGGTTGGTTGCTTTGACAAGCCGAAGGTGTCGTTTATTTTTTCGAACGATTTGTTTTCAATGGCACGAATCAGGGGTCTGAATGATTTAGATATATTAAGAAAAATTATAGACTGGAGAATTATATATATATATATATATATATCACAAGAGACCAATTGACGTGTCGTGAGTGCCCTGGCACATGGAACAGGGGAGGTCAGTTCGACTCGAGACCCTCGTAATTATCATAATCATCAGCTCGGATGAAAGAAGGATATTCAGCGCTGCTTCAATCGACTGCTGTTTATATCCCCCCTTCCTCCAATCCGACACACGCATCTCAACAGAAACTATTTTAATTTTAGTAGACTTGACACAAGATGAAGGATCAATCCCCACTACTTCAAGAAAATTTATAGAAATTATTTATAACAACAAACATGCATTATATTCTTATTTATAATATTACTACAAATAATACTAATACTTGGTAACAGTTTAGCAAATGAAAGGGAAAAATAAAAATTGAATTATATAAAAATATATATTAAGGCCCAATTTAAGTTTACAACATTATTATTCTTTCCATAATAATCTAATTGAAGAAAATAGATGGAAAGTGTAAAATAAATAAATAGTCAAAAATAAAAAATAAATATAAAAGTTAATCGGTCTTTTTTAGGACCACTCTCTAGCACGGGGCCCTCTGCGGCCGCTTAGTCCGTGAACCGTATAATCTAGCACTGCTGTTGACGTCATTTTATCATTCAAAATGCTATATTTAATTAAGATAAAACCAACAAAGATGATTTTTCAGGAGGCTGAAACCAATACAGATGGATTTTTCTTTAATAACAATTATTTATTGTTAAAAAAAAATTTAAAAAAATTTAAAAAAATCCATAGCAGGATAAAATTTCTTAAATACAAATACGAGGGTATGTCAATAAGTCCGTGACTTTTTGAATTTTCCATCTCTTAAATGAAATGGCAACACTGCTTCTGTCAGCAGTTGAACCAGTTGGGTTTTTTAGTTTTTGTTTGACATCCATTAATAGTAGACTACCTCGTGATTTTAGAAAAAATGGAAAAATATAGATATATATCTATATACGAGGTGTGTTCGAAAAGTAAGGTGACTTTGTATTTTTAAGAAAAAATATTTATTTATTTATTTATCAATATTTATGTTGTCCCATTAAAAGTAATCCTCCTCAGATACAATCCACGTATGCCAACGGTTTTTCCAATCCTCAAAGCACTTCTCATAAGCACTTTTCGGTATAGCCTTGAGCTCTTCCAGCGATGCAGTCTATCTCCTCAATCGTTGCAAATCTCCGTCCTTTCATAAGTCATTAGTTTTGGGAACAAGAAAAAGTCACATGGGGTCAAATCCGATGAATATGGTGGCTGAGGCATGATTGTGGTGTTGTTTTTGGTCAAAAAATCTCTCACAAGCAAAGATGAGTGAGCAGGCATTATCGTGATGCAAAAGCCATTAATTGTTTTTCCACAATTCTGGACGTTTTCTTCGTATTGCTTTTCGCAAACGGCGCATAACTTCAAGATAATACTGTTTATTGACCGTATGGTAAGAACTCCTGATGCACCACGCCATGGTAATCGAAGAAAACAGTGAGCAAAAGCGTCCAGAGCGAGGCTCGTCATTGGCATCTTCCCGGCCATCTTGGAAGAGTTGTAAACACTTGTAAACATTTTTTTTACTCAGAACAGTTTCAACAACGTATGCCACTGTCAATATTTCAAGTGTTACGGAGTACTTTATTTTATTTTTTACAAAAAATTTGATGCAAATCCTTTGATCCATATTTTTCGATAGCAAAAACTCGCCGAGCACGCAAAACACTTATAACCTTTACGCCTCTCACAACCAAACAAAATAGGCTATACACATGAAACTTGGTACAGATGTTCGGGAAGAGTGTACCAACATAAAAAACAAAAAAATCGATAATCGAAAGTGCGTTGCCCGCGAAATTCGAAAAGTCACCTTACTTTTCGAACACACTAGTATAGATATATTATACCATGATGCATTAAAGATATTGATTACTGATTGTTTATTCAATATTTTTCATCATAGAAATATACTTAATATGTGTTTGCACACGTCATGCTAATTATATATTTATACATATTTTTTAACAATATTTCATTTGAATTTTAAAAATAAGGAAAATATGGTAAAAAACAAGAATTACGTCAGGATAGAATAGAATGATAATTTAATCTTTCTAAGTATTGATATATCTTGAGATATACCTTGCCATGGACTTTAATTTATTAATTTCTAAATGGTGAAATATGTTTTAAACCAGAATTTATAAACGATTTCATATTTAAATATTAATATATCCCACATCATTAATATATATATATATAAATGAAAATGTTATTCTATACTGTAATATAAATAAGATGAAATTAATAAATGATTATAGTAATTAGCATAACTTAGCTATATAATTATCATAATTAGCGAGTCAATTTAGAGAGTTGATGAAATTATCATATTGTTAAAAAATATGGATCAAGATAGATTTTGATTCACTACAAAATATTGCAATAATTTCCTATGATAATGGAATAATTTGATGATATTCAATTAATGAATTCAAGATCATGATTTGTGTGAATCAGGTAAAAAATATTTGTCCTTTTTCGAATCTAATAAATATTAAATTTAATGGATTTTTTTATTCGACGATCGGTAATCAGATTGCCCGGTGGTCTTAGGTGAACGGCCTTCGGTCCTACGCCGAGAGCTTCCGGTTGTTGGGTCTTCCTCGTCACTGACAACTTGAAGGGAAATTGAACTTCCATCCTTCAGGGCCTTATCACCTGAGAAACCTTTCGGTATTAATGATCGAAATGAATACTTTTAAAAGTATTTCACTTCCTCTCCTCCTATTGATTAAATTATTTTAATTATTTACATATATAAACTAATTTAACAATTATTATATTTAATTCACATAAATTAATTAAAATGAAATATTCATTAGTGTTTGAAATTAGTACAAGAACATTATGGTTTGGTTTCGAAATAGTAGTCATTATCATCAATTGTTAATCAATGATAATTAATAAACAATATTTACTTAATGAATTAATTTTCAGCATTTAAATTTACTTTAAAAAATATTATTATTAATAAATTAGCTACAGAATTTTTAGAATAAATTAATTTTATTAAGCAATGAATGAATGAAAGGAAATGGAAATTAGGGGAGGATAAAAATTGGATGGATATGGATGATCAAAGGAATGAGTTTGATGGAGTCAAAAAAATTAATTTTTTAATGAATTAATCTTAATTGATATATATGATTCGAGGGAATGGTGTGGAAAATTTGCTAGTTATAACCTCTCACCTCCTCGTCTCTAAATATACTAATTTTACGAGTATCTCAAAAAAATTGAGATAAAATGCATTTTAAAGATGTATTTAAAAAATTTAAATACAATTAATAATAAATTTCAACTATAAAAATTCTGTATTATATAAATTCAATTCAATTCTTTTCTCCCTCCTTTATTCAAAACCCAGGACCATGTTTATGTTATAATAAATGTTGCTTAATAAACTTAACGATTAGGATAGCTTGATTCTGGCAGAAATCAATTATTCTGAGGAAGGGCTGGATTATTGTTAGCATGTTAAAGAGATGGTTAATCCTTTTAAGGAAGACGAGGAGAGAGCTAACTGACAATGTTACGTCACCTGAGGAATGTTTCGTTTAGTGTGCCGAGAGATGGACATGACGATTAATTAATGGACATTTTTGAAATAAAAACTAATTAATAAATTGTAAAAAAAGAAAAGATTGTAGATATATATATTATTGTTAATCTGAAGGGTTTTTCATTAATCAATATTGCAGGCAGGCCCTGAATTATTTTTTATTTTTTTTTTAAATAATTCTAAAATTAATATTCATTAATTTTTAAATTTTCTTCGTGACCTCTTATAATCCTCTAAACTCAGTTAATTTGATTTATTTATTTATTTATTTTGTCTTAGAATTATTAATGAAGAAGTTAGAATCATTTCCGGTGGGACCGGAAATAAGATTTCGTTCCAACATCACTTACGATTGACTGATTTAAAAATATTTTATGAGAAATTGAAATTTTTATGAAAAATGTATTTTGGGATTTTGTTTTTATTTTTGTGTTTCAAAAAAAGCAAAAAAATAAGGATATAGTTTTTGATGAGATATAATGTATATCCTCAACACCATTAACTCTACTATACCATACTACATGTATCTATTATTTTAAATGTGTTTATATATATAATATTTAATAATTTTGTTTAAATCTTTTTTTAAAATAAATTTTATAAATTCACAAAAAAAAAAGAAAAATATTAATAAATATAAATATAGCAATTTTGAAATTTATTTTTTAAAAGTTTGAAACGTTCTTTGTTGAAGATATTTATAACCCTAAAAATTCTTATAAACTACATCTATAAAATGTATTAAAATAATTATATTAATTATAAATGATTAAATTAAAATCATCAAAATTTCATTTTTCAAAAAAAAAAAAAAATTTTATATAAAATTCCCTCATTAAAAATTTGTTAAAATAAGTATTGCAGCACAAGTTAAGAGGAAAAACATGATTTTAAGCGATAAAGTGACTTGCTCAAAATTCATTTCTGAATTATGGTTCCTTAGAAACGCTGCTTAAAATTAACCATGAATCATGCTATCTTATAGGATTTATCTAAAAAATATTTGGTTAATATATAATAGAAATAGATATAGGTATTTACTTTAAAATATTAATATATACTTTAGGAAAATTGAGAATATTGTTTTAAGTAAATTGTGTGTCTGTCCGAGAATATTAATCAATTGGCTAGTCCAATTATTATGAATAACCAAAATTCTATAATACTATTTTTATCCTACCTTATATATACATAGTAGATATACGAGGGTAGGTCAATAAGCCCATGACTTTTTTAATTTCCTGTCCCTTAAATGAAATGGTACACTGATCCTGTCAGCAGTCGACTGTTAGGTGACTCCTGTCGAAATTTAAACCAACTGGGTCTTTTAGTTTTTGTTTGACGTGCATTAATAGTAGACTACCTCATGATTTGAGAAGAAAATGAAAATAATTTTTTCGTGTGCTCATTAATTTCTTTAGGGGAAAACCATCACTGAAGTTTTTGCGCCGTTTCGTAACCGTGGATGAAACGTGGATATCCACCCCAACACACCAGAGACTAAACAACAGTTAAAACAGTGGGTTTGTCGTTGTGAATCTGAACAAATACCTATTTTAGAGATAAACAAATTGGAGAAACGTTGGACAAAGTGTATAGACCTCAAAGAAGACTACGATGAAAAGTAAAAAAATATTTTATCCTAAAACCTGTGTTTCATTCCAAAAGTCACGGACTTATTGACCTGCCCTCGTATCAAATGTTATTTAACATAATGGTCATGTCAAAGATATTTTTTATTAAAATTTAACAGCAAATTTGTTGATTTTTTTTCACACCAAATTTCACATGTGGAGATTTTTACATATCTCCACGAATCATGCATTTTCTAAACAGAAAAAAGTATTTTTAGCATGATGTCTGTCCGTCCGTCTGTCCGTCCGTATAGATGTGTACAGCCTGAACGGCTCAACCGATTTTGATGAAATTTGGTATATTTACTTAATGCATCAGTGGGATGAATTGATCAACTTTTGGTGCAATTCCGGAAACCGGAAGTGGTAGTATTAGCGATCGACGATAGGAAGGAAAGGGTTATTTTCACACCAAAGGAGATTTTTTTATATATCACCACGAATCATGCACTTTGTATTGGTTTTATCCTCGAGAAAAATCATATTTATTAGTTTTTTCTTGATTTAAAATTATATGACGTCATCCAGCCATTCATGACGTCACCCAGCCATTCATGACGTCACAGCCTGGTCTTGCATATATATTATAAATAAAATAAAATTAAAAATGTTTATATTTATTATTTATGTATGCCTATCTGTTTTTTATTACATTAATAGATCGTATATTAAAATTATTTGAAATTGTTTCTGTAGCTGGAAATTAATTTATTTCAAACCGTCGGTCGGTTCGGACCTGGCCACAGGTCAACTTATTTATATAAATTTTATAAAATTCATTTTAATACATTATTATTATTAATATATATTATTATAGTATATTATTAGTATAATAATAATAATAATACATTTTAATAAGTATTTTATAACAAATAATAATTGAATGAATCACTATTTAAAATTTATAATTATATTTATTTTAGATTTTTTCAAGTCATGTAGAATGGAAGATGGTTTTCTGAAAATGATAAAGAGAATGGACCAAATTTCTTCAGTGCGCCCAATCGACTGGCATTTGAGTTCGAGAAATCTTCCTATTAGTTAGCTATATTATCTCTGCCTTATTCCTTGCACCTGCTTTATTTATCTTCATACAGGCATTATTTCGCATGTTTTATTTTAACATTTTTTATTCATTTTATACTTCGATGAAATACTAAAAATATATATATATTATATTTAATTGTTTTTCAACTGGTCTAATTGCTTTTATTCTTAAATTATATTACATATATTAAAAAATTAGTTAATTATATTAACTGGTCATAATATGTGTCTTTTTCTTTTGATATTTAATAATTTCATTAAATGAATTAAAATTATAACTATTAATATTACAATTATTATTAAAATAAATTAAATAATTTAAATGATATTTGAAGTTATTGGAAATTTAAATAAAAATTGGTAAATTAGTAGAAGTTAGAAGTAGTTATATATACAAAGTCAATAATCATTGAAAACATATTCTAATATAATAATAATTTGAAATTATAGATATTAATTAATTCAATTTAATGAATAATCCTTTATTGATCTATTTCTAGAAACAAAAATAAAATAAAATAAATAAATGAATGAATGAAAGTTGTAATGGAATGGGAGGGGTGTGGTTTTGATTGAGGCAAGTTATATACTATTCAGGTGATGGATTGTTGTTATGAAACTTCGCATTCATGCTCAGCCATGCTCATTTCATTCAAATAGTTTTCAAATGAGACGGTGCCATGCTCTACACAAAGTCCCGTAGCGTAGGAAAACTATCGCGTGACGCACATGAAACTCACCTCAATTTTCTCTTGCCAATTCCAAACTCAATCATTGGAGGAAGATGAAAAGGAAATTGGATCGTTTATTCCACAAGATTTCAATATCCATTCAATTTAATTTATAATAGAAAAAAAACAAATTCCTACAATTTATTGAAAGAAAAATAATTAATATTATATATAATATACTAGTATATTTAGTCTTTGTTGATAGGTATATGTAGACATCTCTTTATTTTAGAATGAAATGTCCAGCGATTAATGAAATTCAATTACATTAAAATGACTATAAATTAGACTTTAGGAAATTCTCTATAAGATTATTACAAAAATGTCTGTGTGTGTGGGTGCACATTCTAGCGACATACTCTTTTCTTATACGATATTCAAATTTGTATAAAACTCTCATACAAGGAGATATAATAAATGTTTTATAATAATTTTATTTTTTTAATTATTTAAGCATTTTATAAAAATATATATACCTATATATTTCACTAAATTTTAAGTTATTTCTTTTGTAATAGAGAAATTATATAATGGTAATATATATTAGGGCAGGTCAACTGACTTTTTGAATTTCCTGTCTCTTAAATGAAATTGCAACACTGCTCATGTCAGCTGGAAACTATCAGCTGACTTCTGTCGAAATTTGAACAAGTTGGGTCTTATAGTTCTCGTTTGACATCCATTAATAGTAGACTACCTCGTAATTTGAGAAGAAAATAGAAAAAAGTTAATTTCCATGGAAATCCATGAATTGGAATACAAATTGCTCCTTCATCTGCCCTATTCTCCGGATTTATCCTCGAGTGACTATTTCTTGTTTCCAAACCTGAAGAAATGACTCGACTCCAAGAGATTTAACTCCGACGATGAAATCATCTCACAAATACTTTTTTTGATGTCAAATTGGAGAAACGTTGGACGAAGTGTATAGCGCTCAAAGGAAACTACGTTGAAAACTAAAATAATTTTTTATCAAAAAACCTGTGTTTCATTCAAAAAGTCACGGACTTATTGACCTGCCCTCGTATTTATTAAACTAATAATATTTAAACTAAAAAAACTAAATAATTAAAATTAAAAAATATAAACAAATTTTTTGTAAATTAAAATTTTGGAATTTGTACTATAAAAAAAATAGTAGAGAAATTAAGATTTTTTAATGGATATTTGATATTTAGAAAGTATAAATTATTTTCTAATCTAAATTGGTAAAATATTTAGTTGAAAATAGTACTTAAGAATGTTGATACTTCGATGTGAATATAATTGTGACGCGGATCCACATGAGAGGCTTTCACTTCATAGTGTCACATTCTCTTCACTTTCATATTTATAAGTGAACACCCCCCCCCCTTCTCCTTTTAGTTATGACCTCAAATACATACATTCCCATTTTCAAGTTTTTCATTGATTAATTAATTATCCCTTACCCTAAGGTTATTAATGGAAAAATTATTTTCAGTTCAATATTACTGAGCAATGTACAAGTGATCATTATTTTTAAATATTATCAAAGAAATATTTAATACAATTTCTGTGGTTAATTTAAGCCATGTCATTAAACAAACAATAATTTTGGTCAGTAATCTAAAAGTATTAAATAATATAAATAAAATATATATATTAAATTATTTAGATAATAATGATAACAAATCAATATAATAATAAATTTCCATAATTAACCTTCTGTGAATTTTTAATAATTTAATTTTTATTATTAAAATTTTTCTGAACTATTGAATGTTTAACATCATATAGTATAAACTTGAGCTACTCTTGGCTTGTAAAATATTTTGGTATATATATATATATATATTATTTTATATCATTCTTTAAAACTAATATTGATAATTAATATAAAAACTATTTAAAAATTTAATAATTTATATATATATATATATATTATTAACATCTGACTCGTGTACATCCTTTGAAACGACAGCGCCTATCAAGTCGATTGTAGTCCAAGAGAGGTTAAAGGTGTTCTATGATCAAAAGGGCGGATCCTTTCATCTTTATCTTGATTTTCTTGATCGGAGACGCTACTTTTTTTTCAAGTAGCCTACCAATTTTTATCCCAGAAGTTGGGTTCTCTATCTAGCGAAACTCTCTTGCCATGCTCGGAATAATATATATTAATATATATATATATTAATAAATTTTATATATCTCTGAAAGTATTGAATACGTTTTGATGGTAACAGTCATATTCCTTCTTTGTTTATTGATATAAAATATACATACACACATACTCATATAAAAATCATTATCTTTGGGTGATACATTATGTTGCCTAGTTGTAAGGGGCGAGGGTTCAACCTTCCAATCTTTTTACATAAAATCGATTTAGTAATAAATTATTAACAATTCAAAGAAACTTATCATGTTAAACTGATCAGAGAATATATTTTAAATTGACAATCTTCGAGTTTATTTTCATATGAAATCTGTTTCATGTCTATCGTCTATTATCTCTTGGGATTTTATGTTTAAAATCTTTTAATAAATTTTATTTTCTTGATATAAAAAAATAAAGTAATTCTTTTATTATAGCTTTATTATTAATTGGGAGGGACTTCTCTGAATGGATTCATTGAAAAGTAATGAGGATAAAAGCAGGAAGACGAAGCTAAAAGAGCACGAGTATAGGTGGGCACTCAACAACGGAGTCATCATTTTTGAACAATTTTTTTTTATAATTATCTTTTATTTTATATAAAATTAGTAGTTATTTTAATTAATTTATATCTATATATATAAAAAAAGGTTTTTGTCTGCACATTGCTCAGAATTTAAAAATTTTTGCATATCTTCGCGTTTCATGACCTCTAGAATCCAAAAGTGACTTTAGAATTTTTCACGTCTGTCTGTCTGTCTGTCTGTCTGTCTGTCTGTCTGTCTGTCCGGAAAATTACTATTTTATAGACTCAGAATTGGCTGAACCGATTTCTTTGAAATTACATCACAATATTCTTATATACCTCTAGAGTAACATAGGCTATAAATTTTATTAATATCTTATCAATAACCGCAGAAATTAATTTTTTAAAGTTTATATAATTCTCCGTATTGTTCATTCAAGAGCAGCTCGCGGCTCACTGTCGGCCTAGCGGAATCATTTCAAACAATGAATTATCATAGCGATTCCCAATCGAAGAATTATTATAATATTTCCCTTTTTATTTTAAATTCTAATATACAAATATCAATTCAATTAAATAATTTATTCTAAAAGTTCTCAATTTAATTAAAATATTTATTAGATCATATTTTTATCTTAAATTATTTTTTATTTAATTGAATATTTCTTCTTTTCTATAATATATATATATAATAATATATAAATTTTATCATTGAATAATAAAAAAAAATATTATTTAACCTGAATTAAAATGACTGAATTATATTATCTTTGTTTTTTATTTTAATTTAATTACTCTATTATTAATTACTAAATATATATATATATTATATAAAAATTAAAATATGATGATATAAAGTTGTTTTAAATTTTTGACATTTTTAAATTGGGTATATTTTTTAAATTTATTAAAATGTCTTTTTTATTTATTATGTTTAAAAGATTCATTTTTATTATGTGATATTAATAAAAAATAACGATGCTCTGTGCAAGTCGAATCATGTTGCACATAATTAAATAACAATTGCCAAACAAAGAATATAATATTTTTTTAAATTCTTATATTTAAATATCATTTCAATTAAATAATTTATTCTAAAAGGTCTCATTTTAATTAATTTAATAAAATATTTAAATCACCATTCAATTTTTTATTAATAGGCTTATTTTTTATTTTTAATTTTTAATAAATTCTCTTTTTTTGATATGATATTAATAAAAAATAATATTAAATTGTATATATAAATATAAAAATTAGAATATTTGAATTTTTTTAAATTTTAACACATGTAATCAATCATATGCATTAAGAATGGAAAATTTTTAAAATCAACTTGCTATTAAATTCAGAAAAAAAATACTGATAGAATATATAGACTATTCGAATATAATTTAAAACTCTCTCTCCTTCTATTTTAAATTAAAAAAACGGAGTTTTAAGAAATTTAGATGCCATATGCAACATGGGTGGGTAAATGAATTGGGCTGGAAGAGGAGGCAATTTATAATTTTCTTCTAATTCAGATTTAGGACAAATCGTACAACATTATATCAAATCTCGCTAAGAACATTCAATATTTTTGTACACAAAATATTCAGAGTATTGGCTAAGCGTATCACTCACAATCAGTTTATATTGAAATTTATATAAATTAACAAAGTAAAAATTTTTATTTGTTTAAATTTTATTATAATGAATCAAAAAAAATTAAATATATAGATCACATGATTAAGAGAAGCAAAAAACTTAACAGAAAATAACTGTTGGATGGAGGTCGGACATGACAGAAACTGTAAGCGAAATCTTCATATTGCGACGAATAATTTTCAAATCCCCTAGCACCACAGAATTTAAGTTTCTTTTAAGGAAAATAACTATGATCTAAAAAAATTAATAAATGAACTTAATAATAAAAAAAACAAATAAATCAATTAATTTAAATTAATACTATTAATGAATGTATATATTGGTCATTTATCTATAGTTTTATACCGTTAATTTTTATAAATTGTCTCAAGTCTCTATTTTTGCATTTTCTCAAGTTTCATTATAATTAAAAATATTCAATAATAATCTAGCAATGAAAATAAAATACCAAAATGTAATGATCAAGAAATATTATACTCTATTATAACATATACAATACTTATAAACTATAGGCGGAGGAAATATTAGGAGATATCATTGCGGGTTCAGGCCAAATCGACCAACATTAATTAAGATATTTTCATTATGACAGATATTAGGAACAAAACCGCGAATTCAATATTTCTGTTCACTAATTATTTGTAGACTTTAGTAAAACATACGCATAACTCAATAGATCCGGATAAACTTTTTCAAATTTTCAATCTTCAAATTTCTCTTGAAGGTAGTAAAGAAAGAATAAGATGCGGAAATCAATTGTAAAATATTAGGTTACTCAGACGACTTAAATATAATAGGAGATTCGGCAATTGCAATTACAGATAGCGAGGAAAATTTAATGGAGGTTTGAAATTAATAGTGATAAGAAAAAATATTTAGTAACAAAGAGGAAGAGTATTAACATACAAAATCTTAAGATACAAAATGTAGAATTTGAATATGTAGAAAAATTGAATGTAATCACGAAGGATAATAATATTTGAGAAGAATTTAAATCGGGGTTGCAATCGGGAAACGCCTGTTATCTGCAATAAAGAGGCTTATCTCTTCAAAATTATTATCAAAGGGAATATATAAAAAGATTATTTTGCCTGTTGCATTATATGGGTGGGAGGCATGGTCTATGACCCTTGGAGATGAGAGTAGATTCAGAGTATTTGAGAATAGGATTCTTCCCTGCATTTATTGGCCAAAGAAAGATGAGGTCACCGGGTATGAGGGAGACTGTATAACAAGAAATTGCATGGCCTCTCTGCATCTTCAGAAATAGTTAGGGTTATAAAAGGGAAAAAGCTGCGATAGGCAGGGCACGTGGCAAGAATGGGAGAGGAAAAAGATATTGGTGGGAAGACCGATTGGAAAACGTCCGCTTGGAAAACCAATGACGCGTAGGAAGGGACGTAAGAGAGATGGAATAAGGGCTCAGGATAGGGACACTTGGAGAAATGTGGTTGTTGCGGCTAAGAACTTTAGAGTATCTTTGAGCCACATAGATAGATAGATAGATATAACATATACAATAATAATAATATATATAATTAATTTACTGATTAAATTAAAATAGATTTTGAATAAGAACACAAAAAGAAATGAATGTTTTATGAAATATATTGATTGAAACAAAATGGATGAAAACCTTTTAATACTTTCAACCACCAAATACTATGTACAACTCGGGGGTACAGGGGGCGGAGCCCCCGTCTAGGTGTGAAGAGCGCCGAAGGCGCTCTGAGCAGCTAGTATATATATATTTCTAATTCAATTTCATTAATTTAAATAATTATTTAAAATTGAAAAATCAATTCAAGTATTTATTTTATTCTGTTTATCTCTGTTCATCATTATTATTATATTAATTTTTTTTTTATTAAGTCTTTATATATTTTAGAGTTACACATGATACTCTCTCTATTAAGTAGTATATATGAAATATTATTAATATTTCGCTAAAATTGTTTGCTGTTTAATGGCATTGGCAAAACTTAAAAAGAAGATCCAAATAATCACTCCAATCCGATTTCATCAACCTTCGTTTGATGTAAATCGTAAAAAATGTTTAAAATCGGTTGAAATTGTTTTTTTCTTTTATTAAAGTGAACTATTTTTAAATACTCAGATTTGTCGACAGAGAAGGAGGGTCTGCGACCCTGGTACAAGTAATGAAGGGATGACTTGTTCAAAGAATATTGAAACACACACACATACTCACTCACACACACACACCTATATATATATATACGTCTCGAGTTGTAAAGAAAACAGAGAATTCATTATTTAGAATTTTTTTTTTTACTTTTTTCTCATCTTATAAGAAGATTAAGATAAATATTTTAAAAATTAAAACAGAAAAAAAGGAAAATATTACCTAGACAAATTACCAAATATATTAGTAAATTGACCTTTTTTACCATAAAAATAATAATTATTTCTTCGTAAAAATTAATTTTGATTTTAAATTATGTAAGGTAATGGCACCAATAGATGACATTTTAAGCGCTCTTGTCGCTATTTTCTTTTATAAAACCGAAACTATACGTCTCACCAAAAAAAACTTTTGGTTATTATAAAGCTTATCTTACCTTTTATCACCAGGATAAATATTTTAAACTTTTATATGAGTTTAATAGGAAATATAATTTTTTTTCAAAGTAATCAAATGGAACCTATAGATGACACCAAAAATTTTGGTGGAACCTAATGATGACCATTATGGAACCCAAAGATGACATCTACTTTTTTTCACTTCGCTTGCTCTCTTTATCTTCAACTTATTTATTTACAAAGTAAAACATCTTTCCAACACCTTGTTGCTGATTTAACTTTAGTTATAATAAAAAAATCAGGTTTCATATAATGATACATTAGATATATTTATTGGGATTGATTTTATTTTTAGCTGATTATTATAATAAAATAAAAAATTGATTTTAAACAAATCTTTTTTTAATTATGCATTTTTAATTATACATTGAGAACAGAGTAATTTAAAAAAAATTTCAAAAAAATAGTGTATGAAGTTCTGGAACAGAAAAAAATTTTCTGACAATGAGAAACACAGCGTCACCTTTAGGTTCCTATATCAATTCAGACATGCAACTTGGTGGAATTATATAAAATTATCTCCTCTTTACAGCTATTAATATAATAGACAATTTTTTTAAAAACCTACTTATAGCTGACATTGCTGTCATCTATAGGAAAAACAATTTTTAGGGGCACCTATAGATAACACCGTTGATAAAAAAGATACTTTTAAAAATTAGGTGTTTAAATTGAAATGATTTATATCTATATTAAGTCTATTTTATAATGTAGTTGTTAAATTCTTGATAAATATGAATATTAAAAATATAAAATACTAATTAAGAACATTACTTTCCTTAAGGTTATCTTTAAGATTTGTTGAAAAAATCAATTGTTGACGATTCGGTCTGCTTTTCAAGTTAAAAGAAAAAAAATAGGGCGACTTATTGTATTGTTGTAGGATATCTCAGGTGGTGGAAAAGCATAACTATCATTTAAAAAAAAAAATTTCCGCGTATGTTTTAAAATTTGCTTATTTTTTTAGTTTAAATTCAAAAGTGTCATCTATAGGTGCCATGTCATCTATAGGTGCCATTACCTTAATCAACCACAAATTAATTCATTTATTCATGTTTACAAATTGTATTTTACTAGAAAGAATAAATCAAAATCAAAAAATACTAAAAAATGATATTAATAAATATCTTATCTTATGTTATTATTCTAGCAAAAATTATATATATATTTCTATTTTTGAAATATTAAACCACTCGAAGGATTTTTTTGAAATTCACACCCAGGGCCGTCCTAAGATTTTCGGCGCCCGTGGGCTCCTAAAATTTTGCGCCCCTTTTCATAAGAAATTACACAGAATGGTTAGTAAAAATATATAAACCAATAAAAAATGCCGCCCCCAGAAGGCTTGCGCCCTAGGGCTATAGCCCAATTAGCCCTGTGGTTAGGGCGACCCTGTTCACACCATAGATAACATTTATAATTAAAAATCGATCTGTATTGGTTTCAGGCTCGTGAAAAATCATCTTTGTTAGATTTTCTTAATTTTAAACGACGTCAGCAACTACGTCAGACAGCGCTTTCTTAAATACAAAATATTATAAATTTAAATAAAATAAAATTAAAAATATTTATTTTAATAATATTTTGTAAACAAATTACGAAATATATATTATGTTATATTCACAGGCCATACTTTTTGTCTTTCAGTGCATTAATACGTACGTTTAAGGGCTGTATGTTTTATGACTATTTTTTATAATTTATATTCTTTTAAATTTAAATTATTTGAGGGGTGGCTTGGTAAGGCAGGTATTAATTTTACCAACCAAACCCAATAATAAGGAATTTAATTTTAATGACCCAGCGGCGGCTCGGTGAACCAGGTGATATACATAAATTTCAATAATATAATAAGTAAATATGTTTATATCACTCCACACCTTCATTATTATGGATAAATAATCAGTAGAAGAGTTATTCTTTTGAGGAGATCCTATAAGCATGCCTTTAATTAAGATGTGCTCGGAAGATAAAACATATCTTAAAAATAAATTGAAACCTTATATTTATTGTTAATTATATTATTATATTGTTCAATATAAAAATAACATTGATAATTAATGTATACCTATTTCTCTCAAAATTACATTTTTTTTTAGTGAATAGTTTCATGCTATAGTGTTTTTAATTAATCTAAAATACCCGAAATAATTGAGTTAATTAATATATATATATGTATATATATCATTAATTATAATAACCAGTCATTGGCCGCTTGCCGCATCGTTTCCTTTGTCTCATTGCAAGTTTGTTTTTTTTTATTCTATTAAATCTTATGGTGTTAAAAAACTCGTGAGATCCAACAAATTGCACACCATTAAGATACGCTTTTAGAATTCATTCACCTTCCTTTTGCTTCCTATGGAATCAATTTTTTATTTTATTTTGTTTCATATAGATTTTTATTTTAAGTGCAGTGTGATTAAAATAATGCCTTTTAACTCAAAATATCCTTAAATTTTAACAAATGGGGGACGGGACATTATCAAATTTTTTTTTTATATTTCTTATTTTACTTCAAAATTTATTTATGTGAAAGTAAAAAGTTGTTATTGTAAATTAAATTTTGTAAAAAATTGATATGCCCAGCTATTGAATTATTTTAGAAAAATAGTAATGATAGTAAAGAACTATCAATACATTAAGATTTGGATTAATTTTGTTCGAAAAATAATCACTAAAAATTTCCATTAAAAACATGAGATTGATTTATGATATAATTTATCTCATATTTAATGAATTGATTTTAAAAATAAATTAAATAATAAAATATTTTAACATAGAAATTTATTATAATAATGAAATAAAAATTAAATAAATGAATTAAGCATTAATGTAAATAATATAAGTTTTTTTTTTGTATTAGAATAAAGGGCAAATTTTAAAAAAGTTTTTATTTTGTTTACAAAATTTGTTTGAATGAAAAATGTATATTTATTATTGAATTATTAGTATTCTTATTATTAATAAACCGAATGAAAAGAATTATTTAAAAAAAATTAAAAAAATTTTTTTTTAATTATTTCAATCATTAAATAATTAAAAAGTATTGAAATTGGAAGAAAATATTTTATAATATTATAAATTTGTTAATTAAAAAAAATCAAGTGATGAAAGTCAAAGGTTTTGGACTCTCCTATTATTCAAGGACTTTAATCTTTAATCAAAATTAAATATGCATACTTAGTCATTTAGAAAAACATATATATATATATATATATATATATAATTAAAAATTATTTCAAATAAATTTTTAATTTTATTTTTATTCGATTTTTTATTTAAAGATTTAAACATTTATAAAAGTTGATATGGATTTATATTCTGATTTAATTTAATTTTAATATTTGCTATTAATTAATATGAATATATATTAATTAATTAATTTATATAAAAATATTAATTTGATTAAGAAAATGTGATGGATAGAAAATCAAATTTACTAATAAGTAGAATTTAAACATTTCTTGAATTTTTTATAATAAGACTTTAATAAAATTGTTAAAGTTAAACTTTAAGGTTTTATGTAAATATTTAGATGTATACATATATATATATATATATATATATATATATAATATTGGATTAAACATGTAAGAGAAAGACGATAAGGAATTCTTCTCACCCTTCCTTATAAATAAAATTTTTGAAAATTTATATAAATCACTTATATTATATGAAATGTTTTTTTTTCTATATCTTAAAATTAAATATTTAATATTTTTATTGAAAAAATATCGAGAATTATTTACTGTTTTATTAATTTAAATATGAGGACACTTTAAGTAATAAAATTTTGAATTTCATCACAACTAAAATATTAAAAATTTGTTAAATCCTTTTAATTTCTAAATATTATAAATAAAGATTTATTTATTTACTTTATTTAAAGAAATCACCCTAATTTTGGAACAAAATTTGTATCTCCCTACCCCAAACTATATTTATATTAATTTACTTTAATAGTTATATATATATATATATATATATATATATATATATATTAAAATAAATTATTTATTAGTTTGTCTATAAAATTGTATTTTTTTTTTTTTTTGTTGAAATGATTGTTAATTCTCATTGGATAGAAATAAATTCGCATACTTACATGTTTAAGGGAGATACTCGTCGACGTTGGCATTGGATGATGAAAAAAATGATTTATCCCACTAAGAAAAAAAAAACACTAACTAACACTTTTCCATTGAGTAAGTGATAAAATGAGAAACCACTTGGAAAGGAATTGAGTCGTTTTTTTCACTTGGATAATCACAGGGAATTGAAGAGCGAGCTGCACGTGATGGCTCGTATCTGATGGAAAGCGCGTCGCTCAACTGAGGAAGCGAAGCGCTGCTTAACGATAAGAAGTGCAAGAGAGAAAGAGAGAGAAAGAGCGAGTGAGGGAGAGAGGGTGGGCGGGGACAACGAAGGGGCAGCAGAATGGGGAGCACCACCTAGCGGATTTCTAATTGTACAGCCCTTATTGTTCAATTAACATACAGGTAAACATTCCGAAAAGGAAGACATCCCATTCATTGTCTCTTAGAAAGGTACATATTTTAGAAAAATGTAAAATCTTATACAATGAAACAAAGAAATAAACAATTGAGAGAATCACACTATTTCAAAAAAATAAGCTGGTGTGTCTCCACATGACCATCTCGCAATTTGAATTGGATTAATTAACCTATATTAAATTTAAATTAAATTTAATTAATTAAATTATAAATTAAAATTAATAAATAATATTATTTAAACCAGCGCGAGTTTGGCTCTTTGTTGATGGCACCACGTCACGTGCTATCGCGTGATTTGAAATTGTGTTAAAAAATAATTCCGGCACTTTCAGCGATTAAATCAAGCTGAAATTCTATATATAGCAGTTATATACAATTTTTAATCATGTGAAAAACTATCAAACATATATCTTTATTTTTACGGTTACTTTAGAGCAGTGGCGTACCTAGAACTTTTGCCGCCCGGGGCGATCTCCAGTTTGCCGCCCTTTTTATTATAAGTCAATCAAATAGTGGTATTTATAAATTAATGCACATAAATAAATTATTAAGTTATTTAATCAATATTAATTAATACACAGAGTAAATTTTTTTACACATATTTGTATGCTCTCGTAAACATATTTATATAATATTTACTCTTCAAGCTTTCATACTAGAAAAATCGTGTATAATAATGCTCTCAAAATTTATATTTATATTTTTTCCGCCGGCCCTGCTTTTCAAAAGAAAAATCGATGATTTAAAAAAATATTGGTATATCACTTCAAAGTAATCATATAAACTTTTCAACTGAGTCATTTTCACTAAGGTTGAGAAAAATGTCTGTGTTGTGTGTGTGTGTGTGTATGTAGGCAAGATTACGCAAAAACGGTTTTAGCTAGAAACATGATATTTGATACACAGGCATTATTCAAAATTCGTAGTTTTCTATCAACTTTTGAGAAATGTAGCTCATCCGGAAGAGGGTCATTAACTACCACGTTTTCATTTTTTTCCTCTAAAGCAGTGGCGTACCAGCTATAGAAACAATTTCAAATAATTTTAAAATATCTATTAATATAGTAAAAAACAGATATGAATATAACATAAATATTTTTAATTTTATTTTATTTATAATATATATGTAAGACTAGGCTGTGACGTCATGAATGGCTGGATGACGTCATATAATTTTAAATTAAGAAAAAACTAATAAAGATGATTTTTCTCGTGAATAAAACCACCACAAAGTGCATGATTCGTGGTGATATGTAAAAAATCTCCTCATGTGAAATTTGGTGCGAAAATAACCCTTACCTTCCTATCGTCGATCGCTAATACCACCACTTCCGGTTTCCGGATTTGCACCAAAAGTTGATCAATTCATCCTACTGATGCATTAAGTTAATATACCAAATTTCATCAAAATCCGTTGAGCCGTTCAGGCTGTACACATCTATACGGACGGACGGAAGGACATAATGCTAAAAATACTTTTTTACCGACCGACGATAGTAAGGGAGGTATTGTTCTGTTAAGAAAATGCATGATTCGTGGAGATATGTAAAAATCTCCACATGTGAAATTTGCTGTGAAAACAATACCTCCCTTACTATCGTCGGTCGGTAAAAATTATAATTTATTAGCATTAAAGATATTGATAGGGGAGATGAGTATTTATTTATGTGTATATATATATTTTATTATATATTATATAATAAAACAATTATTAGCAAAATATTATAAATTAATATATGGAATTTAAGATGAAATTCGTCTTTTATTAGGTTGTTTCTAGCGCTCTTCACATTTTTATCTCTCTCATACAGAGAAGAGTGCATATTTTCCATGTTTTATAAAACATGCATTTGTTTGATTTATTATACTAATACTAGTTCAAGGAAAACAAGTTTCCACATGTATCAATTTTAAAAAATACTAAATATTATTAAAATTTAATTAAAAGAAATTATTCAATAAAAATACAAAATGCCCATTTCGATTTACAATTTTCCCTTAAATAACTTTTCACCAACATCAGCTTTAACCATTTAAGCAAAATATCTCTTATCAATTTTCATAATTCTAACTATATTTTTGAATTTTATTGATCCTTATGATCATGGCCGTTCCGACCCGGGGGTGCAGAGGGTGCGGGGCACCCGGGCGGCAAGCCTAGGGAGCGGCAAAAAAAGGTCAAATGATTTTGCGATCGGGATCTTAAATACCTTGGATTTTTTTTCGAATTTTTTAAAAAACTATATTAACTTTTAAATTTACTTTATCTTTTTATTTGTAAATTTTTAACAACTTTGGGGGCAGAGATTGGGTTAGGAAGGGGCGGCAAAATTATTCTCGCACCCGGGCGGCATATACCCTAGGAACGCCCCTGCTTATGTTAATCATAAATAATAGAACAAATAAATTAATCAACTTTTCAAATAAATATTTTCAAATTTGAATAGAAATATCGATGAAAATAATACAAAAATAAACATTTTCCTATTCTCATATAATTTCTAAGTTCTTAATTTTTAAAATATTTTCTCTCTAAATATAAATATTTATTCAGAAAAATATTCCTTATAATTAAAATATTTGTATTTGTTAGAGGATTTTTTTTATTATTAAATATTGTTATTAAATTCTGCAATTGAGGATATATATATATATATAGAGAGAGAGAGAGAGAAAGAGATCCGGAGAAATTGTATTCTTTTAAATTCTATAAAATATAAAATATAATAGTATAAAGTATATAATATACATTATTTATTTTTACGAAATAAAGAATATAAAGAATAAAAATAGCTACAATCAATTGTAAAATAAATAAATAAGAATTTCATAAAATATAATTATATATAAAAATGTAAGTATAGATAATTATTTATAAAACATGTCAGTTGCCCAAACATGGTCATCACTTTGAAATTGAGATAAAGGCAAATCATAAGGTATGGGTAGTTGATTGGATTCAAAAAATTTAGAGGAGTTCTGTAAAAGAGATGATTTTAATTACTTTAACAAAGAAAACAAAATATGCAAGGACAAATAGTTATAAAATGTAATTTTTAATAATTTTATTAATTATATAGAAATAATATAAAATAACACTTACTATAAACTTTGGTAGAAATAAAACTCCACATTCATAACTAAGAATATGCAGACTGATTTTACAATTAATGGGAGAAGGTACTAATCGTCCCCAAGCAGCTTTACTTAAATTTGCACTTGATAGAATAAACCAACTTAGATGTTCATAATCATTGCTATATAGTCCATATGTTTTTATATGGGGTATCGAACGAGAACGATGTTTTTTATCACTTTTCCATTGACTAAAAATTGAATATTTAAAAGAAATAGTAAAAATTCAAGAAAAAAATAACTAAAAGATGAATTTCCCGTAAGAATTTATATTCCGCCATTCTTATAATGGACAAAATGGATTTGAAATCTTAATTGGTCAAGGGCATTTTAATCTTAAACAAAATTCTCAATATTCTTTTTCAATAAACTTTTCCTTACGGTAAAATCATATAATAAATAATTATAATTACTTAAAATGATTGTCAAGCCAAATTTGTTGTCTATGAATTTTTCTAGAATATGGCAAACAGAGACCTCCATCTAAACCATCATAACTTTCTTTAACATTATTAATACTAGGATAAATCACTTGAATATCAATTTTAGAAGATTGTTTTTCAGAATTTTCTCTAAAAAAATAGGTTTTTAAAATGATTTCTTTTAAATATAAATATTATAATTTAATACTCATTAAATTCTGAGAAACTTCTTAAGAACTCGCCAGAAAGCCATGAAGAAGCGGATGATCCTAAAGAGCCAATTGATGAACATTGAGCTACTAATTTACAATTATTGGAATTATGAGATGCATGTTTATGAAGAATATTTCCAAGTCGGCGATGTCCCCAATTTATAATGGATGTTGTCGAATGTTCACCAGGCACCGATGCAATTAAGAACACACTATTTTTTAAAGAAAATATAAATTTTATTTTATATAAAAATGACAAAATTTTGTAAAACCAATTATACACGTATTTATTTTTTTAAGTTGTCATATATTTTAAAAATTTTCTTAAATTAAAAGAGTTTAACTTACTTAATTTCTGAAAAATCACAATTAAGAATTTTATCTAACCAAATTTGTAATTCTTCTTTTTCATAAACTAAGAGATATTTTATTAGATCAGCCTTGAAATTAGTAGGAGATTCCCCTTTTTTATTGGATTGAAGAAGAGGTAATTTTGGACTAACCCATATTCTTAAATTAAACAATGTTTTTTATAAATTAAAGTACTTTACATAATAATATGATTTAACTATTTACCCTTGAGTACGATTTTCCCAATCACTTGAGTCTAAATTTGCAGAGCCTATCATAATTCGTAAACTTCCATCCTTATAAGAGAAAATAGACATTTTTCTAAATATATTGAAAAAAACAAAAAGAAAATAATTATATTTGAAAATTAAACAAAATCATAAAAAAAATATAATCCAAAACCATACGTGTGGTGGGTGCCATAACGATTAGGAGGAGTTATGTAAATACTTTGAATGTTGTTTGGAAGATATTCTGGAAGTAAATCTTCATCTTCAACTCCATAAATTATTAACATTGAAGTATGACTAATTAAAATGTTAATGAATTAATATAATATATTCTTAAGATCTTCCATATTATAATTTAAAATAGTGATTCTCAACCTGGGCGATCGACATCTTAAAGGGGCGATTATTTGACTATACGATTTTGGGGGGCGAAATCATTTTCAACTCTAAAAAAAGGTAAGATGATTTTGCGATCAGGTTCTGAAATTCGATTTTTCAATATGACTGTAAGTATCACCAAGTGTACCTACCATATATTAGGGATTATCATGCAATTTATATCTGTTAAAATTTATAGGGGGGCGAATTATGAAGTCGGTCTTACGAAGTGGGCGTTTGGTCCAAAAAGGTTGAGAACCACTAATTTAAAAGATAAATACAATTTGATAGAAATTTTATTTATTTACCTCAATCCCTGACGTTTATAATTTTTCAATAACCATTCGAGTTCAACACAAAATGAAATATGCAGAGAAGATTGTAATTCACCTAAGCTTGGATCTAATAAATGATAAAATGTTAATGATAGAGGATCGTTATGAGTTTCTTTTGATGATAGAACCATTGTTAAAAAAAATCTAAATGGAGAGGCAGCTTCTATTTGTTCATTTATTGTAGCAAAGTGTGAAAATTCTTTTTCAATAAATGAAAATCTTTCATGATATAAATTCAAAAGTGGTATTTTATTCTCAACTGGAAAATCAAATATACTATTAATGTATTTAGATGAATAATATTATTTCAATAAATTGCAATTAAAAAAAGTGATTTAATACGTTTACTTTGATAACGTTTTAATAAATATAATTGCTGTTGAACACAAAGAGGATTTTTTATATTATATTTTGTTGCTTTTTTTAAATCTCCATCAAAATTGTATAATATATCTTCCACTAAAAATAATAAAACCAAAATTAATATGCCTATCAAATATATTTAAAATATTATCATTGTAGAATTTATAATTCACTTAGGAAACACACCAAAGGTCATATCTAAATATAATAATATTTTCGAAATTGTTAAAATGAAAGGTATAAAACATTTTATAATTTAAGAACCATTCTAAGTGTAAATTAATGTATTATAAATATTTGTAATTAATAAAAATGATATAGTTTGAAAAAGAATTACTAAATAAAATTTTATTCTGCCTATCAGTTCACTTATCAAAATTTCATAAAAATCATAAAATATTTATATCAATGAGGAGAATAAATTTTCATAAATATAAGTCATATGAAAACCAAGAAATATTCATTTTTAAAATTAATATATATAATAAATAATAAATTGAACAGAAAATATTTACAATGTGAATGTCTATATTTTATTAAATGTATAGGATTCTGCCTTTCACATTCTAGTCCATATCGACAAATACTTTTGGTATTATCTAAAAAATTAAAAATGTATATTAAATTATAAATGAATATATATATATATATATATATAATAAAAATAGAAATTTAATTTACCAATTTTTAGTTTTTTAGTTGATGAACATTGATTATCATTCATATTAAAATGTTAATAATTGAAATAATTTTAACAAAAAGGAATTATAAGATTTTCAAGTTATTTTTGACATGAAAATTTTTTTGTAAGATCCGCCTTTTTGACATTTTATAATGTAAGTGAAATTAGCGTTACAAAAGAAAAAGAAATCAAAATTGTTTAATCTGAAAGATTTATTAAATTATTAAAATTTAAATAGATGAAATTTTAATAAATAATAAATGTGTAATTTTGATAATAACTAGTCTTGTATATATTTTATATAATTATTTAAATAAAATAAGTTTTTTTTAAATGACTATGTTCACGTGTCTTAAAGAATGAATGAATTTTGGTGAAATATCAATTTTGAAGTGATATATTTCATATTAATTTTAATTACTATGATTATCTGATAGAATTATTTGTTATTTCTTAAAGAATTGAAATGTTAATTTAGGCATAAAGAATGAACGTATTTTTAATAGCAAATCAACGGTAAGTCTTACAAGTTAGGCAAAAGCCGATATTATTTCAAAAGCATTACATCAGCTGTTAGGTTATTATAAATATTTTTTAATAATTTTTTTGGCATAGCCTTTTAAGATATCAAATAAATTTATACAAAAATTTTATATAAGTCATTCTCATTTGTGTTTTTATAATTATATTTATTATATTTTATTTTATATAGTATTTATAATCTTATTTTTATTTACATTTTTTTTTAAATTTATAAACATTTTAAATACTTATTAAAATTGTTTTCTTTAAAATATTTAGATTTTATAGCACAACTTTTATTAATTAATATAGAATGCATGCACCATTTGCTTTAAACTTTTGATAATTAAATTTTTATTTTTGTAAATCTGACCATTTGTTTATTTTTATTCAAATTAGGATGATTCCGCGACTTCCTCGCTCAACAAGAACAGCATTACGACACACACATCCAGGAGTGAGAAGTTTTGTCCATTTGACAAATACTCCGGCATTGCCTGTAGGATGTCGCAGTCGAAGGCTTCTATTACCATACCCTTTAACACCACCACCAAATCATCGGACATTTATTGGTGTTGTCAGAATTGTTCGTGGTCTTCTCAAAGTACGATATTTAATTCTCGGTGGAGCTGCAGCAGGTGGCATGACACTTAATAAGGTATATGTTTGTTTCAATATAGAGAGAGGCTAAGATATATTTGTTTACAAATGTTATGATTGGGAACAAATGAAGATTTTATTAAAGTAAAAATGTCAAAATCAAATATATTCCACTTCAATTTTTTGTGAGTTCTCTTATTTATATATATATATATATATTAATATCTCATATTTTGAACATTACTGTAAAAATTTAATATTTATTTATCCAAAATGATCCTAATGAAAATAAAACATATATTAATAATTCTGTGTTTGATTTTGATGTTTACTAGAAATATGAAGAATGGATGGATAATCTTCCTGATGTTAAATGGATACGAGATATAATGCCTGATAAAGATCAATGGGAAACATTTCGCGGTTCTCTTGTTAATATTACGGACAAATTTAAAGATATTGAAATAGGTAAAGATAATTATTATTTTTGTATCAAATTTTAATATTTTTTGTCTGAAATTGAATCTTACTTTACAAATTTTCCCCTTGCATAGATAAAAAGGTAAAAAGTTCGAATATCCCAAATTCCTTTCCGGCTCCCTTATACGCTTCCTATTCAAATATTTCCTTTGATGACGATGTTTGGCAAGGTAATAAATAAAATTAGAATCTAATATAAAATTTGTTATTTTTATTATGAATAATTATGTTAAATTTTTTTTTAAATTGACAAATATTTAAATTAATTCATACTATTATTTTTAGATCCTAGACTTAAAAAATTGCCTGAAGAGAAGTATCGCCAATTGAAAGACTGGTTTGATGAGCGATTAGATGCAGCTATCGCAGCTTCCGAAATCGAAAATCAAAAATCTCGTCCTTTATCAGACGGTAATTATTCAATATATACATATGAATATATTGTTTTCTTACTAAAAATTTTTTTTTTCTTTTAAATACATTTTTGTTCATTATTTTTAAACATTCTCTTGCTTGATTTGATTAAATAAATATTAAAGATAAAAAACAAATATTTTCACATATCGTTCATACTTAAAATAAATACTAAATGGAATTTGAACTAATTTAAAATTATTTAGAATTTTTTGTGTTTGTTTTGTAAATAAATTAACCTTTTTATGGTTAAAGAAATTTATTCAGTTGCTTTTATGTTTTGGCCCTCTTGTCCGTCCTCGTCTTTGGGTTGACACAAACAATCAGGTCTTCGAAAACTCTCAGATGTCGCCAACAAAGTCTACACAGGTTCGTAGCTATCTCTCTCTTAGGTACATTTTTTTATGTTGAGCTTTGGCCAACAAAGGTCACCATTGATGGTTTGGAAGTTTTTTCAGATGAAAAAAATTAACGATGTTAAATCAACATTTTTTTAATATTAAAATCTTTAATATTTTAAGATGGTTTTAAACATCGAAATCCTCTTTAAAAAAATCACTATTTTAACATATATACTCGTAAACTCTAACATAAACAACTCTTTTTATAATAAACATTTGAAACAACTCCATCTTGTAATTCCAAAATATAAATTTTTTTTTTTTGATTCTGAGGGAATAAAAAATCCAGAAAAATCTTTCCAAATCTTAAATCATATTTCTTATAAAATTGTGGTGTGTTTTATTTAGAAATTAGATTAGATAACGTGGACGGACTTTTTGAATTGTTTTTTTTTAATTTCTTATTTTAATAGTAAATGTGTTATAAACTCGAGAATTTTATCATAATTTAAAAAATGTTTTCTAAATACATCCATATATATATAATGTAACTCCATTTCATTCAAATTTTAATTTTCTTAAAGTTTTATTTTACCTTTTTTTAATTATCAAATAACAATCTAATCTTACTTTTTTTTATTAATTTCTCAATTATACTTTCTTTTTACTTTATTTTTTAATTTTCTTTTAGAAACAAATTACTTTTCTTATATTTTTTTAGTTTTCTTTTGTATAGTTTTTTTTTGTGTTTGTTTTTGAATGTTTTATATTCTAATTATAATTAGAAACTCGTGGTGCTGCATTTACCGAAGCTTCTGCGGCTGCCGCCAACCCCAATGAAGACAATGCTGCATCATTCGATCGTCTTCATGCAGAACTTGATGAATGGCGGCGCAAATATCGACAATTAGAAAGAGAAACAAGGAAAGAACAAGAGACATTATCCCGTGAAAATAAAGCATTAATTAAAGAGAATAAAGAAATGAGGAGGGCGATTGCTTTAGTCAGAGAACAAGCAGCATCTGGACTAATTACAGACGATCGACGTAATGGAAAACGTATACGTACTAATATTGTTGATATGTACTCAGAGGTAATTTATTGTTTTAATTTTGTTTAATTAACTTTTTTTTTCTTATTTTATTATTTAATTCCATTTTGGATGAAATTTCTAGTTGACTATATATGAACACACAATTTTATTTTTTAGGTTTTAGATGAATTAGCTGATTTTGATTCCGCTTATTCGGGACAAGATCATTTACCACGTGTGGTGGTGGTTGGAGATCAATCATCTGGAAAAACGAGTGTCTTAGAAATGATAGCTCAAGCGAGAATCTTCCCTCGAGGTGCTGGCGAAATGATGACCCGAGCTCCAGTAAAAGTAATAATTTAATTTAATATTTTCGAATGCATTACAAAAAGATATTTATTTTTTGCTAATAATGAGACTGAATGTTTTAGGTAACTCTCTCGGAAGGACCTTATCATATAGCTCAATTTAAAGATTCTCCACGTGAATATGATCTTTCAAATGAAAGAGATCTTAAAGATTTAAGGGCACATGTTGAAGAACGGATGCGAGCTTCTGTAGCTCGCGGTCAAACTGTCTCCTCAAAAGAAATTGCAATGACAGTTAAAGGTCCAGGACTTCAACGCATGGTTTTGGTCGATTTACCTGGAATTATTAGTACAGTGACAACCGATATGGCTGGAGATACCAGAGAAGCTATTAAAGCTATGAGTATGAAGCATATGTCAAATCCCAATGCCATTATTTTATGCGTTCAAGATGGTAGTGTGGATGCTGAAAGATCCAACGTTACTGATCTTGTTTCTAAAATGGATCCAAATGGAAAAAGAACAATATTCGTACTTACAAAGGTAAATAAAAAATAATTTATTATTGTATGACTTATTATATTTTTTGTTTTATATTGTAATTTTAAATATATATATAATTCATTAAAATATAATCTTGTTTAATATTAAATAGGTCGATTTAGCTGAAAAACAATTAGCATCTCCGGAAAGAATAGAACGTATTTTAGCAGGTAAATTATTTCCAATGCGAGCGCTTGGTTATTTTGCTGTAGTTACTGGTAGAGGAAAAGGGGATGAATCGATCGATTCTATACGTTCCTATGAAGAAGATTTCTTTCGAAGATCCCGTCTTTTTGGTTCACCAAGCACCGGATCTGTTCCAGCTAGTCAAGTCACAACTAGGTATGTTTTAATTATATTTATTTCTTAAAAAATCTACACATTAAAGCTGAGTTTAATATTTATTGATGATTATATTAAAGGAACATGTCTAGAGCTGTTTCTGATTGTTTTTGGAGAATGGTTAGTGAAACTGTTGAACAACAAGCAGATGCATTTAAAGCGATTAGATACAATCTTGAAACTGAATGGAAAAATAATTTTGCCAGAGTAAGAGAAATGGACAGAGATGAATTATTTGTTCGAGCCAGAGATGAAATTCTTGATCAAGTTGTTAGTTTAGGACAGGTGTGTATGATTTTACTTTGATTTTATTTTATACAATTCAGCCACTCAGAAGCCAAACCGATTAACTCCAATTTATAAAATTTTGCTAGTAATGTTATGTAAGGTAATGTAATGTAATCTGCAAAATATGAAATGAATAATGAACTTAATAATTTTAATATTGCAATGCAATATACATTTTTCTGTAATCAATAACCCTGAATTTAATACAAACTGTGAACTTTGAGTTTCATTTTCTCAATTTGTTTATTTATGGAGTTAATCGCTTTGGCTTCTGAGTGTGGCACAATTATTAAATACTAAGTATTTATTTATTTAATTTTTTAAATTAAATAATTCTTATTTATATATTATAGCATTATAAAAATTACACCAATTATAAATTAAAATATGGTAAATTTACAAACCAATTTTTTAAAGAAATTTTATATAAATAATATAAACAGTTGATTATATAAATAGATTTTTTTAGTTTGTTTTTTTATTATTCTTAGGTGATTCCTGCTGAATGGGAAAGGTTAATTACTAACGAATTATGGGCACAAGCATCTGATTTTGTTTTAGAAAAAATCTACCTTCCTGCATTATCTGCTCAAGATTCAGCAACATTTAATACGAAGGTAATTTATTCTAAAATTTTATTTAAAAGTTTTTTTTTAAATTTATTTGTGTCTTTATTTTTCAAGGTGGATATTGTTTTACGAGAATGGGCCAGTGAACATCTTCCACAACTTTCTGTAAATTCTGGTTGGGCTACCCTTGCTAGACAATTGCAAAAAAGTTTTGAGGTTGCTGCCTCACGAGCTGACCATGATCCTTTATATGATGCATTAAAGAAGGCGGTGATTGAAGCTTCGTTGGCACGCCATTCCTGGGAAAAACGAGCATTGGGAGTTTTAAGAACATTACAAACTGAAAGATTGGAAGATCGAGTGGTGGCTGACAAACCTCAATGGGATGAGGCCGTTTCATTCCTTGAAAAATCTGTCAAGGTATTTTTATGTTTGTATTATATATATGTTAAATCAGACAAACAGTATAATTAATTACGTACATCAATTTTAGAAAAAAATGGCTCAAGCTGATTCGGATATTCGTGAGCACATGGGTCCAGGACGAAGGGAACGATGGATGAGATGGACATCACAAACACCGGAACAAGTACAACATGATAGGATTCGAATCGAATTGGATAAAATTATACAATCAGAACCAAGGCATGGGCCTGAGCTAACGATAGAAGAGGTGCTTATAATTTATTATTATATTAATTCAAAAAAATACGAATTATTTATTAAGTCAAAAACTATTCTTAAAAATAAATAGACTTAAACATATGGTAAATTTAGATCATTTGAACTTGACATTTAAAGTCGACCTGTATGACTATTTATGTCACTAGAAAAAGAAAATAGAATAATCAAAAAATAGTTTCTCTAACTTTTCTACTCTACAGAGTGGTATAATATGTAGTATTTTGTTTAAAGTCTTAAATATTTACCTATTATTTAAAAAAATATATTAAGATATAAATTTTTATTTTATGTTTTTTTTTATTAATTTTTCAATAAATTAATACTATTCAATTATTATATATGTTATTTATATAGAAATATTTTAAATATTCGACATCGTGATATTCTTTTTCTCTTAAAATTGGATTAAAACATTATTTTCATATTATAATATATTGTATTTATTATAAATTATTATTAAATGATTTTCATAGACATAAACAATTTTTTAGGTCAGAATGATTCAAGCGGCTCTTCAATTAAGCGGTGAATTGGATGCATCTATTGGCTCGATTCGAGACACTTGGAATGTTCTTTATCGTCGTCATGCCTGGCAATTAAGTTTAGCCAAAGCTCAAGACTGTAGAAAATCATATTTTATGCATCAGCAAGGATTGCATGATCCTGAAGGGGGCGACTGTCATGATATTGTACTTTTTTGGAGACTTCAGCAGGTTGTTATTTATTTGTAATTAAATAATAGAAATTTATTATGACATTCTCTAAATAATATAAAAATCATTATAAAGTTATTTATTATTAATTCTGAGTTAACAATTTAAAAATGTATGATATAATATATATATATAATTATTTATTATGTAATTTTTCCAAATGTGGAGCAAAAGTTATTTCAAATTTCAATAAATAAATCAAAATTATATTAGCACTTAAACTAATAATCGTATAATCTCATTTATTTTATTTTTAGGTATTAAAAGTAACTGCTTCAGCCCTTCGAAATCAAGTGGTAAATAGAGAGGCAAGAAGGCTTAGTGATGAAATAAAGGAAGTCCTGGATGAATATGGAAATGATCAGGACCGTAAAAGAACACTTTTAACTGGAAGAAGGGTGCAACTGGCCGAAGACCTTAAACGTGTTAGAAGAATACAAGAACTCTTAGAAGAATTTATACAATCCCTTGCAAAAGAAAAATAATTTTTTCCAAATTCTCTCTTAAAAAATATTTGTTCCTTTCTGTCATTTTGATAAAAAAAAAATAATTTTCATTTAAATATGTTGATTGAGTATACAAAAAGAAGACGATACGCGATTATATAAAAAAGAAAATGTAGTTTTTAGAAATAACGCAAAAAAAGCATGAATTTTCTTCGTCAATTGATGATGAGTTCCGGATTAAAAAATGCATCATCATTTGTTCTTAATGGAATTTAATAATAAAATATATTTATTTTTAAGTTAATTAATTTTTCGGAAAAATTAAAATATTTATTTTGATTTTAATAAAAAATTTTATGTCGCTCTATTCACAAAACTATTTTTGTAAATATTAAAATATGTATATTGTCAAATAGTAATTGTTTTAAATCATTTTGATTTAGAAAAAATATGAATAAATTGTCAAGATGAAAGGAAATGTTTTTTATTTTATTTATTTATTTTTAAATATATTTAATATACAATTTTCTAAGCTTTAAATTAAGAATTAGTTTTTACTAAGAATAAATGAATATATGATAAGAACCAGCTATGATTTTTATATTATCCCAAAAATACAAAGTACAATTTCATATATTCATATTTTTGGTAAAAAAAAACCTCTTTTATTATTATCTTATATATAAATAAATAATTATATACTACTAGACAATAAAAATATTTGTATATTTATTTAATAAATATTAGTATATTTTTTTGTTTAATTTATTAATTTTTAATATTCATTTAATAATTCAGAAGTTATACTAAAATATTAACAAAATTTAAATAATAATTGTAAATATGGATTATTTTTTAATAACATATGTTACATATAAAGAAACCAAATTTCATTTAAATTTTCGTAGCTAATTAATTGATCCTTTCAATGAAGATCCATATTTAATATATATATTACATGGCCCAGTGTATTATGTACCTACCCAGTTATTATTAATTATTATGATACTAAAACAAACAATATATATATATATATATATGAAACTACACATTACAATTTCAATAATTGTTTTAATTTTCTAAATGAATTACAGAAAATTAATTTAATTCCTTTTTAAATCGTTTAATTAAGGCAAATATGATTAATTAATCTTATAACCGAATAATAAATAACCTCAATGAATAACCACTACTCAATTATTCTAAAATTAAATCATAATTTTATTACTTTTCTTGGGGCAGGAATGAGAGAATGTTAATATATAATATCAAGTAATATAATATATATAATAAATAATACTTTGCTTAATTTTATTATTTTAAGAAAAGATTATTACTTAGTATATATATATATATATATATTTAAAGTTCGAAATATAATAATCATTCAAATTTTTTTTTATTATTAGAATGATAAAATAAAAAATTACGTAAAAATTTTATTTGTAACTAATGATAAAAATAACTATTAAAATAATAATAATAATAATTGAAATTGCATAAAAAAATAATTTATTAGATAAAAAAAGTGATACATTAATAATTAATTTGCATATTCTTAGGAACTTCAAACAGAAAGATGATTTTTTCTCTTTAAAGGGTAATTTTTGGTTAAAATTACGCCCTGGTCATCGGATACAATAGCATGTAGGAACAGTAAACAAACAACAGTCATTAAAGCCATGACTCCGAGAAGAGCGGCCACTCCAAGCTTCCATCGTCTTCTTCGTTGTATTTCAGCATCGAGAGAGTGCTGACCATTTCTTGATCGTCATGGGCGACGACTTCTTCGGCAATGTCGACATTTGCGTTTCCCTTCACCATTTCTTATTGAAACTGCATCTTGACTACTAGAAGCAGTCGAATAACCGGTATCTTGACGTAATTTTCCAGTTCTAGAAAATTATAAAAGTCAAATTGAATATTATATATAAATATATTATTTTAAAATTTAATTAATTTCAAATTTTTAAAATTTTTTTTAAATATATTATATTTTTTACCAATTATGAATTTAATAATACAAAACTATTATTTTCTAAAAGAAGTTTGTCTATATTTCATGTTCACATTATAAATTTTTATTTTTTTAACATCTTCAATAGTTTTTTGATGATCCATTCCCTTATTTTAATATATAATGCGGTATTTTTGCTCTTAACCCTTAAATATTTTAGTGAACCATTCAATTTTTATTTATTTAATTTCATTCATATAAAAACCATTTTTAAAATTTAAAATTCAATATATAAAAAAATTATTTATTAAAACATTTTCCTTTTTTTATATCAAAATCGATTTTAAATTTAAATATACAATCAAATTATTATTATAAAAATCATCTATCCATCTCTGTGATTCTATGTTAATCGAAAGTTCTTGGGCGCAGCAACCACATTCCTCCAAACGTACCTATCTTACGCTACTCCCATCCAAATCATATTTTCTCCCCCTTACAATGTTTGCCAGCAGGTCGCTTTCTAACCAGTTTCCCTGCAAACAAATTTCTCGCCAATCTTTCCTCTCCCATTCTAGCTAGGTGTCCTATCCATCGCAACCTTATCGTTTTTATGATCTGGAGATGCTTAGAGGTCATACAATTCCTCGTTATGCAATCTCCGCCATCTTTCTTCTGCCTATAAATGCTGCAGTTTCCATATAGGACTCTAAATCTACTTTCGTTTGCTAAACGCCTCAGAACCTTATAATACAATTGTTTTATATATTTTAATTTTCATACTCTTGGATAATAATTCGAACGAAATAAGCCCTTTAATACAAAATAACAGACGCTACCTAAATGCATCATTAAATAAATATCTCCTCGAATATTATTATTAAAATACATACTTATAATAATTTAATTAAAAAATTAAATCCACCATTTTGTAACGACGTGATAAATTCTAAATGGAATATTTTAGTTCAGTCTTATTTACAAAAAAAATTCATTTATTTAAATAGAAGTTATATCGTACAAATTGTTTGTTCTGATTGTAATAGGGATGGGAAAATTAATTTTGTAAACCTAATTAGCAGAGTATTCTCTGCCAGTGACGGATTTATCTCATGTGGCCCAAGGCGCAATTCAATTTCGAGCCCCCCCCTCTAAATATATAAATAAATAAATAAAGATAAATAAATTTTATACAATAGAACAAAATTTTATTGAATTTGTTTGAAAAATAAAAAACTTATTCAGAATTTTTATATTACATTATATCTGTCTCAAAATTTTTTGATAAACAACTCCAAATTTTTATGATTTATGATTGATTTTGGGCAATTTATTTGCATTCTAACTAACACACACATTTTCATTTTTCAAAAAAACACCTTTTTTATTTAAATAATTTATTTTAAGAAATTTGCACTCGATTGTTCTATCAGAAAACCTTTTTTGTTATTTTTTCAAAAATCCATTTAAAGTAATTTATATTTTGTTGTATATACATTAATTTGATTGAATGAAACGAAAAATGTATATTAAGACATGATTAGTTAATAATATAATACATTTGTTTGTTTTATAAATAGAAAAGTACAAAAAGTATACCTTTGACATCGACGTAAATGCACAAGTACGGTTTCCCCTTCCGTCTCCGAAGCCGAACCTGAAGTGTCTCCCCTCGTCACATCATCAACCCCTCTTATTTCCGTTGTTCTCTCATTAAGAGAGGCTTCTCTATTTTCAAGGCTGCCTGAGATAGATGTTACTGTCACATTTTGCCGAGAGGGTGTTTTAATTCGTGGGGTGGGTTTTGGAATAACGAGAACTGCTGAACCTGAAGGATTCGAGGACACTGATGCCACTTGGGATGAATTGGCTGCAGCTTTTGCTTCGGTTTGCACTACATACAATCTTAAAGGAATTCAAACAAATATTAAATAAATATTTTAAAAATATAATAGATTTTTTTTATTTAGTATAATTACTCTCCAATTTTATAAACAAGGAAATAGAAATAAATGATATTTTTGAAAATGTATACTCGATGGTGTTTGTTTTTTATTCTTATCTTTAACTTAAAAGACAAGTATTTTATATTCCCTATTTTGATTTACAAATTTATTTTATTAATTCATTTCGTTTTGAAAAGTTAATAAATTTGTTTTAAAATTTAATATAAAAATTAATTCAACAAACATGTCTTATATTTTCAATAAAATTAATCTTTGAAGTATAATAAATTTAATTTAAAATACTAAGCTATTATAGAAGTATAATAACTTTATATATTATATTTTAATATTAAAAACTATTTTTATATTAAATTTTAATCAAATTTATTAATTGAAATTGGTTGGTTAATACGGGTAGTTGTGATTTTTCATAAAAAATAAAATTTCACAAAATATAAACTTAACTTTCAATGTTTTGAAGTTATATTCATATGTTACCAAATTAAAATTCTCATCACAAAAATAAATATAAATTACATTTAAGAAGCCTTCCTCTATTTCAAAAGACTACTATAATATAATTGGTCTGGAGGAAATAATCGAGATATAAGATATTATATAAGATAAAATTAAAAAAATTCTAAGAATATACACGGTATACATATAATATACGTTTATATATAATATATTTATTAAAATACCGAACAACTTCTTAATAGGTACTTATCCAGGTACTTTGAATATATGTAAATTATAAGCTGTAAAGTTCCAATATAAATAAAAAATTAAAAAATTTACTAATAGGCCTGTCTTTTAGTTTTAAAAATAATAATTTTTTTTATATATAGTAATTTTGGTGGTTGAAGACCTCACTTGTTTAGTGGTTAGCACGACAGTCTACCAAGCAATCTACAGGATTTGTCAGCCATTCCTGGTGATTTGACAAACTCAACCCTGACTATATGTATATTAAACTTAAAATATGCTTAAGAAAGAAAAAAGAAAAAAATATGTAAATAAAATTAAACATAATTAAGAAAAATTGTAATAGCGTATCAATAAATGATCGCAAAAAGAAACAATTTAATTTTGTAAATATTGTAACTTTCATCTTTTGTATGTTCTGATAAATATATATATATATGTATATTAACTATTGTCAATTTTGGCTGATAAACATACTTTTTAAATTGAAAAAAACGACAATCTACCACAGTGAATTCTCGAGTTCGGGCCTAGGGAAATTGAATAATTTAATAATTTGTCTTTAAAATCTGTGCATGTAATTTTCAAATAATAATAATAATATTAAAAATAAATCTCCATTTTATCCAACTTTTTCAGAATTATTGTAAATATTACTTTTACTTATTCTTAAATCTAAATGAACTTGGCGAGGTTCGATCCCTCGAACTCAAGTTCGGTGGAACAGGATTATAACTGCGCGGCTAAAAAGAATAATTACAATTGAATAAAAAAAATTACATAAATTTGTTTTTATTTTAAATTACAAAAAGTGATATTTATAATTATTAATATCTACCAATTGAGGTATATAGGCATATAAATATATTAATAAAATGGGAATCTCGATATTAAAAAAAAAAAAAAATGGTAAAATTATTATTAAATTAAATTAAAATTAAAACTACCTTTTGAGCTCATCCGTTAAAATTTCCTTTTTCAATGGCTTCCAACAAAAAATATTTTTTTCATTTATTCGGTTTAAAACCGTGTGACGAGAACATCTTAAATTTAATTTACTAATTATTTTAGGACATGAGGTCCCCAGATAATTTTTATTAACCAAGTCAATAATTTTCTCATCCTCTTCTGTTGTTGTAACCCGTTTTCTTCCAATTTTGGGCTTTATACTTAAATCCAAATCTGATTTGTATTTACCCCAAATTCTTTTTACAGTGGCTATTGAGCAACCAACTATCTCACTGGTTTCTTTTATCGATTTTCCATGTTTTCGAAGACGAACTATTTTATGTCTTTCATCTTGATTTAAATAAGGAGGCATAATATTATCTATAGATATATATTTATTATACTTGAAACATAATAGACTGATTTCGGAATTATTTTTCAATTAAGGGCATAAGGCTCGTCTGGGTTTAACCCGGCTGGCAATTCCTAGAAAAGTCATTTGAATTGAAAGTTGACAGAGGATAATTTGCAAAAATGCCATTTCTTATTGCTTAAATGTTTTGTGAAACAGGCCCTTATTTAAAATTAAATAAAATATTTTATTGGTGAATTTTGTTAAAATAAAATGAGTTTATCACGTCTGGCTCTACGTGTAATTCAAAGATCCGTCGCATCGGGGCGCTTCTGTATAAAGGCGCCATGATTTAAGAAATATCTAAACAACAATCAATTAACTAATTAAGATATAAATAGATATTTATTTAATTATGTTACTTATAATATTGTAATACTTGTAATACTTGTTGGTAAATAAATCAATAAAAATGTTTTTCTAATGCTTATTTGAGGCACTTCAATATTGATCAGCATCGGTGCTCCAAAATTCTTCGGCACTGATAATGTATGGCAGGGGTCGGCAAACTACGGCCCGCGGGCCAAATCCGACCCACCATCTATTTTTATCCGGCCCGCGAATAAATATTGTCATTTTTGATGTAAATACAAAAGAAATTTTCATATTTCAAAATCCATTTGAGTGTACGATTGACGAACATCTGTCAGAACTTCAATTGGAAGTCATTGATCTGCAAAATGATGACACACTAAAAACGAAGTTCAAAGGAATGTGGATCTAACACAATTCTATGAATAACTTTCTCAGAATGAATACGGTCAATTAAAATCATATGCACGAGAGTATATTTCTGTATTTGGAAGTACATACCTACATACCAATATGAAAAGACATTTTCGAAAATGAAGTATACAAAATCGCAATACAAATCATTATTAACAGATGACCATTTGCAAACAACTTTAATTATAGGAAGTACTAATTTTGTACCCAATTATGATGAAAAAATATCTTAAAAAAAATAATTATATTCATCACATTAATGGAAATTTTTTTATTTAATTAATTAATGTAAAATTTAATTTTTATTAGATTCTTCGTTAGAACAGTAAAATATATATTCTAACATGTCTGGCCTCCAGATCTTTTTTATATTTGGCCCTTTCCTAAAAAAGTTTGCCGACCCTTGATGTAAGGTAGAAGATTTATTTATTATTTATATATAGGAAATATTTTCTATAATTTATTAAATTATTATGTTAAATAATCTCATCTTGTTTTTTTTTAATTAAAATAATTATTGACACGTGTATCATTAATTATCCCCATGTGTTAGTATTTAAAAATTAAAAAAAAAATTATTCAAAAGGGCTTTTATTATATTTTTTTCAAATAAATATTTAGCCGCCGCCGCTCGATACTTTAAAAGAATTATTTGTTATGGACTGTGAATATTGTTTTAAATTTATTACGGGTTTGACTGAGAATATTAATAAATTCGTTAGGCCATTTATAAAGATTATATCATCCTTTCTACAATTCTTATCTTATAATCTCACTTCTGGTATAAAACATTTTAAAAGTATTTATTAAAAAGCTCAACCCAATCTCGGTTCAGAGAATCTATCCATACTTGTTCGACACAATGAATACAAAATTATGAATATTATTCACAAACAAAATTATCCAAATATATACTTTTTTATTTTTATTTATAACTAGCTGTTCAGAGCGCCTTCGGTTTCGCCCCTGTACCCCCGAAGTAATACATAGTATTTTGTTGAAAGTCTGTATGTAAAAGGTTTTCATCCATTTTGTTTCAATCAATATATTACATAAAACATTAATTTGTTTTTGTGTTCTTATTTAAAATATATTTTAAATTAATCAGTAAATTAATTATATATTACTATTGTATTTGTTATAACTATCTATCTATCTCTGTGGCTCTACGGATCTCGAAAGCAACCCCATTTCTCCAAGTATCCCAATTCTGAGCTATAACCATCCTACCCTGTCCCATCCCACCGGACGTTTCCCAATAGGTTTTTCCCAAATATATTTTTCGCCGATTTTTCTTCTCCCATTCTAGCCACGATCCAGGGGATTCCCAGTCATCTCTATCTTATTCTCCCCTCTTTTTCTCCGCTCTTCTTTCCCCCATTTTACTGCTTCTCTCACGTTTCCTTAGAAACTTCACCTCCGCATCTTGGATTCCTCCACCAATCCACCTCTGTGTACAACTCCACTGACATACATTTCATTTTTATATAGTAGATAATCAAATATCATTTAAATTATTGAATATAATCTCACTTTAATTAATATCTTATAATTTAGTATTATTAGGTCAGATTTATTTGAAATATGATATTCTTTAACTATCATTTTAAATTAATATTAATAAAAGATTGAAATTGTTTTTAAAATATCATAAATAATATGATGGCAATTTTCAAGATCAGAAAGGCAGAAAGATAAATGTATATATTTACAATGTTTGCCAGACTAATAAGATAATTTTTAGATTTTAAACATATAAATTTTAAACCAAGCTGTATTTGTACATAATAATATCAATCAATTTGTTACTTTAAAACCCCAGAATAAATTATTTTATAAGAATTTATTAAAGGTTTCCCGACGTTCATTCACACTGTCTCTTTAAATAAAAGAAATAATATTTAAAAGTTTCTTCATTTATAATTGTTTTTATGTATTAATATGTTGAAAACTTTATTGATATTTTTTTGGTGGGGGAATGAAGGATATATTTCGTAATTTGATTCTAAAATAATATTAAAATAAAGATTTTTAATTTTATAAAAATTTAAAAATATTTTAAATTTAAAAAATGATTATTACAATATTAATTAAAAAAGAATATGACGGGAGACATTGTGAAGGCGCTTGTGTTGCGCTGACGCCATTTTATCTTTAATATTAATATTTTTTAATAAGAAAAAACTAATAAACATGATTTTGTTGAGACTGATAGCAATACATATCGATTTTTCTTTAAAAAAATTACCAATTGGGTGAAATTTAAAAAAATAAAAATATAATATTTCAAAAATATACAAATATAATTATATATGAGGTGTGTCTAAAAAGTTCGGTGAATGGTATGATAAAAACATAAAAAGAGAATGTTAATTGTAAATACCTTTATTAACCTTCAAAATACTCTCCAGTTGTCACAACCCACTTCTGAAAACGTTCGTATCACGTTTGAAAACTGTTAGAGAAGTCTTGATGTGGAATCGTTCTCAGAGTAGCCGTCACAACGTTCAGGCCGGCAATCCACAAGCAGGTCACCAGAAAACACTGAACGCATACGAGAGATGCTAACCAAAGATCGACGATTGACTCTGAGACTAATATCCGAAGAATTGGGTATTAGCAAAGACACAGTAAGTAGTGTTTTCTGGTGTCCTGCTTGTGGATTGCCAACCTGAACGTTGTGACGGCTATTCTGGGAACGATTCCACATCAAGACATCTCTAACAGTTTTCAAGCGTTATACGAACGTTGTCAGAAGTATGTTGTGGCTAGTGGAGAGTATTTTGAAGGTTAATGAAGGTATTTACAATTAACATTCTCTTTTTATGTTTTTATCATACCATTCACCGAACTATTTAGACACACCTCGGATATACAAATAAATAAATAAATATATATATATATATATATATATATATATATATATATATACAAACTGACAATTTTTGTTACTATAATAAAATAAAAGGTATGTTAATCAAAATTAAAGGAATTCATTTTTTATACCAATTTTATTTTAATTGAATAATAGTTTTATATTTTTATTGTTTTAAAAAATTAAAGTTAAGTGTTCAGGAGAAAACACACTTTATATGAATCTCTTTTTAAAATCGGATGGTTGAATATCTTGAAGGTGAGATAGGATCAATATCTAATCCCTCGATGGTTATGTTAAAATAATATAACATTGTTTTTCGCCTGAAGTTTAAAAATCGGCACACTCTCATCCAAAAGGTTCGAATGGTTGTCTAACTTCCAGGCTCTCCGAATTACAATTTTTTTTAAATCATTCCTCAATATTACGTTTATCAAAAAGTATTTTCTATAAATAAATTATTACTTTTCATGGAATAAAGAAGAAAGATCTCGAACAAATCAACACTTAAAAATAGACATTTTGTCATTTATTTTATTGTATATATATATATATATATATATTTCTTTAGCAATCATACTATAATTTAGTAAAGAATAAATAATATTATTTTCAAAATATAATTTCAGAATTCTCGAAAACAATTAAATTTTCTGACAATATAAACAATACAATTGTGCGCAATTTCAAATGACGTCTATGCCTTATCTTACAATTAGTATAAAGGGGCACGGAATAATAATAATAATCATATATTTCAACAATTTTATTTATAGGTATAATCTATATAAATAACTAAATATTATAGATCAGAGGCATCATTACTATTATTATAAATACTACTTAAATTGAAATAAACTCTTTACTAACAGATTGTTTTAAAAGTTTAGGTTTTTCAAAAATTAATTAATTATTTGATTAATAAATTTTTGAACATTAACATATTCTAACTACTTTCTTAATATTGTTTTAATTTTAGAATATATTAATTACTACTGGAATTTTTTAAAATATTCACCTCTACAATTTTAAAATTATTTTCATTATAAGATTTATTTTTTATTTGAATTAGAAAGTGAATAATAAAAATATAAGATATAAGGTTTTAAAATAATTTTTCGAAAGGTAAACATCTGACTATATATATATATGTAGGAATATAGATTCTTATGAGATTTTCAAATATTTATTTCTGAGAATTATTAAAGATAATTTAATGAAAAAATGTTCTTGGGAAATATATATATACGGGGCATATAATATCTACTCTGTAAATGTTGTAAATAAAATTAAATCGGGAAAAAAAACTTTAATTTCCATCTCAGAGAGAAAATATTTAAAATATTAAAATATATAAAAGTTCATTGATCTCAACTATTTATTATTATTATTATTATTTACTCTTTATTTATTATTTGTTTAAGTTATTTATTCATAACATGTTTTTTTATTTTAATTTTTATAGAATATTTTTTCAAAAGTAGTTTTGTTATTTATTGTTTTTTTTGTTCATGTTTATCTACATAATATAAATAAAATTTATAAAAAATGTAAAATAATAAAAAGTATAAAAAAAAAGATAATAAAGAGTGATAATATTGTATACAATATATATATATATATATATATATATATATAATTATTACGAGAATATAATTTTAAATTTTTTAATATTAATTTAAATTATTAATTTTATTAGTTTGAAATCAATTTCCCAGTATTTTCCTTTGTATTAAATATCATTGTAATCCTTTATTTTGAATAATAACTAAGCAATATGAGTTTGTATGTAATCATAACGATTACATACAAACTCATATAGGTATATCACATATACAGATATTATACATCTATTCATTTTTTTTATAAATAGAGAGATTATAAATTTCCAAATGGCTATGGGCTGAGCAGGCAGGTATTTAGCAATTAAATAAAAAAAAAATTTTTATTGATTTCCAAACCGATTAATTTTATATTTTATTTTGTAAGGTTATTTTTAATTAAATTTACATTTATCTATAAATATAATTAATGGATTAAAGATTAATTTAAAAAAAAGGTTAAAATATTTATTATTGGTTACTTGCATTACCATTTACAATCCTACAACTGCTTGTAAGTAGAAATTGTAGTTTATTTTCTAATCAATAATAATCTAAAAAAATTATCTCTATAAGTCAGTTGAAAATTCATGTCATTTATTTTAATACAATTTCTAAAAGTGTTTCTACAAATTTCAAGTAAGTTAATTGATATCCGGTCAACGAAATAAGTTCTGAGAACTTTACACAGGAAAGTAATCAACGATGTTAGTGGAAAAACAAATTTCTTTTTACAGAACTAAAGAATAAAAATTTAGAAATAATTTTTTTTTATAATAGATAAGTTAAGTTTGAAATTTAATAGACAACTAGCTAGCCAATGCGAAGATTTCGCACAGATATAATAATGAATAAACGCGTATTAAAACAGACAAATTATTTCAAATCCTTTTTAATTAAAAATATCAAGGAACAATACAAAGAAAAGGTAAGTGAAGAAAGTTTAAATTATTATTTAATACATAGTAATTTATTGAAAGTCTGTATGCGAAAGGTTTTAATTCATTTTAATTCAATTAGTATATTAAAATATTCATGTCCACGACGGGGTTCAGTGTATATAACTCCTTTGTTGATCACTTTTTAGTAGCATATTTTCTTTTTTCATCTTTTAAATTGTTTATATACTACATATATTAATATTGACAACATGTTCTTTTATTTTATTAAAATTTCTGTATAGATGTCCTCAGAATAATTAACATGGGCAATTATTCAAGTAAATGCATTTTCGTGGATTTGGATAATACTTTACCAGTGGGTTCCTTTTGCCTTTCCAAATAAAACTTTTCTTATTATATTTGTTCTGCCTCTTCTAGTTTACGAGATAAAAATTATTAAAATTTGCATATAAATCCATTTAACTAGCATGTTTTATCCGTTTGACTACCAGAGGGCACACCAATTTTTTGTTTTTATAAGTTCAGTTTGGATATATGAAAATTATTTAATTAATTTTTTAATTTTTATTTATTTATTTATTTATTAAGCCGTAATTGGTTTATTTACAATTATTACAATATTTTACATTATATTTTCTTTTAAACCAGGCCCCTTAGGACAAAGGCCTCTTCCAGCAGAATCCATGCTCTTCTTTGTCTTGCTACCCTGCTCCAATCTCTTCCTGCCACCTTGGAGATGTCGTCCGTCCATCTTTTTATTTGTCTTCCCCTTCTTCTTCTCCGTTCCATTGGGCACCATTCCGTTATAATTTTTGTCCAAAATTTTTTAATTAGTAAATTAGTAAATAATTAATGAATTAGTCAATAAAACATTACTTAATGGCACATTTCGACGTTCATAACTATATATAATCTGTCAAACTTAATAAATCTTTCTTTTAATAATTTATATCCCGTAAACTAGAAGAGGCCCGAAAAAATTTTATAAGAAAAGGTAATTTGGAATTGCAAAAGGAACTCACTGCTAAAGTATAATCCAAATCCACGAAAATGCGTTTACTTAAATAATTACCTTAAAATGGTTTAATAAACCAATGTTTAATTTATATCATCTTAGGACATCTTAGTTAAAAAAAAAGTTAAAAAGTTTCAGTTTGATTGAATCTCGGAATTAATTCTTTAACACGTTCACTGCTAATCACGCGTCAGCACGTGATGTGTTGCCATCAACAAAAAGTCAAACACGCCCTGGTTTTATAAATATTATTTATTAATTTTAATTTATAATTTAATTAATTAAATTTAATTTAAATTTATTAATATTATTTAATTCAATTCAAATTTGCGAGATAGTTGAGAGGAGACACTCCAGATTTTTTAAGCATAAAATACATAAAAAGAAATTAGATAGAGGAAAGAAGCGGGGGTTGAATATTTCATATCTAATCTTTATTGACTATTTTCCATAATTTATAGTTTTATTTATTTATTTATTATTTTTTTTTTTTTGAAAACTTCAACCTAACTCATTAAAATTGATATGATAATCTATGAATTTATTTTTCTAAGAATTTTAATAAAGTTTATGTCTTCAATGATAACATATAAAAATTGTCTTTTCTATTTCATTCTTTTTTTTATTTTAATTAAAGAAAAAAATTAACAAGTAGTATAATTTCCGTTTCTCTTATATAATAACGTTTTCCTATGAAAATGAATTAAATTATATAACGAAGTTGTAAAACACTTTCACGATTCCAATTTCACTAGTAAACAAAATTTATATTATTTCTATGTTGATTTTTTTTTAATTTATATATATAAATATATATATATATATATTACTTAGAATTGCTTTATCAGTAACTATCTATAAGTTAATAAATTTTTTCTTATCAATGAAAAAATAAAATAAAAGCTAATTATAAAATATGGAATTATAAGACTTATTATTTTTAAAACAAATATATTATATAAGTTTATAATAAATTTAAAGATAAAATTAAATGATAAAATTTAGAAATATAAGAAATACCACAAACAAATACCTTTTTCGATCTCCTCGATAAATCTTATTTTTAGAAAGGATAAAAAAATTTGAAATTTTGTTAATAATAGTTAAAAATGAATAAATATAAACTATGAATGAGAGAATGCAACTATCATAAAATATACATTGCAGATTTTAATATTAGTCCAAAGAATATCAATTTTTTTTAAAAATATTACTCCAATTTTTTTTTTTTTTTTTAATGTCCACCCGTTTCAATACTCTTGAAATAAAAACCCAATATAGAATCACAATTATTGAATTTAATAATTTAGAAGCTTCTTAATTTATTAAAAATTTTCACAATTATTCTTATAAAACCGGCTAAAATGGAGTTTTATTACAAAGGCGAATAATTATAAAATAACAAAAAATTTACAAACTTCTTGATTTATTCTTAAATAATATCATATTATATTATAGTGGACACCATAAGCATATTTTTTTGTTCCACTAATTAAATTCACAATTATGAAAATAGTATATTATATAATAAAATACTCGAGTTTCATAGATTATTCTTGAAGATAGCAATGCATATTTTAACATAGCTAGTACCTTAAATTAAATTTTTAATTTCCAAAAAGTGTAACTTCTGCGCTTAAAGAAGACATTGAATATTTCAGTGAAACCTAAAGAGAGAGAGAGGACATTTGGAGAACGTAAAGCCAACATTAAGTTAAAAGTCTGGTTTTCACATTAAATAAATTAAAAATTTACATTTCAATATTTTATTATAAAAAAAGAAATCAATTATAAATTAGTAGTATATCAATTATACGGAGAGTAGGATTGCTTAACTAGCAAACGAGGAGTCGGGTTTTCGAGACCAACAAGAAAAAAATTTTTAATCAAATTAATTTAAAGAAAAATTGTTCCCCAGCCCCAGGAGTAGCGGGGTGGACACTCTCTATGATCCAGATAGAGATCGGTCCACTTCAGGGAAGCAACCCTGCTCACGCAAGCCACGACTTTTCCTCATCTTCCATTGAGGAAGTCGTGTCCCAAACCCTAATCAAATCCCAAATCCCATCAATTAAATATTAGCATATCCCCCCCTCCACTCCGATGTCAGACACTCGCGACAAGTCGGCTGGAGTTTTCGAGTTCGCATCACAGATGGACACGACCTTTACATAAGGATGAAATAAGTTGACCTGTGGCCAGGTCCGAACCGACCGACGGTTTTAAATAAATTATTTTCCAGCTACAGAAACAATTTCAAATAATTTTAATATATCTATTAATGTAATAAAAAAAAAAATATGGATAGAACATAAATATTTTTAATTTTATTTTATTTATAATAGTAGCCGGCGTTGTCCGGCGTTACCCGAGGCTGTGACGTCATGAATGGCTGGATGACGTCATATAATTTTAAATTAAGAAAAAAACGAATAATGATTTTTCTTGAGGATAAAACCAATACAAAGTGCATGATTCGTGGTGATATGTAAAAAATCTCATGTGAAATTTGGTGTGAAAATAACCCTTCCCTTACTATCGTCGATCGCTAATACTACCACTTCCGGTTTCCGGATTTGCACCAAAAGTTGATCAATTCATCCCACTGATGCATTAAGTAAATATACCAAATTTCATCAAAATCAGTTGAGCCGTTCAGGCTGTACACATCTATACGGACGGACGGACGGACAGACGGACAGACGGACGGACATCATGCTAAAAATACTTTTTTCTGTTAAGAAAATGCATGATTCGTGGAGATATGTAAAAATCTCCACATGTGAAATTTGGTGTGAAAACAATACCTCCCTTACTATCGTCGGTCGGTAAAAACAGAAGGCTGAATCAATTTGCCCTCGAAGTTGTAAACAACCGGTGAAAATGTGGGAGTTTGTCCAAAGCAACAGACGATATAAGGGACAGATACTAGGAAGAAGAAGAAGAGGATATCAATTATTATATTAGATATACTAGCTTAACCTTTGGTGCTCTTCGAATTTAGGCAATTAATTTTACATTCAGTAATGATTAGATATTGATATAATTTATAGCCTATATTCAAATAGAGGTATATAACTATGTTTTAATTTAATTTTATAGATGAGTCCACTATAGACAGACAGACACACATGTAAAATTCTAAAGTCATATTTGGAATCTCGAGAGCATGAAATGGAAAGATATGCAAAAACATTTTAAATTCAGAAAAAAATAAGTTTTGGAACCACTGATATATATATATATATATATATATATATATATATATATATATATTGAAAAATATTGAATTGCATGTGTATCTATCTATCTATCTATATATACACCACTAATATAGATATATATAAAATTCAATTTTTTAAGTTCTGACACCAAAAATTCGATATTCCCTTCGGGGTCGGGTCAACTAGGTGACATAAAAAACATGTATATCGACAAATTAAATTAAATTAAATTGTTTTTTTTTCTTTAAATTTAAGATTAAATTTCATCAAATGACAATAATTATTATTTAAGTAACATTTCATTTTACATATATTTTACATACACAGTTAGTGTCCGCTTGAGGAAAGGGATATAAATATTTGGAACCTATATTTTTTCAAAAATAAGTCCCTACGAACATTTCGTAATATGTTTTTTTAATCTATAATTATCGGTTTTAATTAATAAAATAGATTTAATAAATTAATAAAAAAAAACTTTTTGATATACACGCTTTTTAATCAAAAATACCATAAAAATAGGAAATAAATATGAATTGCTAAGAATTCTCAACAAATCAATTGAAATTTAATATGAACTTTTGCATTTCGCCAGTGAATTGTTCATTTATTCAGTCCAGTCAATTTAACTACTCCAATATATTTTGAAAAGATTAAATTTTAAGAAATATCATTCGGAATGAATGTAAATTTAATTAGATTCATTTTTAATTAAAAGTTTTGTAATCCTGCCTGTTTTAGATCCCTGTTGTTGAGTGCCATTACCTTTTAAGTATATACGAGTATAAAGTTATTCTATTATCTAATTAAGTTTAGTGATTTTTTTAATTTTTTGAAGATTTTCTAAAAAAATAACTGAAATAATTATATCTATAATTTTGATTATGATTAAAAGAACTACTGAAATTCATACAAATAATTATTAACTTATTATATAAAGTGTTTATTTATAAAGAATCAGGGGGGATTATTCTTATTAAAAATTAAACAAAATAATTATTTAAAGTAATGTTTTTACATTAAATGTATAGTAAATTATCATTAGATTTTTAAAATATATTGATTTTAAAAGATTTAAAGGATTAACAAAGTTCTTAGACTATAATAATAATAATAAAACAACATTCATCAACAAATATGAACCCTGCCTGTTTTAGAAAACAAAAACGCCATCATTTACTGGGACCGCCAGTTCTAACGGATAAATCAATTGGTAATTAACGATGATATCCTCATAATAAACAAAAAATCAAAAACACATCAAATCATCGGCAGAAAGATTATCTAATATCAAAAAATCGGGAACTGAAAAACAACAGGAATACGAAGAGTTTGATATAAAGATAAAATAAATCTGAAGTGTCTCTACTCGACTATCTCGCAATTTGAATTGGATTAATTAACATATATTATATTTAAATTAAATTAAATTAAAATTAATAAATAATATTTATTAAATCAGCTCGTGTTTGGCTCTTTGTTGATGGCACCACGTCACGTGTTGGCGCGTGAGATTTGCAGTGTTAAAAAATTAATTCTTTCAGTGATACAATAAAGCTTAAATTCTATAAATAGCAGTTTTATATAATTTTTAATCATGAGAAAAATTATCAAACATATATCTTTATTTTTACGGTCACTTTAGAGGACGGTTGAGCTACATTTCCCAAAAGTTGATAGAAAACTACGAATTTTGAATAATGCCCATGTACCAAATTTCATGATTCTAGCTCAAACCGTTTTTTCGTAATCTTGTCTACATACATACACATACACATACACACACAGAGAGAGAGAGAGAGACATTTTTCTCTACCTTAGTGAAAATGATTCAGGAACCTTCAAAACGTATAAAAACATCAAAATCTCAACATCGAAATTTTTCGTGATCGCAATACTATCTCTGGCGAGATAGTAAAAAGTTGAATTAAATTAAATTTTTTGTAGATTAACAATCTCATAGACAATTGATTAGTATTGTGATTAATTATTTGAAACATTAATGCAATCTAATGGCGTTTCCATATCAATATCATGAGTATCATGACTTATTCTATTCATATCAATTAATATATTTATCCATCCTAATTTCGAATGATTGGAATCTTCCTCCTCCACTCCCAATGCATATCTCTCTATCCGGAAACCTATAATTTTCAAAACAATTTAATAAATGCCTCTTTCTAATTATTCTTAGAATTTTTTCAAACGCCCCTCTTCCCCCTCTTTGCCATCACCCCATCTCTCGTAGATTTTTTTTATTGTCAGAAATATTTTAATTTAATATTAAAAAATAAAAATTTACAAAAATAAAATATAATCCTTCCTTGAAATATTATAAAATAGAAATTCATTCGTTAGTTTATGGTTAAATAAATAAAAAATAAATAAATTACATAATAAAAAGTAAATCAATAAAATTGTCATATACACATTAGTTTATGGAAAACATAGATAAATAATAAATAAATTACAAAATAAAAAATAATGTCATGTTAAGGATTGATTATGATGAATTATTGTGAATTGTATTTGTAAAATAGGTTTAATGTTTTATGAAGATTGAAAATATTGCAAATTGTATGTTGTAACAAGGTAACACGGACTATTATAAGTGAACCTTGGATAGTAATATTTACTACGAGAATGTGAATTTAATATTACACTATCAATATATAATATATACAAGGGCAGGTCTATAAGTCTATGACTTTTTGATTTCTCGTCTCTTAAATGAAATAGTAGGACTGCTTCATTCATTCATTTTGTCGAAATTTGAACCAACTGGGTCTTTTAGTTTTTGTTTGACATCCATTAATAGCAGACTCCCTCGTGATTTGAGAACACACTGGAAAAAATGAATTTCATGTGCTCATCAATGTTTGGGATTGTTTAACCGCAATAAAGACGAGTTTTTGCGGTGTTTCGTAACCGTGGATCAAACGTAGATCCACCACAACACACCAGAGACCAAACAGCAGTCAAAACAATAGGTTATTAAGGGTGAATCGCCACAATTACCTATTTTGATGTCATCGACAAATCTTAATTTTTGGAAAGGAAAAAAAAATTGGAGAAACGTTGGATGAAATGTATCGAGCTCAAAGGAGACTACATTGAAAATTAAAATAATTTTTTACACAAAAACCTGTATTTCATTTAAAAGGTCACGAATTTTTTGACTCGTATTTATCATTATTTAATATGATTCAAAATCTACTACTACTGCTAATAATAATACTGATAATTATTTTGCTAATTGTATTGATATTATTTGCTTACCTATATAATTGAAGTACAATCACTAGAGTATTTTTACAGGTGAAAAATATATTCATATAAGTGATAATACGAAAATGTAGAATTAGTAGAAGTCGGAAGGCGAGAAATGGAAGATCTTGGAGTCCGATGTTGAGAGCGATTGCCCAAAAATCAATCGTGCACCATTTGGTTCCGGTATTTCCTCTGAAATTCATTAATAAAATCATTAATAATTAATTTACCTATATTATATAAACATAATATTTTTCAATTTATATTATTGATATTTATTGAATTATGAACGTGATTTTTAATAAATGAATAAATAATAAAATTAAATGGTAGAATTTTTTTTTTATTTAAATCAATTATATGTGCTGCAAAAGATAAATATACTTTTGATATAGGAATATATTTAACTTAGTCAAAGAATAAATTATTTTTTAATTATTTTATATATTTTTTTTTCATTTTGAATTTTCATTATACAATAGAAGAATTTAAAAATGTATGCTGTTGTTTCATTGATTGTGTGAATAAATTAATCTTCTTGTTTCAAAGTTTATTTAATTAACGTTATGCCTTTACTCTTGCAGAATTTCAAATTAATTTTCGTAAACAAATATTAAAATAGAATTTAATTGATATCTTTTTATTTACATATAAAAGTTAATTAATTAAACAAAACAAAAAAAATGGTTTATTTCTTTTTCTTTTTTTTATACTTGATTTTGTCGCCAAAGAGGAAAAGAAGTTATTAGAGAGAATGTCTTTGTTTTTATTTCCTTTATAAAAAATAAAACGTTATTTCTGTGTCTGTTTTTTAAAAATATTTCAGTTTTGGGAGTTAGTAGCTCTCTTTCTACCATGTTTTTTTTTGCCATCTTCTACTTCATTGGTTCTCAAAGTGGTCCCTACGGACCCCAAGACGTCCCTGTGATTATTCACGGGGTCTTTGGAAAATTAAAATCGGTTTGGGGGTCCCTGAACAACGTCAGGGGGTCCGGGCAAGGTTTAATAAAAATAAAATTAAATTGTGATACATTCTTATTAGTATGAAAATAAAATAAATAACATTAACAATTGTTAGTAATTTTTTCGTTCTAAGTAAAATATAAATGTAGATAGGTGCATAAAATACAAATAATAAGGAGCGTCCGAAAACCATGCTCGAATCAACCGAGGGATCATAGCTTCGCTTTCTTTTCTATGGATGGAAATATGACAGCACTTGGGTAACTTTTTCACTCAGGGTCCCTGGGCAAGTTTTGACTATGAAATGGGGGCCGTGGCATAGTATTAACATACAAAATGTAGAATTCGAAACGCTTAGGATCTGTAATCACAAAGGATAATAATATTCGAGAAGAATTTAATGCGTGGTTGCAATCGGGAAATGCCTGATATCATGCAAGGGGCTTATCGCGTCAAAATTATTATAAAAATTAAAATATATAAAGCAATTGTTTTGCCAGTTATGTTATATTAGTGTGAGGCATGACTTTAAGAGATGAGAGTAGATTTAGAGTATTTGAGAATAGGATTCTTTGCAGCATTTATGGGTCATAGAAAGATGAGGTCACCGGAAAATGGCGGAGACTGCATAACGACTGCATAATGCATCTCCAGACATAGTTAGAATTATAAAATCGAAAAGGGATGGGCAGGGCATCTGGCTAGAATGGGAGAGGAAAGAATGGCGAAAAATATTATATATTCGTGGGGAGACCGATTGGAAAACTTCCGACTGGAATACAAAGGACGCGGTTGTTGAACAATGTAGGAAGGAACATGAGATAGATGGGAGAGGGTAGGAATTGGAGGGTTGTCGCTCAGAATAGGGACACTTGGAGAAGAGTGGTTGCTGCGGTTAAGAACTTTCGAGTTCCGTAGAGTCACAGAGATAGATAGATAGATGGGGTCCGTGGACCAAAAGAGTTTGGGAAACACAGTTCTACTTCTAGATCCCTCTGGATGGTTATGTAGAACAGTCCTCTGACATTCTTTCTACATATTCCAGATTGTCTTCTATCATTAACTCATTCAACCAGATATTCTGTCTCGATTTAATAGTTCCTTAGTTCCTTACAGTATTAAGTTGCGTTTTACCTTGAATTACCCTTTCAATCTTCATTTCAGTTGTTTCTAATAACTTGAAAAGTTGAGAACACTCTTGCCACAGAAAATATCGCATCCGGATGTTATTTCAGTCCAAACACAATATTTTGGTTTGCGATTTACACGACCAGGTAATTGATCGTTGAACCTGTTCTATGTTAATTGAAGTTTACAAACTGTGTTCGAATTATTTTAGTGATATTTTCATAGTGAACTGTTCAGAGAAGTCCTTTGAAATAAATTTAATCTTTGCTTTCCTCGTGTATAGCATATTAGTGAGATTGAAACATCTCCCATTTTATATTCTAGATCATGGGTCGCCAAACTCTTTTTATCATGACTCCTATATAATTTCACAAAATCTCTGTTAATTAAAATAAAACTCTATGTCTTTGTACATTTACTTTATGATTTTAAACATTTATTAAGGTAATAGTAGATTGTATAACAATAATTTGATGAAAAATATATTAAAGTTGAAATTTAAATACCTTAATAATTATTTGATCGCTGGCACAGATCGACCCCCGCTTTTGTTAAACAGACCTCTGGTGGTTTATATAGACTACTTTGGCGACCTCTGTTCTAGAAGTATCCTCATTATATACTCTTATTATTATACCGTTTTTCTTAACTTCACTTGGCGTCTGTCTCTATGTCTCTCTGTCTGTTTGTTCGCTCTTTCGACAAATTTTTCATCGACTTTTTATTGAGATAGAATGTTTTTTCCCTGTTTCCACTGGACCTCACACTTCCCATGAGTCATTGGTTGTTTTCATATCTAAATATTTATTTATTTATCTCATCAAAAATGAGTGTAAAATTTACAAAGCAAAGTAAAAAATTAAATACAATGTGTAACAAACATATATGTGAAAAAGATGTGTTTACTAGTGTTTATTCATAACATAATTTGTAAATAGTAATTTGTAATTTTAATTTATTTTCAAATAAATATTGTATATTACATAAAACTTGTTGATATGTAAATTACATAAAAGTTTGTAGAATTTTCAGTTAAATGAAAAATCATTTATTTGGATATAAAACCAACATTTTAGCAATAATCTGAGATAAGCATAATTGATTGCTGAAATGTCAGTTTTATCTGCAAATAAATGATTTTTCATTTAGCTGAAAATTCTACAATTTTTTTAATTCCCAATATTCCTTCTAAATAAAAATAAATTTAAAAAACGTGACAAAATTCTACAATTTTTTATAACGTTTTTCTTAACTTCACTTGGCGTCTTTCTCTCTGTCTCTCTGTCTCTTCGCTCTTTTGAAATCTCTTATTATTAAAAATTATTTATATTTATAAGTATTTATAATATTATAATATTCTATTCAATAATAACATTTACTTAACATAAATGCATAAAATCAATTTTGGAAGATTAATATATTTTTTTGTTTTATTCAATATGTAAATTTTCGTATAACTTCATCTTTTCTATTTCTCGTGTTATATTAAATAAATTTATCATATTAAAATTTCCTTAAAAGAATAAAATAATATAAATATAAAAAATTTTTATAAAATAATGTTTTTCCAATGGACTAAAAAGAATAAAATAATTTTTCTATAAGCCTGACAAAGTTGATGGATGAATTGCTTCATATTCAACGAAAAACGTTGGGCGCATTTAGTTATATGCAATTAGCTTCCTTTATAGAGCTATAATACATATATATATATATATATACTAAGATACATACCATACTAAAACACTTAATTAACAAGTAACACTATTTCTTCTAATATTATCCAACATTTTGGATTTGATTGATAATATGTAAATTTAATAAAAATTCTTTTAAATTTTGATACATACTTTGATATAAGTATATTACAGTGAAAAATAATAAAAGATTAATTTCTTAGATCTTAAACTATCAATTTTATTGCATGATAAAAAAATTTGTCAGTTTATTTTTATTATTACAAAAATTTGACTTGATTGTTCATATAAATAAATTAAACTAAATGCGACCAACGTTTTTCGTTGAATATGAAGCAATTCATCCATAAACTTTGTCAGACTTATAGAAAAAATTGATGTTAACATAAGTAGAAAATTGTAATCTTTTAATGGTATATATATTTAATAAAAATGATAAATGTTATTAGATTGAAATTTCATAATTTTAAATAAACATATTTTAAATGTGAATTAACTTTAATTAACTTAATTATAATAATTGAAAAAACATCCTATTAGAGATATTTATTTAATCTAATTAAAATTTTAAACGCGATTTTAAGGGCGTACAATTTAGAAAATCTTGGTTTAATATATATATATATATATATATATATATATAAAATACTTTATACATTTTATCTTTTACTTTGATATAAAGGCGATTATGAGTTGACAAGGGTAAAAACATTTATCGCTTAAAGCTTTTAGTTTAGCTTATTTATATATATTGATCACCATTTTGAGTTATACAAATAATATTGATAAAAAAAATATATCTAAGGGGGAAAAAATAACAAATTTTTACTTTATTTTAAAATTTTTATAATTTAAAAATGAAGATTGAATAGTTATAAATTTTATAACTTTAAAAAATCATTATAGGAATAAATACCCTTTAAAGATTGGATTAATTCTTATTTTATAGATCATTTAATTATTTATATACACCAACTTAGGAAAAGCCTCCTACTAAGACAAGATGCAAAATAAAGAAAACTAATAAGGATGAAGCCATTTGATCTGGTCCTTTAATATATTTTTACTGTTCTCGCCAGAGATAGTATTGCGATCACGAAAATTTTCGATGTCGAGATTTTGATGTTTTTATACGATTTGAAGGTCCCTGAGTCATTTTCACTAAGGTTGAGAAAAATATCTGTGTGTGAATGTAGACAAGATTAAGCAAAAACGGTTTGAGATAGAATAATGAAATTTGGTAAATGGGCATTATTAAAAATTTGTAGTTTTCTATCAAATTTTGAGAAATGAAGCTCTTTCGGAAGAGGTTTTCATTTTTTTTTTCTCTAAATTGACAGTAAAAAAAGGATATATATTTTTCACATGATTAAAAATTGTATAAAACTGCTACATATAGAATTTCAGCTTGAGAATCGCTGAAAGTACCGGAATTAATTTTTTAACACGATGACTGGCAATCACGCACCAGCACGCGACCTGGTGCAATCAACAAAGAGCCAAACATGCGATGGGTTAATAAATATTATAATTTTATAATTTAATTAATTAAATTTAATTTAAATGTAATATATATTAATTAATCCAATTCAAATTTGCGAGACACTCCAGATTTTTTTAATTATTTTTATTTGTTTACAACTAAAATATTACCTGTTAATCTTTAAGAGATAAGATGTAATTTAAAAAAAAATTATTTTAATCGCTCATTGTTCGGAATTTTGTATAAATATGCTTGTGGGGGTAAGCATCATTTAATCATTTCCAAATTTGTAAAGGCCTAAAAGAAAAATCGATATATCCGGTTGAGTGTCATGCCATTTTTAAAGTTATTGAATATTTAATTCAACTTAGTATAGATTTTATAAATTTTCTTATCTTATAGTGATTATATCAACTATAAATGGACTTGTAAAAAATATTTCTAAAAAAAAGTTATAGTATGTTCGAGCAAAGCTTGTTATGAATTCAAAGTCACTGTGTAATCACAGGAAACGATAAACTTGCTAGATAAGCAAATTATGGGATTAAAGAAGGAATGTCTTCAATCATTGATTTTACTCACAAGGAAACATAAAATAATACAATAATTAAATCATAAATTAATAAGAAATGACTAAACATTTGAAACGACTCAAATTTTAGTAGAAATTGACATTTTTTTATTACATTTATCTTTAATAAATCTTGGCTTGAAAAATTATTTCACAAAATTTATGTTCAAATAAAGTAAAAAGATATTAGATCATAATATGTATATTTCTAATTTATAAAAAATAATAAATTAAATGTACTTATATCTGTCATTATCAAGATAAAGGTTGGGAGGACCCATTCTACTGATCATAGAACACCTCTATCCCGCTTAGGAATCAACCGACTTGATAGACGCTGGGTCATTCCACGTCAACTCATCCAGGCCGTTTCACCCAAAATCTCAGATTTTTATGAAAATTGGTAAATATGTTCTATTTATAAACATGAAAAACACCACCAAATTTTAATTTTTTATCTCACATAGTTTTTGAGTAATGGCTGTTTAAAGATTGGCTTTTTTAAATATCCGAGCCTCGGATAAGGGCAAATAAAACGTGTATTGGAGAAGAAAATAATTTCTCATTCACTTATTTAACCTCCTATCTTGTTGAAATTTTTAAGGCATGTTCTTATAACTATGAGGAATTGTAAAAAAAATGTAACGGACCCCAAAATATTTTAAAAAAAATTATATGTTGAAGTTTGAGTTATCATCTGTGTCCTGTCTGTAGCTACCCACTGTTTGAATTCGATCCTATCTTCTTCCTCATAGTTTTCAAACTTTGTTTGTAAGAATGCTGTTAAACTTTCCTTCGATGGACATTTTTAGGTAAAAATATTTTATTTAATATTAAAATGTCTAATTATTAACAATATTCAGCCATTGAGACTCTCATATTGCTCATAATTAATGTGTTGTAACTTGCAGTGGTCTTAGTAAATAGAAGGAGGCAAATACACAAAACTTTTATTTTATTAAATTAAAGCCCATTTCATGTAGATAATTTAGGGAAAAAAAAGTTCTTGATTATCTCATTCCCTTGTGGAGATATTTCATTTTACGCGAAACCTTGTTTGTAATTTTAAAATTTTATAATGTCCAACATATAATTTTTTTTAAAATATTTTGGGGTCCGTTACATTTTTTTTACAATTCCTCATAGTTATAAGAACATGCCTTAAAAATTTCAACAAGATAGGAGGTTAAATAAGTGAATGAGAAATTATTTTCTTCTCCAATACACGTTTTATTTGCCCTTATCCGAGGCTCGGAAATTTAAAAAAGCCAATCTTTAAACTGCCATTACTCAAAAACTATGTGAGATAAAAAATTAAAATTTGGTGGTGTTTTTCATGTTTATAAATAGAACATATTTACCAATTTTCATAAAAATCTGAGATTTTGGGTGAAAAAATGACTATTTTCTGGTTGAATTGACGTGAAATGACCCCGCTATACTTTTATAGAATGTACAAACGTCAGAGGTTTTTTTTTTTTTGTATTTTTCATATATATATCAAAAATATTTTTCTTTTTAAAGAAGTGAGTTCACGTGTAAGTTTTGATTAATTTTAGATCTTCATTGAAAATTATGTATATATATATATATATATATATTTAGATATGTATATTTATTTAAAATTATTTTACAAAATTTATGTTCAAATAAAGTTGGACATGTTGCCTCTTCAGAATATTTCTTCGAAATCGCACGAAGGATAATCTTCTCATTAAAATTTGTTCTTTTAAATGAGTAGAGAATATTGATCCGATTTTTCTGGGATAAAATAAATATATCTTCAAAGACTTATAAAATTGGTTTACAAACTTGGGCCAAAGTTCTTCCTAGGAAATATAATAATTAAATTGATTATTTCATTAGATTAGAATAATTAATATATTAATTAAAAGTGATTATTGATGGATATAAATATATATTTGTCCCGAAAGCTAAAAAATTAAATAAGAAAAAAAAATTAAATAAATAATATTCTTATATTTTAATTTTTCATCTGAAACCATCCACAAGATAAATCCCAGAACCGCCCTTACACATATATAAATAGTACTATAATAATTATTATTATTACATTCTATGTTGAAACTTTGAAGTTTACTTTACTAAAGGGATTAATGATCAATATAATATATAAATGGATATCAAAATCCAATATTGATATTCCGTTCAAAACTCATTAGTTGGATAGAAAATTATATTTAGATAAAAGTATAATATATAGGTATATGATATTAATTATATAATTATATATATACCTATATAATATAATAATTAATATTAATAGATTATTTGTACTTTATATATATAGTACCTGGTTCAGCGAGTCGGTCATTAAAAAAAATTAGTCATAAAACGTACAGCCCTTAAACGTACGTATTAATGCACTGAAAGACAGAAAAGTATGACCTGTGGATATAACATATATATATTTTATAATTTGATTTGATTTATATTTATAATATTTTGTATTTAAGGAAGCCCTCGGACTGACGTAGTTGCTCACGTCATTTAAATTTCCTATTATAAATTAAGAAAAAACTAATAAACGTTCTGAAACAATTTCAAATAATTTACAAGTAGGTATTAATGCATCGGAAAAACAGATATGGATATAACATAAATATTTTTAATTTTATTTTATTTAGAATATTTTTTGTATTTAAGGTAGCGCTCAGTCTGACGTAGTTGCTGATGTCATTTAAATTTCCAATTTTAAATTAAGAAAAGACTAATAAAGATGATATTTAAAGATTTTTAAAGATGAGGCTTTCTTTATAAAAATTATCTATGGTGTGAATTTCAAAAAAATCCTTCGAGCGGTTTAATATTTCAAAAATACAAATATATATACAATTTTTGCTAGTATAATAAGATAAGATATATTAGTAAATTTATCATGTATATAAATATATATAATAAATTTACTAATGCTTAATTTTCAAATGAAAAAAGCAAATAAATACTATTATTATCTTATGTTTCTATCATTAATATAATATTAAGTATGATATAGAGTTAACGATAAGAATATTCATTCGAAATGGCATCTATTATTTAATCATTGGAATCAATTTTTCTGCGAAAGCAACTTAAGATAGGGGCTTTCAATCGATTCTTTCAATACAAATGAATAATCAGTGTTATGATGAGTCAACAGATTCTATTCTCAAGTGAAGTTTTATCCTCGCCTGATGAACGTCGGCTACTCATTCTTCTCGTTTAATTTTTATCAAGAAATTCGAATGAGTTGTCAGTCACCGTTGGAATTTAGACGTTTATCGATTTAATAAGATTAAAAAAAAAACAAAAAAAAAAAATAAGAGAGTGCGATATATAATAGGCGACAATTTCAAACTAACATTAATTACGATATCAATTATATCTTCGCATTCTTTCGAGTTTTGAGAAATGAATTAATTTTTTTTCTTTTTTTTTCAAAATTCTTAGGAACGATCTTTTTCACGAAGGTCATTTTATTATATGATAAGGACCAATTGGGGTAAACAAATTATTATTAAGTTGAATTGCTTTTGGATAATTTTATATAATTTAATGAATATATTCGTAAAATTTCGTCCCATGTTTAAATTGAAAAGAAAATTGTTGAATAGAAATTATTATAATTAGTGAGTATATAAAAATTAAAATAATTGAATATTTAATCAAACAAGTTAATTTAAAAAATATAGATTCTATTGTTATATTTGTAATTAAAATAAATTGAAAAATAATTTAAATTATCTAATAAAAAAAAATTAAAAAAATGTTTTTAGTCTCTTATATTAGAATCGATTATATTAATTAGGTGTACTATGATTGGGTCTTTCCAATCTTTACCTTGATTTTTTTGAACGGAGCCGCTACTTTTTATCATCGTGGGGGGTTAACGGCGTTAACGGTGTGGCGACTTTATTAATAATAGATGCACAAAAAAATTATTATCGTTATTATACCAGAAATTTGAAATATATATGATTTTTTGCATAATTTAAAAGTATAAAAATTGAAATAATTTAACATTTAATCAAACGATTTAATTAAAAAAATATAGATTCTATTATTATATTTGTAATTAAAATAAATTGAAAAATAAATTAAAATATCTAATAAAAAAAAAATTTAAAAAAATGTTTTAAGTCTCTTATATTTGAGGAGTCGATTATATTAATTAGGTTTACTATGATTGGGTCCTATCAAACTTAACCTTGATTTTCTTGAACGGAGGCGCTACTTTTTATCAGCGGGGATTAACGGCGTGGCGTCTTTATTAATAATAGATACACAAGAAAATTATTATTGTTATTATACAATAAATTTGAAATATCTATGATTTATTGCATAATTTAAAAGTATAAAAAATATATATTAATTATTATTATAATAGGTTGTCTAATATCTCCCTTCCGCCTTTTTGTCTTTTGAATTTCGCTGCTATGTACAAAGCGCTAAAGAGCTCGTATCTGGCAATACTATACATCATTTGAAAGATCTTTACATAACCTACATAACGACGCTATGCATGATTAGTTTGGATATTGCGTTCTACAGTTGTAGATGTGTAAACGTGTAGTTCACTAACGCCGAAATATTCGCGCTATTTTAAATTTTTCCTTCGTTAAAGGCAAATCCGCTAGAGAAACGTTCCGTGAGATTAATAGTGTTTTGGGAGATGGTACTCTATCACTTCGAACCGCGGAGGAATGGTTTCGGCGATTCAGAGCGGTATGGCCATACGCTTAATCTACTGCGAACAACTGGACCGCTTGAAGCAGGCAATCGACCAGAAGCGTCCAGAATTGTCCAACAAGAAGGGTGTAGTGTTCCACCAGGACAACGCCAGACCACACACTTCGTTGATGACTCGTCAGAAGCTACGGGAGCTCGGATGGGAGGTTTTATCGCATCCACCATATAGCCCGGACATAGCGCCAAGTGATTACCACATGTTCCTGTCCAAAGTTGGACTCAAAAGAGGCTTGTGAAAAGTGGCTGTCCGAGTTCTTCGTAAATAAGGAGGGGGTATTATGAAGTTGCCGTCTAGATGGAAACAGATTATCGAACAAAACGGCGCATATTTGAACTAAATCCGATCACTGTAACACTTTTTATAAAGCAATTAATAAAGAGAAAAATAGCGGAAAGGAGACATTTGACCCAATTAATTATTATTAACGAAATTGTAATGTTTAATATAATATATTTTTCAAAAACTTGAAGCATAAATCATTCAAATATTAAAATTGAAATCAAATGATAAAATTTAAATATTACTTAGAAATTGAAAAATTAAATTTTTTTGTCAATAAAATTATATAATTATAAAGCTAATTATTATTAATTATAAAGGTACTCTTTTGTGTAATCTTGAAATGTTGAAAAAATGTTTTATTCATATATATATAATTAAAAAATTGTTAATATTAATAACTTTATTTCCGAAAATAATAAATTAATTTCATTCGCAATTACAAATGGAGTTTCAGTTATTTTTCCTATTGTTTTTTTTTTAATTATTAAATTAAATTAATTAATCTAAAATGTTTACTTGATAAGATTAATTCATCTTTTGCCGACAAATCTTATAAATAAAACATCAAAAATCATATTTATTTTATCATAAGGAACTCGAGAGTGCCCGATGATAAGAACTCCCTAAATTAGTGAATAGAAAATTTTATTTAATAATAATTATAATTGAAGCCCATATTTATAATGATCTAGTATACTTATAAGACTTCCTTTTTATAATAATACTGCTTATTACATAATTTCTTAGTATTCTATTTAGATAATTATTATATTCATTGGAAAATGTTAACATTATTATCATTTTTCAAAAAGTCATTGATGAAATAACACAAAGAAAATGGTTGAAAATTAATTTCCTAATAAAAAGTTTTAAATTTACCCGCCCTCCCCCTCACTTCCGCCAACTCAATTTATACAATACTAGGAAAATTCATCCGCTTAAATTATATAATAAATATTAAAAACAGAGATAATCATTGATTAATGGTGGGGGGGGGGGTGTGCTCATTACAACATATACTCACAATAGTGCACGTCAGAGAGGATAAAACAGGGTTTCTGAATTCTATGAATTTAATAAATCAAGAATAATTACTGAAATATTCCCAATTAAATGAAAAGGGATTAATTTTTAATTAATTCTACTCTAATAAATATAAATATGTGCATTAATTAATTTTTGAACCTATAAAATAAAGTAATAAAATGTTGTTTTAGGTTAAATAACAATGATAATAATTATTTGAAATAACCTCTAGCAAGAGAGTAACAATTAAAAATCTTTAGAAAGGGCTTAACTTTTACATTTAAATAATAAATAGAAAAAAAAGATATTAGATCATTATATATAATCAATCAATATAGAAATAATAAATTAAATGTATTTTATTTGTTCGTTTTCAAGATAAAGGTTGAGAGGACCCTTTTTACTGATCATAGAACACCTCTACCCCACTTAGGAGTAGGAGTCAATCAACTTGATAGGCGCTATCCTTTGGTAGAATGTACAAAATTCAGAAGTTTTTACCGACCGACGATAGTAAGGGAGGTATTGTTTTCACACCAAATTTCACATGTGGAGATTTTTACATATCTCCACGAATCATGCATTTTCTAAACAGAAAAAAGTATTTTTAGCATGATGTCTGTCCGTCTGTCCGTCCGTCCGTCCGTCTGTCCGTCCGTCTGTCAGTCCGTATAGATGTGTACAGCCTGAACGGCTCAACCGATTTTGATGAAATTTGGTATATTTACTTAATGCATCAGTGGGATGAATTGATCAACTTTTGGTGCAATTCCGGAAACCGGAAGTGGTAGTATTAGCGATCGACGATAGGAAGGAAAGGGTTATTTTCACACCAAAGGAGATTTTTTTATATATCACCACGAATCATGCATTTTGTATTGGTTTTATCCTCGAAAAAAATCATATTTATTAGTTTTTTCTTGATTTAAAATTATATGACGTCATCCAGCCATGCATGACGTCACAGCCTGGTCTTGCATATATATTATAAATAAAATAAAATTAAAAATGTTTATATTTATTATTTATGTATCCATATCTGTTTTTTATTACATTAATAGATATATTAAAATTATTTGAAATTGTTTCTGTAGCTGGAAATTAATTTATTTCAAACCGTCGGTCGGTTCGGACCTGGCCACAGGTCAACTTATTTTTTTTGTATATATCATTAATATGTATATCAAAAATATTTTTCTTTTTATAGAAGTGAGTTCAAGTGTATGTTTTGCTTAATTTTAATTCTCCATTGAAATTTATATATATATTTATATCTATTTAAAATTATTTCACAAAATATAAGATATATAGGATAAATGTATAGTTTTTATAAATTTTATAGAAAAATTAATTTTATTCTAATATTTAAACGATAAATAAATTTATAATATAATAAGATGGAGTGTCACCATTCGACTATTTCGAAATTTGAATTGGATTAAATAACATATATTAGATTTAAATTAAATTTAATTAATTTAATTATAAATTAAAATCAATAAATAATATTTATTAAACCAGCGTGTGTTTGGCTCTTTGTTGATGGCACTACGCCACGTGCTGGCGCGTGATTTGCAGTGTAAAAAAAATAATTCCGGTACTTTCAGCGATTCAATCAAGCTGAAATTCTATATATAGCAGTTTTAAAAACACAGATTAAAAATTGTATAAAACTGCTATATATAGAATTTCAGCTTTTATATATAGCAGTTTTAAAAACACACAGATTAAAAATTGTTTAAAACTGCTATATATAGAATTTCAGCTTGAGAATCGCTGAAAGTACCGAAATTAATATTTTAACACGTTGGCTAGCAATTACGCGCAAACACGTGACCTGGTGCCATCAACACGCGCTGGTTTAATAAATATTATTTATTAATTTTAGAATTTATAATTTAATTAATTAAATTTAATTTAAATATAATATATATTAATTAATCCAATTCAAATTTGCGAAATAGTCGAATGGAGAGACACTCCAGAATTTTTTTAAATAAATTACTCTAAATAATAATTTTAAAGTGTTTTTATAGATTTTCGTATCATGACAATTCACTTAATTATTTTTTTTAACTTATCTCTTATTATAATATAACTTCTTATATAGAGTAGAGAAATAATAATAATAATAATCATAAACAGATATAATATTAAGGTGACCAATCATCCTCCATTTGTAAGCTCAGTTCTTCTTTTTGATATCTGTCCCGTTCTTTGAAATATTTAGGACATTTCGTACTTTTTTTCAAAATTTTTTCAATTCGCTTTAAAAAAAACAGGTAAAACGTTTTTTGGACTAAGCTTTTGAACATTTTCAAATTTTTTCCAAAATTTTTTTCAATTTGGTTCTAAAAAGGTAAAATGTCCTGATTTCGTGTTTTCAAAACATGGTCACCTTAATAATATGTAATAAGTAAATTATTTAAGAAGATTATACTGTAATATATTCTTTTGATAAATAAGTATTAATCATTTCTTCGAATAAAAAAGTTTCTTTAGATATTTGATAGACAGTTATATAAAATAAGGTAAAGTATAAATGATGATTATTAAATATTGATAGACAAGATATAAAAATTAGGTTAATTATTATCTTATTTAAAAAAAAAATAAATAAATTTCCATATTCTATGATTGATAGGATATTAAGAAAAAGAAAAATATTATTAAAAAAAAAAAAAAAATTGATTAATATATATTGCGTATCAAGTAATTATTTATAAGGCATGTATATATAATTATTTTCTTTGTTATTATTATTTCATAAGTTATTCTTGGTAATAATTTACGCTTTTTGTATGACTCAAGTTATGTTTACATCGTTAGAACGTAGAATTAACAAAAATTCATATAAGCGAAGTGTCACCCGATGTCATGAGTCATGAAAAGTCAAGGAAAATATGGACAGTAAAAATTCACTTTTCACAAATTCACCTGAAAAGGTCATTGCAAAGGGGAAAAGGAAAGGAAAAAAAAAATGAGCTGTAATGATGATGATGATGATTGGTGGTGAGGTTTGTGGAGGGGAGGGGGCGGATGACTCACCCGGGGTTCTCGGCAGACGGAATGGCGACCGCCACGGATCCATGGGCCCGGGATTTGCGTGATTTGGTGGCTGTGAGCACCACCGTGAATTGGAGAAGGGACCAGGACCAGATGGCCAGCGTGAGCACCACGAGGATCGGTTCACGGGCAATCGTGTCATCCTGCACCACACACAAACACCACAAAAATCTCATTAAAACACACACATACACATTAAAAAAAACATGATAATAACTTGAACAAAAAAAAAGAAACCAATAGAAATATTCGTATTAAGATATTCGTCGTCGATTGCTTATCTTTAATATTTCTACGAAAATTTTTTTTTTCTTTAACCTTTGTTTTTTGTTACCCTCCACAGCAAACAATGACAGAACAAGAAAGCATATTAACTTTCCAAGTGCTTTTGTATTGTTTTTTTTGTATTTATCTCTACTAATTACATAAATAGATTTAAAAAAATAGATAAACTTACAAAATTATATTAATTTTAAATATTTACTTCCAAATCAAATTTAATATAATACATTATAAATAAACAAATTTAATTTGTCAAAACAAACAAAAAAAATTGATAAAAATGATTAAAATTATCTTATAAATATTATTTAAAAAAATAAAATTATATTTTCTATGAAATGTGTAAGAAAAAAAATAAAAATACTAAACATATATATATATAAATTATATCATTTTCCAAAAAAAATTATTAACCACTTTCTTTTACGAAGATAAGGACTCAAGCTTCTAAATTTCTCTTACTCATTACGATAATTCTAAATCACACATTTGTGTGATTTTCAAAATGTGCCGCCAAATTTTACAAATGTAAAGTTGAAATTAAGAAAAAGTACTTATTTATTTTATATTTATGTAAAAATCAAAGTAAAATGTTTTTGCGATCAGACTCATAAATATTTACGATTTTTCAATATGGCTCTAAGTACCACCAAGTCTGCCCACCCCTATTATATTATTTCAGAAATGTGCCCGATTATTGAAAAAGGTTGCCGACCCCTGATTATCATAAACTATATTACACAGTCTATTATTATTTTTTTTTATTTAACTTCCAAAATTCTAAATTATTTAGATTTTTAATTAAATTTTATTTTAATTTTATTTTAATATATATATATATGTAATTTATGTATAAATAACTAATAAAGAAATATACTATATATATATAAATTTTCTTTAAGCCAGAAAAGTTACAGAATCTAATGAGTATATTAAATTATATCTAGATCAATTACAGATTTTGGTCAATCATAATAAAAAATGAATCAATATTTTTTATTATTTATTTCTATTCAAATTCCATATGAAAAATATGATTCTAAATGTTATTAATATTAATGCTCTGATGAGTAATAACTTTTTATTTGGATTTTTCACTTACAGCGAGTTAAAGGAAAAATACTCTATTAACAATAAATTCAAATATTCTAATATTTACACGGTATCTATATAATTAAATGACTACGCAATCCTAAACTCCTTCTAAACGGCTTCATGGATCTTAATTCGGATATCATTAGAACCGTCATGACCGAAGGATAAAGTGTAAGGTTGAAAATTTCAAAAAAGTTGATCCGTTCCAAAGAGTTATGGGCAAAAAACCGACCCTAAACAACGCTCCATGTGGCGCCTCTGGTGGCTCAGTTAAGATGTTGACACTTAATATAATATTAATAATTCTAGAAATTGTTATAAAGAATGTTTATAATATTTAAATTTTTATCTTAAGTTCTAATATTCTATATTATTAAAAATTTCAATAAAGATATAAATAAATAAATTTGAATATTACTATTTATATTAAAATTTCCATACAAAATATAAATTAATTGAATTGAATATTACCCCTAATTGATTAATATTTTCTAAAACAAGGTAAGGAATATTTTTTAATGGAAATTTATATTTTGAAAAATTGTGCAATTTGCAAATTTGAGTGAAAACGAAGATCCAAAGGAGAGAAAACGTCGATTGGCTAAAGAAAGAATGTCACGATGATTATCTAGGGAAAAAAGTAAAATAAGTCTGTATATTTTTGTTGATGATATTGAATTGTTATTTTCTTTATGCACATATTTTATAGAATTATTTATTTCTTGACATATTTTGTTAATTTGTATTCGTTGTAAATATCATTAAAAAGTAGTAGTAAAAATTTATAAGGTAGCTCATTTTATTTAATTTTATTAAATATTTTTTTTTTAACTAAGATGTCCGATGATGATATAAATGAAACATTGGTTTATTAAACCATGATAATTTTCTGAGGACATCTATACAGAAATTTTAATAAAATAAAAGAACATGTTGTCATTATTAATATATGTAGTATATAAACAATTTAAAAGATGAAAAAAGAAAATATACTACTAAAAAGTGATCAACAAAGGAGTTATATACACTGAACCCCGTCGTGGATATGAATATTTTAATATACTGATTAATTAAAATGAATAAAACCTTTTGTATACAGACTTTCATTTTCAATAATATTTTAAACTTGCTTAACTTATCTTTTCTTTGTATCTTTGCCTGATATTTTTAATTAAAAAGGATTTGAAATTACTTGACCGTTTTAATACGCGTTTATTCATTATTATCTTTGTGCAAAATCTTCGCATTGACTAGTTACCGAAAAATTAATTAATTTAGGACATTTTCTAGCACATATATTTAATACACAAATAAGGTAGTTATATATTCACAAATAAACCCTATATTTAACAGTTTTTAATTTAATTTAAATTAATAGTTTGTATATTAAATAAAAGTTCCTGATTCACCGAGCCGCGGCTCGGACATTAAGAGAAATTATCGGGTTTGGCTGATAATATTAATACCTCGTTCACCGAGCCGCGGTTCAAATAATTTAAAAGAACATAAATTTAAAAAAATTAGTCATAAAACATGCACTGAAAGACAGAAACGTATGGCCTGTGGATATAACATAATATATATTTCGTAATTGGATTTCATTTATATTTATAATATTGTGTATTTAAGGAAGTGCTCGGTCTGGCGTAGTTGCTGACATAATCTAAATTCCCTATTTTAAATTAAGAAAAACTAATAAACGTTCTGAAACAATTTCAAATAATTTAAAAGTACGTATTAATGCATTGAAAAACAGATATGGATATAACATAAATATTTTTAATTTTATTTTATTTCTAATATTTTGTATTCAAGGAAGCGTTGTTTGACGTAGTTTCTGACATCATTTAAATTTTCTATTTTAAATTAAGATAAAACTAATAAACGTTCTGAAACAATTTCAAATAATTTAAAAGTACTTATTAATGCACTGAAAGACAGATATGGATATAACATAAATATTTTTAATATTATTTTGCATTTAAGGAAACGCAGTCTGACGTAGTTGCTCATGTCATTTAAATTTACTATTTTAAAACAAGTAAAAACTAATAATAGTATAATAAGATAAAATAAATATAATTATTTGCGACTGTCCTATTAAGGGCTACAATAATTTGTTTGTTTTTATACAAAGTATACTATTGAACAATTAAAATCTTAAGGTCAATTGCTTCTGATAATATTTAATCTTATTTAAAATACTAAAAAACATATTAACAATTTGCGAAGCAGAAAGCTGATGATGACATATCAGCTAAAATGCGCATAATCAAATATGTAAATAAACTTGAAGCTCCATCGAGTGTTTAATTAAAAATTATTCTTATTAAGTTGTATTTTTAAGTTATATACAATTATATATTATTTTTATATTATATATATATATTATATTATTATATATTTTTTAAGTTTAATTAATTCACTATAATTACAATCGATATTTTTTTATTAAGAAAATAATTATAAATTTAAATTAAATTTTTAATTTCAATAATAATTTCAATTTTTTTAATGGAAAATATAATAGTAATTATAATAAACATTTAAATTAAAAAATATAACTGCTATTATATCTTTTAACTTTCTTATAGAACTTTACAGACCACCAACTAAGAATTAGAGATGTTAAATACTAATAAAATTAGAATACAATACGTTATAATGAAAATGAAATAACAATTCAAAAACACAAACTACTATGAATATTGTAGTAGCTCGTTTCTTTTCAAGGTTATTTACTAGTAGGGTAATATTTATTAGAGAAAAATTATTTTAAATTATGAAAACATATTATTTAAAATATATTCATATTGTATATGAAAAAAGAATTATGGTGGTCTTAAAAAAAAAATTAAATTTTAAAATAAAGTATAACATAGAATAAAATGCATTAATAAAGGGTGTTTCTTTTAGAGGTATAGAACTTTAAATTGCAATAAAACAACGATGGATTATTCGATTAACATGCATTTTATTTATACGAAAGATAATCTTGTGGCATTACATTTTATATATGATTTCTGGCATATGACCGCCACAGCTGGCTCGGATGTAGTCCAATCTGGACGTCCAATTTTCGATAACTTTTTCCAACATTTGTGGCCGTATATCGGCAATAACACGGCGAATGATGTCTTCCAAATGGTCAAGCGTTTGTGGCTTATCCGTATAGACCAATGACTTTACATAGCCCCACAGAAAGTAGTCTAGCGCTGTTAAATCACAAGATCTTGGAGGCCAATTCACAGGTCCAAAACGTGAAATTAGGCGGTCACCAAACGTGTCTTTCAATAAATCGATTGTGCCCCGAGCTGTGTGACATGTTGCGACGTCTTGTTGGAACCACTGCTCCTGGACATCATGGTTGTTCAATACAGGAATGAAAAAGTTAGTAATCATGGCTTTATACCGATCACCATTGACTGTAACGTTCTGGCCATCATCGTTTTTGAAGAAGTACGGACCAATGATTCCACCAGCCCATAAAGCGCACCAAACAGTCAGTTATCAATAAGAGTAAACGTGGTGCGAAAGCGTTCCATGGTTAATCGAATTAACTGCTCTGATTGTCGACGATAAAATGGACGTAGTGCACGATACGTATTCCGCACAGAACCATTATTTTCGAAATAAAATTGCACGATTTGCAAGCGTTGAGTCTATTCATGATGAATTGCCAAACCAAACTGAGAATAAATCACTTGACAGCTGTTAAATCGGTCGTCAACTTGAACAGTAATGCCAACTTAAAGTTCTATACCTCGAAAAAAACACCCTTTAGCATTGAAAATTTAGATACGAAGGCAGGTTAAGAAGTCCGTCACTTTTTAAATGAAACACAGGGGTATTTGGATAAAAAAAATTTTTTTCAAAGTAGTCTCCTTTGAGCTCTATACACTTCGTCCAGGACATCAAAATAGGTATTTGTTTGTGAGATGATTTCATCGTTGAAGTCTAATCGCTTTCCACCGAGTCATTTGATGGAGCAATTCGTATCTATTCAATTCATGGATTTTCATGGAAATTCACTTTTTTCTATTTTCTTCTCAAATTACGAGGTAGTCTGCTATTAATGGATGTCAAACAAAAACTAAAAGACCCAGCTGGTTCAAATTTCGACAGGAGTCAACTGATAGATGCAATCTGACAGGAGCAGTGTTACTATTTCATTTAATAATAAAAAAATTTTAATATCAAATCTGGAGTTAATTTATGTATCTATTAAATATTAATATTTTTAGGTATGGCATTCAAGACCACCCTCAATATTTTTGAAATAATAAAACTTATTAATTATTTAATATTAGATATTATATAATTAGATAATTATTTAAAGATTAATTTCATAATACATTAAGTATTTTATTGTTTCATTTTTTATTAGGTTATAAAAACTATTATTTTTAAAAATTTAATTTTTTTTAATGTTTAATCATATTTTGAATTGAATTGTTTTGAAATTTTAGAATCGATTAACGATAAAAACTTTCAACTGTTTCAAAAGTTGTTGAAGAGTGATGCCAAACCACCCTTAAATTATATGTATGACTGACTACAGATGGTTTTGAATTGCAATTAAGATCAATTCTCATAATTGTATTTTATATAATATACATATATGAATATATATATATATAAATTTCATATTATATTATATATTTAGGTCATTTCTATGGTAACGTTGAATTTAATTTAAGTTGAATATAAAAAAAACATATTTTTATATTAAAAGCAAAACTAATTGAACCAATTCATACTTTATTCATTGCTATCTGAAGTTTATCATGATATTAGAAATAAGAAATGTGATATATTTTTAATATTCTTTGATGAATTATGTCTTGTAATAAAGAAAAACATTTTTCCCTTGAGAAAAAAATTCAATTCCATTGATATTAAAGAAAAAAAACAAGCATTGGTATTTCACCCCCTCCCCACACCCCTCTTCATATTAAAAAAAAAAGATTAATAAAGGAATTTTTCATTTATAATAGTCATGGCTGAACGAATTATTGAAGCGAATAAAAATTGGCGAATCAAAAGTACTCGTGGATGAGATATGATATACAAACAAATAATAGAATATATATATATATATATATATATATTTGAACAAAATAAATGATTTTGATGATTTTTAAACAAATTGGCCATGACGATAGAACTAATCGAAATCTAAAAAAAAACTGTTCTGTAATGATGAGTTTTGAATCAATCCATTGAAGAATTGCGATTATGATATCATGCGAATGATATCAATTTGTATTTTTTTCTTCACATTAATAAAATTAAACAAAAAAAAAATATTTTTTTTTTAATAAATATGTTAATTATATAAACAAATGTAAAATGAATATTAATAAGAATTTATATAATTTGGTTGAATAATTTATGTATATACACTTTCTTGATTGACAAACTTATCTAAGCGCCTAATAATAATATATAAAAAAATATATAAAAATTTATCAAGACAATGACAATTCTTATCAAAGTTCGAAGAAATATTATTACTAATGAAAAAATTGATTAGTTATCAAAGTATACACATATAATTTTAGATTATTACAATCTATGATGTATTCATTTTCTCATTTATATTTATTCTTGTTAAAAATAGTACTACATATTTATAGATTATAACTTGAAAAAAATTATTTATTAATGTTTTATGAAAAAATATGATGAATTAACATATTTTTTTTTTTTTAAAAAAACATATTTTTTTAAATGAAATTTTCAAGCATATTTATTATAGAAAATATAAATATGTATTAAAATAATATTTTTTATTTTATTTTATTTTATTTTATTATCTTTAGGATTTTAATTGATAGTCATTTTAGCCATCTGTTACCTTCAGGATATTTATTCAAATCATCCAAAAGTCTCTATATTTTCAGTACATATTATTTTAAATTTAGTTTTAATTCAATTGAATATTCGTATTATTATTAATAATAATAGAATTTAAAATTAACATATATTTTTATAGTTCTAATCGTTTTTAACACAGACCATCCGTTAATTAATCAATATCTGATTTTTAAGATGAGAAATTCGGTAAATGACCGAGATAAATAAAATGTATAAATAAAAAATTTGTATACTCTTTGATATATTCAAATAATGTGCTGGAATAATTATTTTGTTATTTTAAATAAGCCACTTAAAAAAATGAAAATAATTTTTAAATTAATTATCAACTATAATTGGATATTTAATATATATTAAATAAATCAAATAGATGTGAGCCTTTAACAATGGCATGAAGTCTAAATTAAAAATCTGGAGTGTCTCCATTCGACTATCTCGCAATTTGAATTGGATTAATTAATTAAGTTATAAATTAAAGTTAATAAATAATATTTATTAAACCAGCGCATGTTTGGATCTTTAAAATTAATTCCGGTACTTTCAACGATTCAATCAAGTTGAAATTCTATATATAACAGTTTTATATAATTTTTAATCATATGAAGACCTTAGAGCGAAACAGTGGTAAGCCACACTTTTGCCGAAAATTGTTTTATTGCATTTATCATATGGCGGGAACAATATTAAACCACTAAAAAAGTTATTTTGACTGTTTCGTAATAAATACCGCTGCTATCGCTAAATCATGTTGTTGGTGTTGGCAAAATTACTTCATTTTCTTACGTGAAGAGCATGGTAAGCCACATCAATATGGCGTCGACTTCTGGTTTATGTCTTCGTTCAAGAGCAATTATTCGTGAAAATAACCGTTCTAGTCCTGAGTTTTTTGAGGAGAGTGATGACAGTTGTGTCGACAAAGACTTTGTACCAAATAACGATAATATGTCGACAGATTCTTCTGAGATAGGTTATTGTTTTTTATTTTTTTGGCTTACCACGTTTTTATGTAAAAATATTTTGTAAATAATTTATGCAAAAGTATTGTATGCCATGTGGCTTAAGATGTTATTGCCCAACAACGAGCAAATATATTCACCAGAAGGTTGGCTAGATGTCATTCAAAAATCAAACCGAAAAAACCCATTTTTAGTAACAAAAATGAGTCAAAAAGACTTATTCTTATGAGCCTCTGTTGGCGAATATAAACAAAAAAAGCACGCTTTTCTGATAAGACAAACTTGGAATTTTCAGGAACGTATAGCTTTTGCTTTAAATCAGAGAATATTGGATCATTTTTTGTTAAAAACACAGTTAATGGAGAATACAGGAAAATTAATGTCTTAAAACAAGGTAGACCTGTAATGATAACCTTGTCAGATATTAAACTTAAATACAACGAGCCATTAAAAATAGCAGAAAAGAAAATTAAAAATGTACAAACATTATTGCCTTATATACCTCCAGCCTATCAATCATTTTACACTCAATTAAATGTAACTGTTGATGATGAGATGATGAGGTTGAAATTTTAGATGATTAATAAGTATTGCATTCTTTTCTTTATTTTGTTTTAATTTAGATAAAGCAAAAACACGTGAAGCTACATTTTATGTAAATTCTATTTTTTTTTTTTTTTGTGAAAAAAAATATAGTAGATAAAGATGTTGAAATTTTAGATGTGTTATAGATGTATTATATTATCTTAGTTATTTTTATCATCCGTTTAGTTTAGTTTTAGCAAAAACATGGTAAGCCACATTTTTTTCAAAATAAATTCTAATTTTTGTAGAAAAAATGTTTTATTTAAAGAAATAATAGTTGCTGACTTTTTCCCTTTATTGATATTACATATTGAGCAAATTTGAAATATATGCAGTAAACCCAATGTTTTATATCTTTTCTTTAAACTTTAAACTGCAATATCTCAACTTTTTGATTTTGTGGCTTACCACTGTTTCGCTCTAAGGTCTTCATATGGAAAATTTATCAAAAATATATCTTTATTTTTACGGTCAGTTTAGAGGAAAAAATTGAAAATGTGGTAGTGACCCTTTTCCTAACATTTCCCAAAAGTTGATAGAAAACTACGAATTTTGAATAATGCCCGTGTACCAAATTTCATTATTTTAGCTCAAACTGTTTTGCGTAATCTTGTCTACACACACAGACATTATTGTCAACCTTAGTGACCTCGGACCTTCAAAACGTATAAAAACATCAAAATCTGGACATCGAAAATTTTCTCTCTGACGAGATAGTAAAAATTGTGTGGTTAAATACCATAACAATTTTTAGAATCTATAATATTTTAACTAAAATATTTATTTTAATTTCTTTTTTATTAGCGAAACTTATATTTATCAAGTTTAATATAATATAATGTAATATTTTAGAAAGTTATTTTCATAAAGAAAATTTTATGGAAAAAGTAATTGACTTGAGATATTTCTATTAAAGAGGTAAGAAAGCGAAGAAAGGAAAATCATTAAAAACATCCATTAAAGAGCAAATCTATTAAACAGACTAAAATATATACATCCAAGATGACGTGATTTACGGTTAGTCGTAAATTCAATTTTTTCTGTTATGCTTTAACGTCATGTTTTCCACTCCATTTTATATGGATATGAATGAAAGTTATGTTTGACACCCTATGAATTTTTTTTTTCTTTTGAGGACAATTCTTAATGGACTATTTCACAGTAACCTGGATCTTTCCAGAAATGGTTAAAAACCTATAAAATAACAAAAACATCCCTATGTTGATGTATAGTATAAGCCTGAATGATAATTTTCTAAGAAACTAAGTCCATGCAATTCATAGTAATCCCTTGGTAGTCTGTTTTCCCTCTCAACCCTTCTAAATTATAGTCACTTTGTTTATTATATATATACATAAACATGGGTTTCACTTTTCCCCTAATCGAGGTTATATGATTATATTTAATTAGGATAATCTATGTCTATGGAATGTTTATAACTCGGGGCTGAACATATGTTCTAAATTATAATATGTAAATATGCTATAAAAGTTCTGTGCATCAAAAACAATGGGTAGTGGAGGTAATTGAATATAATTTTTATTTTATTATTATTATTATTATTTTTTTAAGATGTACATCATATATTTTCAAGTTCAGCAGGAATAAAAATATTTTTTGACAATTTTAATCCATAATCTCTAATATATACATTAATTAATTAAAGAAATTAATTTTTAATATCAATAAATGTCAATCATTTAAAATTAAATTGGTATTAAAAATTAATTTCTTTAATTTTAATTCACATATTAATGCTGTTGAGAAATGCGACTGGAGTTTTGTCGATCACTAGACTAATATACGAGTATAACATATACTAGGCCTGTTTAAAAGAAAATATGAATTTTGAATTTTCTCGCGTTGTGCACATTTCGATTATCGAATTTTTTTTTTTTTTGTTACAAATATTTCTCATATGTTGACATTATCAGCCATTTTGGATTAGTAGTTTGTTTTTGACAACTGAAAATGTTAGTTATTCGATTTTTTACTTAAAAAAAAATTGACCAAAGAATCTGTATTAAATTTTGCGTAAAAATGAAATAAAGTGCTCCAACGCACTTCAAATGTTGAGTGTGGCATTTGTTTCAAAAAAAATGTGGTAAAAAAAGTACGCGAAGTTTGCGTGAAGCAATACGGCTCAAACGATCAGAATTGTGGAAAAATAAATCATGGATTCTTCACCAGCTCACACATCATTGCTTGTTCATGATTTTTTGGTCAAAAACAACACCGTAATTATGCTTCAACCACCGTATTCACCAGATTTAGCTCCCTGTGACTTTGTCCTATTTCCAAAACTGAAAAATCCAAAGAAATAAAAGCGTTTTGCCACAATTGATGAGATAAAGTCGGAATCGAAAAGCGCATTTCAGAAGTACTTCGAAGATTGTAAGAAGTGTTGGCATAAGAGTGCTTTATATATCTGAGGGGAATTAATTTGAAGGGGCCAAAATGGATATTGATGAATAAATAAATACTTTTCGAAATATTTCAAATACACCTTTTCTTTTAAACAAACCTCGTATATATATATATATATATATATATATATATATAAAATTAAAATAAATAATTTAATTAATAAATTCATAGATTAAAATTTGTGAAAATTTGAAAAAAGTTGCTTAATATCTAATAAATTAGATTTTTTTTTCATAATAATTATTTGTGTTCAAAATCCAAGTAAAATGTAAAATATGAATGAAATAAAATATTTACAAGATATTTCATCAACAAATCTTTTTCTTTGTTATTTATTAACCGAAATAGATGTTCTTTTGATTTTTTTATAAAGATTGAGACACAAATTCATATATATATATATATTATATAATAAAAAAAATTCAAAGAACAAAGGCCATCATGTCTTCTATATAAAACATTTCTTGAATGCATTTCCTTTTGAATCACCTTCAAGTATGACTTCCTTGTATTTATTCTCATTCTATTTATTAATATTCTAAATTGATATTAAATATATATGTATATGTATATATTCTCATAATAAAACCCTGAAAGGGATGGGGTTCTATGGAATTCTATGAATTGGAATAAAATAATGGGTCACGGCGACAGGCTGGCTAAAAGTGTCGATAAAAAAGGGCCTGAAAGCATCAGGGGGCTCGGGTTAAATACTTAGAAATGTCTTTCCTGAAATGAAATCATCTGAATTCATAGAAATTGTGATTAAAACTCATGGTGAAAGAGAATATTGTCTTAACTGTTAATTTATTTCCAAAAATTACTGTTAAAATATTTACTACCTGTCTGGTAAGAGGATCTTGATTTAATTATTGATTCATTTTCTATTAAAAAAAAGATAAGAAAAAAAAAACAAAAGAAATACAAAGAAATTAATAGAATCTTTTAATTTTTATGATATATTTGTCCCTAAACGAATAAATTCTAAATTATATTATGAAATATATTATTTATTAAATTATTCTTTGAAATTTATAAAAGTATAATAATACATGATTTTTTTATTTAAAAAAAAAAAAGTTTAAAAAAGTTTAATAAAAAGTTATATTTAAAAAAAGATTAACTTATAAGTACTTGGAGAATTTTAAACAACTTATCAATAATTGATGAAAAAATAAAAGAAAATGCTTCCTGAATTTTTATTTTTTGTTACATTATGTTAAATTTTTAACTGACTAAAATATTTCAATTGTTCTAGGTACTGTGACAGAAAAATCTAGACGTCAGGGGGCGCTGTTTTCGGGCAATAGAAATTCAGTGAACATCGCCCCCATGGCGTTTACATTATCCTAGTTAAGAAGTTTCTAGGTTTTTATAATTATACATTAATTTCATATTGGAAAGGGTAAAAGGATGGATGGAGAGAAAGTTAAATAAAAAATACCCCATGAAAAAATTAAAAAGTATTAAGATAATAACAATTTTTATATCTTATCTTATTATACTAGCAGCAATTGTATATATATATATATATTTGTTTATTTTTGAAATTAATTTATTAATTAACCGCTCGATGGATTTTTTTGAAATTCACGCCATAGATGATTTTTACAAAGAAAAATTGATCTGAATTGGTTTCAGCCTCGGGAAATATCATCTTCATTAGTTTAAATTTATATGACCTCATTAATTTCCTTTTGTCATTCTTTTTTAATTGATATTGTATTAATATTTTTTATATTTAAAATATTATAAAATTTTTTATTTAATTTCGAAATAAAATTAAAAATATTGATTTTAATAATATTTTAGAATCAAATTACTTAATATATTTATTAATCTCTCACCAAAAAAAAATCTAAAATTTATTTGTCTTGCAAACATTGTAAGATATTATATTACTGTGTTTCTCCATCTTGAAAACATATTATACATATTATTTATGATATTTTAAAAACAATTTCTTTCTTTAATTAATATCCATTTAAAATGATAATTACAGAATATCTCATTCAAAATGTATTATTGAATAAATATTAAATAGAAATAGAAAAGCATAAATAAATAATTTTTTAATTCCTGTTCTTTTAAAATATTTGAAAATTTTTTATTTATTTTTTTTATTATTAGTTAATATTTATTTTATTAATTAGTTATTATACTTTTTAATTATTTTTTTGTTTAATTTTTTGTTAATTCTTATAAATTTTTATTAGTTAATATTATTATTTATTATTATTGAGGACCCTTCATTTTAATCAGATTGATGCGATAACATTTAATAATTGTAATAAATAATTAAAGATTATATATCAATAGGGTCGAGCGACAGCTCGCTGTGTTCCAGGAACTACTATATTATTATTCTAGAAGCAATAGTCCATAAAAAGTTGCCTATAGAATTAGAAATAATTAGAAATATATTCACCTTAAAAGAATCGAAAAGTTCTATAATATCAGCGGCTGTCCCAATATAGACTAAAAGTAACTGGGATAGTTGATCACGGGTTAATTCCCCTTTAGGAAGCATCCATCGTCCAATGATAAGAACTAGCATAAGAAGTTGTTCAATGACGGTAACCCAAGTAGAGGTGGTGACTGCACCCACTACATCTGGTCCAAGCCAAGGCGCTAGAGCTTCTGCTAATGCAGGACCACTTAATTCATTCAATTTGGTATCATTCCGTGAAGAAATTGTTGATGACAATCCTGTAGTGCCACCAAATCGTCGTTCCACCTGACAAAACAAAAATATAACAACAAATCCTGAAACTTTCATTATTTTCAATCTTAGATATTCTTTAATAATCAACTACATAAACGTTAGAAAAAATTAGTTTGATTTTATTATTCTTGATTGATTTAAACAAAAAAAAAATCAATAAATTACAAAATATATTGAGATTTATGTACGTAATTGGAAACGTAATTAAAGAGCGTGTTACAATTAGTCATTGATTTATTTCCTTATTGAAATATATATTATATTGTTCTTGTTTATTTTTTTATTCAATAATTTATTGAAGAATATAATTTACTGGAAACGATTCAGATATGCTTTCTAATAAATGATTAATAATTATTATATTAATTATGTTCTATGAATATTAAATAAATCAATACCTTATCAAGTTCGAGAAGCCATATTGCAGGGACAACCGAACTTAAATAGAGAAATACGGATGGGCAGAACCATTTCCATTCATGTGTCTCCTTCACTACCAAAGTGAAAATCCCCTCAAATCCAAGAAGCAAAATTGGGCATGTCAAATACCTAACAGAAACAAACACTTGATAAAACTACCAATTGTTTATGAAAAATTTAAAATATATATTAATTATAATAGTAAAATAAATTTTAAAATAACTTATTATTAACGAAATGATTTATTGAATTTAATTTGAATCAGTTAATATATATATGAAAATTATTTTAAAATTTTATATTCATTTATAAAATATTATATAATTAGAATAATCACATTTAAGAAGATAGATTAGTTGACTTTTTAATATTAATTTTATACTTTAATAGTTTAGTTAGTTTGTAGATCTAGCATTAAAATATTTTATATTGTGTCACCAAACAATATTTCAATTCATACTTCATCCAACTGAATTGTATTTTTCATGAATTTTTAAAAAAGTTTTTCTTTGTATTGAATCGCACGTTAGTGATTAGTAATCATTTTTATATGATTAAAATTAATAGTATTAACAATCTAAATTATTTATATAAATATGTAATCGAGCAATTGGTAATCGAGATCGAATACAAACTTTATTTTAAAAAATTTTAAAAATACTTTTAGTATGTATTAAATTTTAATTAAATCAATTAATTAATTAATTAACTCTTTACCTATACAATGTACTTAATTATTTGAATATTGTATTTTCTGTTAAACTACTTAAAAAATCTATGAAACTATTTCATAAGATCAGTATTTAAAAAAAATAAAATATATATATAATTTTAATATTGTTTTCTAATAATAGTAAATTGTAGAATTAGTTAAATTTTTTAAAATAATTTAACTATTTCTTTTTCTAGTTCTATATCTTTATTTTCAAGTTTAATATGTGATTTTTTTTTTATTATCATAAAATATTTTTATATTATCATTATTTTATCTATTCCTCTGAAATTTTCATTTAATCACTTCTAGGATCATATCTTTCCAAGTTTTATTTATAACTAACTATGTATCAATCACTAATAATAATTTTAAATTAATCATGATAATTTATATTTTAAATAAAAAATCAATTAATTTTTTTACTATTTAGCTAGAGATAGTATTGCAATCACGAAAATTTTCGATGTCGAGATTGTGATGTTTTTATACGTTTTCAAGATCCCTGAGACATTTTCAATAGGGGAGAGAAAAATGTCTGTCTCTCTCTGTGTGTGTGTGTGTGTATGAAGACAAAGAAGAGTCAAACACGCGCTGGTGTAATAAATATTATTCATTAATTTTAATTTTTAAATTAATTAAATTTAATTTAAATATAACATATGTTATTTAATCCAATTCAAATTGCGAGATAGTCGAGTGGAGACACTCCAGATTTTTTAGTTAAATAGTATCCATTCTTCTAAAGGCATGGATGAGACCACCGGAATGATTCTCTTGTATGAATCGTTATTATATACAAATGATATTCTATTTATTTTTAATATTAAGAAAAATACATTTATATAATAATATTTATGAACAATGGTACATATCTACTTTTCTAATTACATTATTTTTTTTGTTTTCAATAAATAATAGTAGGTCTGTTCAATAAGTTAGCGGAGCGACAGGGACATCCAAAAATTGCATCAATACCGGAAACCATCGGAAAAATACAAAATATGGTATTGGAAGACTGACTGAAAGAGATTTAACAGAGGCTTTAGGCATTTCATTGGGCACAGTGAGCAATATTTTGAGTGTTAATTTGCGCGTTACGTTCCGCTAACTTATTATTAATTATTAATTTCTAGCACAATCGAAAAATTTTAAAAATTCGAAAAGTGAAGGGCTACCAGGTTATCCAGGGTGATAAACTAGAAATACAACAATTTCTTATCAGAAAATTAAAACTAGATTTTTCCATCCAGGAATTTAAAAAAAATATGATATAATAATAAAATAAAAATTTAAAACCTCTTCCTAAAATTAATAAATACTAACTAATCATTTTTCATTTCCATTTTTAGATAAATAGAAGTATTTATATATATATATATATATAACCTTGCAAATCACGCGCCAGCACGTGACGAGGTGCTATCAACAAAGAACCAAACACGCGCTGGTTTAACATATATTTATTAATTTTAATTTATAATTAATTAAATTTAATTTAAATATAATATATGTTAATTAATCCCATTCAAATTTGCGAGATAGTCGAGTGGAGACATTCCAGATTTTTTTTTTTTATTTGAAAAATAAAATTATTTGAAATCAATGAATTTAATTCATGTTCATTAATTGACCTAGCGATTTGGTTTGTATTGATCGTCTTAAATGAGATTGGAAAGGGACGTGAATTGAAAATAACTTCAATCATTAAGCCAGTGTTTTCCAACCTGTGGGGCCCGAATGTATTAGAACCAATTTTTTTTCTAAAATCTATAATAATAATAATATCCAATATGGTTCTATAAAAAAAAAAAAAAAAAAAAAGTAAAATGTTTTGGCGATAATGTTTTTGAACATTTTCGATTTTTTTCCAATTTTTTCAATATGGTTACTATATTGTGTGGGTATTTATGAAATTAGATTATTACAAAAATTAAGAATTTTTTTTTAATAAAGGGGGGCGCCGGTTCAGAAAGGTTGGAAACCACTGCATTAAGCTCTCTTATTTATATTGTGGTCAGAAAACACCAAACAACCAAGTGATGCTTAATTCAATTCATCTCTGAAAAGATCATCAACTCAAATCATTTCTGGAATTAAATTAGTCATGATGTAAAAATATTATCAAAGAGATAAAATATTATATGATTGTATAGTTAATAAATCATTTGTAAAAATATCGGATGATATATATATATATATATATATGTATATTACGGGGATTGTGTAACGGAGAATTGATGACCTAGAGAGATTAGTTAGTGAACCAAATAATAATCTCATGATATCCTTTAAATGCGAATAATATAAATTATATTTATTTCTATCATACATTTATAAAAATGAAGACATGAATAGAGATAGCATATTATTTATTACACAAAAAGAATGAGTTTCATAAGCATCTCTTGCAATGGCTTAGCTATATTTCATAAAAATTCATACTAATTATTAATAATTTTTATATTCATATATTAAAATTAATAAAATATTTTATTATTTCCTTTACTAATGTTTATTGTAAATCAAAGAAAAATTATATAATTGATCAAAAATTGACATTTTTTTTAAATTGTACAGTTAACGATTAAAATTGTTTCTTGAATTATTTTAATAAAATCACTTCAGAATTAAAATTCCAATCGTGTAACCAAAGCAAAACCGTGCAAATAATAATAAATAGGTAAGTAATTCTCGATTTTCTAATTTATTTGCTCATGTATTAAATTTAAAAATTAAAGAAAATATTGTTTATGAACTTAATTCAATTTCCTTTCTTATTATTAATTAAAGCATTTATTTATATATTATAATTATTATCTTATCTTATTTTATTATACTAGCAAAAATTGTATGTATATATATGTATGTATATATATATATATATTTGTATTTTTGAAATATTAAACCGCTCTAAGGATTTTTTTGAAATTAACAACATAGAAAATATTTTAAAGAAAAATCGATCTGTATTGGTTTCAGCCTCGGAATTTTTTCTTAATTTAATATAAAACTTTTAATAATAAAAAATCGCACCGGGCAACGCCGGAGAGTGCTTCCTTAAATAAAAAATATTATGAATAAAATAAAATTATAAATATTTATTTTAATAATATTTTGTAAATCAAATCAAAATATATATTATGTTATATCCACAGGCCATACTTTTCTGTCTTTCAGTGCATTAATACATACGTTTAAGGGCTGTATGTTTTATGACTATTTTTGTTTTAATTTATGTTCTTTTAAATTATTTGAAATTGTTTCATATATTTTGTCGTTTATTTATTTTAACTAATAATTTTAATCTTAAATATTTATAATTCATAAGGAATAATTTTTTTAAAGTACCGAACTGCGGCTCGGTGAACAAGGTACTATTATATTATTATAATTATTTTTTTAATATATTTAATATGTTTTGATAAAGTTGTTCCATTAATAGAAAATAATGAACCATGTCATTTATGAATATCATTCACACAGTATTTATAATATATATATTTAAAAGTTAACAAGTTTATTAACTGTAAAAGTATTTAAAAAAAAACACCTTAAAATTACAGAGTATGTAGTAGTAACTAATATCATATGTTATCAAGCGATGTCATATTTATATTCATAAATTAATGAGTGTGGCCTTGTCTTTAGAAGAACTAAACAAATATCTTACTAAACATATATTAAAAATTATTTAAATATTCATTAAAAATTTCCTTAATAAAACAACTAAAGAAATTTTAAAAAATATATGATTAGTTGACTTTCATGTAGATAAAATTAAATTTTTATCGAATCTTCGTGCCCTGTTTTTAATGTTAAAACTACATCCTTACAAAATAAATTATTATTTGTTTTAAAATATTTCATTGTTTTTTTTTATATTAAATTTAAAAAATATGCAGCGAAAATAGTCGGGCCGAGCAATAAACTCCAAAAAAAAAAAAAAAAAAAAAAATAAGACGAGAAAATACTGGTTCAGAGCGCGTGTTTGGAACACATCTTTTGAAGAAATATATACGTCTAGGGCAGGGACTCTAATTGACCTTTGTATAGGGTTGATAAAATCTAAAAGAGGCTATTGGAGGTCGATAACGAAATTTCCTCTTTCAATTAATATAAAAAAATCTGGAGTGTCTTCACTGGACTATCTCGCAAAATTTTAATTTGATTAATTAACATATATTATTCTTAAATTAAATTAAATTATAAATTAAGTATAATTTAATTGGATTGATTAATTAAAAAAACTTTTACCTTCATTTTTAAGTCAAAATTTAAAAATTTAAAAATTTAATACACACACACACACGCACAGAGACATTTTTCTCAACCTTAGTGAAAATGACTCAGGGACCTTCAAAACATATAAAAACATCAAAATCTCGACATAGAAAATTTTTGTGATCGCATTACTATCTCTGGAGAGATAGTTAAAAGTAAAGAATTTCTTTACGAAATAAAAACTAAATAAAAAAAGTAATTTCAAACAATTAGTGAGGGATGCTATTAGTCCCCATAGTAGTAGTATATATTTAAGATTTATTAATTACACACTTATATTAATCATTCATATTTTAACGAATTTGTTTAAGTAATTTCCAATTAGAATTTTTATTTTAAATTTTCCTTTCGAAATAAATTATCATTTAACTTAAACTACTTAAATTAAATTTAAATTATATTTTGATTAAGTTTTATGTAAATAAAACCAATACAAAGTGCATGATTCGTGGAGATATGTAAAAAATCTCATGTGAAATTTGGTGTGAAAATAACCCTTCCCTTCCTATCGTCGATTAATACAACCACTTCCGGTTTCCGGATATACACTACACCAAAAGTTGATCAATTCATCATACTCATGCATTAAGTAAATACACCAAATTTCATCAAAATCCGTTGAGCCGTTCAAGCTGTACACATCTATACGGACACATAGCGGACGGACGGACGGACAGACATCATGCTAAAAATACATTTTTCTGAAAATGCATGATTCGTGGAGATATGTAAAAAATCTCCACATGTGAAATTTGGTGTGAAAACAATACCTCCCTTACTATCGTCAGTCGGTAATAAAAACATCAGCATTATACGTCACATTAATTTTTTCAGTTAGGAATGCCTATTGACCATTTATGAAATTAATATAATTTATAAAATTTTATGAATTGTAAATATTTTTCAATAATATTAGCTTTACTAGTATTACTTCTAATGTAATAAAAATGTTTACTTTTGTCATACAATTTTTAAAAATAAACTAAAAAATTCTCATAGTTTAACTTTATTAATATACTTATAAAATCTTATATCAAAAATAAGGGGTCTACTAAAGGAGAAAAAAATTAATATTTTGGCTATTGATCATGATTTTATTATATTTCATTTAATCTCTTTGTAAATCAAAGAAATTACAATAAAAAATATTAAAATAACGCATATGATCTTTTTAAAAGAATAAATTCGGTCAAGAAATATTGTTCCTTTCAAATTTTACCCACAAAAAGATACCGCCTCTTATAAATAAAATCATTTATGTACATTTAGAATATTATTTATCTATTTATTTATTCATTTCTGTATCTATGGCAAACATTATCTTGAAGTGCATTTGAGATAATTTTAAAATGCAGACATTTAAATATAAATATTCTATAAAATAAAAACTACTATTCATAAAATTAAATAAATATTATTATTAATATTAAATAATAATTTGATACCTAACAATATTGTTCGCATGAGAACTAAAAATCATATTAGTATAACGTTATCATTTAAATTTTTTGTGAAACTATTAAATGTCTCTTATAGATATATTTTAAAAATTCCTATAATAACTACTCGATCTTGTTTTAATTTTTCGTTAAAATTTGATTTCTCTTTGGGTTAGAAATTTACTGAAATCTACCTTTATTCCTAATCTTTCTAACTAATAAATAAATAAATAATGAATTGAATAAAAAATAAAATGAAAATTAATTAAAGAACTTTCATATAATTCAATTATATTGTTAATATAATTTAGTTATATAAATATCAATGATCCTAATTGGCAATCGAGTCCGAATGAAAACTTTATTTTCAAAACTTAAAAAACATTTTTCATGTTAAATACTTGAAATAACCTACCTGGAATAAATGTATATAAATTAAATATTAATTAAATCATTTAATAAAAAATTTATATAATAATAGTTTTTTTTTATCAGACTGGGATTAAAAAAATCAATTCTTGATAAATAATTTTTTTTAGAATCGAGAGATTGTTTGAATTGAATTACCAGTAGAGTGGATCTGCCTTGGCCTGCACCACTTGCCAAATAGCTAATCCTCCATGGGCGGCAAACACCAAACGGGTGAGGACTGCTTTGATCACTGCCATTTCGTCAACTACAATCTGAACTCGCCAAAAGTCAACCTATCTATTCCATTAAAATCCGAAAGGGATCAATCATCCAACCTGTCTATTTATCCCCATTTTTAATGGACATCTCTCCCGTCCTTTTATTTGTGGTTTTTCAACGACGATCGCTCAGTCACCCAACACATTAAGGTCATTTATATACGAAATTACAATAAAAATATTACCTAGATAAATAAAAAAAAAATATTATACAACCGCCCATCACACAACTTTCACTTACATTAAAGTACAATACATTCCTATTAGAAATTTTAATTAAAATATTTTAATTTAAAAATTATTAAATCTGAAAATATATAAATATAGATAATTGTATATATATCGTATATATATATATATATATATATATATATTCTTTTAGTTCTCAATTATCTATAAAAATTACAAAATATTTTTTATTTTTTTAGAAGTAATCAACGAGAAAATAATTAAATCTTCTATCTATCTAGTTTTCAGATTTTCCGAAACTCGACAGTTCCTGGCCTCAGTAACTATATTTCTACAACTTGAACCAATTCCATCCAAATCCTAATCTCTCCAAATTCCCTTATATTGTCTGGTCGATTTGTCCTTGGTTTACCAGTTAACAAATTTTTTATTAACTCATGTTCTGACTCAATTTTTTGTTACATAATTAATTTCTCTACATTATATATATATATATATATAATAATATAAGTAATTATATAAGGTATAATAAAAAATAAATATAAATTGTGTTGTGCCATTTCGATTAATTTATATTCGTTAATATCACACAATTTTAAATTAAATTCAATCCCTAGAATTAATAATAGTAATAATAATTTCCTTCTTGGGAATATTAATTTATAGACTAGAATTTCTGATTAATTAACTTAAAAATACATTTATGAAAACCCTTTATAATTTGTCTCTATTCCAGACTAATCAATTGGAATTGTAATTTTAATTTTTTCGAATTAATTTAAATATATCACAATTTTCAAATGAAAATTTATATTTTATTTATAAAAAAAATTACCTATAAAAACCTCAGCTTTAATATTATTTTTCAATAAACTATTAAAAAAGAAATTATTGAAAATAATTGGTGAATGAATAAAAATGAATTTAGCGCCTTGAATTTTGCAACCCACATGACAGGTCCTTAAAAATGTATAGCTTTTTTCTTTCTCTTTTATATATTATATGTATGACTATATTTTTGTTAGTAAATAGTAGATTAATGATTTAATTCAATTAATGTTAAATCGTATTTAAAATGCAGAGACAAAAATAAATAATTCTTTTTAATTGAATTAGAAAGTCATTTTTGTTTCCAATAAAACAGTAAAAGGATTAATTTTATTGATATATTATATCGACTTAAAAATTTTTCTAGAATATTGAAATTGATTATATTGAATTTAACCTTATATCCGTCATTCCTTATATATATTAGTAAATTTTTAGAAATTTTTATAACGTTAAAAATCAACAGAAGAGCAATGGCCGATAAATCTTTTGAGATTTTTCTATGGAATAGTAAAAAGAATACTTATTTACTTTAATCAATTACTTATCAAATAAATTGAGTAATAAAATTATTTGTAAATAAAATTTTATCTTTCTCTCTTTCTATCTTCTTCTGCCTAAATTAAAATATAATTTCATTTTTGTTTTGTAAATTAATTTGAATCTATGATATGATAAATCGTCTCATTAAAATTGTTATTTATTAATTAAAAGAAATTAATTGACAAAAAAAAAATACTTTTGAATAAATTAAATGTAAAAATTGTAAAATATGCCAGTATGATTAGTTTTTCTTATTTAAATTTTTATATAAATATAAATAAACCAAGAGATAATATATATAAAGTTATTCAAACATATTATTAAATTGTATAATTTAACTTTCATTTTTACCGACCGACGATAGTAAGGGAGGTATTGTTTTCACACCAAATTTCACATGTGGAGATTTTTACATATCTCCACGAATCATGCATTTTCTTAACAGAAAAAAGTATTTTTAGCATGATGTCTGTCCGTCCGTCCGTCCGTCCGTATAGATGTGTACAGCCTGAACGGCTCAACCGATTTTGATGAAATTTGGTATATCTACTTAATGCATCAGTGGGATGAATTGATCAACTTTTGGTGCAAATCCGGAAACCCGAAGTGGTAGTATTAGCGATCGACGATAGGAAGGGAAGGGTTATTTTCGCACCAAATTTCACATAAGGAGATTTTTTACATATCACCACAAAACATGCACTTTGTATTGGTTTTATCCTCGAGAAAAATTATATTTATTAGTTTTTTCTTGATTTAAAATTATATGACGTCATTCAGCCATTCATGACGTCACAGCCTGGTCTTACATATATATTATAAATAAAATTAAAAATATTTATGTTATATCCATATCTGTTTTTTATTACATTAATAGATATATTAAAATTATTTGAAATTGTTTCTGTAGCTGGAAATTAATTTACTTCAAACCGTCGGTCGGTTCGGACCTGGCCACAGGTCAACTTATTTAAATTTAATTTATTTCAAATATATTTATTGGATTTGTATGAAATTTTATGAGTTTACATATGGTTTATAATTATATAATTCAGCAGGAAAATTGAAAAGTTACATGTTATAGAATGGCGAGTAAATTGTATAATGAGATAAATTATGATTAATTAAAGTGATTAAATCTAGGATGGAAAGTTGAAACTTCTTCAAGTCTCTAGCATGAAAATAATCTTTAATAAAATACAATTATTCTTACTTATAAACTTCTCGTTAATATGTTTTAAATTTAAGGGTATTATATATCTTACCTTTTAATTATACATAATCTTCTAATGAAATAATAATAGCTGAAATGATATAATTAATTTTATGAAAAATGAATGAAATTAAATTTATTAAATAAAAATGGAAGGTAAAAATTTTTGAATTTTTGAATGGTGGTCTTTGAAACTAGGGATACCATATTTAATTCCCTTTTAGGCATTATTTTTGATATATAATAACAAATATCATATCCAACTTTTTTGTACCTGGGAGATATTATTGGAATTTAATATTAATTTAATGTAATATATAATCTAATATGTAATATATTTTGTACAGGGATATATATTGGAAGAAGACACCATGTTTTGATGCACCATGTATATTTACATAGCTGACGTTCAGAAAAAATGTAAATTATATCGTTTTTATGTTTAAGTAATATTTAAAAAGTTTATTAGTTTATAAATTTATATTAATATTAATTATTATTAATCTATAAAATAATATATTTTCCTCAAGAATTTATTAAATACATTTATTTTTTATTGGGATACCTGTTCAACAGTATTGCTCTTAAATAAAGAAAAAATGATTTTTCTAATTTTTACTTATAATTAAAAATTCAAATAGAACGAGATAAATTTATGGGTTAAGATTTTAGACATAAATAATAGTGTATTATTGACATAAGTTCAAGGGTTTGAACCTTGCTTTGTTAATTAAATTAATATTAATTAAAATAATTAATGTACTTAAATGTAAAGAAAAAATATATTTATTCTTATTCATTTATTTTATATTATATATGTATATGTTATGAGAAGTTATTTCCGGATTATTTTGATTCAATGTTATGATTTTGGTTTGAAAGGGTGGGTAATCTTTTATTTACTCAAGAATCTTCGGTACTATCACTGACACTGAAACACGTCTTGGCTCGTACGATAGCACGAAGCAGAAACATTGAGACTCAAATCTCGCAATAAAACGTGAAAATAACCCGAAATTAACTTCTCATAATATACATATATATATATATATAACAATGATCTTGTATAATCATTTTTAAGTAGTCATTAAAAAATTATATATTAAATTTATTTAATTAATACTCGCTTTAGAAATAATTTATATTGTTCTAAAATAATAATAGAAATTATTTATTTTTATTTATAAAATGACAAGAGAAAAACAAAAATGATGTAGTAGTATTAAATACAGGTTGTTAAACTTTTCCATTATAAAAGTCATAATTAAAAATGATATATTAAAATTAGTTCAACAACAGGAATGTAAATATATTAAAAAATAAAAATTTGTTTTGTTTTATCTTGCTAGTCTCCGAGAATGGTATAATAACATTTGTTTTATCTAATTACGTTTTCATATTATTTAAATTTATTTAAATCATTATAATGCAATTTTCATGGCGCCAACGAGTGAAATGGTGAATGTTTCTGTGATAATTAACAACGTCAATTAAATTTAACATTTTATTTGTCGCATAAATTTATTCGAATGACGGGTACGATAGTGATAAAACATGCACTGATAAATAATTAAAATGGGATTGTGATCTTAACATAGATACCATAGAAAATTAATGATTAATTCACCAAGTGGGAGGAAGCTAAAGTAGTGATGCTCGTTTTTATAGGTAAATTAAAAAGAGTGTATTTTTTGGTTTTATCAATATAAAAATAAATAAATTGATATACATAGATAAGCTTATATTTTTTTAATATGAAACAAAATTAAGATGGTGTATTAAACGGATGGAGGTGGGGGGAAGGCTATCAACAGTTTCAGGAGTGTTACAAAGATGATCAGAAAACATTTGAGAAAATCAATCGAATATTAATAAAAAAGTAAAAATATGAGCTGTGGCCAGGCACAGAACCAACCGAATATTTGAAATATTTCAAACAACATTAGATATATTTAGATAAAGTATAAAAAAAATATTTTTAAAACTTGAATTAAAATGACTAAATTATATTATTTTAGTTTTTATTTTTAGTTTAATTAATCAATCATTTATCACTACTGTATTTTAAGTGAAATACTTTCTGACAATGAATATAAAATTAATACTTTGTATGGTATAATAACACTACCACTTCCGGTTTCCGGATATACACGAAAAGATAATGAATTCATGCTACTGATGCATTAATTAAATAAACCAAATTTTATCAAAATATCTTGAACTGTTCAACACGTCTATACGTACACCCAATGGACAGACGGAAAGACGTCATGCTAAAATTACTTTTTTCTGTTAACAAAATGCATGATTCGTGGAGATATTTGTTTTTTTGGTAAAAATCTCTACATGTGAAATTTGGAATGAAAAAATACCTTCCTTTCCTATCGTCGGTCTGTAAATACAAAAAAAATAATTAAAAAAAAATTATAAATATTATTTTAGTTTTTAATCCATTAAGAAATTAATTATTAATTTATTTTATTTTTTTGAAAAAAAAAAATTATATTTTATTTTTATAGAGTGTGGGGGGGGGAAATATGTGTGTATTTAAAACGATGACAATTTAGTCATAATTTGAAATACATTTTAAACATAATTGATAAAATAAAAAATAAAATAAAATAATTTCAAATGATGTGTAAAAAAATGCTTTTTCAGATGAATATGAATTTTTTTTTTGAGAAAAATTTTTAAATCTATTTAATAGAAAATAATAATTTATTTTTGAATATTCTTTGAAATAATTAAAAACATTTAGCGGGAAATTTAGTTATTACATTATTCTACTTATTCACAAATGTATACATCCTAATTTCTCTCTTATGATTAATTTTTATTTTTATCATATAAATTTTTAGAAGAAGATTTTGTTCATTTTTAAATATATATATATATATATATATATATATTTCTTATATTTTGTAGTATTTTAAATTTATTTAAGAGTAATTATAATTTATTATAATGTATGTTAATTTTTCTGACTAAACTTTATTTTCTTATACTTTCTCGAAATTGTAAAGTGGAATTGCTTATTGGGATAAATCAGTGGTATCAACGCAGTGAAAATTATGATTAATACAAAATGAATGGGTGTTTTTCTTAGACAATAGTTAGAATTTCATTCAAGTGAAATGAATGAAATTTAAACTTATTTGTAATGAACCGATTCATCTTGGACTGACGTAAGAGATTTTCTAATGAAAATAACTGTATTAGGTATGTGTCTCCTTCTATGCTATATATATATATACCTTCTAATCAAAATTATATTTCAATTTTATTCTAATAAACCAAATTTTAATCAAATTGAACCTTTAAAAAAATCTATACAAATACTATCACTTGCTGTTGTATGGAATTAGTCAAATTTTATATTTGTGTTACTTTTATATCATAATAAGAATCTTAATTTAAACTGAAATTGTGAATGAGATTTAAAATTAATTTACAATTTTAATTATTATCTTATTCATTGGAGGAAGTTCAGTCTTCCGAAAACGTCTTGTTTAAATTTATTGAATAAAATTTAAAAAAAATCTGGAGTGTCCCCACTTGACTATCCCACAAATTTGAATTGGATTAATTAACATATATTATATTTAAATTAAATTTAATTAATTATAAATTAAAATTGTACGGTCACTTTAGAGGAAAATAAGCTGGAGTGTCTCCACTCGACTATCTCGCAATTTGAATTGGACATATATTATATTTAAATTAAATTTAATTAAATAAATTATAAATTAAAATTAATAAATAATATTTATTAAACCAGCGCATGTTTTGGTTCTTTGTTGATGGCACCACGTCATGTGTTGACGCGTGATTTGCAGTGTAAAAAAAATAATTCCGGTACTTTCAGCAATTCAATCAAGCTGAAATTCTATATATAGCAGTTTTATACAATTTTTAATTATGTGAAAAACTATCAAACTTATATCTTTATTTTTACGGTTACTTTAGAATAAAAAAAAAATCAAAACGTTGTAGGTAATGACCCTCTTCCGGTTGAGCTACATTTCTCAAAAGTTGATAGAAAACTACAAATTTTGAGTAATGCTCGAGTACCAAATTTCATTATTCTAGCTCAAACCTTTTTTGCGTAATCTTGTCTTCATACACACAAACACACATACCTTTTTCTCAACCTGTTATAGAAAAATTTAAATTTTATTATTTGAAGAAAATCTACAAGCTGAATTCAACTAACAGGTGGACTAAGTTGAAAACTCGAGAAATTTATTTAAATTAAACATATAGAGAGAGCAACTAGTTAGAATGAAAATCTATTATAAAAAAATAATCAAAGGAAATTTTTTTTTAATATTATATAAAGAAATAATTTTGTACTATTCAATGAGGATACTTTAATTTAATAAATTATTTAACAAATACTTTTGTCTTTTAATTTAAGTATAATTTTTTAGAAGGCTATTATTAGGATTCATCATGTACTCCCGTTATATTAAAAAATATCAAAACCAAAATATAAGCTGAATTATTTATACTTTAATTTTTAACGTTGTTAATAGGAAATGTATAAAAAATAAATTCTGAAAATTAGTAGCTTAAGGGTTAAAAGATGGATGGATGGATGAAAATAGTTTTTAAAGAAAAACAATATTGAAAAAAATGATAAATTTAGTGTCAAAGATTGATTTATTTATACTTTCTTTTACGTATAGATACGCACGACCGAAAGTAAACGATTGGGCAACACCCAAAAAATACAAATAAGATTTTTCTCTTGAATAAACAAAAACGTTTGTTTTTTAGATATTTGGCTTTCTTTTTATGTTTTTAGGTTGAATTTGAATTGAAATAGGGCTGGCTTGGGAGAGAAAACTACTTTTGAGATTTTGGATTTCCTGGTAAAACAGCTGCAAAAATAATTGTTAGGGACCTACCGCTCGGGCATTTTGACAAATCAAATACCTGTCAATCATTAAGTCAAACAATGTTAATTGTTATAAATGTTAATAGAATTCCTTAAATTTATGTTTTCATTGAAAATATCCAAGAATTTATATAGAAGATTTTTATCATGAAATTCAGAATTATTTCTAGATTTAAAATTTTATCAATAAATTGCATCAATTTCAGAAAAATAATAAAGTAATATCAAAAAAAAGTTATGCGAACATTCTTATTTCATTAAATATAAAATTTTCAAAATTGTATATTTCGGGTTGTATTATATGAGGCGTGGTTTATGACTTTGGGAGACGAGAATAGATTCGAGATATTTGAAAATACTACATTTATGGTAAGAACAAAGATGAAATCAATAGACAAATGATTATTCTTCAAGCATATTCAAACGTAGTTACAGTATTAAAATCAAGAATAAGTGCGGTGGTTAGAATAGGTGAGGAAAGAGGTGAGAATTAGAGAGGTATGGGAACCAATTGGTAAACTAATTAGTTGGTAGACAATATAAGGAAAGACTTGGAGGGAATTTAGGTAAGATTAGGTATTGTTGGATGTGGTAATTTAATAATTTAATAAATTTATAAAGATAAGAAGTTAAAAAATTATAAATGGGTAAAAATCCCCATGCGCGATAAAATAAAAATAAAAATTTAATAATTAATATATATATATATATTTCAGTAAAAAAAAAAAAATAATATAAGTTTATAAAAGTTAGAGATTAACATTAAATATTATATTATATATAAATAAATATATATAATTGTTTCTACATAAGTATATAGTTATTTACTAAATTAACATTTCAAAAAAAAACAAAAAAAAAATATAAATTTTAGGAATAGGTTGAGGTTAAAAAAAAAACAAAAATTTCTCCGAATTCGATTAAATGTGTCCTTTTTACGAATATTTAGAAACTAGGCCCAGAGGGACTGTCGAAAGGGATTCTGAAAATTGAACAATTTTGTCTTTTCATATACTAAAGAAATTTTTTTCTTTACTTTCATCAGGAAGAAATTCTTTTAATATTTATTCCCATTTGTAAACATGTATACACATATATATAAATATAATAGAATATATACAGTAGAGATTATTTTTAGGAAATCCGTTTTTGATAAATTTAATCTTATTATTTGTTTTTAAAAAAAAAAATAAACAGGAACAAATTATTTTGAAAATATTAATGTGTCTTGAGTTGCTATCTGAATAGACAATGTATTTTTTGTTTTTTGAAGGAAAGTAAATATAATTTAAAAATAAATAGTATCAAATTATAATCTATTTTCGGATATATACTATATATTGTAAATTTGTCTATATATTATTTAAATATAGATAAAGAGTATTTTTGATTAAAAAGCGTGAATATTAAAAAGTTTTTTTTATTAATTTATTTTCAAGTTTTTAGTTTTTTAGTTTTATTAACTTCACATTTCTTTCACACTTCTGTTTGTCTGTAATGTTCAAAATTTGTAAGTGGATTTTAACCCACAAATTTTAAAAATCCGTAATTTTTAAAAATTCAAAATATTTTTTTGATTATTGCAGTGTCGTCGACTTTCAATATACGTTTGAATTTTGAGCGAAGTACAAGTGTGTTAAAGTCCTATTACAAATTTTGAACATTACAGACAGTCAGAAAATTGAAGTTAATAAAAAGCGTATAAAAAATAAATCATTCTATATTCATATATAATATGTCAAATAAATTATTAGACCTTTTGTTATAATTTATTTGTTTATTGATAATTTACTTGGACAAGATAGGCTTGAACATATTTTATCCCCTCCCCCGCTATTTTATGAATCATTATTTAATAATATATAATTTACCTTATTATCGATATCCACAAATATAAATTATAATTTTAAAAATTGATTATAATTACTTTATAATAAGTAAGTATATTTCAATTATGTAAATAGATAATTAAATAATTAAAATTAAAAGTGAAAATTAAAAAAAAAAAAACAATTAAAATTTTGCAAAAAGTCTAAATTCCTAAAAGAAAATGATTGAATGTTCCAAAGTGATCCGAAAGATTTCATATACACTCCATGAATTTGTTCTTTCTTTTTTAAGTCGATTGGTGAAAAAGAAAGAAAAATGTTAGGGTCCTTTTTAATCATCCAAAAAGGTACAGATGTTTCCTGTTTTTTTATTTTTTAATTCAGGACTTTTACCGCCCTGATACAAACGTGTTTCAACCGAACGGAAGTATTCTGTTCCTGTTTCATCCTGACTACATATTTTTTTTATATTATTTTATATTATTTTACGAGATATTTAATATATATATATTAATTTTAATTCTTCTCATTAATTATAATAAGAATGAAATTAAAAATTATTTTTTAATTCATTATTTGCATTAATTTTATTTTATAAATTATTGGATTATTGGAAAACAGTGTTGCAAGATTTATTTTTTAGATAATAAAGAGTTACTGGTAAATATATATATATATATATATATATATAGGTATATATATATATATATATATATATATATATAGGTATATATATACCTAGAAGTGCATGAACAAGCAATAAAAGGGGTTTTTTTTGTTTAGGAATTCAAGAGAGAAAGAGAAAGGAAGGGGGAAAAAGAAAATTAGGAGGATAGAAAAAAACGGATTTAATGCAGAAATTCCATTCTCGTATTTCAGAAGATAAATCTAACTTATTTAATCGAATTTAATGAGAAAATTGAGATTAGAATATTGTTAATTAATTGGATCTATTAATAGTGCATGTTACTTAAAAAAATTTAGGGAAAATTTCTTTGATATTATTTTGGAATAAGTTTGTGATATATAAATATATATATATATGTTTCTTATGAATTGTCTAATTTTATTTATTTTTTTATTTTTTGTATTTTTATTTTTTTTTTTGATAGAAATACCTTTGTCTATTTTTCAACTGATGCAATGAGTTTTAATTTTAGGTGGATTCAACACTTGTTGAACATTCTTGTATTTGTGAGTGAGGGAGATAGACAAAAGAGGATTAGAGTGAATGAAAGAGAGAGAGACAGAGAGAAAGAGAGTGAGAGAGAAGGAGAGGTGTGTGTGTGTGTGTGTGAATGTGTTTTAGAGAACGTCCCCTTCCATGCGCAGTCGGGGTTTCTTGGAACAGGAGTTCGAACCCGAAGCGAACGCACGCGGAGGGCTTCTCGGGATCCAATTGCCCCTCCAGCGTCTGTCCGCTCCCCTCCCCCTCAGCCCGCCCCCTGGGCCAAGTCGTCGTTGTCGAGTTGCCTGGCCGCCGCATTCAGTTCAGTGTCAGTAGTGCACCCAGCAAGCACATTTAGTACAATCAAAAATTACACACGCGCACGCTTTTTTTTTTTTAAACCATTAATTGTACCTGAAAACAATTCGTTCCTCCCATTCCGTGGTGAACCATTTTTGGTGTAATTGTGTGTTCTCTTATATAATAAAATAAAATGTTTGTGATATTAGTGAATTATATGAAAAGTCCTACATTTCTCGAAACCTAAAACAAGTGGAAACCTTAATTTCTAGGTAAATATCAATCACCTCGCATATCTATTAATAATGTTAATTTTTTTTTTAAATTACTATTAAAAAAATTAATTTAATATTTATATAAGTTAGTATAATAAGACATTTTATCTCAAATTCATTGACAGATCATATATTTATTTATTTTAAATATATATATAATTAATATTTAATATTAATTTAATATTATAATCAAATATCGAAATTTATTTTAAATTCCCCCCGTAAATTTATATTTTTCTGATTTATTTTTTAATACTATATTTAAATTTTCAAATAATTCAATTATTATTTTTAAATTTATTTAATGATATTCAATAGTATATATAAATGTAAAGATATTATTACAAATCTTTTTAATTTAACATTTTTATAAAGGTTGTGAGTTGTTTAATTTGAAAGGATGAATTGTGTATTCTTTGGTTGAGTTTTGTATTGGGCATGAAAAGGAATGCAGCCTATAAATTTAGCCAGGGATTCACTGGTGGGCTGCACCCACTCGTAGTCTTCCATTGGAATTGGCCTTTCTCTTCTTAAATCTGACGTCATGCAGCAGCTGGTCTGATCAAATTAAAAATAATAATAAATCACAACAGATTTTTTTCCTTTTCATTCTCATATACTCGTAAGAATAAATTAAATAACTTTTTAAGGAAATCAAATTAAATTTCAAATACAATATTAATTATTTCTCCCTATTTCTTATATTTATGTTCTTTTTCCTGTGTTTCTTCTTCCTTCTCAAAAATTTATTCATTTCTTATTATGATGTATATTCATATACTTACTGATAAATTACTTATCTCTTTCTCGATAAAAACATTTCCCTTGAAATTAATGTCAAATTTAATACAAAATTATTATTTTTCTATATAAAGAAAAATAATGTGTTTTGAATTGAAATTTTTTTACATATTTAAATTAAATAAAGAGAATTTATTTTATTAACATATATAATATCTTCCCATTATAATATTATTCTATTTCCTCAAATATATTAAAGAATACAAAAAAAATTATTGTAGATTTTTAATTAATTCAATTTACAAAAGTAAATATCTTTGATTCGATAATATTTTTTAAAGAAAAATTGACCAATAATTAAATATTGAAAATTAAGACAAACTATATTTTTCAAAAATTCTACAATTCTAATATATAAATTTTTAAATACTATTCTTAATTAAATAATTTCAATTTAAATTCAATTATTTAATTTTTCTATTTAAACATTTGTATTTTGTTTATTTATAGATATACGTATTCCTTAATAAAATAAAAAGTAGCCTTATAATTCAATTTAATATACTCGTGACAAGAAATCAAAAAAAAAATTCCATTTCCTTGATGTTAAAAGTTATTAAGGTAGAAAAAACTTCACATCAATAAAAATGAACCTATATAAAGTATGAAGTAATGATAGAAATAATCAAATTATTATTTCTGCTAAAGGAAGTGTATTTTTAATCACTTTTTGACGTAATTCTGAATATGTGATTCGAAAGTTATTTCTACGAAACATTTTAATTGCTTTAGAATTGTAGACCTATTTCTTTTATCTACAAGTATTATTGTTCTATTTAAAAAAAATAACAAATATTATTACGATTTTTTAGAATTATTAATTTATTAGAATTAATTTTAGGCATATTTTTTAATTTGAAGAATTTCATCAATCAGACAATAATTTCTAATCATACATTTCTCAACAAAAGTTCTTATCTTTTATTTAATTTAATGATTATTAAAAAAAATTTGATTTAATCTATCAATTCGAAAAATACTTTTATTATTATAAAAAATTTATTATATATATATTCAACTTTACCTCAGAGCTATTGTCCTAAGTTACAAAATTTAACTACACCGTTTTAAATGTCATCGAATTCATAAATTTAAATTATTGCAATATATTATTATTATAAGTGCATAAACATATATTTTCGTTAAGATTATCTAAGATATCGATGTCAAAGAATGTAAATATTAAAATTTATTTGAAATAATTATTTTAAATATATACAAAAATATAAAATTAAATCCATAAATGTGTTATGTATAGATATAATATATATAAATAAAAAAAATATTTTTAGGGTTTCAGATACATAATACATCACTCGAATATTATTAATCTCAGAGTATTATTAAATAAAAAAATTCCATGACAGCACAACAAAGCTATCCAATATTTGAAAAAAATATTCCATCTTCTATTTATTTTAATTGATTTATTTATTTCGTTTGACAGATGTTACTCATTCTATTTACTAAAATATTTCTTTTCAATTTTACTTCATTTTTTTCAATTTTATTTCATTTCTTTTATATATTATAATTCTCATTTATATATAAAACGGATGAAATTTTATCTATTGAACTTCGATAGCCAATAGAATATATTATATCTATCAATTTTAATGTTGATTAATTTATATTACATTACGTATATCAATTTTTAACTGAATATCTATAAATACCAGATTGTTATAATTAAATGCAGGTAACGCGGTTTAGGATATTTAGGATAAGAACTTTCCTAGAATTAGATTATATTACAAAGATATATTGTTTCAAGTCAAATAAAATAAAACTCTAGAGTTCATTTATTTATTTATTTAATTTCATATTAACCCAAAATATTTATCAATGGTTTAGCGTTGAGTTATTGAATTTAATATCAAGGCTTCAAATTACATAAAATTCGCTAAAATTTAATAAAAAGAAAATAGTATCCAGCAAAGAGCAAAATAAACTGATATATATATATTAATTTAAAATTATTATATTATTAAAAACACTTGAAAGATTTATTTATTTTTAATCACAAATGTTTTAATATTCTTTTTCTTCTATAATATATTGTACTAAGAAGTAGAAAAAAGATCCCTTTTTCTATTTTCCTATTATCTGATGGTCACAATCTTAATAAATATTCGACCTAGAAATTTATTTGCTCCCCTATTCTTTTCACGTAATTGATTTTTTTTTACTATTGAATTTGGCGTAATTCTCATCGTTGGAGTTCGATCATCTTCCCCTTTTGCCTTGGCTTTGTCCCATTCAAATAATTCTACTGAAAAATGTGTCCGGTCCGTTGGAGGAGGGCTTCTCGGTATCACATTCAACGGGTGGGCTGTTCCCCCCTTCTTTCCTTGTCACATTCGCCTTTCATGATTGGTTGACTCCTCCTTTTTTCCTATTTCCTTACCTTCTTGATTTTCCTAGGATATCCTAGAAATGCAAGAGACCATGACCTGTTTTGTTAAAAATAAATAAATAACAGACCTATTTAAATATAATATTTATTTCTTGACCTATTCTAAAATAATAATAGTATGCATATGTACATTTTTTTTTCACTCTACTTCATTGGAAAATTTTTCTAACGGAAATCACTAACATCTTAGATTAGATTATTATTCTAGACAAATCGTCACATAATCATATATATTTATTTTTATGAATTATTATTTTTAAAAAGTAGAATCTCAAAACTTTATATATCATTTATTTTTATTAATTCAGTATATAAATAAAATTTTAATTACAAACATTGGATTGATTGTTGAAGGGATTTGTGTTAAATTTAAAATCTACAAATATCTCTATATTCTTTGCAAGGGTATTTATTTACATCAAATGGAGAATATTTTGTACATATTTTAATATTTATTTTTGTTATAATCTACCCAAAAAAGGGGAATGAAATATCGTACAGAGAGATATATATCTCGTAAATAAATAAAATAAAAATAAATAGATAAATAAATAAATATTCTTTGCAATCCAGAATTTTTAATATTTAAATCTTATAAATGTATATATTAGTATGATGTTTAAATTTGAATTTTATAATTGTATTTCCAAATTTATTAAAAATATATATTTTTCTCTATAAATTCTTCAAAATAGTATTTATTATCAATATTCCATTGAAGAACTGCTTATGATATTCATTTTGTTAATGATTAGATATTGTTCATTTTTAATCGTTAATTTATTTTTGTATTATAAACGAACATAAGAAGTCATTGAAGACATTCATTGTGTGACCCTGATTTATAAGTGAAACGAAATCAGATTATTAAAAAAAAGAAAAAATATAATAATCATAACTTTTATCTCTTTGACATTATGAAATATTTTATTATATATTATTTGAAATAAAAAATAAAACTAATGATAAAACTTTCTCAGACTATTCACAATGTATATTATTATACTTTTATTTTTTTTGAATAATAATATTTCTTCACTGTTTTATCTATGAAATGATTGTCGAATATTACGAAAATATAATTATATAGAAACTCTTGCAAATTCTTTAATTATTTTGAAAAAATTTGAGATTTCATCATTGCTTAATTCTTAGAAAATTATTTTCTGTAATTGATATATTGTTTAGAATTGATTAATTAATTTATTCTTATTCTTATTTTATTAATATATATATACATTTATTTTTAATTTTTTTTTAATGTAAATAAATAATCTATATTAGTTTTGCTATCGTTTTCATTGCAGTTAAAACTCTTATGGAGAATCTGAATCCATGTCCCAGGTCATCCAAGTTCATTTCTTTCAACAAGGTAATTTAAAAAAAAATATAAAAGAATCTTAATTAGACTGTAATACATATATAATTGATTTTTAATCATAATCACACAATAATGTCATTCATTGCCTTATGTAGAATAAAAAAAATTAGATTATTTAGTGATTGCTTAATGATAAAATTAATAATAATTGGGTTTTAAAAAGATACCGACACAAACAGATATATAGGAAATAAAATAAACTATTTCTCGCTTTTCCTTTTTTAATATATAATTTCCTCTCTTTCCCCTTCCACATACACAAAATAGTATTATAATATTTTTTTTTTATTTATTTAGTTTATATTTAAATTTAGATCAATGATTAACAGTAATCAAAGGTTTGTTCCCTCAAGCGATTGAATAAATTTGTTGTAAAATGAAAGCCAATTATAAAAAAATAGAAAAATCGTTTCATTTTATAAAAAAATATACATTTATATTATATTTAAATGGAAAGAGAGATGCCTTTTTATAATTGAAATCCATAAAATATGAATTAAAAAAAAATATCAAAAGAGAATGTTATTGAAATTTCATTCTGATAGATTCTGATATTACAAGTTAATCAATTATTTAGATACTCAAATTCAATTTTTATACAATTGGGAAGACTTTATAGTCTATAAGATTAATTAATGCTTATATGAATGTTTTTAGATGTATTTTTATACTAAATAATAAAATCCAAAAGTATTTCAATTGTTTTTTGAAACTTGGAAATTTTAATCCAAATTAATAAATATAAATTTACAATCAATTTAAATAGAAAATGTTATAGATAGTAATTAAATTATTTAATTATAAAAAAAATTACAGAATAGTATTGGAGCTAAAACATAAACAAACAGGTAGGTTCAATACAAAAATTCATAAATGTAATATGAAATGATTGTGAAGATCATAAAATATTTACAAATATTATGTATTTGGTAAATTATTCGAAATTGAATTTTCATATCAAAAGTTTCCATTTATCATCGACAAATACATAATATTAATTCATTAAATTAATCGTTGAATTGTAATTATATTTTTATTTAAAGTTTTAGGTACAGGAATGGGGCCTCTTGTGCTTTCAGTTTTTTTTATCAACAAAACTAATCTATTTAAAAGGGGGATGTGAAAAACCTCAATTAAAGTATTTCTAATAAAATGTCATGGGCGAAACACTATTGCCATTCTAAAGTTCAAACTGGAAATTATATATATATATATATATATATATATATATTAAAAAAAATTATAATAATAACCAGTAGCCTTAGCCTTTATAATACTTGAATAATCTTTTATCTTTTACTAATATGTTTGTATTTATTACAATTAAATTGTTTTGCCAATGAAATATTACATAATAGATGATCATATTTAATCATTATTTTACTATATTTTGAATATTTCTATAACAAATTCATTAATAATTTATTTTCCGACCAATACGACTAAATTAATTAAAAACAAAAATCATGCATTATTCCTAATGATTATTTTTTAAATAAATTTTTCATTCTCTCACTTTTTATGTAGGAAATTTAAAATTTATATATCAATTTGATTGGATTTTTTTTATATATGATCAATATGTAAAAAATGATTTAATATATAAAGTTGATTTTTTTATTATTTTATTTAAAGCTTTGAATATTTTAAAACTCTTTACTTGTTTTATATTCTATTAATCTTGTAAGCATTATTTTTTAAAATTTGAAATGCCTCGACAAACATCCAGAGGATTTAGATTTTAATATGGATGAATTGGATAAATTGAGTGAAAATTAATTGAAGAAAGTTTATATATTTTAATGATAATTGAATAATCCTTGTATATATAGTTCAAGAGGAGAGTCCGTCAATGATGGTTTATTTATGGTTTGATGTTGTCTTATGTTTCAGCGGCTGTCGGGCATGGCGCCAGTATGCTGACGTGCCCGAAATGTCTGCACGCCTTTCGAGATCCGTGTTGTACAAAGACGGGCGGAGGAGGCAACGAAGACACTGCCTCAAGAAACTCTGCCCCAAGTCATCATCATGCGTCTCCCCAACTGCAGGTTACCACAACGGCGTCCACTCAACGGCTTCTTACCGGTGGTGGTCTTCTCGATCCCACCTGGATGACATTAACGCCTCCAACGACTCCCCTCGCAACGGTGACCATCTCCCTACCAGGCCTCGCAACTGCCGCAGTTACCTTCCAAACACCCACTCCACAGAATCCTCATCTGCACAATGCCGATGGCGATATCAACGCCTTAAATCATGCACGGACAGCACTAATAGCCTCCTATTGGTATCTCGAAGGGATGACATGGAACGATGCTGCTCAATTATTAACCGGATGTTCCCCCGGAGCGTTCCTCGTTCGCGATTCCAGCGATCCCCGATTCCTCTACTCACTCTCAGTACAAACTCCTCGCGGTCCAACTTCTGTCCGGATCCATTATTATGCCGGTTGTTTCCGTCTCGATGCAGAGCCTCATTTAACAGCAGTGATGCCACGTTTTTCCACAATCAACGCCCTTGTGGCACATTATGTGCGCGATGCAAATCCAACGCAAGTGTGGGTGGATGCCGATGGACGAACTTACAGTGCAATACAACTTGTGAAACCTGTGTACAGAAACAACAGACCCCCTCCATTACAACATTTAGCTCGTGTGGCTGTCAATCGAGCACGATTAATACAAAACGCTTGTCAAATTCCTCAACCGATTGCTCGGTATCTCGCCGCGTATCCATACGAGCAGTAAAACCCCAACAAACGAACAATTCCTAAAGCGCCATCGTGCCTTTTTTTAACTAAATTTATCCGAATTTTAGTTTTAATTATTTATTTTTTCTACTGCCTTTATGTAAGTAAAATATGTAAATGTTTATATATGAATATAACTTAGAAAAATCATATTTATACATATAATTTAAACTTGTGTACATATGAATTGAGAAATACCATCAAAGTATTCATATATATATATATCTATCTCTATATCTATATCTATGTAGTTATAGATATATAAATATAAAAAAGATATACTATATATAACTTATGTATATAAAACAATATTTAAAAAATTTTGACTATGTCAAGAAAATATATTCATATAAAAAATGATTTAATTTATTTTTTCTATAACCCAAAATAAATATTCCTTTAAATAAATTAATTAATAATTCAATTAAAATGTTTAAAGAGAGATATTTTTATTTTAAAATATAAAATAAATTAAAAGAAAAAAGAAAGCTGGAAATACATAGGAAATTCAAAATATCTCAAGTAATGATTCTCATTGGAAATTCTACACAAGATGGCAATTGAGAATCCCAAGAATGCACAGAACCTACTACGTAAATCAGTTAAAAGATAAATTAAATAGTGTAGACAATTGTTTAATTACCATTATTTATTTGATTATATTTTAGCTAGCGGGTGTAATAAATTAAAGATAAAAATTTGTTCATTAAAAATAATTTTGTTCTATTTAAAATAAATTAATTTATTCATTTTAAAATTTTAAATTAAAATTCTAATTTTTTTTTTATATTTTTTAAAAGAGTAACAACTCAATATCTTTAATTATACCAAGTATAAATTAAAAAAATTCAATTTATATAAATCAAATTTTTTTATAGTATTTTTTTTTTTAATTTTTGTATAAAATAAATAAATTATATATTAATAAATAAATATTGACAATTAAATATATTTTTTTATATAGAATGGAAGGAATGCTTAAAAATTATCAATATATATACAAATCAACTTCTTGACGAGAAAAAGGATTCTAAGAAGACTAGATTAGGTGTCCTTGTAAGGTATTGATTTTGTGATTTTCACCTATCAATCTATATATTTTTAAGTGGTTTTTTTAAGGATAATTTTTTTTTTTTTCATAGGTTAGCTTTGACAGAGTCAAACATTAAAGAGAATATAGAAAAACATATACCAATTAAAGACACTTTAATTTTAAATCTAAGAGAATGTGTATTCTAATTAATTATTAGATAAAGTATATATTTATTGAGAAACACAGAAATCATTAATATCAATAATTCTTAGTATAGATACCACTCTAGTCTAATAATAAACAGTTTTTTCTACAAAAATCTCTAAAATCTAATCTTAAATTTAAGCATAAAAGATTATTCAATATATATAAAAAAATATTTCAATATTAAAAAAATTTAATATATTAATTATTAATAAATATTTAATAAAAAAAATTAAAAAAGATTATGATTTATAATAGAAAAAAATAGATATAATATTCTTTTCTTAATTTTAGTGATGATTCTTAATCTTTTATTTAAATTAACAAAAGTGCTAGTTACCTAAACTAAAAGAAGATGAAGGTACTTTAGAGCTGAGGTTCTGAAACTTTTTGAATTTGGTACCACAGAAACTTAATTCAAAAAGTACCATTAAAATGATTTCGTTACTAAAAGTAACTATACTGTAGGTACAGTTTGAGAACCTCTGTTTTAAATCCATTTCGTAAATTCAGCAATTAAGTCTTTAAACTGAATACAACATTTGATATACAAGATAATTAGATTTTACATTGATGCACCGAGTTTAAATAAAATCGTTTTTAAGGAAACTCCAAAAAAATTGTAAAGTGAAACTTCCGGTTAGCCAATTTTAGCGTAAAAGTTGCTTCGACATGCCAGACATACACATATCTTAAATTCCGCATTATTATATTATTATTATTATAAATTATTATAAATTTCGAACATCTGATTTGAACTACTTTTTTCATATATTGGATCTGCTTTTGCAAAACTTTCTATTTTATTCTATATTAAATGGTTTTATTCTATATTAAATGGTTTAATAAACTGAATAGGTACTAAAATTAATATTAGGAAATAAGTTTATAAGTAAATAGCTTAAAAAATAAATTCTGGTCTCTATCGTGTTCATTCAATTATTTTTATAATTATTAGAAGATGCAAGAAATGAATCCCTAAAATACATACTTTTTTATTACTTATTAATATTTTATTATTACAAATTTTTTCATAATAAAAACAATTTAGACAATTGGGCTACCTTTTTGAACAATTTATCCTCGATAAATTAGAATGAATTTATTGCAAAAAGGCAATAACAAAGAGATAGGCCTTTTTTCTATTAAAAGTACATAAAAATTTAATATTAATTTCATATATTGGACAATTTTTTTAATGGAATGGTTTTTGTAAAACTTAAAAAGGAGAAAAATTAGTTTTCATTTTTTTAATAATAATTTATCTAAAAATAAATTTCATCTATCAGCACCATCAAAATACCTTAATATCCGGATATATAGACATAAATAATATAAATTACGTGTAATGTTTACACATGAATATTTTTTAATAAAAAAAAAGTATTCTATTTATATACTTATATTCTAATTATTAAATCATTTATGTCAATTATATCCATTCATTTTTTTATTTTTATTTTATTTTAGTTAAAATTTGATTTTAATCCTTATCATCATTGGAATGAAAAGATTAGATCGCAAATACATCCCTTTTTAATTAATAATGCCAATAATAGAGACAGAACGGATTTATAATTTAATACAAAGTAAATTGAATTCAATGGTTAATTACTGTTTAAACCAGATATGTAATTTTAACATACAAAGTTTGACGGATTATTTTAGTTGAAGGAAACTAACTTTCGCCACAACTTAAATTAAATGAGATTTATTTAGATAATATTTAGAAAGGGAGGTTTTACGTATAAATTATAATTAAAAATATATTGAATAATATTTATATAATTTAATTTGAGATAATTAAAATTAAAATATAGTATACAATAAAAAAAAGTAAATATATATTAATAATAAAGGAAATATTTGAGATCTTGGACAATGAAGTTTTTCTTTCTATCTTTGTGGTGTCCCTATCCTGAACTATAACCATCCAATTCCTAACCTCTCCCATCTCTCTCACCTCCCTTCTTACATTGTCCATCGACCGCGTCCTTTGTATTCCAATCGGTCTCCCTACCAATATATTTTTCGCCATTCTTTTTTCTCCCATTCTAACCACGTGCCCTGTCCATCGCAGCCTTCTCGATTTTATAATCCTAACTATGCCTGAAGATACATAGAGGTCTTGCAATTCCTTATTATGCAGTCTCCATTCCCTGGTGGCCTTATCTTTCTTTGGCCCATAAATGCTGCGAAAAATTTTTTTCTAATACTCTAAATCTTCTCTCGTCTCCTAAGGTCATAGACCACGCCCCACACAACATAATAAATCCGACAAAAAAAATTTGTTTTATATATTTTAATTTTGATTCCCTTTGATAATAATTTTTACAAGACTGTTTTTCTTTAAAATTAACAAAAAATTATATAGAATAAAATTTAATTATAAAACTCATTTCAAATAAATATTAATGATGTATATATATAAAATTAAATATAATGAATCCTCTTTGCATTTCAAAGTTTATGGTTCCAATCAATATTTTCCCATGTATATCGAATGAAGACTGATTTACAATAATGCATATTGAATGGTGAATTAATGACTCCATTGAAAAGAAATGATGCAATGGATTTTCAAAATCAATTCAAATTAGAATGATATGCTTTTCGGGAAAAAATAACGGTTGACTGACTATGGAAACGAACAATTTTACACTAGGCTTGTTTGTTAAAGTGACATTTGACAGCTGGCAGCCTATTCTGAGAAGCGCTTTTTCGACCCATTCAGACTGAAGCGGGCAGACCAACGGAACTGATCTCCAGCCATCTGCCACCTCCATACTTTTTCATGAAATATTTTCAAAAATTAATCAATCAAATCAACAACAAAAAACAATCAAACAACAAAACTAAACGAAATATAGATAGGATAGTATTAATAGTTTATAAAATATATTTTGATACTAAAATCTGTTTATATTAAAATATATTATATCTCTCTTTAATATATTTATTTTACTAATAAGTATATATAGAAATGTATGATAGTTTGTTGTTGGCCCTACAGGAATATTACAGTCGAAATCATTAATTTATTATATTAAAACTAGAAGAACCCGTTGCAATCAGTGTTTGCAATTTAAGTTTATACTGAATTTGTAACTAACTTCACAATATTACAGACATCACATACGTACGACAGAAATTATTAAAATTTCAATCTAATCGAACTTTAATAAATTAATAAAAAGTATATTGAATAATCAATTATATTGAAAAAAATATTAAGAAATAATCTTGATATTCAAAATTATAAATTGAAATTCCTTCGTATAATGGTAACAAAAATTGTTTATTTATTTTTTTTTTAAATAGTAAATAATATTTCCAAGAAATTATCTCTTACTCTTTTTTTGACCAAAATGCAAATAAAGTATTCTATAATTATTTCCCCAAACTAATTTGTTTATTACTTCATTTAAATTTTTACAAATTAACCTCTTTTTTTTTTATTCAATTAAAATATTTTAGAAAGTTTAATTTTTTTTAGTCAAATGTGAAAGTATATTCCATTCATATTTCATCTATTTATTAAATAAATATGATGAACATAAAAAAAAATTCACCCTTAAATATTGACTTTTGATATGGTTGAACCTTCCTGGAAATATATTTCACCCCTAGAACATTTTTTTTTCATGTATAAATACGCCCTATAACATAAAAAAAAAAAATAATGATTTCATGATAAAATGAAAAAAAAAATATTTCTGAAAAGAAATAAGCCATTTAGATTTTTCATTTTTTTTTAATTTATCAGAATTCTTTTGAAATTTTAGATGCAAAGTAATGAAATTAGTTTCCAGGAAGTTTCAATTTTTTTTTTCTTAAATTTTTTATTAATTAATTTTTAATTTGAAAGTTTGAAAAAATACTCTTTTGAAATTGTCCATAAAAAATATATTCTATTTTTTAATGAATCAATGAAAGATTAATAAATTAATAAGTCATGAATGATGACGATGATGAACAAATTCTCGAAACATATCAATCATAATGAATTTTTAAAAAGAAGAAAATTAAAAAAAAAGGTTCATTAAGACTTTCAGACTATTATTAATGATATATGTACATTTTATTAAATATTTAATATTTAAAAATTAGCATAATTAAATAATGGCATAATTTAATTATGGTAATTTTTAATGTTCATTTCTTTTTTGTTAAATGAATAAGATAAAAAATAATATTTAAAAATATAAAAAGGATTTTAAAAAAATATTAATAAAAAAATAATGAGCTGACTGATGATGATAAAATAATAATCAAAACTTTAGTATTTAAATGTTTATTTTTAGATTAACTTCTAATTTATTTATTCCTGTCTAATATTTATTAATATAAAACAAGCAATAAAATTAAATAAAATGTTTTAGAAGTCATAATTTGGGCTCTAGACATTTTTTTAATATTATATGCAAATTTTTTTCTTTTATTAACAAATTTCAATGATTGTTTCGATATTTATTTTATATCTATATGTATATATATATATATATATATTTGAAATTTTTTTATATATTAAAATATGAGCGTTAATTTAGATTTTTTTCATCTTCTGTATTTATTGCTTAATTAATATTTCTAAAAAAGAGATTTATTTATAAAATTAAAAATAAATAAATAAATAAAATAAAATAAATTGTAACACAAAACAGGTTCTATAGAAGGCAAGTTAAACGCCTGAGGATAAAATCCTTATCCTACTTATATAATTTTGATTTTAAATTTTACTTTTTATTTTATTTATTTACCATATTAATTTAATTATTGTTGTTTATTTTTTTTATATAGCTTAATTTATGAATAGTCTTTCATTTTTAAACACTGTATATAAAAAAGTTATTAATAAGTTATTAATGAAAAGATTATGCTTATATATATATAAATTAAAATAATTAAAGAATTATCTCGCGTGATTTAACTTTTATTTAATTGTGCTGTCAAATTGAAAAGAAGTATAACATAATTTAAATAACTCAAGATTTTTTCAGATTTTAATTAGTATTTAAAAGTGAATTAATAATTATTAATTATTCTTATTGCAATTTTTAATAATTGAATTTCAGATTTACAATTATTAAGTTTACCTTCGAGGGAAATGAAAGAGGGTAGTGAACGGTAAGGGTTGAATTGAATTGAAAATACATGAAAAGTTCATTATTGAAATTTATACTCGGTTTTAATTTTTATATTACCTTCTATTTACAAAATAAAAAAAAAGACTAGTCTATTTTTGACTCTAAGAATAAATAAGCTGGAGTGTCTCCACTCGACTATCTCGCAATTTGAATTCGATTATATAACCTATAATATATATAAATTAAATTTAATAAATAATATTTATTAAACCAGCGCGTGTTTGGCTCTTTGTTGATGACACCACGCCACGTGCTGGCGCGTGATTTGCAGTATTAAAAAATTAATTCCGCTACTTTCAGCGATTCAATCAAGCTGAAATTATATATATAACAGTTTTATACAATTTTTAATCGTGTAAAAAGATTTCAAGCATATATCTTTATTTGTTCGGTCTGTTTAGAAGAAAAAAAATTAAAACGTGGTAGGTAATGACACTTTTCCGGATGAGCTACATTTCTCAAAAGTTGATAGAAAGCTAAGAATTTTGAATAATGCCTTTGTATCAAATTTCATTATTCTAGCTCTTTTTGCGTAAACAACAACACACAAACACATACATACATACATACATTCACACTCGCACATACACACATACATACACATACACATACACATTATTTTCAACCTTAGTGAAAATGACTCAGGGACCTTCAAAACGTATAAAAACATCAAAATCTCGACATTTAAAATTTTCGTGATCGCAATACTATCTCTTACGAGATAGTAAAAACGAAATTTAATTTTCTTGAAAGATCATGAATCTACGAATTCTTTTCAAATTTTGACATTAGGACAACATACCAAAGAAGACAATGAGTCAAGCCGCATTCATATTTCATTCTTCATTAAGCCTAAGCTGGCGCGACGTACCCAATTTGTTCTATTGTATTTACGACCGCCTGCTGATGACCCTGGGTTCATCATCCGGTCAAAGTCATTTAATGGTTCTACTGTAATCGGTTCTTAAAAAATTTTCTAAAAATTTCAAGATAATCCGATACCTTGGATAAAAATCAAATTATACGATTTATCGAAATAGAGTACAGGAGAAAAGGATATAGAAATATTTGCAATTTTTGATTAAAGAATAAGTATATTCTTTGATTTGTTATTATTATTATTATTTGGGGATAGACTCTGAGGGTTACTCAGAGCTTTAAAGAGAAATTATTAATTATTGAATTTTCCGAGGCCAGAACTGTAGTGCCAACCACTAAACAACTGAAGAATCTTCTTTGATTTATATATATATATCTATATATATATATTATCTCATTATACTAGCAAAAATTGTGTATATATATATTTGTATATTTTTGAGATATTAAACCGCTCTAAAGATTTTTTTTTGAAATTCACACCATAGATAATATTTATAAAGAAAAATCGATCTGCATTGGTTTCAGCCTCAGAAAAAACAACTTGATTAGTATTTTCTTAATTTCAAATAGTAAATTTAAATGACGTCACTTTGACATTCATATTGAAATTTGCCTCCGCCTTTTTTTTTAAATTGATATTGTATCAATATTTATTTATTCTTAAAATATTTTATAATTTTTTATTTAATTTCGAAATAAAATTAAAAATATTTATTTTAATAATATTTTAAAATCAAATTACGAAATATATTTATCATTCCCCAAACAAAAAAAACAAAAAAATATTCATGAAGTTATCAACTTAAAATTATAAAGAAAAGAATATGATCTAATAATATTAAATAAATTATATTATATTAAATAAAATGTTTTTTAGATTAATTTATAAATAATATATAAATGATATTTGATTATTATAAATAAAAAGAAAAAAATATAAACCCCTCTCTTAATTTACCTTTCTTAATTAAAATAGAAACAAGTACAGGTGTCAATATAATTTCAGAATTTATATTATTAGCATTATTAATCCTTGGTCGAAACAGACTATAGGTTATTGCTACTTTGAAAAATATAAAGCAGAATTCATCTAATTATAACAACATATATATAATATAGGATCAAATATTTTATTAAGTAAATTTGATATATTTTTCATCTTGAATTGAAAAAATCAAGTTACTTTAATTAATTTGTACCATTTTAGGAAACTCATAGGTCATTTTTAGAAAACCTATTTAACAATTGTAATAAATAATTAAAAATTTATAAAATTTTTAAAGTTTATAATTTTAATAAATTATATAAACTTGTTAAAGGGTCGAGCGATAGCTCGGTGTTCCAAGTACTATAAATATATATACTATCTAATTAACTATATATCTCTGATATTGTTGGTCAAATCAAGTAAATTCCTTCAGTGATTTACTTACATAATAATATACTCTAATATATATTATATTATTTATAGTGTGTATAGTCAATCAGCCTAGTATAATAATGATATTGCAATATAATAATATAAACAGTTGTATGAGGTGAAGAGAGGGAGAGAGAGAGAGAGAGAGAGAGTGAGTGGTTAAAATCAGATAAGATCTCAGGTAGGTGTCGGTGCGGTGGTAAGGTTTGCCGGCAACAGGCATGTGGCCTGGTCTGGCTACTCGAGCCGATGTTCCTTGACCAGCGGAGCGATCCGATCGTTGCCGGCCTCCGCCGTTGGTGTGCGAGGTGAGCTCTCCGTGAATGGTTCCTGGTAACCGACTTCGTGGAAGGCCCCTGCGGGCCCCTCCGCCCCTCCACCGCTCACGTCCCTCCCCCACTCCCCCCGGACGCACCCAAGTGTGTCAGCGCACACTCACACCAGACCACCTTTCCTCGAATATAATCACAATCGTGATAAACTTCAACGAATAGTTTAATATATATATATATATATATATATATATATATATATATAATATTAATACCGGGTGGCACTCTTTTTGTCTCCACTCGCTAAAATAGCCTTGAGAACTTAATCTACTCTCCACCGAATAAATAAAATGCATTAATCAATAAACACATATAAGAACCATTATATTTATTTCTTCTTCGATATTAGAATTTCACCCACTATCAACTTTATTATATCTTTTTTTGAATTTCCATTCAAATATACATACGGAAAACCGAGTAATTGCTCGACCCTTTAACAAATTTATATGATTTATTATTATAAACTTAAAAAATTTTATAATTTTTTAATTATTTATTATAATTTTTAAATGTTTTTTTTTTTAAAAATGACCCATTAAAAATTTGTTTCCCTAAAATGGTACATTAAAATAACTTGATTTTTCAATTCACGATGAAAAATACATATATTAAAATTTACTTGATAAAATATTTGATTCTATACAATATATTTATGTTGTTATAATTAGATAGCTTCAGTTTTATATTTTTCAAAGTAGCAATAGTTCATAGACTCTTTCGACCAAGAATAGATAGTAATATAAATTCTGAAATTATATTGACACCTGTACTTGTCTATATTTTAATTAAGAAAGGGGGTTATATTTTTTTGATTTTATTTATAATAATCAAATATCATTGATATTATTTATAATTTAATCTAAAAAACATTTTAATTAATATAATATAGTTTATTTAATATTATTAGATCAAATTTATTCAACAATTTATTTAAACTTTCTTCTCTTATAATTGTTCATGTGTGTTATTATGTTGCCTACTTCATGGATAATATTTTTTTGGTGAGAGATTAATAAATATATTTCGTAATTAGATTCTGAAATATTATTAAAATAAATATTTTTAATTTTACTTCAAAATTAAATAAAAATTTTTAAAATATTTAAATATAAAAAAATATTAGTACAATATCAATTTAAAAAGAATGGCAAGAGGCTAATTTCAATATGGATGACGTAATTTGTGCCATCATATAAATGTGCTGTTTGAAGTTAAGAAAATATTAATAAAGTTGATTTTTTTCGAAGTTGAAACCAATACTGATCGATTTTTTTTATAAATATTATCTATGGTGTGAATTTCAAAAAAATCCATCGAGCGGTTATAATTCTCAAAAATATACAAATGTGTATATATATACAATTTTTGCTAGTATAATATGATAAGATATATTGAAACAATTTACAACACCCAATAACTTGCATTTCATCCTGATTAAATTATTTCTAATTAAAATGACTTTTAATTAGATTAATTTCCAGGTATTCATCTCATTTTATAAATTAAAGCAAAAACATACAATTATACAATTATCTATCTCTTGAAATGACCTTAATTAATTCCAATCTATTTTAAAGATATAATAATTTTGTAAATATTTCATTAACTATACTAAGAATAGCAAATAATATGTATATATATCTTCTCTCCTCTCTCTCTCATCTCAATTATTATTAAATATAATTTCACAAACGAGTTTATGAATATCCATTTTATTCACAGAAAGAAAGTAAGAGAGTGGATAAGTTTTACACTTTCACATATATTTATTAATAATTCTGATTATATTTTATATTATATACTTGGGCAACATCCATTTAATTATTTCATGGAAAATTTTTATGATTTTTAGAGAGTTCTGTCATGTTATTTATTTTCATTAACCGGATAATAATTTATTGAAGCATACGAATATTAAAGGAAAATCTTTATTTTTTTTTAGCTTTACTAAGATTAAAATTATAATTGATTTCATTTTTTTTTATTTTATTTACTAGATATTTTCGGTTCAGTGAATTTTATTTAATAAGTTATTTCTTATATTTAAGATTAATTATTAAAAAGATCAAAAATAACAGCAAAATTAAAAAAAAAATAGAAAACTTTTTGAATTTCTTGTCTTTTAATTGAAATGGCAACACTGGTCCTGTCAGCCGGCAAGTATCAGCTGACTACGGTTGAAATTTGAACCAGCTGTTTTTTTTTTAGTTTTTGTATGACATCCATTAATCCCAGACTACCTCGTGATTTGAGAAAAAAATGGAAAAAAAGTGAATTTCCATGAATTGAAATAGGAATTGCTCCCTCATCCGCCCTATTCTCCGGATTTATCCCCGAATGACTATTTCTTGTTTCCAAACCTTAAGAAATGAAAATACAAATAAAAAAATATTCATTGGATTTACACTAAAATAACATAATATTATATAAATTCATTAAAACAAAATATTATTTTTATAGAGATAAAAATAAAATAAATTTTAACTTAATATATAATATAAGCAATAAGATCTGTTTTTTATGACAAAATTATTGGTAATTATTCAATCGAGTTATTATGACATGGATTTGGATAAAACTTTACCAGGGAGTTCCTTTTTTAATTCCAAATAAACTTTTCTTAAGTAATTTTTGCGGGTCGCTTCTAGTTTAAGTGAAAAACCTGTTTCATTCAAAAAGTCACGAAGTTATTGACCTGCCCTCGTATGTTTATATGTATATATCTATAAAGGTTTATATAAATATATTTTTATATATTGTGTGAAATATAAAATTTAATTTAAATAAAAATGTATATAAATATAATGTGTAGTTTTTTTTCTCAGGGGCAGAAGTTTTTTTTTAAAACTCAAAGATTCATAGCAAAAATAAACTCTAATAGTATACATAAATAAAATATTTTAAAACTTAATAATATATTTTTCTTTTTTGTCATTAATTAAATTTCTTGGATTAGTCATCTAAAAGAAATCTCTTTCATAGATAATGAAAAACAATGTTTTCTGTAAAGGATTATTCATTCCATTCACAAGAAATGATCATTTTTAGTTTCGGACAATTAGAAAGACTTATTAGAGTCCAATAGGTAGCTATTACCTGTTCTAATTATTAAATAAAAATTTCAAGAAATTATAAAATATAAATATCATTATTTATATTTTTTTTCGAAGCCATGCGAGCCAGTTTATTTGTAAACTTACATAAAAATAACATTTAAAATGGAAAAGCTTCACTTGAAATTAAACAAAAAGAGCCAAACGCATTTCAAGAATTTATCACAAAGAACACCCACGATCACTAGACCCGTTACAAATTGGGAGAAAAAACCCTTACTCTAAAAAACAAAATCAGTTGTTCATTTTTTTTTTTTTGATCTCTCTTCCCAATTATCTTTTCTAAATTATTATTGCCAATCTATTAGAAATTTTGTAATGTGAAAGTAATACTCAAAACTTCAAATAGATTCTCTTATAAAAAAATAAATAATAATTATAAGGATGCTTGAATGTGGCTGTCTGTCACTTATATTGAAGATAATTTTTGATAATTATTAATTTTTATTTTATAATTATTTTTTTATCTATTATTATATATTTTTGGAATTATTAAAAATTTACTAAACTCAAATGAGAAAATTAAAATATTTTATAAAATAAAAATGTTTTAACCAATATTAGGTATTAAGTTATATTATTTTTGGCTTTTGGACATACCACGAAAGTACAGCACCTATCAAGTCTTTGCCGCTTAAGTGGGATAAAGAAGTTTTATGATCAGTAAAACGGGTCCTCTCATGCTTTATCTTGATTTTCTTGATTGGAGGCGCTACTTTTTAACAAGGAGTTGTCCAATTTTCATCTCGGAGGCTGGGTAGATTCTAGTTTGAGAATTTTCCTTACCCGATCCGGGATTTCAACCCGGGACCACACTTATATAAATTGAGATTCGTATTAGACTTTGTTATCTAAAACGTTATATCTTAGCTATTGGTTCTCTATTCTCCCATTTTTTTATAATACCAGGGCACTTTTTATAAATAAGTAACCATAGTTGTGATTTTAAAATTTCTTTAATCAAACTATGACGTCAATGTTTAAATTACCATAATTTTCTTATTTCAATTATAATAATTTAGGGAAATTAATGACAAAAACCGAGCGGTGAATTATGTAGAAATAATAATTCCATTTTTATTTATGTCATCATTGATGTATAATTAATTATTTTATAATTATATTATAATTTAAATGAATAAACAACTCATTACTAGCATTAACCTTAGCGGTAGAGTATTAATAAAAAATGTCATATTTTATAAACACAATTTAAAATATTATTTTCATATAAATTCTCCAAAATCTTTTTATATAAATATATAATTCTAAATGTTTGCCAGCTTACTCTCAAATCTAGCATAAATATTTAAAGAGTGGTTCTTTCTTCTTCCTTTTTTCATAATACCATCACGAGAATTTTAATAATTAATCATGGTTATGATTATAAAATTTCATCCATCAATCTATGACGTAAATGTTTAATTTAAATACAAATCTCTCGTAATCACCTTTATTATTATTATATTAAATAATATTTAAATATATTATTATTATTTGCGAATAGACCTTGAGGATCACAAAGAGCTTTTAAAGAGAAATTATTAATTATTGAATTTCCCTAGGCCCGAACTCGAGCCTTCAGTGTGGTAGACTGTCGTGCTAACCACTAATCGATTGAAGAGTCTTATTTAAATATAATATATAGATCATCATTTTTTTTAATTATTAAACTCATCAATGAAGAATAATTCATTCGTTAGAAGAGTATAATTTATTATTATTATTTTTTTCATCAATAATAGTTTGTGGTCAGTTAGATTATGTATATTTATCCTTAGAAATAATTTGTTAAATTAAAAAAAAAAAAATGAAAAAAACAAAATTAATAATAATAATATTCAGGCAAAAAAATAAATATTAGGAAATATGACATCATTAACAAACTATGTTCTCTTAAATAATTGGACATTCAACCTGACTTTGAAAAATGTAGCTTTACTGAGCTGTTTTTTTCCTCTTTCTTTTTATTTATATTTAAGTCGAAAATATATATATATATATATATATATATGTATAATTGGGAAATATGTAGATAAATATGATTGCGTGACGAGGTATTTAAGAGACGAAACTGATTTTGGCTTCTGATTTCGCCAGATGGAGGAAAATAATAATAATAATAATAATAAATCACTTCTAAATCACTTCCTAATTTGATCATCAACATTCATCAAATCAAAATTATATTTACACTCTATTTCTAATAAATTTATATAATATTTATTTTTATCCCATGAATTACGAAACAATCGGAGTGATAATAGAAAACAAAAAAATTGAACAGGGGACACCAAATGACATAACGTAATTTCCATCGTTTTTCCAAAGAAACAATTTTCCAATTTCAAAAAAAAAAAAAAAAATAGTCCTATTTCTAATTTCCAAGAAATTATTTACAATACTAAAAGACTATAATTTTTTTTGTTGAAAATTATCTAATAATCTATGGTTCCAAAGTTGCTTAACGACGCGAGAAACGACATTCAAGAATAGTTAATTTGTTGTCACAGGTAATAATGTAGAAATCACCCGATGTCTTTTTTTTTTGATGTATGAAAAAATATCATAGAAAATATTCACAGAAATTGTGGATAGGTTATCGATGTGCATCGATGACCTTCTCTCTTTTATGATACCACTTTTAGGGTCTAACGGTCCGTTTGATGCCCACCTTTCTTTCCAAAGAAAACGTCACAGAATGATTTCACTACTAAATAAAATTAGAATATTCTAAATTTAATATTTTACTTTTTTTTATAATGATACGTAAAATTACATAAAGAAGTTAATTTAGATCATTTCTTTTCAATTTTTAATGAAGAAAATAGAGATTGAGAGAAAATAAGCTTATAAATAAACATCATTATTTTTTACATCTTAAAATTGATTTATTTTATTTGTCTCTTAGGAATACAATATAATATATATATATATATATATATATATACACACGAGGAACATTCAATAATTAAAGAGATAAATGACTATAGCTCAAAAAATATTTATTTGATTCTTACAAAATTCAAACTATTTTTCACCATAATTTATTTAGGAGGGAAGTTTTGGGGCCTTTCGATCGTATCCTGTGTGACCAAGAGTCGATGTAGGGATTTACTGTGTTCTGAAGTTCTGAAGAAACCTTGGCACTACCACTGACACACATCTACTCCTAACAGCAGGTGATGGGTTAGTGTTAGTGCCAAAATTCCAACATCGGCTCTTGGTTACACAGACTACGACCGAGAATCCCAAAAAATTCACATGAAAATAGCGCCAAAATGAATGCCGAAAAACGTGGAGAGTCAAAACTCACAATAAAACATGAAAATAACCCGGAAATAATTGTTCATAACAATCAGAAGACTAAACAAACATATATATATAAATTTCAAAGGTATATTTATATTTATTTTATTAACCTAGTGTAAAACATAATTTTTAAAAAATAATAACGCTTCGAATTTAAATTCAATAATAAAAACAATTATAAAACCAGTTCTTTTTACCGACCGACGATAGTAAGGGAGGTATTGTTTTCACACCAAATTTCACATGTGGAGATTTTTACATATCTCCACGAATCATGCATTTTCTTAACAGAAAAAAGTATTTTTAGCATGATGTCTGTCCGTCCGTCTGTCCGTCTGTCCGTCTGTCCGTCCGTCTGTCCGTCCGTCTGTCCGTCTGTCCGTCCGTATAGATGTGTACAGCCTGAACGGCTTAACGGATTTTGATGAAATTTGGTATATTTACTTAATGCATCAGTGGGATGAATTGATCAACTTTTGGTGCAAATCCGGAAACCGGAAGTGGTAGTATTAGCGATCGACGATAAGAAGGGAAGGGTTATTTTCGCACCAAATTTCACATAAGGAGATTTTTTTACATATCACCACGAATGTATTGGTTTTATCCTCGGGAAAAATCATCTTCATTATGTTTTTCTTAATTTAAAATTATATGACGTCACCCAGCCCTTCATGACGTCACAGCCTCGGGTAACGCCGGCAACGCCAGCTACTACAGCTATATATTATAAATAAAATAAAATTAAAAATATTTATGTTATATCCATATCTGTTTTTTATTACATTAATAGATCGTATATTAAAATTATTTGAAATTGTTTCTGTAGCTGGAAATTAATTTATTTCAAACCGTCGGTCGGTTCGGACCTGGCCACAGGTCAACTTATTTTAGGATTGTGCTTGTTTAGGTAGATTTGCATTCATGTCATTTGAAATTTTGTTAATTTATATTAATTTAAATATAAATAAATTAAAAAGAACAAAAAAAATTAACAAAATCTTTCAACATAAATTATAAATAGAAAAATTCAATAGGTAAAATAAAAATATTTAATTATATATCTAATCAATTTCAATTTTAAGTTCTATATAATTAGTTGAGTAATATTTACCAACGGAATCCTATATTATAATTGAAGAAAAATCAATTTAAATAAAATGTTTTTAAGGCAATTGAAGTAGACGATGTGGAATTGGATATTTTTAATTTTAATAACGGATATAAGCATTTATCTATAGTAAATTAACTAAAAAAAAATTTATTTTATACAAAATTGCAGTTTTTTTAATTTACAAAATTGTTTTAATTGAAATTTTATTGCAAGAAATTGCACTTTTTTTTTGTTTACATATCTATATAAATAGTCGATTTATTTAATAAAAAAAATAAAGAAATTTCTGAATAATTGTAGATGGTGTGGCATACACATATACAATCAAACATATACACACACAAACCAAACAAAAATAAATCACTAAAAATAAAGAGTGATTATCAGGTTTAATTCTTTTTCTACTAAATGGAAGTTTCTTTTTAAAAAAAAAAAAAAAAAAACAAAAAAAATAAAAAAAAAGAAGAAATGTGTGTGTTATAAGTGAACCACACTAGAATTGCTCTTATCTTTTTTTTTTTTTTTTTGTTGATTTTGTTAGGTTTACTTAATACGATGAACCACTTTTAAAGGTTTTTCTCTTTAATTTTCTGTTCAAATAAAAGATAAAAGATAGTTAGAAGTTCTCCTTCATTTTGATTTAATTATTTCTTTTTAAATCCAATCTAGTAAGTCGGCGAAGTGATATAACTTTTTGCAGAAATATAAATACATTAAAAAGCACAACAACAACAAAAAAAAAGAACTCTACGAAAAAGTAATTTAAAGTTTATTTAAAAAGAAAAAAAATAATGTATTTACCTACAAAAATTGTTTGGAGTTTCACATACATTTATATATCTTATCTTCTTATACGAGTAAAAATTGTATGTATATATATATATTTGTATTTTTGAAATATTAAACCGCTCTAAGGATTTTTTGAAATTCACACCATAGATGCATAGATAATATTTATAAAGAAAAATCGATCAGCCTCGGGAAGAATCATCTTTGTTAGTTTTTTCTTAATTTAAAATATGAATTTTAATAATAAAAAAAATGGCACCGAGCACTTCCTTAAATACAAAATATTATAAATAAAATCAAATTTGTAATCAAATTACGAAATATATATTATGTTATATCCACAGGCCATACTTTTCTGTCTTTCGGTGTATTAATACGTACGTTTAAGGGGTGTATGTTTTTGACTATTTTTTTAATTTATGTTCTTTTAAATTATTTGAAATTGTTTCATATATTTTGTCGTTTATTTATTTTAAATAATAATCCTAATCTTAAATATTGACAGTTCATAAGAAATATTTTTTTTAAAGTAGCGAGCTGGGTGAACTAGGCACTTTATTCAAATAATTTAAAGCATTATGAAATTATAAATGAAATGTCCTTCACTACACGACTTTCTGAACATTCTCCATTCTGAAAATCGTAAATATTATTTATGATTTAAAATAATCATTATTGGCTTATTATATGTTATTTTTTACCACACAGGAATATTATGTTTATTGTATAATATGATAAAGATATAAAAATTGTTTTTACAATGTCTATAATTTATATCAATAGTAATTAGTCGTGTTGAAATTACAAAAAAAAAAAGAAAAAAAGAAATTAATGGTTAAATTAAAAGTCTTTGACTTTTTAATAATTGATTAAACTATTAATTGATTAGTAATAATTATATACAAGGTCGTATAAATAATATCAATTTTAATATATTTAGTTCTCGATTAAATTTATAATAAATTTTCCATGTAAGAGAGGGGTAAGAGGTTTTATACCCTCTGAACTCACCTTTCATACAAGCATAATAACACATGAAACGTAATTCTCCTGAAAATCTAGGGATATTGCATAAGTCAACAAAATTATGGCTTGAACAGATAGAACAACAAATATAATCCTCTCTACTACTCGCTTTTCTAACATCAGGTGAGCACCCACACCTGACACCTGCTCTTAATAAATCAATCAATAATCAAATGTTATCATCTTCTCTAAACCGTTACCATGAGTAATATGAAATTCACCCGAATTTTGATAAATTCCTTATATAAGAAGAATATATATATCAGATTAAATCCCCTCATAAAATGATAAAATAATCCCGAGAAGAAAAATTACATAGACACGTTAAAGTAATTGGATAATGTAAAGTTCATTGACACATTTCAGGAAGTGGGTAAAGAAATCAAAAATAAGCTTAAGTATACACTTTAAATAAGAATGAGGAAGGTTTTTCTAAATACTTGTCTTAAATCTTTCAAATTTGAATAGTCAAGAAGCCAAAAAGGCATGCAATTTGAAAACATAATCATATTTATGACAAATCAGATACATAGTTTTAGATAAGAAGTCGGTGGATTGTAACGTTTTCTTCTAGATATGTACTAGATTGCTGGTTTATGGCATCTTATATTTCCTTCATCATTTTGCATAATAATATTGTTTATAAGATTCTTAATCATTTTATTATAGGTGTTCTAAATTTCTACTTTCATAAATTTTGCTAACTCTCTCTGTTGTGTGTTGTCATGTGTGAACGTTTCATTCCATCAACTAATAATTTATTCTTTTGTATTAAATAAATTCTAAAAAATCAATTAAATACGGACCTGTTCTTCATAATTAATCAAAAACAAAATTTGTTTTATTTTTATAATTAGGTTGAGATTTTGATTCAAGTTCTTGATTCTTTGTGATATCTTAATCCTCTTCAAATGTAATAATTGCAAAATTGAAAACGAAATAATTCAATTTGAAATCATATAAAGTAGGGCAAATATCATATTTAATATAGATTTCTAAAAAAAGAGAGTTATCATTCTTAAACAATCGAATATATTGGGTCAATTTCAATTATTCTGTAATAGGATACTAACTCTCTCGAAATCTTTCACAGTTATTTTATACATCTTCATTTATACCATTCTAGTCATTTAATTTGTTTTGAGGGGTTTACATATATTACTCATGTTTCATATTTTTCTTTATAAAAATGTATATATATATATATATATCTATATATTATATATATATTATATATATATATATATATATATATATATATATATATATATATATATATATATATATATAATATATAGACTCTTCAGTAGTTTAGTGGTTAGCACGACAGTCTACCACACTGAGGTCTAGGGAAATTCAATAATTAAAAATTTCTCTTTAAAGTTCTGCGTGATCCTCAAAGACTTTCCGCAAAATAATAATAATAACATATAATATATATATATATATATATGTAGAAATTAAGATATAAATATGTTGGGTGAGGATAGTAATTAGATGGAGAGGAGAGCGCTCATGATATAGATAATTATGAATATGCTGTCAATAACTTTAAATAAATAATAAATTATTGAAGAATTATTCAATTCACACCACATCAAATTCAGTGAATAGAACTAGAACCAATAAGTAACGCTTTCATCCTAAAATTATCCCGCATAGCTTTAATTATAAATTATTAATTATTGAATTTCACTACGCCCGAACTCGAGTCTTCAGTGTCGTAGACTGTCGTGCTAACCACTAAGTCACTGAAGAGTCTTAAAATTAACAATATTTTATTATTAATTACCCTGAGGATCTCGTAGAGCTTTAAAGAGAAATTATTCATTATTGAATTTCCCTAGGCCCGAAATCGAGAAGTGTGACTTGTCGTGCTAACCACTAAACCACTGAAGAGTCTGGAGAATTATTATTAATAGTAATGAATTTTTTATGTGTTTTTATAATAATTAACGTGATTAATGGTGATCATATTTATTCGCCACTTGAACTCCTAATTTAACTTTCATCGTCACTGTAAAAATTAAAAAATCTAATGATCTTTAACTTCTTCCCATCTGGTAAATTTCAGAAGAAATCTCATGCTATATTTGATACTGATACAGTCCATTCGACGACTTTATCGAAGCGTAGATTTTCATTTTTTGATCACCATTAACACACCACCTTTCAAACAAAGAATCTAATTTTTTCACTTATCATTTATATTTAGAAATTTTCCATTCTCTATGATTTTTATTCGTAGAGTATATTCTATTCTTTAATTATATATATAGAATGAAATGATAAATTTGTCAGACTATTTTTTTTTATTCTTTTAATAAAATAAATAAATTTGTTATGTTATATTCATTTGTATATATATATATATATATATATATTTAAATTTAAATATTTAATTATTCTCTTAGAGAATAAATATTAATGGATTGATTAAATAACAATTGCTTTAAAAAAATGTAATTTGCTAAATTCAATAACATAGTATAGAATCATGAATTATTTATTAAAATGGAAATATCAAGGACGAAGCTCCTTGGTGATATACTAAACTACTTAATTTGGAGATAAGAGTTCAAATCAATCAGGATCACAAAATTTTAATATAATTTTTAAATATTTATTAAGATAAATTAAAAAAAATAACTCAGTTGTCAATGATCAATAAGAAAAGTATTAATAAAAATATTTAACTAAACAAAATTTGAAACTTAAATATTTTTTTAAAATTTACAAGGAAAAAAATGGTTTTGTAGGAATATTCAATTATTATCTTCATTGTTAAATTTTTATTTCTTTAAATATGCGGTTTCTAATTGTAAGTCAGTTAGACATTTAATCTATTATAAATTTACGAGGGCAGGTCAATAAGTCCGTAACTTTTTGAATGAAACAAAAGATTTTGGATAAAAAATTATTTTATTTTTCAACGTAGTCTTTTTTATGCTCTATACACTTCGTCCAACATTTCTCTAAATTTTTTTATCCCTTCCAAAAAAAAAGATTTGTCCAGGACATCAAAATAGATTTGTTTGTGAGATGATTTCATCGTTGGAGTCAAATCTCTTTCCAACGAGCAATTTCTTCAGGTTTGGAAACAAGAATTAGTAACTTTGGGCTAATTCCGGAGAATAAGGCGGATGAGAGAACAATTCGTATTCTAATTCATGGATTTTTATAGAAATTCTCTTTTTCCATTTATTTCTCCAACCACGAGGTAGTCTGCTATTAATGGATGTCAAACAAAAACTAAAAGACTCATCTGGTTTAAATTTAGACAGGAAACAGCTGACAGTTTCCTGCTGATAGGAGCAGTGTTATCATTTCATTTAAGAGACGTGAAATTCAAAAAGTCACAGACTTATTGACCTGCTTATTTATTATTTTAATTATTCGATGCTCTTAACCTCATCATTAAGTACTGAAGGTATCATTATATATTTTTTTTTAAATTTTAATTTTTTTTTATTGTAATTGAAAAAACAACTAAATTTAAAGATTAATCTGATCTATTAAGCTTTTTATTTTATATTTATTATATATATATTTGATAATTATAAACGTATTATAATCTAACTCACTCAGTTTTTTTATACATTTATTCTATATTTAAGAAATATTATTCTTTTTTCTGAAATAACAGGGGCTTCTTTGGATTCGAAGCTTTATAAAGGCACGTTTCTTAGAAATTCAAAATCCACATGTTTAGCTTCAACACAATAGTGCGATTGTTTCTTTCCTTATTTTTCATGCTTTCGATTGCTTTTATTCTCTTTTACAATTCCATTCTTCTCTCTTTGGTTTCCTTTTCTTTTCATATTCCATGAACAGGAATTATAGGTAAGCTTTACAACTTTATTTATTTAGAAAACAACTCTTTCTGAAAAATATATTTAATGAAAAGAAAGAAAAAATAAGAAAAAAAAAGAGAAAAAGTTTAAAATGTTATCATTTATCATTTTTAATGGAGTCGATTATGAATATGATTACTTTAAAAGGATTATTAGTAAAATTTGTTTAATTGTTTCATATATATGAAATAAAAAATATATTATATTACATACTAGCTGATCAGAGCGTCTTCCAGGCGCTCTTCACACCTAGACGGGGGCTCCGCCCCCTGTACCCCCGAGTAATACATAGGTTTTCATCCATTTTGTTTCAATCAGTATAAGTAGATAAGACATATATTTGTTTTCTTAGAAAATATATATTTTAATTTAATCAGTAAATTAATTATATATTATTATTGTATATGTTATATTTATCTAACTCTATGTCTATACAGTTTTCGAAAGTTCTTAGCCGCAGCATCCACTTTTCTCTAAGAGTCCCTATCCTGAGCTACAACCAAATCCTACCCTGTCCCATCTCTCCCATGTCCCTTCCTTCATTGTCCACCCACCTTGATCTTTGGTCTTCCACCGGATGTTTCCCAATTTTTGCATGTGTGTCTGCATACATATCTACGTATATGATAACTGAACACTTAATAACAATAATAATGTATTAAATGAATATAATTGAAATTTTAGTTTTAATTGCACTTTTTTTTTGGTTTTTACTTTTATTTATTTTTATTGGAATTATTACAAATAATAATAATAATAATAATATACCGTTTAATACGTGAAAATAATAATAATAATAATAATAATTTATTAAATTAATATAATTGAAATTTTATTTTTTATTATTACATTTTTATTTTTATTTTTTACCGACCGACGATAGTAAGGGAGGTATTGTTTTCACACCAAATTTCACATGTGGAGATTTTTACATATCTCCACGAATATTTCTTAATTTAAAATTATATGAAGTCACCCAGCCATTCATGACGTCACAGCCTGGTCTTACATATATATTACAAATAAAATAAAATTAAAAATATTTATGTTATGTCCATATCTGTTTTTTTATTACATTAATAGATATATTAAAATTATTTGAAATTGTTTCTGTAGCTGGAAATTAATTTACTTCAAACCGTCGGTCGGTTCGGACCTGGCCACAGGTCAACTTATTTTGTTAATAATTTATTTTTATTTTTTATTTTTTTTATTAATAATTATTACATTTTTATTTGTTCGAAAATTATTTCTACTTTATTAATTGTTAATAGTTATTACATTTTAATTAACAGTTTTCGGAATAAGTATGTTCTCTTATTTTATAGAGATTTTTATTGTTTGTCTCAAAAGTCTACCTACAATATTTCATTACCATTGTATGATTCAAAATAAAATTCAAAATATTTAATAGGACATGACATGATCTTAGTATTAATTTATTTTCATTATATTAGATTGATTAATAAAATTCAAAATATTTAATAGGACATGACATGATCTTAGTATTTTTCCCATCCCAGAATATTTGCTAATATTACATGTTGGAGTTCTAATTACCTGCATATTTAATGGCAATTTCAATGCTGAATATACTTTTAAATAAAAAATTAAAAAAATTTGAAGTAAATGGAATTATTATACTTAATAAATCTATATATAAATTTAATATATATTCAAACAATAATTGAAACAATATAAATAAAACGATTCAATATTTTACTTACATTGTGATTTATATTTCTATTTTTATTACAACTGTTATTATGGGTATGTTATTTTTGACAGTTTAACAAAAATTAAAAATATTTGAATGTGTAAGTTTATATGTAGCGCCATCTGTCGATAGTTTTGTGACACTACATACTTTTACCAAAATATTACTAATTAAATTAATTTTGAATAAATTAATTTTCGATTTAACTACACTAAAACCTTCCCTGGGATGCCCACAACAATCCCTGAAAGTTTCACCGTAATCGGACGGGTAGTTTTTGAGTATTTGACAGACAGACACACAGACACACAGACATTGCCTTTTATATATATAGATAGATAGATTTTATAAGTACAAATTAATATTTTATAGAATATTAATTATTTATTAAAAATTTAATACTTATTTGGTTATTATATATAAAATAATGAAAAAAATCAATTTTAATGGATTCTTGTTTGCAGTGGCGGAACGTAGTGGGAATTTCATAATAAAAAATAAATAATATCTATATATTTCTGCCATCCTTATTCATTCTCTGTACATTACACACTACATTGCTAAAAAGATCATTTGAGTTTCTGTAGAAGTTTGCATCGTTTTCAATTTATGTATGTATTTTAATAGGGGCGGCAAATTTGACTTCCACCTCGGCGGCGAAACTGGTTGTTTGATCATACTAATGAAATATCAATTGTTAGTTAATAAATAATAATTCGTGCACATAATTAAAATAAATATGGAATGATTGAAGATAAATCCAATTATGATGAAACTAATGAATAGAGGAATAAAGGTTATGGCGGACTGACAATATCAACGAGGAATTGGCTAAAGTTATGAATTAGATGGGGACAACTGGAGGAATGTGGTTGCTGTGGCATGAAATGTTTGAGTTCAGTAACACAAATTACATAAATCATTTATTTAATTTTATATATTTACTAGGCGAGCCGTTGCAAACGAGGTTTGCAATTTCAGTTTATACTTAATTTATCGTGGTTTGCAGCAATTAAGCCTAATTCCACTCCATCTTAGGGATAGGTGAAAGTAATGCTGAGAAAGTGCAAACAAATTCGAATAATAATAATAGTTTATAGGAAATTTTGTTTCAAATACTCACAAAACAACACATTTTTAAATATAAAATTATTAACTTTATTCAAATCGCCGTAATAATTTTTTAATGTTTTTTTTATTTGACTCTTATTTAATTTAAACAAAACAAATTTTTAATAAAATGAAGTTAGTTACAAATTAAATTATAATTTTGACAATTTGAAACTACTAATAATGTTACAGACATCACATACATACATACGACGAAAATTATTATTAAAGATACACACATTTATACTTAATTACTATGAAAAATGAGAGATGGGTGAGATTTTGGAATTAGGAATCTAAATTCTTTTAATTTTAAATATATATCTCAAAAATTGAAGTTAAATACAAAATTTTTTATCTTTTAAAAAGTAATTGCAAATAAATAAATGAATATTAATTATAAATGTATAAAGTGTAAAAATAATGTCAGTAAGAATTTAATTTTAAATTCAATTCATGCCACCCGCATAGTCACACAAAATTATATTTCTGCATTCAGACTTGAAAGTTTTAATAAGAATTTTATCATTATAAAATATCTAACATTTAATTATTCTATTTCTAAAGATAACCAATTATTTCAAGTTTATTTATTAATTTATAAAATTATAGAAAGAGTAATTTTCTAAATTGAACTTTATGATCAATAGAAAATTATTTTTTATTCTTTTTATACTCAATATTTTATAGTAATAAATTCATTTCTTTCCCTTTTAATGGATTTCAACTTAACATAAGAAGAGGGAAAGTAAGTGGAATAATAAATTTTCTATTTTATTAATAAAACCATAGTCACGTCCTTTTCATATTTATATATTTTTACTAGTTATCTTTAATATTAAAAAAAATGCATAAACGAGTATGAAGTAAGGAAGCATTATGTATATAAAGATTCCATTGCATGATATTAAAAAGAACAAAACCATTCTTAAAATAGAAAGATAACTGTGGAAAAATCCATGAACAAGCATACTATTTCTTAATTCATTGATCTTTATATTAGCCAGGTTTCCAAGAAGGTTTATATGTTTACTTCAATAGACCCTTTCTCAGAGATCCCATTTATAATAGATATTTCCATGATATGAATGAAATAATCAATACATTTATAAAAATTCATATTGATTAGACACTAATGAAAATGACAAAGAACAAAATCATTTTTGTATTTTTTTTATTATTTTATTTCTATTCAAGTATAAATTCAATTTAAAAAAAACCCTCTGATTTTGTACATCCTACGCAAGCACAACGTCTATCAACTCGGTTATATCAATTAGGTGTCCTATGATCAGTAAAACGGGTCCTATCAACCTTTATATTGATTTTCTTGTTCAGAGGCGCTACTTTGTCATCATATGGCTTCCCAATTTTGATCCGGACCCCAACTAGAGAAATTCTCTTGTCAGGGCTGGGACTTGAACCCGGGACCACGAGAATGTGAGGCAGCTACACTACTTCCCACCATGTGGAACCTTAAAAAAAAGCAATCAAAAATAAATAATAAATTTAATTATCAAATTCTATTATTTTATTATTTTCTGAGTTTTGATACTTACTCAGCATTTATATTGGTCCTGTTGTTCTTTTCTTTTAGAATTTAATTTATCCTCGCCTGTGCACGACTTTATCGGATAATGTCTAGCAGGGGAAGTTGCAAACTATGTGTCAGGTCAGAAGAAGTATTGCCTTCTGGCCTACCTGTGAGTATTTTAGATGATATGTCAAATTCCTCGATAATTTGGTTAAATTTTTTTAATCATCTTCCTTAATTGAAACATCCACAAATTATCCCCTCCAAATATCCTGTAAATGAATAGCAAGTTCAGCATATTTTATAATCTTTTCAGATATGATTTTGATGAAATTATGTGTTAAAGAGACTGGTATATCAAGATTCCGCAGAATATCTATCCTATTGTCGTCATTAGTTTTAACCGTTATAACAGGCCTGTCCCAGTAGAGGATAGTGATTGTATTTTTAAGAACTGGTGTTAGGGTATACTTAAAGTATGGAAAGTATTTTTAGGGTACAAATGTCCATGTCTCAGTATTAGCTGTTGGTAGATTAAATAGTTGAAATGCATTATTTTGATTAATCTTTTTTTTATACTTTCTACAAAATTCTTTTTAGAAATTGTATTGATCTATGATTGGATTTAGTAGTATGCCCAAATGTTTATACGTTTTAATTCTTTGATATCAAAAAATTACTCTAATGTACTTAACAATTTTCTTCGCTTCATGTTAGCGAAATGACATTACATTATCCTGGGTAAATGAAATGTTGTCTGCGGTTTTATGATTATGATTAAGATAATAATTATGAATATGATTATGTTTATTATTATTATTATTATTATAAACAAGCTCCAGATAGTTCCGGGCCTGGAAAGGGGATTTTTCTCGTGCAGGGCCCCCCCGAGATAAAAAAAGATAATCGAAATAAAGGTTGAAATTATCCGTTGTGCTGATCATACAACACATCTACACCACTTAGGAAGGAATCCGGCATGATAGACGCTAGATATAATTCTAACGATTAAATTAAAATGCAATGGTTAAAATGTCTTAGTAAGAGTAACTTTATATTGTAATTACAATAATATTTATTATAATTATTATTATTAATTAATTTAAAAATATGTATATCATCTTTTAAAAAATAAATCTTGATTATTTACATATTATCTATTAAAATGATAATTATCAATAATACTATATTATATTTCTACTAAAAAATGAAATAATCAGGATATAATAATTTCATTAAATAAATTAAAATAATAACTTTTAAATTATTTTATTTAAATGATATTTGAAATCTAAATTATTTAATTTTTGTTCATTCTTTCTTTTTTAAGGGGGGGGGGGGGTTCTTTGAACAAAGCCTCCCTTGTCAGTTGAGTAGCGTGAAAAATTAATTCATATACCTATATAGACAATCTACAAAATATAGAGGCAGAGAACCAGTAGTCTATTATAAACAAAAATTTAGAATAGAAAAATATCTTATGAATTTGTTTCTTGGAAAAATTAATAATGTCACCTGTATGATATCTTAGGGACATTTTCAATTGGATAGGGTGTCTTTGTATACAAACTCTTCTTTAAAAAATCATAAATAACTTTTAAAGAATCAAAAATACAATATTACCTTTATTTATTTGTCCCTTTAATGTATACCGAATACCACAAATGTTATTTCATAACAAAGCCTTAATGAATAAATTCCATTGTTTTGTTATTCAATTTAGTTCTATTTGGAATCGACCCTGCAATCTCCAAATACTTTGACAATGGAATTCTGCATAACTGTGGTAGGTCTTACTTACAGAGAAGATCTGAAGATCGATTGCCAATAAAAATTTGACCTTTATTCTATTTCATTTGTTTAGATCAGGGATGACGAACCTATGACACTTATGGGACATAAGTGACACGTTTGAAAATTTTAATGGCATACTCAAAAACAAGATTATTTTTTTAATAATTATAACTTTTTACAATAGAAAGGAATTAAAAAAATTGAACAATTCACAATAGAATTATAATTTATCAAATCAGAAAAAAGTATTTTTAGCATGTCCGTCCGTCCATTGTGTTTCTGTATAGACGTGTATAGCTTTTACGGCTCAAAGAATTTTGATAATATATGGTATATTTACTTAATGCATCAGTAACATGAATTCAACTTTTGGTGTATATCCGAAAACCGGAGAAGTGGTAGTTTCCAATGTAATTAATTAAATTTATATTCATGTGTCGGAAAATATTTCACTTAAAATATAATAGTTTAGCATGATGTCTGTCTGCCTGTCTGTCTATCCGTGCAAGAAAATTAATATATAAGTATATATAGGTATATGTGTAGATTTTATACATTTGTACAAAAAAAATTCCTATATAAAATCATATAACTTTCAATAATATTAATACGATTAATATAAAACAACATTTTCTGGTAGTTATTATCAAAATGAATTGAAATTATCATTTTTAATTTCAATATTAAATAAACATACAAATATGTATATCTTATCTTATCTTCTTATACGAGTAAAAATTGTTTGTTTCTTTGTTTCATTGTTCTCAAAAACCGCTCTAACGATTTTTTTGAAATTCACAACAGAGATAGTATTTATAAAGAAAAATTGAGTTTTATTGATCACATCTCACGAAACTTTATTAGTTCTTCTTAATTTAAATTTATAATATATGGATGACGTCACAACCACCGCCTGTGAGATATATATATCTATTCTTAAAATAAAATTAAAAATATTTATATTATATTCATATATTTGATTTTTTAATTTCATTAATAGTTTTACATTTAAATTATTTGAAATTGTTTCACACAACGTTTAAAAGAAGATTTATCTTTATATTCGATTCGATACATAGTAGGAGAATTAAATGACATCATCAATTTATTATAGAACGAATCCGTAAATATATTTTTAATATTATATATTAGCTATTGATTATATTGTAATTCCACTCTTAATTATATACTTACATGAAAAAGGAAATCCAATTATGAGATCAAAATTAAAATTACTTATTTATATAATCTTTAATTTTGTATATCAAAACGCCAATTGAAAATGAGTGAAAAATGATTTCTTGGTTATATAAAAATATTAAAATATGATTTTTTAGACGTCCTGTACGCATTTTTAATATTAGAATTATTTATTAAAAGAAAACAAAAACAAAATTAAATTATAAATATAAATAAAACATAAAAATTATAAATATTATATACATATTCTTTGACCAATTATATGTTGCATGTTGTGAGTATGTGATTACACAAATTGGGAAAAAATCACTCGAAATGCAATTAAACAAAATAATTGAAAAGTTAGGCTAAGCAGACGTCTTAAAATTATAAGAGATTCGGCAATTGTAATTACAGATAGCGAGGAAAAATTAATGGAGGTTTGAAATTAATAGTGATAAGAAAAAATATTTAGTGACAAAGAGGAACAGTATTAACATACAAAATCTTAATATACAATTTAAATCGAGGTATCAATCGGGAAACGCCTGTTATCATGCAGTAAAGAGGCTTATCTCATCAAAATTATTATCAAAGGGAATCAAGACCATGGACGCATAGGAAGGGACGTAAGAGAGATAGGACAAGGGCTCAGGATAGGGACATTTGGAGAAATGTGGCCAAGAACTTTCGACTATCTTTGAGCTATATAAATAGATAGATATAACATATACAATAATAATATATATAATTAATTTACTGATTAAATTAAAATATATTTTAAATAAGAACACAAAAAGAAATGAATGTTTTATGTAATATACGGATTGAAACAAAATGGATGAAAACCTTTTACTACTTTTAACCAAATACGATGTACCACTCGGGGGTACAGGGGCGGAGCCCCCGTCCAGCTGTGAAGAGCGCCGAAGGCGCTCTGACCAGCTGGTATGTATAATACTCCTATCCAATCATTTAATTAAAAACATTCAAGTGATAATTTTTGGAATAATTTAAATAATATTTGATTAATAGAAATTAAATTTGATTGATTTATTTTAATGGATTCTAGGAATTTTTGTAAAATTAAAATTTGTTAAATTTACCGGTATGGACGAGTTCTCGACTGGTGGGTTTATTTTAATGTTGACTAGACTAGAAACAATTCATATGCATTTTTTTTAAAGATAATCGATCCTGATGAAGTCAAAATGTGTTCATCAAAACACCGACTCATTACATTTTATTGTTATTATCCATTTCACAATTAGCTATTCGTATCTTTTAATATAATAAAATTAAAACAATACTCCATAATTTTTTACCGACCGACGATAGTAAGGGAGATTGTTTTCACACCAAATTCACATGATATCTCCACGAATCATGCATTTTGTTAACCGAAAAAATTATTTTAGCATGATGTCTGTCTGTTTGTCTATCCATCCGTATAGATGTGTGCAGCTTGAACGGCTCAACGGATTCTGATGAAATTTGGTATATTTACTTAATACATCAGGATGATGAATTGATCAACTTTTGGTGTATATCCGGAAACCGGAAGTGGTAGTTTCCAAAGTATTAATTTTATATTCATTGTCGGAAAATATTTCACTTAAAATATAGTAGTGATTAATAATTGAGTAATTAAACTAAAAATAAAAACCAAGATAATATAATTTAGTCATTTTAATTCGAGTTTTAAAAATATTTTTTTTTTGATACTTTAATATATATATATATATATGTTGGTTTAGGTTTCCGTGAATGTTATTGTTATTATTACTATCAGATTTATCAGGGATATATAGTATTTTTGTGAGATTGTTTTCTCGACGTTTCGGCACCCAAATTTTCAAGAGATTATTTAGGTGGGAATATTTTAGGGATTCTGGGTCTTAGTCTGTGTGACCAAGGGTTAATATAGGGATTTTGGGTTGATAAGTTGGATGGTTTTGTACTCACTGCGTTGCTGTGGAGCTCCGAAGAATCCTGGGCAATCCTGACTCTGGCACACGTCCGTACCGGACAATTGCCCGAGGCCAACTGGGACCCGACCCTTTGGATTCTACCCGAGCTTGCTACCTGCGCATGCACCATGGGCTTTTGTGTACTCTGGTGGGCGGAGCTTAACTTTATGGCGGGATTTATATTGGTTCTTGATCTGAGGCGGGAATTCCAGCTGTTTGTGCGATCAACTTTATTAGTGGCAGGAAGATTTAGGATTTGTGAATTAATGGTTGGAGATGAAGTTGATTGGGTTGGAGTTTTTGCGGGAGGTTGGAAGTGTGATTTCAGAGCTAATTTCCAGGACGGAGGGAGGTTCAGGGCGTCGCCCCTTGTGTTGAGGCAATTGGGATGTTTTTCAATTTCAATTGCTTCACGCAGGAATCTGGGATATTTGAGCTGAATGGGAGATAAGGTTATGGTTTCGGAGAAATTGATGTTGTGACCGGTCTCATTGTGGTGCTTGGTTAAAGCTGAGGCCGGATCTAATCTCCTTAGAGATAGCTCATGCTCATAAATTCTACTTTGTATTCTCCTGTTCGTCTGTCCTATGTATGATCTCGGGCAGTCTGAGCAGGGAATCTCATAGACACCCAGACACTCATTGGGAACTGTCTTTGGAAGTTCGGATTAGGTTGGAGAGTTTCATGTGGCTCTTAAAAATGGGTTTGATCTCATTTCTGGAAAGAATTCACCCAATTTTGTATATAGATGTAAAATTGGAAGGTCTTTGGAGTTTACGGCGGAATAAAAAACGAGTTCCTAGAAAATTAGGTAATCGAATTTTAATGTCCTTAACTCGTTCTATTTACAAATGATCTATATACAAGTCTTTCACACGCATGCAATATCTATTTACGGGTTTTCATCAATTCGCGCGATGCTCCTTTTCATATTTCTTCAAATTCATGAAGTGGCGCTACTTTCCAGTCTATTTCCGGCTATTTCAAATTTACATAGATAAAAAGGAGTATAAATATAATAGTTGTGGTAAACTGTTGTCTAAATGAAAATCGTTGAATAATAAAAAGTAAAAATCTGGAGTGTCTCCCCTCGACTATCTCGCAATTTGAATTCGATTAAATAACTTATATTATATTTAAATTGAATTTAATTAATTAAATTATAAATTAAAATTAATAAATAATATTTATTAAACTAGCGCGTGTTTGACTCTTTATTGATGATATTACGTCACGTGCTGGCGCGTGATTGACAGTCAACGGGTTAAAAAATTTTAAAAATTAATACCGTGTCTTTTAGCGATTCAATCAAGCTGAAATTCTATATAAAGCAGTTTTATACAATTTTTAATCATGTGAAAAACTATCAAACATATTACATATTATTTATTTTTACGGTCAGTTTAGAGGAAAAAAAATGAAAAGGTGGGGTAGGTAATACCCTCTTCAGAATGAGCTACATTTCTCAAAAGTTGATAGAAAACTACGAATTTTGATTAATGGGGTAAATCGAAAGAATTCTTCTCCATGGGAATTAGAAAGCTGCAAGAAAGATGGGATAAGTGCATAACTGTGAGGGTGATTATGTTGAAAAATAGCCTGAATTTTGTAAGAATCAAATAAACCCTTTTGAAACTATAGCCATTTGTCTCTTTTTGTTATGATTGGCCCTTGTGTATATAATGTATATACCATATAAATTAATTAGTTAGATGTTAAACTAAGCTGAGTAAAGGGAATAATTTACCACATTTACCCCATTATTATTAATAATTACGAATGAAGTTTTGTGTAAGGCGTAAGGTAATAATTTTCACAATTCTTTTTAACTTTTCCAAGTTCGGGTTTCAATGCAGCACGGTTTAATCTTTATTTAATAATAACAATATTTATTCATTATTAAAGATAAAATCAATCAACTAATTGATCAAAGGCAATTTGTTTTACATTTAATAATTAATAAATATTGTTTTTTCTTAAATCAAAGTAATTGCTTATTATTAAATGAAAATGAAGTGCGTTGAAAATTATTACGTTGAGAAAACTGCTGAGGTATTAATTATCTAGAGTAACAAGATAATGATATTAAAACATATTATTTATTAAAAAATTGTTGCTGTTATTAATAAAGACCAATAACAAATTTGTGGAATTGGGGAGCCTACTAAATCATCTCACTGTTCAATCTGAGTGAGATAAATTGAGTTTTTCAATTATGAATAAACTGCATGCAATAAAGTAAAAAATTATTAGAGGTATATATTAAGATAAAAATGATTTGATAATACATAATACATTAAAAAATCATAAGTTCAAATCAATTCTGGCATGGCCCACTATGATTCCCAACTCGTATGCAAAAGAATAATTTTATACAATAAAGAAGACCAATCAAAATTCACAAAAATAATTTTCTAGCACTAATTCAGAAAATTGAATTGTTAGAGGGACGAGGACCTCACTTTCTGTAAAAAAAATCTGGAGTGTCTACACTCGACTATCTCGCAAATTCGAATTTGATTAATTATAATATATATTTAATTTAAATTAAATTATAAATTTTAAAATTAATAAATAATATTTATTAAACCAGCGCGTGTTTAGCTCTTTGTTGATAGCACTACTTCTCGTGCTGGCGGGTGATTTGCAATCGTGTTAAAAAATTAATTCGGGTACTTTCAGCGATTCAACCAAGCTGAAATTCTTTATATAGCAGTTTTGTAAAATTTTTTATTATGTGAAAAACTATCAAACATATATCTTTATTTTTACAGTCAGTTTAGAGGGAGAAAAATGAAAAAGTGGTAGCTAATGAACCACTTCCGGTTAAGCTACATTTTTCAAAATTTGATAGAAACTACGAATTTTGAATAATGCCCGTCTACCAATTTTCATTATTCTAGCTCACATCGTTTTTGCGTAATCTTGTTTACATACACACACACACATTTTACACAAGCTTAGAGAAAATGAGTTGAAACATCCTCACTTTCTGTAAAAAAATCTATTATTTCCGAAAAAAATATTATCAAAATACACTCTCTCTCTCTAAAAAAACTTGAAATCTAAAGACCTGTAAAAATTAATAAGTAATAATATAATAAATTAATTATAATTTTTTACTTATAGTAAATGAATCAAAATGTTAATGGTTAAAAACCCATTTGAAAATATAAAATCAACCACTAAGCTGTAAACGATCTATTCTATTGAAATCAAAACTCAATGCCCAACAGGTGACCTTGAGTAAATGTACGTTTTTAATAGTCTTTATGAAGTTATCATTGATTAATTTTTTTTTAATCATAAAAATAACAAAATTGCTTGAAATAAAAATCTGATATTTATGAAGCAATTTTTTTATTTCAGAAACCTTTCCAAACTATCAGCTGTAATTTTTCTATTTTTTTTTTTTGTTATCTTATCATAATATTATCTTAAATTATGAAATAAAAAAAACAATATCAGTCGGGATTTTATTAATTTTTTTTAAAGATTGAATCTTATCAATTATATTTTATTATCAAAAAATAATTTTGTTATCGATTATCATCATCTTGATGATGATCTCATTGGGAAATTATTAAAAAATTGGGATAATTTAAAATTTCGTTAAGATACTCCTACATGATATATCGAGATTGTATTTTTAATAAAATTGAAAATCTAATGTTATAGATTTGTTGAAGTAGAATATTTAATAAAATTAATTAAATTTAATGAACATTTTAAGAGGAAAAATATCTAAATGTAATTAAACTATATATTATGAAACTAAGGGATTTATGGAATACTCACCAATTATAAGGTCAGTTTCATATTCTTTATAATACTATTATAATATAATTTAATGTAAATATAAATATATATACGAGGGCAAGTCAATAAGTCCGTGACTTTTTGAATGAAACACAGGATTTTGAATTATTTAAATTATTTTATTTTTCAACGTAGTCTCCTTTAAGTTTTTATATTCTTCGTCCAACGTTTCTCCAATTTTTTTATCCCTTCCAAAAATAAGATTTTTCAAGGTTATCAAAATAGGCATTTGTTTGTGAAATGATTTCATCGTTGGAGTCAAATCACTTTCCGCAGAACCATTTCTTCAGGTTTGGAAACAGGAAATAGTCACTCGGGGCTAAATCCGGAGAATAGGGCGGATGAGGAAGTAATTCGTTCAATGGATTTTCATAGAAATTCACTTTTTTTTCCATTTATTTCTTCAATCACGATGTAGTCGGCTATTAATGGATGTCAAACAAGAACTAAAGAACCCCAGTGGTTCAAATGTCGAGTCAGCTGATAGTTGCCTGCTGACAGGAGCCATTTCATTTAACAGACGGGGAAAAGTCACGGACTGTCCTCTTATATATAGAAATATATATTTGTATATTTTCAGGCTTAACTTGAAAAAAATTTCAATTTGATTATTATTATTTATTACCATTTATAATGATTAAAAATTTTATTTTATGTTGATTTGTCGCATTTGACATGAGATTACAAATATTTTAAACAAATTCGTAGAAATGTATGATAATTAATGCGATCAATTATTATCAAATGATGATGAGTTGGCCTAAAATAAATAAACTTAAATCCTGGCGAAAAATAATCAAAATAATATTCATCAAAAAAAAAAAAATAAAATTTCTCAATGATATGATATTCAACAAATTAATGTATAGAATTTATTATATCTTCTAGGAATCCGTAAATAAATAAATAAATATATTCATATAATTTCTATTTTATTCTTATGCAAATAAGTAATATTTTATATTGTCTGTATTATATATCTCCTTCTTTCCATTATTTTTTTTTAGAAAATAGGTATAAGAAGTATAGTTCAATGAATGATATTTAATAATAATATGAATAATAGATATATAACTAATATTGATCAATGCAATTGAAATATGGAATGGCCTCCATTTAACCTGAAGATTCCTTGACTGTTCTGCACCTCTCATTTCATTGACCGCTATACGTCTGTCATTCAAGGTTTGTTAAATAAATAACATAAAATATAAAAAGTTTATGTTTTCATTTCAAAGAATTCTAGCGGTTCCATTTTCTAACGGCATATCAGCCAAAAAGTACAGAGTATTTTTTTTTTTATTGGAGGTGGAGCTAGGAGAATTGATGTTTGATAATCACACCCAAAGCCCACAGGAAGCCGGATGTTGCCATTCCATGAATAGCAGATGAATAAAATAAATATTCCAAATCGAATCAAACTAAATGGATTCTTTACACGAGTTAATGGAAAAATTATTTACTTTACAATCAAATAAAATTTAAAAAAAATTAAATAAATAAAAACAAATATTTCAATATATTTTAATTTTTGTTTTCTCACAGATTCATGCAAAAAAAAAAAAAAATTTCTAATTCAATGGAATAAATAAATATCTATGTCCCCGTTCAAAAATGACTTTCATTTATAAATCCCTATGATTTATTTATGTTTTTTTTATATTATACACTCCACAAAATTTATTAAAAAATCTAACTTTCACTTTAATTCTAACTATACAAGTTATTATTCAAATAAATTTCTAATTGAGTAAAGAATTTATTTGAAAATAAAACAAAAATAATTATCCAGTAAACTGAGTTTTCTTTTTGCTTATATTTTTTTTTTGTTTTTTTATAATACAGTGAACGCTCTATATAAGCAACTCATTTGAACCAATTTCAATAAAAAAGTTTCTTATTGGAAAAAGTTACTTATAGAGAAAATTGGATTTAAAGGATAAAGTATTAATTAATTAATTAATAGAAATTAACAGAAATTCTAGTAACTATTCTAATTAGCAGAAATTAACTTCAATATTGGCAGCACAAATCACAAAAATATTCCAATAACAGAATTTTTTACAATTTGAGGTTATATTGTTGTGAACAGCTGTCAACTTAAATATTTAGTTTTAAAAAAATAAGTTGCTTATAAGAACAGTTGAACTAAAAAAAGTTACTTGTATAGAGGTTGCTTATATAGAGCGTTCACTGTATATTATAATTGTAAAATATTAAATATGTATTATTTTTTAATTGAAAAATAATCAAAGGGTAGTTTATTATATTTATTTTATTTAATTCTTTTAAGTGAAAGATTAATAAATTAATAAATTAAGAATTGAAAAATAAAAATTTTGTTGCTAATTTTAATTAAAAAATAATTCGCTCCTTGTAAAAAGTTTATCTTTACTGAACTACTGTGATATTAGTTTGCCTTACTGACGTACTAACTATGTAAACACAAATTCTATCCAATAATATTTTAATATTTTTATTAATCAAAATACATTTATAATTATTATTTTGAATCTTCACCACGCAAGCAATCAGTATGAATTAAAATTTGACATTTGCTTTGTTAACAACTTGTTTGTTTAGGACTACCATGGGTGCACTTCATGTTTAAGCGAACTGACGTCACCATCTGTTATTTGTAATGTGATAATATACTCAGTTTTTGATATTTAGTAACTAATTACTACTAGTAATTATCATACTTAAAAAAGGTAAAATTATGAGAGTTTACTGTTATTTTATAAATTCAAAAGAATCTTACAAGTACCCTATTATGACAAGGAGTTTTGTTTCTATAATAATTTGCAATTTGTTTTTTCAAATTATATCAAAAATTTTAATAGGATAACAAAAGAGTATATTTTTCAAGTGAAATTCTTTTAGTTTTTTTAATAAGTTTAGAAATGAAATAAATTGGTATTGATACTTACTTGGATTTTATCATATTTTTAATTGAAAGTAGACATAGATTACTAGTAAAGCTTCACTTATGAACAAATTACTAAATTAAAAAAAATCAAGTAATTAGTCTTTCTTAATTTAAATTTACATGAGGTCAGCAATCAGGTTTTAATATTACCAGCCAAACCCAATTGTAATAAATAATTAAAAATTGTAAAATTGTTAAAGTATATAATAATAAATTGTATAAATTTTTAAAGGGTCGAGCGATAGCTCGGTGTCCCAGGTATATATTTTATATCAACAGGCCTACTTTTCTGTTTGTATGTTATTATTTGAATTGCGATTCGGTGAATCAGGTATTAATATTACAAGCCAAACCCAATAATAATGAATCATTTTTTTTAACTTGATTACCGAGCCGAGACTCGGGGTCCCGGTACTATATATATATATATATAATTCATAAATTCTTAAAGTAATGGAATTGACTTATTGTTAGTTCAATAGCCTTTTTTAAAAATTGTATTTTTATTTTTTTTTTTATACTTCAAATTATAATTTAAGCATCAACTTTTAATAAAATACATAAAATACTTTAATGAATAAAAAAAAAATATAAAAAATTTAATTCTTTGAATAAATAATTTGTCTTATAGATGAATTTTTTGAAGTGAAACTTCTTTAGCGGCGTCCTGACATTTGGTTGAGAATGGAGAGTGAATTGAAAAATTGAAATTTCGTAACGCGTTACGAAACGCAAGAGAGAAAAAAGATATAGATATAACGAGTGAGAATGAGATAGCCTCTATCTCCGACTCTCTTTTGTGCGGTGTTTCGTTTTTGAGAGAGAGGCTATCTGGGTCTTTCTTTTGTCCGGTCTTTCGTCTTTGAGAAAGAGGCTATCTGCCTCTTCGTTTTGTGCTGTCTTTCGTTCTACTACGCTCTCGCTAGGTCCAAAGTCCACGGCGCGCATGCGCGGTAGTACGTTGACGCGGAATAATATTTCTCAGCTTCTACTGGGTCAAAGAATAAAAATTAGTATGACTTATGATCAAAAGAGGGCGAGATCTCCACCTTGTCCAGTAGATATCGCAATTAAATACAATTTGAATTTAAATATATATTAATTTCAAAATTTGCCTAAACATTTATAAAAATAAATATACATATGAAATTTGTTATTTTTTTTTAATATTAAAAAATATTTAATTTGAGATTAATTATATGTAAAAAGATCAACTATCAAATAGATTCAAACTTTTATTTTCTTTGATTAGATTATAATTAAATATTATTTATATTATTTAAAAATTATTATTAAATTTAATTAATTATAAATTATAAATAATAAATAATAAATATTAAACCAGCGCATGTTTGGCTTTTTGTTGATGGCACCACGTCACGTGTTGGCGCGTGAGATTTGCAGTGTTAAAAAATTAATTCTGGTAATTTCAGCTAATCAATCAAGCTGAAATTCTATATATAGCAGTTTTATACAATTATTAATCATGTGAAAAATTATCAAACATATATCTTTATTTTTACGGTCACTTTAGAGGAAAAAAAATCAAAACGTTGTAGGTAATGACCCTCTTCCGGTTGAGCTACATTTCTCAAAAGTTGATAGAAAACTATGAATTTTGAATAATGTCCATGTACCAAATTTCATCATTCTAGCTCAAACCGTTTTTGCGTAATCTTGCCTACATACACACACACACACACACACACACAGACACACACACACAGACATTTTTCTCAACCTTAGTGAAAATGATTCAGGAACCTTCAAAAAGTATAAAAACATCAAAATCTCAACATCGAAAATTTTCGTGATCGCAATACTATCTCTGGCGAGATAGTAAAAAATGATTCATTATTATTGGATTTGGCTGGTAATATTAATACCTGAGACACCGAGCTCGCTCTACCCTTTAAAAAATATTGATATACAATTCTTTAATTATTTATTACAATTATTAAATGTATTAAATAATATTTTATTGAAAAAATATTAAAAATTATAAAACTATCTAAAACTTAATTAATAAAAGAACAATGAATAAATAAATCACGAAAATAGATAAAAAAAAAATGCACGCGGCGAGTTTCGATCCTTCGAACTCGGGGAGTAAAAACAATTGTTCTTACTGCTGGTCTATGATATTTTGATAATTACAAAGATATTTTTACCATCTTTCAAAGACATTTATTTGTTTTGTTGTTTTTTTTTGAGAGAGATTAATAAATATATATATATTTTATTAAAAATAAATATTTTTAATTTTATTTCGAAATTAAATAATGAATTTTAAAATATTTTAAATATAAAAAAATGTTAATACAATATCATTTAAAAAAAAAGCGGGATTAATAAATATATATATATATTTTATTAAAAATAAATATTTTTAATTTTATTTCGAAATTAAATTATAAATTTTAAAATATTTTAAATATAAAAAAAATATTAATACAAAATTAAAAAAAGGCGGGAGTAAAATTTCAAAATGGATGCCATTTACGTCACCCATATATAATTTTCAATTAAGAAATTAATAATGAAGCTGTAAGTTTCAAGAGATGTAATCAATAAAACTCAATTTTTCTTTATAAATACTATATCTAGTGTGAATTTGAAAAAAATCGTTAGAGCGGTTTTTGAGAACCAATGGTTATAGATAAATAGATAGATATATACAATTTTAGCTAGCATAATAAGATAAGATATATATCGTGAAATAATTAAAATTCTCAAGTCAAATATACAGCGTGCACGCGTACCGACGCATGTAATTGTGTGTGTGAACATGGTCGGCGATTCACACGCCAACACATACAGTTATGTGCGTCGATGACCATTCACGTTATTTATCCGAATCTCAACATTACTTTAACACTACTAAATCAATTTAAAATTATTATTGCATTTAAAACTGCTTTTCTCTACTCCACAGATTTCACTATGCCGAAAAAAAATAACGACCAAAATTTAGACGATATTATTTATTTCATACACCTTTCACTACTGGTTTATAGCCACACAGGTGCTAATGCACTTGAACGAGGCGAAGATAAAATCCCTCTAATTCTCGGGGGAGATTTTAATGTAAATTTTGGATCTGATGATTCGTTGCCGTTGATCAACTTTCTTCGAGAAACATTTGGTCTGCTTATAAATAACGATCCCAAGGAATCAACAACAAAATCTGGAACTACAATAGATGCTGTTTTTACATGTTATATAGAAAATATCGAATCACGAACATATATATCTTATTTTAGTTATCACAAGCAATTAATATCAGTATTACCAATTGAATCACCAACCGACAATAGTACAGGCAATGTAGATATGATGATAGAGTAGATAATAATAATAATAAAGCGAATATTTGTTACGAAAATTTTATACTGTTATATGTCTTTCGAAATGATCCCTTTATTTTTCTCTATTTCTCTCTCACTCACACTCTCAACTAAAATTTATCTTATTCTCTAGATTGTAAGAAGTTTCACTTCCGCCACGTGTACGATGCTGCACATTTTGCTTTTTTAATCCTATTATTTTTTTGTCTTATAGATGAATGAATCATAATATTATTCATGTATTTCTTAAATATTTGTTTTTAATCGAAAGTCATTTATATTATATAAATTCAAATTAATCGTTTTATTTACTAGGAAGATATACTTATTTATTAAAATAAATATAAATATTAAACGATCTCAAGAATACCAAGATTATTTATTTAAATCTTCTTTATTTATTTATGTATTCTTTATAAATATAAATAATAAAGAAATAATTGAAAACATAGAATAAAAATATATACTATATCTATTTTCTTATACTTTAAAAAATAAATTTATATTTCATTTATTTAATTAATGATTTAATTAATGATAATGCGAAATTATCAAGGTTAATAAAAAATACTAATGAATTAAATATGATTTTATAAGAGGATTTATAAACTCATTTTAATACCGAAAGTTTTTTTATATAGTAGGAAGAGAGGGCGATTGTATGAAATTGAGAAAAATTACCAAACAAAGTTTTAGTTGAATTATTTATTGGTAATCTCTATGACGAGTAGGGTCTTCCAAATAAAAGTTTTAAATTAAAAAAATAAATAAATATATAAATTATACATTCATAAATTGAAATTTGAATAAAATTCAATTCCTAGAGGTTATTTCATATTTCATTAATCATTATGTAAATTAAATAGAATTCAATTTAAATATTTTATTATTGAATTTAATTTTTTATTTAGTCATAATGAATTTTTGTAGTTTTAAATCAATTTCTTTCTTTCGCAGTAATTTCTGAAATACAATATATATATAAAGATTCGAAATCTCAATATCGACTCTTTGTAACTCAGACTAACCAATAAAAAATTTTCTTCTTAATACTCTTAAAAATGGCGCCAAAATGGGCGCCTAAACGTCAAGATCTAAATCCCCCATTCGAAAGTGAAAATAAACCGGAAATGATTTCTCATATGGATTTCTCCTCTGCTCGTCTCTAATTCTAAGCTAAATTCAATTTATTTTTGTACTAAAATCTACGTAAGTATACATATATCCAATTTCTCAATCTCTGTTTACTTAATTACAGAAATGATGTCCTTCACCTTCCTCGCCCTTCCTCGATAAATTTGTTTTGTGATACAATTGCTGAAAAAATGAATTAAAAAAAATTTTACATATAAAATATATTAATTTAATTAATCGATTAAAAATTAAAAAATTATAAAATATATCCATGAATACTTAATTAAATTCTTTCTTCGGTTTGGATTTAGGTTTGACCATGATCATTAAGCCAAGGACCAGGTATCACGTTAATCTGTAACTGTATTAACGGGTTAAGCCGATAATCAACACAAAGAAGGGAGCTGGAGGTCTCGACGTTCAATTAAGAAAAATAAACATTTATAACATTTACTAAAGATAAAAGGTTTAATATAAATAACAAATTGTTGTTGAATGAATTTTGATTGATAAGGATAGAACATTTCAAAATTATGATCGATTATAGGTCCTCTAATTTATTATAAAGGGGCAGCATGGCTGAGTGGGTAGAGTACTAGACTTCTACACAGGAAGCCTGAGTTCGAATCCCAGCATAGAACTCAAGATTATATATTTATTTAATTAATAAATTAATAATATAAAAATCTAATTCAATTTAACATCGGCTGCCCCACCGAAGAAGGCAAGGGGAAACCACTTCGGTCAAATTTTCCCATGAACACCCTATGACTCCTGTGGAATTATTAGGGCCACGACACTTCCGCTAGGAAGTTATCGACAACGAAGAAGAATTTATTATAGTAGGTATTTGAAATTCATTTAAATATAAGCTGTGGCCAGGCACAGGACCGACCGACGATTTGAAATAAATTAATTTCCAAACAATAAATATTTTTTAAACTCGAATTAAAATGACTAAATTATATTATTTTGGTTTTTATTTTTAGTTTAATTACTCAATTATTAATTACTACTATATTTTAAGTGAAATATTTTCCGACAATGAATATAAAATTAATACTTTGGAAACTACCACTTCCGGTTTCCGGATATACACCAGTTGATGAATTTATGCATTAAGTAAATATACCATATATTATCAAAATTCGTTGAGCCGTAAAAGCTATGAACGTCTATACAGAAACACAATGGACGGACGGACAGATATCATGCTAAAAATACTTTTTTCTGATATGATAAATTTTAATTTTATTGTGAATTGTTCAATTTTAATTCCTTTCTATTGTAAAAAGTTATAATTATTAAAAAAATAATCTTGTCTTTGAGTATTCAATTACAATTTTCAAACGTGTCACTTATGTCCCATAAGTGTCATAGGTTCGTCATCCCTGATCTAAACAAATGAAATAGAATAAAGGTCAAATTTTTGTTGACATTCGATCTTCAGATCTTCTCTGCAAGTAAGACCTACCACAGTTATGCCGAATTTCATTAGAATTCCATTGTCAAAGTATTTTGTAGATTGCAGGGTCGATTCCAAATAGAACTAAATTGAATAACAAAACAATGGAATTTATTCATTAAAGCTTTGTTATGAAATAACATTTGTGGTATTCGGTATACATTAAAGCAGTGCTCCGCAACCGGTGTGCCGCGGCACACTGGTGTGCCTTAAAGGAGATACAGGTGTGCCGCCGCGATCAAATGAAACTTTTAGAAATCAAATTATGCGGATTTCTAAAAGTTTCATTTGATCGCGGCGGCACACCTGTATCTCCTTTAAGGCACACCAGTGTGCCGCGGCACACCGGTTGCGGAGCACTGCATTAAAGGGACAAATAAATAAAGGTAATATTGTATTTTTGATTCTTTAAAAGTTATTTATGATTTTTTAAAGAAGAGTTTGTTTACAAAGACACCCTATCCAATTGAAAATGTCCCTAAGATATCATACAGGTGACATTATTAATTTTTCCAAGAAACAAATTCATAAGATATTTTTCTATTCTAAATTTTTTTCGGATAACAAAATCCATGATTCGTGGAGATATGTAAAAATCTCCATATGTGAATTTGGTGTGAAAACAATACCACTTAAAGCGTCGGTCGGTAAAAAATTATGGAGTATTGTTTTAATTTTATTATATTAAAAGATACGAATAGCTAATTGTAAAATGGATAATAACATTGTAACAATGTAATGAGTCGGTGTTTTGATGAACACATTTTGACTTCATCAGGATCGATTATCTTTAAACAAAAAAAATATGAATTGTTTCTAGTCTAGTCAACATTAAAATAAACCCACCAGTCGAGAACTCGTCCATACCGGTAAATATAACAAATTTTAATTTTACAAAAATTCCTAGAACCCATTAAAATAAATCAATCAAATTTAATTTCTATTAATCAAGTATTATTTAAATTATTCCAAAAATTATCACTTGAATATTTTTAATTAAATGATTGGATAGGAGTATTATATATACATATTTGTATGTTTATTTAATATTGAAATTAAAAATGATAATTTCATTTCATTTTGATAATAACTACCAGAAAATGTTGTTTTATATTAATCGTATTAATATTATTGAAAGTTATATGATTTTATATAGGAATTTTTTTTTTACAAATGTATAAAATCTACACCTATATACACTTATATATTAATTCCCTTGTCGTATTGTATTATAATTAGAAATGATAATTTCATTAACTATTATATAATATTTTTACAATTTGTAATGTATAAAACATTTAGATTTGGTATAAGAAATTTGTTCAAAAGAAAAGGTGAATTTAGAATTTTTCCGGGCTGTGTACATTAGATTATTGAAATTTTTATTTTGTTATATTGATACACGTATGTTTCTCATATGTTGACATTTTCAGCCATTTTGAATTAGTAATTTGTTTTTGACAACTTAAAAAGTTAGTTACGTTTTTGTGTGTTCTTCGATTTTTTACTTATAAAAAAATGGATCAAAAATCTGTATTAAATTTGGCGTTAAAAATGGAATAAAAAAATGTTGATTGTGATATTCGGCGAGTCTACTTTGTCTTAAAAAAATGTTTACTGTTTAATGTTTAAGACCGAAAAAAGCATATGTGAAGGTTTTGCTCACTTTGATTACAATGGCGTGGTGCATCATGAGTTCTTGCCAACAGGACGTACTGTTAATAAGGAATAATTCAAGGAAGTTATGCATCGTTTGCGTGAAGCAATACTGCTCAAACGATAGGAATTGTGGAGAAACAACTCAGGGATAATGCAACATCATTGCTTGTTCGTAATTTTTTGGCCAAAAACAACACCGTAATCCTGAATCCCAAAACTGAAGAGACCAATGAATGGAAAGCGTTTTGCCACAATTGATGAGATAAACGAGCAGATGGCCATACAGAAAAGCGCATTTCAGAAGTGCTTCGACGATTGGAAGAAACGTTGGCATAAGTGCATTATAACTGAGGGAAATTACTTGGAAGGGGACAAAATGGATATTAATGAGTAAATAAATACTTTTCGAAATAATTCAAAATTCACCTTTTCTTTTGAACAAATATATAATATATATATATATATATATATATATATATATATATATATATATATGTAAATGAAAATATAATAATTTTTATTTTTTCTATTATTGATGCTTATAAATGAATGAGGAAATATAATTTACTACTACTAATAATAATATAATTAAAAATATAATACTATAAATCAATGATGATTAATATGAAGAATAAAAAATTCATTTTGTTTCCTTCTTTCTTTCTCGTTTCTTTAATTTTTTTTTTCCATAAGCAAATATCATATTTCATTACCTAGGATTATAAACAAAAGTGAATCCATATTCCTAGAATCTCTCATATTTGTCCTTTTTGTTATGTCCCTTCAGTTTCTCTATAAGTTTTTCAAAGAATTCTACTTCCACACAACGAAGCGGGAATAATATTAAAATTTCCAAAAAACACATGAAAATGTTTAAACATCCTGAAAGATAGCTTGTTTTCAGGAAGAAAATACCCTCGTGTCCTAAATATCAAGTTGCTCTATATTCTTTCATCAATGACTGGTGTGTGTATGTCGCGCGGGTCATACTTAAAAACAAATCACTTCGTGCTAAATTTTACGATTTGTTTTTAACACGAAATCGGGGTCGATCGAACTAACATACTTTCCCCCTCCCCCCCTTCATCCTCCCCTTTCTCTCTCTCCCACCATGTCGCAGTTGGCCCCGCTTTCTTTCTTCCTTTTTTCTATGCATTTCTACATAAACATACATGCAAAATTCGTTTCATCGATTAGCCAGCTCAGTTCCACGGAATGCTAAACATACCTTTAATCTACTCGAAAGGTGAAAGTTTCCCTTCCCTTTACAACTTCCTTCAAGGACCCCACCACTTTCCTGGAAATGGCTTACCGTTGGTTTAGGCAAACCCCGTGTATTTAGGGTTTCATCTTTTAGGGAAAAAAAAAATAATAAGCAGGTGCCCCTTCAGGCAGCTGCGCCCTGCAAAAAAGGGACTCTCGCTTCATTTCCTTCTGAATAAAACCCTTTCCTAGTAATAATCGCCAAGCCAAACGTTTGGATTATTATAGTTTCGAAATATCCCCTCCTTTCTGACCTTAATTCGGGGAAAATTCTTTCTCTTTTTTGACAAAGAGATAACATACAGCATTATACATATAAATATATATATATGTATAAGTATGTATTAATATTTTTCTAAAATCAATTTGTAAATATAATTAGATAAATTATATTTCTTGTGTCTATCTTAAAAAAATATTATCTAATCCAAATTCTTAGTATTTATTTCATTTCCTCTTCTTTATTAAATTTAATCATTGCTTGCATTTATAGATGGAATCTTTAAAAAAAAAAAAAAATTTGTATATACACAAATTTGCCAACTACATCCTTAATTAGAAAATAATAAATAAAAAAAAAATTTGTATTTTTTTTTTAATTTTATTTATTTACTATATTTATATTTATAACACACTAATGAAGCATAACACACCTAGGCGATCCCGATTATTGCAGAATTATTGTAGGGCAATTGACCCCTTAGGCGAAAAATTTTAAATAAAAAATTGGCTATTCGTATGTTAAGATACTGTTGTAACCCTTCCATTAATCTATTTTGACTTTCTGATTTTTACCATTAATTGTTTAATTTATTTTTAAGTAAATCAAATATTTACCTGCTCTTATTTTTGACTCTACTCTCTTATTTTTTCTGTTTTTAAAAATACATCTGTGTAAAATTAAGTTTATTTATTATAAAGCACTTCATCTTTAAAGATGGGGATTTTCTTTCAATCCTTTTTTTCTTTTTAAGCTTGATTTTTATATTTTTAATTAAATTTAAATTCTCTAAACGCATTTTTTTCATAATCAACTTTTAATTTACTTTAAGAGACTTGAAATAAATCTGAATGCAATTTGAAATTGATATAAATTACTATTATCTATATTATATGCATATTTTAAATAAATTTCAAATAATTTTTCAAATGAGAAATTCTTAACATTCATATTTAATTAAACAATTGATAATTCAAATTTGTAAAAAATTTAATTTGTTTTTAGTATAATCGGTTATTTCATTGATTCTTTTTATTTGAAATCATGGATGACTTAAGTTATGTTGAAAATTCCTTTAATTAAAATAATATAAAATGCAATAAAAATAAATTAAAATTCTTTAATTATAAAAATCAAAAGTATTAGTAGCTATATATTAATCTGCAATTTTTACTATCTCGCGAGAGATAGTATTGCAATCACGAAAATTTTCGATGTCGAGATTTTGATGTTTTTATACGTTTTGAAGGTTCCTGGGTCATTTTCACTAAGGACGAGAAAAATGTCTGTGTGAGTATGTAGACAAGATTACGCAACAACGGTTTGAGCTAGAATAATGAAAATTTGGTATACGAGTATTATTCAAAATTTGAAGTTTTCTATCATCTTTTGAGAAATGCAGCTCTTTCGGAAGAGAGTCATTACCTCTAAACTGACCATTAAAGTAAAGATATATGTTTGCTATTTTTTCACATGATAGAAAAATGTATAAAACTGCTATATATAGAATTTCAGCTTGATTTAATCGCTGAAAGTACCGGAATTAATTTTTTAAATGTTTTAACATGTTGACTGCCAATCCCGCGCCAGTACATGGGTGTCATCAACAAAGAGCCAAACACGCGAATTAATTTTTTAAATTTTGACTTAAAAAAATGAAGGTAAAGGTTTTTAATTTAAATTTAATATATGTTAATTAATTAATTAATTAATTAATCTAATTTATATTTATACTTATTTTATAACTTATATAATTAATTAAATTTAATTTAAATAGAATATATGTGAATTAGTCAAATTCAAATTTGAGACTGGAGACACTCCAGATTTTTTCAAAATGCTTTAGACCTTTCAAGGCACTATTTAGTCGTGTTGAAAGGATTAGAGAGAGGCCAAACTGGGTGAAGGTGGTATGGAGTAAGAATAGCTGTAGGTATATTCAATTATTGTTGCCAATATCTATTCTATTGCCAGTTGAGATCAATCGTTTGAAAAATGTGTTGAATTTTGTATAACATAATACGAGTTTATATTATATTATTATTCATGTATCGCTAATAATATCATTTTTCTTTATCTTGGCTATTAGATACACCTTATTAAATATCTTATTTAGCGAATTACTAAGAAAACTATTTATTTAAGATTTCTAATGAGTAACTATAATAAAAGTTTTATCATTCTTTAGTTTGAATCTAATCTATTTGATCAACTGGTTTTAATATATAACTAATATTAATTTGATAAATGATGCAATTTATATATATATATATGTATATATGTATATAAAAAGATAGAAGCAGAAGTGAAAAATGATGTCTTTATACAATCTACTTAACAAATTTATATATATTTTTCATGAAGGAAATTTTTCAAAACATAATATATAGAATAATATTGAGTATTTGAGCATAATTAAGAATTTCAAAAATATATTTATAATTTAAAAATTTTCAAAATTCAATGTATATGAGCAATCTAGTTGGAGATAGATGAATAAAATATCAATCCATAAAATAAATTCTATATCTGCAACCCCCTGAATCTTTAGTACTGAGATGTAATAAAATAATTTATAATATTATATAAGAAAAACTAAATAATATAAGATTTATGAAATATGACATTTATGGGGATGGATTTTAATGGATGTAGGGATAAGTGATGTTTCGTTACTTCCCAAAAAACGAGGGGGATGTGAGCTATTGGGATTTGGATCAATGACAGGAGTAGAGTCTGATCGGAATCGAGGTTGAGATTGATATTATAGAAAGAGAGAGAGAGAGAGACTAGAATAGCGATTGATGAAAGAAGAAGGATATTAAAAGAATTGATTCCTAGAAGTACTTTTTTTAATATTGTATATATACTTATATATATATATATATATTTCTTTGTCATATATAATTATTTCATTTTATTATATTAAATATTTTAATATAAAAACGAGTTAAGATATTTAATTGTAACTAACTTAATTTGCTGCATTAGTTTAAAATACATTTGAGCAAGAATCATGAAATTTGGTACACGGGCATTATTCAAAATTCGTTTTCTATCAACTTTTGAGAAATGTAGCTCAACCGGTCATTACCACAACCACGTTTTCATTATTTTCCTCTAAACTGGCCGTAAAAATTAAAATATATGTTTGATAGTTTTTCACATGATTAAAAATTGTATAAAACTGCTAAATATAGAATTTCAGCTTGATTGAATCGCTGAAAGTACCGAAATTAATTTTTTAACACATTGACTGGCAATCACGCGTTAACACGTGACGTGGTGCCATCTACAAAGAGCCAAACACGTCCTTGTTTAATAAATATTATTTATTATTTAATTTATAATTTAATTAATTAAATTTAATTTAAATATAATATATGTTAATTAATCAAATTCAAAATTGCGAGATAGTCGAGTAGAGACACTCCAGATTTTTTAGTTAAATAGCATCCATTCTTCTAAAGGCATGGATGAGACCACCGGAATGATTCTCTTGTATGAATCGTCTGATAGGAGTCCAAGAGATTCATTACACTTTTACAAATTATTTTTATTTTATAATGGTAAAAATAGTGAAAAACAAAAAAAAAATTGGGGCATTTTCAATGTAGTGCGAAAGTTCCTGTGAAATGGCCACCTGAAATGCCTATCTATAAAAGGTACATATTAAGGTAAATATTTAAGAGTCATCATGATTTTAAACATAAGCTCAACAACCCTTTCTGGGTCTTTGCTTCCTTCAAAAAACGACGCCATCCAATATTATCCAAAACGGCGGTGGCCTAGCAAGCTATCCTCCGACACTCCATCGAGTCATCTCAGCTTTGGTCTTACAATTTTCCTGTGGCCACTAGGATTATCCCCCATGACTCACCTCATCATCTCATTCACGACGCATATGCCCTCACATCCTTATATTATTTTGAGATAAAGAACACTACAATCTCGCTTTTCCATTTTACTTTCCTGTTTTTATCCTTGAATAGCGTCAATGTCAACGCGATACTTCGAGATATGCTCTCTCACAAATCTGAAAGCTCCTGATCGATATCCGATAGCACGTTCTGAGTTCCTTCAGGTGTTTGCCTTCATCTGATTCCCTATTCTTTTGGTTTAGTAACTTAAAGTTTTTTCCGAGAAAGTGGTGTTATTTTTTTCCTTTGAGGTGCTCCTCTAGTCGAGTTGTCAGCGAATGAGTACAAGGCCCTACGATATTTGATAAATGATACGAGGGCACAGCAATAAGTCAGCGAGTTTTTTAATTTCCCCTCTCTTAAATAAAATATGACCCTGCAGGCAACTAAACACTCAGCTGACCCCTGTCGAAATTTGAAGAAACTGGGTCTTTTAGTTTTTGTTCGACATTCATTATTAGCAGACTACCTCGTGATTGGAGAAGAAAATGGAAAAAAGTGAATTACCATGAAAATCCATGAATTGGGATATAAATTGCTACCTACTCCGCCCTATTCTCCGGATTTAGCCCGAGTGACTATTTTTTGTTTCCAAACCTGAAGAAATGGCTGGGCGGAAATAGATTTGATTCCAACGATGAAATTACAAATTTATTTTGATGCCCTCGACAAATCTTATTTTTTGGAAACGTTCGACGAGGTGTATAGTGCTCAAAGAAGACCACGTTGAAAAATAAAATAATTTAAATAATCCAAAAACCTACGTTTCATTCAAAAAGTCACGGACTTATTGACCTGCCCTCGTAACACTAAATAGTATGGTTATAAAACTTGAATATTTAGTGATAAAATAAAATAATTTTTTTGAAGATTCAAAAATTCAAGTACATATAAATTTAGCTAGAGTGTCACCACTCGATTATCTCGAAATTTGATTTGGATTAAATAACATAATATATTATATTTAAATTAAATTTAATTAATTATAAATTATAAATTAAAATTAATAAATAATATTTATTAAACCAGCGCATGTTTGGCTCTTTGTTGATGGCACCACGTCACGTGTTGGCGCGTGAAATTTGCAGTGTTAAAAAATTAATTCTGGTACTTTCAGCGATTCAATCAAGCTGAAAATCTATATATAGCAGTTTTATACAATTTTTAATCATGTGAAAAACTTTCAAACATATATCTTTATTTTTACGGTCACTTTAGAGGAAAAAAATAAAACTTTGTAGGTTGAACTACATTTCTCAAAAGTTGATAGAAATCTACTAATTTTGAATAATGCCCATGTACCAAATTTCATGATTCTAGCTCAAACCATTTTTGCGTAATCTTGTTTACAAACACACACAAACACATAGACATTTTTTTCAACCTTAGTGAAAATGTCTCAGGGACCTTCAAAAAGTATAAAAACATCAAAATCTTGACATCGAAAATTTTCGTGATAGCAATACTATCTCTGGCGAGATAGTAAAAATTATAAAAGTTCCGTGACAGGAGTTGTATCTGCTAATAAACCAGTCTGGAGCAGATTAAGGGTCCGCATGAGATTTTTTCTACGTTAAACCGTTTCAGGGAAGTTTTATAAGACATGACGATAAATTTATTGACCTGACCGAGAAGTAGATTGGGAAACAAACATTTGAAATGATAAATATTGTTATGAATAAAAAATTATTTTAATTTATCGTAATGAGTAATTGACATAAAAAGATACAGGCCTGTAATTACTTTCAAGTCAAAAAATTAAAATTTAATTATATCTTTATTTAATTAACATAAAGAAAAGAAAAAAATCAATATGAAATTTATCATAAACTGTTTTATTTGATCCATAAAAGATAGATAATAACCAAAGAGAAAAAAGAAAATGGTATCATTAAAACTGTATTACTATAAATATATACCTATATAATGCAGGTATACTTATAATAAATATATTATTAATGTGTGTATATAGACAGAAAATATTATCATGACACTATTTGCTTTTTAATTTTTTTCAATTTTAAAAATGTCTCGCTGAATATTAGTACTTAATTTTTCTTAGAAAGAATGAATATTTAAAATTATGATAATGTCCTTTTATTTAGAAATCTAATTATTTCAAATTTTAATTTATTCATACTTGTTTAAGGTGCTTTTCTAAATTCTCTCCCCCTCTTCTCCCCTTTTTATTTATCTTAATTTTTTTTTTAATTATTTAAATAAATATATAACAAAAATCTCATAATAATAAATTTATTTATTTTAATGAATAATCAAATTCACTTATTTTCATTAATCAGATTCAAATGTTTTTTGGAAATTAATTTATAGATTGTTCTAAGAACTCTTAATAAATAGAATAAATATTTTAAAAATTTTGTCCTAGAATTGTATTATAAAACCTGATTCAATAAAGTATTGAGAGACTAATTAAATTTCTAAATTTCTCTTCATCTCCCACTAGTCCATTAAATCTATGACAAAAGGCTTATACAAATATTCACCAGAGTTAACTTTATGCTTTCAGGCGTGGCAAATGAAAGAATTTATATTTTTTCACTGAATAACTAATTTAACTTACACAGGGATTGAGCTATTGAAATATTCATAATTATTGAATAAATAATAAATGAATAAATATATATATATTCCTTTTGAATATATTCAAAAAGATTTTTAATATTTTCTCATATATATATTACTAAATATTGATTTAAATAATAATAATTATTATTATAATAAGATTTTACTTTTAATTTTTTTTTCTTTTATTTTTACTTATGTTTTTTAATTAATATGGAACTAATAAGTCTGACTAATCAAGATATATAAATATTGCAATATTTGTATATATTATTATTATTATTATTATTAATAATATTAATATGTCTTGAAAAAAAGAAGAATCTTTAATTCTAATTTGATCTGACTTCCTGTACTTTTTTTAATTTTAATTTATTTCCTCGAAAATTTTCTATTATTTTTTTGAAATTTATTGTATTGATAAATTTTTAATATATTATTAATATTATTTAGTATTATATGATATGTATATTGACCTCTATCCATCTCCAGACATAGTTAGGGTTATAAAATCGAGAAGGCTGAGATGGGTAGGGTATACGTGGCTAGAATGGGAGAGAAAAGAATGGCGAAAAATATATTCCTGGGGAGACCGATTGGGAAACGACGGCTTAGAAGACTAAGGACGCGGTGGTTAGACAATGTAGGAAGGGACGTGAAGGGTAGGAGGTGGATTGTGGTGGTCAGGACACTTGGAGGAATGTGGTTGCTGCGACTAAGAACTTTCGAGTTCCATAGAGCCACAGAGATAGATAGATAGATAATGTGAAATTGAAGGAATTGGTTAGAAATATACTAATAATTCAATAATAAAATATATGATTTTTATTTATTTTTTTACATATCACTGAAATAAAATAATAATGTGTTTTAGAATTGTAAGATTGGAAAATTATAAATAAAATTGTTTTTTTTAAATAGCATGAGCTCATCAATTTTTATTTATAATTTTAATTGATATTTTGATAATTTTAGAGAGAATCTATTGCACAATGTCTCTTGACGTTATTTATATATATAGAGAATAGTCTAATAATAAAAAAATATAATATTTCAGAGAAGGTTTCTTGAAATTCATGCAACTATACGCTTTTCTAATTATTTCATTTTTATAATCATAAATTAAAATGTAAAAAAGTACATTTTTAAATAATTATTTAAGAAATAAATAGAAATATAAGAATAAAATATAAAATTGTTTAAATAATTTTGATTTTTAATTTAATATTTCAATAGATTTTTAATATTTAATATTTAGTATCTTTAGTCATAAATTTTATTTAAAAAGGTTTTCATTATTATAAATTTATCTAAAACTTGTTATTATCTACGAATTACTGATGAAGTTAGATAAATTATACAATAAAGAAAAAAAAACATTTTTTGAATAATTTCGTAATTAGCTAATGTAATAGTTAAAGCTATTTGGTCAATAAAGAATTAGCTAAATGGCTTTTGTCTAGGCAAATTCTATTTTCCTAGTCAAATTGCAGTAAAATAATAGTTAAAGCTATTTGGCCAGGCAAATGCTATTCTCCTAAAATTGCCATTTGTCTACGATATATATATATAATATAAATACTCATTTAATTTGATTAGGGATAATAATACACAAAATCTTATTTAAAATTTTTTCTAAAAAAAATATAACTACCTAAATTTAAAGTATATCGCGAGTAATTACTAAAGAATAAATTAAAAATAATTTATTTAAAGTAGAAATATTTGTATGTCAATGGGATCTTTAGCATTGTATTCTATCAAGTGGGGGGAAGCATGTGCAAGTGGTGGTATAGAGATGAGGACCTCTTTAATAGAATATATAGAAATAGTTTTTTGAAAATTAGTGAATTCGAAATTTTATATAAAAAAATCAATTAATTCTATATTCAGAATTTAATAGATAATAGATGAAATAGTAATTATTTATATTTATTTATAAAAAAATAAAAATTTGATTTTTATAATAATTATTAAGTACTAAAAAGTCTTGTAAGAGAGTGTGTATTTATGAGTTGCTAGGTATGCTTGGGTGTTGTTCATTTCGTTGATTTTAGGCGCCGGAGGCCGTTCACACGTTAATCCGGTTTTCTTTAGCCCACGCTTTAATGCCCCTGATGACGGGCTCCACCTGGGCAGTGGGACTGTTGCGCAGCAGCTGTACCACCTCCGCCAATGTTTCAGGGGGACGTTGTCCGGCAACCACCTGCCGAAACAGCACAACCAATCATTCAAAGGACCATCCAGTTCAGCTGTGATTTACAAAATGGTAATTTCATTTCTTAGAATGATGATAAAAGCCAGAACCAAAAGCCATGCATATAAATAGATATGGTTGAAGAAATATTTTAGAAGAGTTTAAACATTTATGTAAATAGATAAATCTTTTCATGAAAGGAGGAAAATTTACATTTGGTTAATATTTTACATATCTTTACCAATTTAGGTATATCTATAGATAATGAAGCTTTTTTTAATAAATTAATTTACTATAAATATAAAATTAAAAATTGTCAAGAATAACAGAAGTATTTATTTATTACCATAAAATAAATAAAGAATTTTCACTTAATTAACGAAACAAGCAATAAAATTGTCAATTTCAATTACAGATTTTTAGTGGATTTAAAATTAGTGAATTATTAATTATTATACATAAACTATTTTTAAATTCAGTCAAGTATAACAAAATTAATATTATTTGAATAAATTATTCAATTTTCTTTGGATAATAAAATTGAAATGACACAAAGAATAAAAGTTTACACGTGTATTAATGTTTGCGGAGATTAAGGAGTAAATAAAAACAGACATAAAATAAAATACTTTTTGTTTATTTAATTTGAAATCATTTCTCTCTCGATAAGTTTCATTAAATGATAATTATAATACGATAGGAATTAATATTTAAAGAATCTAATGATAGCTTTCAATTTAAATTTTATATTAGAAGGGCAAGTCTGTGAAAGCAAAAACCTGTGTATCATTGAAAAGTTACGGACTTATTGACCTGCTCTCGAATATATGCAAATATTTATATCCTGCAAGGATTTATTTCTATCAAAGAAAAGTTCAATTTAGAAGGAATTATTATTTAGATAACTACCAATTAAATATAAATTTATTCTGAAGGTGTCATCAGAATAAATTTAATTATTTTTATTATTATTATATTTTTATTTATTATTTATTTTCTAAATTTTTATATTTCACTGTTATGTTAGATGTCTTATTTTAATTTAATTATATATGTATATATTAGTATTTTTTCTCCAAATTATTCAACCTTTATTATTTACATACATAACAATATATAAATATTCAGAACTTTACCCTCCTACATAATAATTTTTCAATTTTCTCAACATTTACATTCATTATAAATTATATTATATATTTTAAATTAAAATGACAAAATACCCAGGTTCAATTCCTCGAAAATTTATTTAATAAGCTTGATAAAAAATATCATTATTCTTTTATTTAAAAAATTATATTTGTAGAAATTTACATAAATGTAATTTATTTTTCAAAGAGAAAAATAAATGAGACGGTTTTAAGATTAATGAACTACAACATGAATGAAAATTAATTGAAAATCTCTTGGAATGTAAATACAGAGTACTAATAAAACTTTGATCTATTCAAAGGAATTTCATCAAAGGCAGCGGTTTGCTTTATAGACATAAATGAGATATCCAACCTGATAGGCATTCGAGAAAGAAAAATCAATAAAATCTCAAAGTATTTTTAAAATCACTTAAAGGATGATCACATCATTTACCTACTCTTTTTTTTCTTTTTAATAATTAAAATATTTATTATTATATATATATTATATCTTATCTTATTATATTAGCAAAAATTGTATATATATATATATATATATATATACATATTTGTATATTTTTGAGATATTAAACCGCTCTCTCTTAGGATTTTTTGAAATTCACACAATAGATAATATTTATAAAGAAAAATCGATCTGTATTGGTTTCAGCCTCAGTAAAAATCAACTTTATTAGTTTTTTCTTAATTTAAAATAGTAAATTTAAATGACGCCACCAACTACATCAGACATATTGAAATTAGGCTTTCGTCATATACTTTTTTTAATTGATATTGTATTAATAATTTTTTATATTTAAAATATTTTAACTTTTTAATTTAATTTAAAAATAAAATTAAAAATATTTATTTTAATAATATTTTAGTATCAAATTACGAAATATATTTATTAATCTCTAACAAAAATATTATCCATTAAGTTAGCAACATCACGCATGAACAATTATAAAGAAAGAAACTTTAAATAAATTTGTGAGTAAATTTGATCTAATAATATTAAATAAATTATATTATATTAATTAAAATGTTTTTAAATTAAATTATAAATAATATAAATGATATTTGATTATTATAAATAAAAAGAAAAAATATACCCCCTTTCTTAATTAAAAATATAGACAAGTTCAGGTAACAATATAATTTCAGAATTTATATATTATTAGTAATAATTCTTGGTCGAAACAGTCTATAAGCTATTGCTACTTTGAAAAATATAAAACTGAAGCCTCTAATTATAACAACATATATATATATATATATATATATATATATATAATATAGGATCAAATATTTTATCAAGTAAATTTGAATATATTTTTCATCTTGAAATTAAAATCAAGTTATTTTAATTAATTTGTACCATTTTAGAAAACAAATTTTTGATGGATCATTTTTAGAAAACTCATTTAACAATTGTAATAAATAATTAAAAAATTGTAACATTTTTAAAGTTGTAATAATAAATTGTATAAATTTGTTAAAGGGTCGAGTGATAGCTCGGTGTTCCAGGTACTATTATTTTTTTTCAACATAACTAGAAATTTTTTTTATTCCTAATTTTAATTGCATTGTGTACTTAAGAAAAACAAACTTTAATGAAATAAGAATAATTACACTAATTTATTTTACTATAGTTGTAAATGAATAATTTAATTAATAATTTTATAATAAATATGTATTTTATATTGCTGATTTTTTTATCGTGCTCAAGTCTCAGACCTGGCAAAGGGACTTGGTCCACCCAGCCCTCTGGAATCGATTTTGGGAAGCTAGTCGAAATAAAAAGTAGCGCCTCCGTTAAAGAAAAACAAGATAGAGTTTGAGAAGATCCGTTCTACTGATCATAGAACACATTTACCCCGCATATAGACGCTGTTCTTTTATAGAATGTATACACAAGTCAGGTTTTGTTTAAATTTAAATTTAAATTATAGAGTTTGTCATTGATTGTGAAGAAAAAAAGATTTAAAAAATACAATTTTATTAAAAAAAAAAAAAAAATAAAAATTTAAAAATCTGAAAAATGTGGATTAAATTATTGATTCAATACTTAAAGTATAAATGTTTTAATAAATGTCAAATTAACTTTAATTTTTTTTAACTATTAGGATTAGGTCACATAAAATGGGAACAAGATTTTTAATCATCACCCGATCATTATATTTATAATAACTAAATTATTTCTCATTAATATAACTAGTAAATCTATTAACTTACTCGACTTCATATAAACTAAAGAAAACCCTTTTGTGAGAATCATTGACATAATTAAAATTAAAAAAAAAAGTAAAAATTTTTTTGTCATAGAATGAGAATATCTTCGGATTTCACGTCAACAATTTCATTAATGAATTACTGGAACTCATGCTCATTAATGCTTTTTTTTAAAATAAATTAAATACGCGTTTTTTTATGTCAAGGCCAGGAAAAAAAGAAAGGAAGTAATTAAGGATACATTCATCTTGATTAAGTTAATTTTAAAATGAATGTTATTTTTTCGTCATTGGATTTTTATGCAATGTTTTATTTAAGGAAGTAGGGAAGTGACTCTTCACGGGAGTGAAACGATTCCAGTTTCTTTCTATTTTTACGGAATACGACGCCCCTTTAGGACGGTTAGTCACGCGGTCAATTCGTTAGAAAGCTTGATTTAGTTGAAATTTGCATTCAACCATTTAATTCTATCCAAATGGAAATTTTTCGAATATATTTGAACCCAAAGAGGATTACAGATAAATTAATTAAATTTTCAATTTCCTATTCATGCGATTAAATTGCAATTAATTTTATCTGATATTATTTTAATATACAAGCGTGATGATCGATCAATTCTCTTTATGTCTATTAAAAACAAAATCATTCCATGAAATCCAATCATTCCTACTCTTTGAAAATGGTATTCTTTAAACAAGGTTTGTTTCATATAAAAATAATTAAATATCCAAATATAATTAAATTATGGATATTTATAGCAATTAACAAACAAAACAAAATATTTATTTATAAAATTTTCCTTTGAATCTGTATATAAATTTAATAGAAACATTATTTTCAATGATTACAAAAATGGATATAAAAATAAATGATCTATATATATTATCCAGGTCGAGAGAACGAGAATTCAAACAAATTAACAAAATTATAAATATATTTATATTTAACTAGCTGCTCAGAGCGCCTTCGGCGCTCTTCACACCTAGACGGGGGCTCCGCCCCCTGTACCCCCGAGTTGTACATAGTATTTGGTGGTTGAAAGTATTAAAAGGTTTTCATCCATTTTGTTTCACTCAGTATATTACATAAAACATTCATTTCTTTTTGTGTTCTTATTTAAAAAATATATTTTAATTTAATCACTATATTAATTATATATATTATTATTGTATATGTTATATCTATCTACCTATGTGGCTCAAAGATACTCTAAAGTTCTTAGCCGCAACAACCACATTTCTCCAAGTGTCCCTATCCTGAGCCCTTATTCCATCTCTCTTACGTCCCTTCCTACGCGTCATTGGTTTTCCAAGCGGACGTTTTCCAATCGGTCTTCCCACCAATATCTTTTTCCTCTCCCATTCTTGCCACGTGCCCTGCCTATCGCAGCTTTTTCCCTTTTATAACCCTAACTATTTCTGAAGATGCAGAGAGACCATGCAATTTCTTGTTATGCTGTCTCCCCCATTCCCCGGTGACCTCATCTTTCTTTGGCCAATAAATGCAGGGAAGAATCCTATTCTCAAATACTCTGAATCTACTCTCATCTCCAAGGGTCATAGACCATGCCTCCCACCCATATAATGCAACAGGCAAAATAAACTTTTTATATATTCCCTTTGATAATAATTTTGAAGAGATAAGCCTCTTTATTGCAGATAACAGGCGTTTCCCGATTGCAACCCCGATTTAAATTCTTCTCAAATATTATTATCCTTCGTGATTACATTCAATTTTTCTACATATTCAAATTCTACATTTTGCATCTTAAGATTTTGTATGTTAATACTCTTCCTCTTTGTTACTAAATATTTTTTCTTATCACTATTAATTTCAAACCTCCATTAAATTTTCCTCGCTATCTGTAATTGCAATTGCCGAATCTCCTATTATATTTAAGTCGTCTGAGTAACCTAATATTTTACAATTGATTTCCGCATCTTATTCTTTCTTTACTACCTTCAAGAGAAATTTGAAGATTGAAAATTTGAAAAAGTTTATCCGGATCTATTGAGTTATGCGTATGTTTTACTAAAGTCTACAAATAATTAGTGAACAGAAATATTGAATTCGCGGTTTTGTTCCTAATATCTGTCATAATGAAAATATCTTAATTAATGTTGGTCGATTTGGCCTGAACCCGCAATGATATCTCCTAATATTTCCTCCGCCTATAGTTTATAAGTATTGTATATGTTATAATAGAGTATAATATTTCTTGATCATTACATTTTGGTATTTTATTTTCATTGCTAGATTATTATTGAATATTTTTAATTATAATGAAACTTGAGAAAATGCAAAAATAGAGACTTGAGACAATTTATAAAAATTAACGGTATAAAACTATAGATAAATTATCAATATATACATTCATTAATAGTATTAATTTAAATTAATTGATTTATTTGTTTTTTTATTATTAAGTTCATTTATTAATTTTTTTAGATCATAGTTATTTTCCTTAAAAGAAACTTAAATTCTGTGGTGCTAAGGGATTTGAAAATTATTCGTCGCAATATGAAGATTTCGCTTACAGTTTCTGTCATGTCCGACCTCCATCCAACAGTTATTTTCTGTTAAGTTTTTTGCTTCTCTTAATCATGTGATCTATATATTTAATTTTTTTTGATTCATTATAATAAAATTTAAACAAATAAAAATTTTTACTTTGTTAATTTATATAAATTTCAATATAAACTGATTGTGAGTGATACGCTTAGCCAATACTCTGAATATTTTGTGTACAAAAATATTGAATGTTCTTAGCGAGATTTGATATAATGTTGTACGATTTGTCCTAAATCTGAATTAGAAGAAAATTATAAATTGCATTAAAATGAGACCTTTTAGAATAAATTATTTAATTGAAATGATATTTAAATATAAGAATTTAAAAAAATATTATATTCTTTGTTTGGCAATTGTTATTTAATTATGTGCAACATGATTCGACTTGCACAGAGCATCGTTATTTTTTATTAATATCACATAATAAAAATGAATCTTTTAAACATAATAAATAAAAAAAGACATTTTAATAAATTTAAAAAATATACCCAATTTAAAAATGTCAAAAATTTAAAACAACTTTATATCATCATATTTTAATTTTTATATAATATATATATATTTAGTAATTAATAATAGAGTAATTAAATTAAAATAAAAAACAAAGATAATATAATTCAGTCATTTTAATTCAGGTTAAATAATATTTTTTTTTATTATTCAATGATAAAATTTATATATTATTATATATATATTATAGAAAAGATGAAATATTCAATTAAATAAAAAATAATTTAAGATAAAAATATGATCTAATAAATATTTTAATTAAATTGAGAACTTTTAGAATAAATTATTTAATTGAATTGATATTTGTATATTAGAATTTAAAATAAAAAGGGAAATATTATAATAATTCTTCGATTGGGAATCTCTATGATAATTCATTGTTTGAAATGATTCCGCTAGGCCGACAGTGAGCCGCGAGCTGCTCTTGAATGAACAACACGGAGAATTATATAAACTTTAAAAAATTAATTTCTGCGGTTATTGATAAGATATTAATAAAATTTATAGCCTATGTTACTCTAGAGGTATATAAGAATATTGTGATGTAATTTCAAAGAAATCGGTTCAGCCAATTCTGAGTCTATAAAATAGTAATTTTCCGGACAGACAGACAGACAGACAGACAGACAGACAGACAGACAGACAGACAGACAGACAGACAGACAGACAGACAGACAGACAGACAGACAGACGTGAAAAATTCTAAAGTCACTTTTGGATTCTAGAGGTCATGAAACGCGAAGATATGCAAAAATTTTTAAATTCTGAGCAATGTGCAGACAAAAACCTTTTTTTATATATATAGATATAAAACGAAAATAGAAATAAAAAGGCTTTAGAAACTAAAATAACTATTATAAGCTTGAAATATATACGTAAATATATATATTATTATATATTAATATATAACTATAGCTAATGATTGTGTGAGTTTTTGTTTATTATTCGGTTGATATTTAGCAGAAATTTTATAGTGTTCATTCAGGAAATTAAATTGTATATATATATATATATATATATATATTTGTATTTTTGAAATATTAAACCTCTCGAAGGATTTTTTAGAAATTCACACGATCAAATAATTTTTATAAAGAAAAATTGATCTGTATTGGTTTCAATGTCAGGAAAAATCATTTTTATTAGTTTTTTCTTTATTTAAAATAGGAAATGTAAATGACGTAAGCAACTACGTCAGACAGCTTCCTTAAATACAAAATATTAAAAATATAAAATACAAAATATTAAAAATATAAATAAAATCAAATTATGAAATATATATTATGTTATATCCACAGGCCATACTTTTGTGTCTTTCAGTGCATTAATACGTACGTTTAAGGAGTGTAAGTTTTATGACTATTTTTTTTAAATTTATGTTCTTTTAAATTATTTGAACCAGGTACTATACATTTATACTATATATATATATTTTTTTTTTCTATGTAATTAATATCCGGGATTTATGAAAATAAATTTTCAAGAGACAAAAATAATAAAGAATTATTTTACAATAATTGTTCCTTACAGATATTCAGAAATTTTTTTTTAATAATATACTAAAATATCCATGAAATTAATATTGAATTTTAGAACAGATGTTTTGAGAATTAATTTAAAAACAATAAAATTAGTTAGGTATGTAAATATTTTTATATAATTGAAAACAAAATAATGATAGAGTAGATCATTCATCAAGTTAATATAATTAAAAAAAATGAATCAAAATATATGATTTATTTGGTTATTAATTAAATAACGCTCATCAGGAATCATCAGCCATGAAAATAATAAATAAAGGGATTATTAAATAATACTGTAAATATACACAAAAAAAAAAAATAAATCAATGGTATTTATTTTATTTATTGGAAAAAACAATATTTTGAATAATTATATTCTTTGACCAATTTAACTAAAGAAAATGGAATGGTTATATTGATATTATTTTTTTTTACCGACCGACGATAGTAAGGTAGGTATTGTTTTCACACCAAATTTCACATGTGGAGATTTTTACATATCTCCACGAATCATGCATTTTGTTAACAGAAAACAATATTTTTAGCATGATGTCTGTCCGTCTGTCTATCCGTCCGTTTACAGATTAAACGGCTCATCGGATTTTGATAAAATTTAATATATTTACTTAATGCATCAGTAACATGAATTCATCAACTTTTGGTGTATATCCGGAAACCGGAAATGGTAGTTTACATAGTATTAATTTTATATTCATTGTCGGAAAATATTTCACTTGAAATATAGTAGTTATTAATAATTGATTAATAAAACTAAAAATAAAAACTATGATAATATAATTTAGTCATTTTAATTCAAGTTTTAAATATATATATATATATATATATATATATATATATATAATTTTGTTTGAAAATTAATTTATTTCAAATCGTCTGTCAGTTCTGTGCCTGACCACAGCTCATTTTTAATTTTTAGCCGAATTTATTTTTATTGATTGCGTCATTTTTCAAAATATCAATTTTTTAAAGGTACTCTGACTAATTAAGGGAAAAAGATTCAATCGTGTGGCTATAAAAAATAAAAGATATGGTGTGTATGGTACGAGAGGGAAGGGGAAGGGGGTAGGGGAAAGAAGGGGAGGGAGATGCTCACCAGGAAAACAGAATTTCCACGAAACAAATTGAGATTTAGAAAATAGTCATTTGGGTGGATGGTTTATCGATGTGATGGATCAAATCCTTTTACAAATGATCACGAATGTGGATGTGGATGTGCGTACGAGCACGTTGACCTTTAAATATTTATTACTAGCTGTTCCGTTATCAAAGATCCATATCAAAATTATAGGAAAAGAAATATAAATTTAAGAACTAGAAACAGGACTAGTTATTAAATGATAGTCAACTATATATATATATATATCTTATATGTACGATTTAATCAGATTTAGAAAAGGGAAACATGGTTACCATCACCATAATTAAAAGAAAAGAACAAAAAAAAAAAAGAAAACAAAAGCTTTATCTTAATTTTAAATGTAAACAATTCAAATTTAAACAGGGTCATTGGCATTGCTATGATTTTGAGAATCAAGAAGGAAAATATAGGAATTTGTGGATGTTTTTTTACAATATGAAAATCTTGAAATTTATAAGGTAGCCTATTTGATTTGTTTTTATTAAATATTTTTTTTTAACTAAGATGTCCTATGATGATATAAATTAAACATTGGTTTATTAAACCATGTTCATTTTTCTAAGGACATCTATACAGAAATTTTCATAAAATAAAAGAACGTGTTGTTATTATTAATATAGTATAGAAACAATTTAAAAGTCGATATTGTTTGAGGTGTGGGAAAAGCCAGAAGTCGAAGGAAGCTAAATGTGGCGAATAGGCTGGATGTTGCAAAAAATCGCACTTCAATTCAGTTATTTTAGCAATGGTTTTGTGAGCTGTGTGCAGGTGCTTTATTTTGGTGGAAAATTATTTTCTTCTATAATCCGGGTCTTCTTTCACGAAATTTTTTCGGTAAAAATCCAAATTGATTGTTTTAGGTCTAATATTAACGAATAGATGGCGCTCCACGAACTTATTGAACAACCTTGTAAACTAAAATGGAAGTGTGTGAGTTCCTCTAGTTTTACATCGTTTTGCTCAGGCTTAAATTGAGTATATGTAGTGTTATTTGAATATTTATTTTAATATAATGAGGATTAAAGAAAAGCTGCTGTTTGTATTCTGCCAGTTCAATTTTACTAGATGAAGAAATTCAAAGAAAAAGAAAGAAAATACGAAAACGTTAGTGAATCGTGTTGTATTACTATCTATTGGTTTTAATTTTTCTATTAGTTTATCATACGCTGCTGCCTTTTTGATTCTATTAAAATATCCTGAAAATTGTGTATCTAAAAGCTCAGAAAGCCAATGGTAAGATTCTATAAACTCGAGGATTAAAAATTTATTTTTTGATGAAGTCATCGCAAAGGCTGGGATGGTACTAAACGATTTGAACCATACACTGAGCGACCTGTGTAGTTTACCGAAGCAAAATAGGGTCCATAAGCTAAAGCCTGAGTACTGAGTGACGTAAGCACAAAACTGCACATTTCATTCAGTTTATCCTTCAGCTATGACGTCCCACATTATAATCTGCGCAGTTTAAGTGAAAGTGTATGGACCGTTTTATGGATATTAAAAATGTTTAAAATATATTTTTTTATAGTTCTAATTTGTCTATTTAAAATTCAAGCAAATAAGATACAACTCCAAGTGAGAACACCAAAATGATTTAGATATGAAATAATAGAAACCACAGAAACTTAATTTTAAAATTAAAATAGTTTCTAAATCGCCGGACCCTCATTTACGGTTTTACTAAATTCAGTAGTGCTAAAAATATACATATTTATTTAATTGCGATTAGACTGAACTCAGACATAATAAACATCTCTCTATATTATTCCATTATCTATATTTATGAAATGTGTATTATGCAATTGTATCTTTCACCTTCCCAAGTTCAACCAAATATCATTATTAATAAATTACATAACTATCTATTAAAGTAATTAATTAAATAAGGTAAATAAATAAAATAAATAAATGATGTGCATTACATCTACTTTTTTATTGAATTCAGTGTAACAAGTTTAATTGAAAATGTTACAAATATATGTTATCATATAATATTTACAGAGAAATTGATTATTTATTGGTTGGAAAATTTATATTCAAATTATAACTATCTCTATTTGTTTATCTTTAATATGAGAAAAAAATCAATAAATTACTATAACTATAAACACATATTTATATGTAAACATCTTTGTAGTTGAGCCTGAGTAGGTTTGAGTAAATAGACTTTATATATATATATATATATATATAATTAAATGTTTAATTTATTTTTAAGTAAATCAAATATTTACCTGCTCTTATTTTTTACTCTATATACTCTCTTATTTTTTCTGTTTTTAAAAATACATCTATGTAAAATTAAGTTTATTTATCATAAAGCACTTCATTTTTAAAGATGGGGATCTTCTTTCAATCCTTTTTTTCTTTTTAAGCTAGATTTTTATATTTTTAATTAAATTCAAATTCTCTAAACGCATTTTTTTCATAATCAACTTTTAATTTACTTTAAGAGACTTGAAATAAATCTGAATGTAATTTGAAAATGATATAAATTACAAACATCTATATTATATGCATATTTTAAATAAATTTCAAATAATCTTTTAAATGAGAAATTCTTAACATTCATATTTAATTAAACAATTGATATTCAAATTTGTAAAAATTTAATTTGTTTTTAGTATAATCGGTTATTTCATTGATTCTTTTTTATTTGGAAATCATGGATGACTTAAGTTATGTTGAAAATTCCTTTAATTAAAATAATATAAAATGCAATAAAAATAAATTAAAATTCTATAATTATAAAAATCAAAAGTATTAGTAGCTATATATTAATCTGCAATTTTTACTATCTCGCAATCACGAAAATTTTCGATGTCGAGATTTTGATGTTTTTATACGTTTAAAAGGCGCCTGAGTCATTTTCACTAAGGATGAGAAAAATGTGTGTGTGTGTGTATGTAGACAAGATTACATAACGGTTTGAACTAGAATCATAAAATTTGGTACACGTGGATTATCCAAAATTCGTAGTTTTCTAACAACTTTTGAGAAATGTAGCTCTTTTGGAAGAGGGTCATTACCTACCCCGTTTTCATTTTTTTCCTCTAAACTAACCGTAAAAATAAAGATATATCTATATCTATATCACATTATTAAAAATTGTATAAAACTGTTATATATAGAATTATGAGCTAGACAACACATATTATTCTTAGAATATATAACGTTATAAAATGTAAAATATTTATAATAAGTTATTAAAAATAAAAGATAGTAACTTTTTTATATATTTATAGTAAAAAGATTATGAGAATTAATTATAAAAATGTTTTATATACAAGATTGTTTTGACATTAAATTTATAAAAGATTTAACTTTAATCAAAAACTTTCTATTTGCATTTTATATTTTCTATAATTATTATGCGATTGAGATGGTTTCTCACCTTCTAAACTCAACCAAATAGCATGATAATTGATTAGTTTAGCAATGAAATATTAATTTTACGAATTTCAAAATTTACATTAATTAAATATAGTTAGTGGAACCATTTTATTTTATTCTTAATCTTGAAAATAGTATTTGTACCATACAAAAAAAAAAAAAAAATCAATCATCGAATCAAAATTTACGATTTAGTTTCAAAATGATTTATTTACTTTATGCACATTTCGGCAGTTATTAACAAGAAAATGTATTATGATGCTATCGAAATGCGCATAAAGTAAATAAATTGGTGATTTTAAAACTAAACAAATTTAAAAGATTTCAAATGATTCTTATTATATCCTAAATCAGTGTTGCGCAATTTATCTTCTTTTGCGACCCCGATTGTTTTGAAAAAATTTGTCGCGACCCCTGAGTAGATAGTAGAGGTATTTTTAATCCTCAACGTAGTTAAAATGAAACTATTTCTGAAACTTCTTTTTATTAGAGGTTTTTTTATTGTTATATAAAGTTCTTTAAATTTGGCGACCCTGGAAATCTTTCCCGCGATCCCTTTGGGAGTCGCGACACACGGGTTGCGCACCACTGTCCTAGATTATTTGGTTAAAGAATAAAACAAATATAACTTTATGTTATAAAAAATATACTAAATTTCAAATTTGTATAATAGACATCCCAATTAATAACGATTTATATATTTGATTACTTAGGTGGACTGACATCCAATAAATACAAAATTTTCTGGTGAAATTGAAATAAATAATAACTAATGTGGGTTCCTGATTCTATCACGTAATTAGGAATTATTTTTCACCTTGTGAAAATTCTCCATTCACTGATCACCAAAGCGTCGATTTCGGAGGTATATTTTCGGTATATTGTGTTAACGCACCGGTTGACTAAAATGTGTCCTTAAATATATTGAACAGGTAAACCTCGTTTAACGTCGTTTCCTTTTAATGTCGTAGTCTAAAATCCAATTATTTATTATTTGTTTATTTTAAACTTTATTCTTTCTATCTCTATGGCTCTACGGAACTTGAAAGTACTTGGTCGCAGAAACCATACCCCTCCAAGTATTCCTATTCTGAGCCACCATCATCCAACTCTTACCCTCTTCCATCTCTTTCATGTCCCTTCCTACATTGTCCACCCACCCGTTCCAAATGGGCGTTTCCCAATCGGTCTCCCGACCAATATATTTTTCGCCATTCTTTCCTCTCCCATTCTAGCTAAGTTCCCTCTGCCCATCGTAAAAAAAACCTCTGACTTTGTACGTCCTACGCAAGGACAACGCCTATCAAGCCGGTTATATCAATGAGGTGTCCTATGATCAGTAGAACGGGTCCTCTCTTACCTTGATTTTCTTGATCGGAGGCGCTATCAAGTAGCTTTTCCCCAATGTTGTTCCCGGAGGCTGGGTTGACTCCGTCCCATAGACCCCAGCTAGGGAAATTCCCTTGAACCCGAGACCATGTGAATGTGTGGCAGGTTCGCTACCCACACACCCAATGGCGCCTTCATACTGCCCATCTTAGCCTTCTCGATTTTATAACCTTAACTATGTCTGGAGATGCATAGAGATCATGCAATTCCTCGTTATTCAGTCTCTGCCATTCTCCTGTGACCCTTTCTTTGGCCCATAAATGCTGCGAAGAATCCTATTCTCAAATACTCTAAATCTACCTTATTTTAAAATTTGTTATCATAATATGTAGTTTCAAGCTTACCCTACTAAATTTTTCAAATTGTAAATGTAACTGTTAATAAAGTAGATTATGATATTTAAGTGAATTTGTATTAAACTGTAAATTTGTTTAATATTTTACTACATACTTTTTCTTGTTTAATAATACTTTTGTCATAACATTATTTCAATACCTTATATTGTGTCGTTTTTGTTTTACTATGGAACCATACGAGGTTAATCTGTATATTTACTACATTATTTTAATTTATTTTTTATGTACAATCCGGGATCAAAATTGGGAAGCTACTTGATAAAAAGTAGCGCCTACGATCAAGAAAATCAAGGTAAAGGTTGAAAAGACCCGTTCAACTGATCATAGGACACCTCATCATTTAGATAATTAACTTGATACACGTTGTCCTTACGTAGGATGTACAAAGTTAGAGGTTTTTTTTAAATTTTTTAAAATTTTAAGAATATTTAGAAATATTATTAACTTAAGTTAAATTGATTAAAAATCTGATTTTGCAATATGATGTATCCTAAATTAATTTTTTTAATATTTGAATAGAAATTATTATTATTATTATTTATAATTATAATAATAATAATTTTGATATTTTTTTAATTAGTTGCTCTAAATACCATTCATAAAATAAAAGAGAAATTATATTAAGTTTTCAAACCTATATACAAATGTTTGTTTTTGGATATACACAGTATATATTTAGGATTATATTTTTAAATAAAATCATTTAACTATATAAACTCAATGTAAAATATTATATGTATTTCCAATTACAATAAAAAAAATATTTTTTTCTTATTCTATTGGTTCTCTACGTATAATGAATTCCAAGAAATATACCTGAAAGAAATAAATGACTTTATGTCAAAGTTCTCTCCGAATAAAGAATCTCTATAATCATCAATACAAAAGATAAAATTATGAGACATGAAAATATTTATTAAAATGACACATACAAGTGATGGCTACAAATGAATTCGTTTTAATCAAATTTTTAAGAATTACTTTTGACAACATCTTATAATTTTGACAGCTTGATAAATGGACTTTGATGACAATATATAAATTCTAATAAATTGCATACATCACGTGCATTGCATTTGGTATACAATGAATTGTAAAATGAAACGATTGAAAAATGGGCTTTATTTAATGAAATTCTAATACTATATGTAATTCCGTAAGTTTTCTTAACCAAATATTGTTAATCTATAATAATTCAATTTTTCTTATGAAAAACGTCTCAATTTCAATTAAAAAAAAACTAGATATATCAATTCCATTTTATTTATTTAATATTTTAAATTGAAATTGTTATTAGGTTATTAGGTTATTATTAGGTTCAATTAAATAGGAAAAATATTTTTTATGCTTAAAGAAAATTCTAAGAATAAGTAGATTATAATATTTATATGTTTACATTCTCAAAACAGTAATAAGTATTTAAAATAATTGTGTTTTTGATATTTTTGGATTTTTTAAGGTCTTAGGATTACAAAATTTCTTTTTTCTTTTAATTTCTGACATTTTTAGAATAATTTATGTATCTCTAATGTTTGTTGGTCAAAATTTCAGCAACCAAGTAACTTCAAATTTTGTAATTGTCACCAGAAATGTGACCAGACTCGCAGAATACAAATGTGTCTATTCTTGTGTAAAGGGATTTATAAAAATGGAGATTTGTTTCCAAATTTTTCAGATATTTCTGGTGTGCTTTAGTGTATGGTTGCTTGATTTGAACCCTTAAGAACAATATAAAGAATCATCTAGAACAGGGGTGAGCAAACTTTTTTTTATCAAAGGGCCAAACGAAAGTTCGACATTTCTTGCCGAGCGGCAGATAAAAAATTCAACTTGATAAATTATTAATCCCTAAATATTTAATGAACAATTCATATAATAGATGTCTCGTTCAATGTTCCAAAAAATCGTTTCATTGTTGTATCTTATACTAGCAAAAATTGTATATATATATATATATATATATATATATATATATTTGTATTTTTGATACATTAAACCGCTCGAAGGATTCTTTTGCAATTTACACCATAAATAATTGTTATAAAGAAAAATCAATCTGTATTGGTTTCAGTCTCGGGAAAAATCATCTTTATTAGTTTTTTCTTAATTTAAAATAGGAAATTTAAATGAAGTCAGCAACTAGGCCAAAACGCGCTTCCTTAAATATAAAATATTATAAATAAAATAAAATTAAAAAATTTATATTATAACCACAGGCCATACTTTTCTGTCTTTAGTGCATTAATACGTATTTATGACCATTTTTTTACTATCTCGCCAGAGATAGTATTGCGATCACGAAAATTTTCGATGTTGAGATTTTGATGTTTTTATACTTTTTGAAGGTTCCTGAATCATTTTCACTAAGGTTGAGAAAAATGTCTGTGTGTGTGTGTGTGTGTGTGTCTGTGTGTGTGTGTGTGTATGTAGGCAAGATTACGCAAAAACGGTTTGAGCTAGAATGATGAAATTTGGTACATAGACATTATTCAAAATTCATAGTTTTCTATCAACTTTTGAGAAATGTAGCTCAACCGGAAGAGGGTCATTACCTACAACGTTTTGATTTTTTTTCCTCTAAAGTGACCGTAAAAATAAAGATATTTGTTTGATAATTTTTCACATGATTAATAATTGTATAAAACTGCTATATATAGAATTTCAGCTTGATTGATTCGCTGAAATTACCAGAATTAATTTTTTAACACTGCAAATCTCACGCGCCAACACGTGACGTGGTACCATCAACAAAAAGCCAAACATGCGCTGGTTTAATATTTATTATTTATTATTTATAATTTATAATTAATTAAATTTAATTTAAATATAATATATTATGTTATTTAATCCAATTCAAATTGCGAGATAGTCGAGTGGAGACACTCCAGCTAATTTTAATTTATGTTCTTTTAAATTTCATATATTTTGTCGATTATTTATTTTAAATAATAAACTTAATCTTAAATATTCATAGTTCATATGTAAAGTGGTCTTGGTTTTTTAAAATTCGGTTGGGAACATGGTCAAGTCGGCGGTTCAAGTTGAAAATTTCCCGTATTTTCAGCGCATAATTATAAATAAGCGATGTTTTCAGCACATCTTCGATCGTATCTTATTATTCCATTATTATTTAAACATTTAATATTAAAATTTATATTGATATATTGTAATTACAAATCTTGAAAACATTTTAAAAACATTGTTTCTTATTTTGATTAAAATTACAATTTCATTCTGTAAATTAAATAATTTTATTTCATTTAAATAAATATCTATTTTTAAATATTTTTTACTCTCTAAATTATTTATCTAATTCTCACAATATATTAAGATCATATAAATTGGAATTATTTATGCAATTTTGTGATAAATATGAATAAAAGTTCGTTGATAGTAATGCTTCCTAGCATTCCCAGATGTTTTAAAAATTAATCTTAGTCATTCCGTCTGTATTTAAAGTTCTGTGTGAGAATATATAAGTCATACATACCAGTTAATTATAAATAGTCAAATAAATAAATAAATAAATAAACAAATAAATAATTAAATATAACCAAATATTTTCTTCTCTCTTTTAACTTTGAAGATATATATAAATAAAATAAAAAAACAAAGATTTGAAAAGATGTCAAATTTTGAAATTCATAAATATATATTATTAAAAAAATAAGAACTTTAAACCTCTCCTCTCTTATTTTTAACACATACTATTTAATTCTATATTTACGAATTTAGCTTCGTTTAGATCTTTTTATAATTAATAAAAAATAAAATACTTCTGTTATTCAATTCTACATATAATAAATAATTTTTAGAATAAGAATAGATTGATATAATTTATAATTTAGTAAAACATTAGATAAGACCTGTCAAATACGTACCTGCTGAAAAAGAGCGCAACAGGCTCCACGTTTTCCTTCCCAACGTTCTGGCGTTGGATCAAGTTTTTCAAGTGCATCTAACGCTTTAGCACTTTGCCAGAAGTGGCCAGCTCGATAGCAGTCATCAGCTAATTGTTGGAGAAGTGCCACTGCTTCTGGAGATGTCTCCATTGACATATAGAGATCCCAAGCAGACTGCGGCTTTCCATTCATAACGTAACACCGAGCCAAATTACATATGTATGCATATTCGTGACGTAATCTCTCCGACCTCACCTGAAAATAATAATATATATATCTCAGGGCACAGAACATCCATTAATTAAATCAAACAAAGCGAAGACATTTTTACAATCTTCAAAACTGGGGTTGTTATCATTGAGTGAAAATGACTTAATATCAGTGATGTATTGGTAAAATAAGAAGTAAGGGAACGCTTTTGTGGGAGCAAAAAAAAGTCCTATTTTCAGCAAACTATTTTTTTCCATATAAGTTTTTATTTTTTCTTATTTTTACTATACAAAATATTTACAAACACAAAAAAAGAAATTCTAACAGTAGATTTTAGTGGGAGTTGTCGGGTCATGAAAAAGTACTGGGACGTGTTCCGGTTCTGAAAAAAGGTAAGGGAACGTAGTTCCCCCACGTTCCCCTCCCAATACACCACTACTTAATATTTCCTTTGAAATATAATAATCATTACAAAAAAAATCTGGAGTGCCTCCACTCGACTATCTCGCAAATTTGAATTGAATTAATTAACATATATATGTGTGTGTGTGTGTGTGTTAAATTTAAAAAAAAAACCTCCGACTTTTGTACGTCCTACGCAAGGACAACGCCTATTAAGTCGGTTATATCAACTAGGTATCCTATGATCAGTAGAACGAGTCCTATCAACCTTTACCTTGATTTTCTTGATCGGAGGCGCTACTTTTTATCAAGTAGCTATTTCCCAATGTTGATCCCGGAGGCTGGGTTGACTCCCTCCCATAGACCCCAGCTAGAGATATTCCCTTGCCAGACCCGGGACTTGAACCCGGGACCATGTGAATGTGAGACAGCGAGGCTAGCCTCTCACCCAATGGCGTATTTTATATTTAAATTAAATTTAATTAATTGAATTATAAATTAAATATAATAATAAATTAGATTAATTAAATTAATTCAAATTTTTAAATTAATTAACATATATTAAATTTAAATTTAAAACCTTTACATTCATTTTTAAGTCAAAATTTAAAAATTTAAAAAATTAATTCGCGTGTTTGGCTCTTTTTTGATGATACCATGTCACCTGCTAGCGTGTGATTGGCAGTAAAAGTGTTAAAAAATTTAAAAAATTAATTCCGGTACTTTAAGCCAGTGCTCCGCAACCGGTGTGACGCGGCACACTGGTTTGCCTTAAAGGAGATATAGGTGTGCCGCCGCGATCAAATGAAACTTAGAAATCCGCATATAATATAATTATAAATCAAAAAAATATAAATTTCTTATATTCATGTATCTCCTTTAAGGCAAACCAGTGTGCCGCGTCACACCGGTTGCGGAGCACTGCTTTAAGCGATTCAATCAAGCTGAAATTCTATAAATAGCAGTTTTATACAATTTTTAATCATGTGAAAAACTATCAAACATATATCTTTATTTTTACGGTCAGTTTAGAGGAAAAAAAAATGAAAACTTGGTAGGTAATGACCCTCTTCCGAATGAGCTGCATTTCTCAAAAGTTGACCGAAAACCACGAATTTTGAATAATGCCGTGTACCAAATTTAATTATTCTAGCTCAAACCGATTTTGTCTACATACACATACACACATACATTTTTCTCAACCTTATTGGAAATGATTCAGGAACCTTCAAAATCTCGACATCGAAAATTTTCGTGATCGCAATATTATCTCTGGTGATAGATATATTTAATTATTATTCACTAATTTAAAAAAAATATTTCTAAAATTTTATTAGTGAATTCAAAAAGCAATGCTCATTTTCTTTGCTATTTAAATTTTGACAAAATTTTTCATTTAATAGAGGAAATTTATAAAATGTCATTTTCTACAAATTGTTTCATAGAAAAATTTTCTATATTTGTTATAGTTTTGGAAATAAGTCTATAGATTTTACTTTTTTGATATTTATATTTTATTTGTTTTATTTATGATTCTATTTAAGCGGAAATGTTGTCAAAAATTATAAAATTTGGTTATGATGGGTTTCAAGGTTGTCCGGAATTTTGTTAACAAGATTTCTGCCAAACACACACACTCACGCACACATACGTCAATGAAAAAACTACTTTTTTGGGATCAGAATAAATTGAAACGTGGAGATCTATCAAAAACCGTATATTCGTAGTGAATTGTGATTACAATACCTATACTCTCAAAAAACTTAAAATTTTTTCTATTGAAAAGTATAAAAATCTAATATTTTTTAACGAAAAAAAAAAATTCTAAAAAAAAAAAAATGTTTAAACATTGATTTAATGATAAAATTTTATCAAAAGAAAATATAGAGATATATTAAAAGGTTTTTAGGTCCTCAAAATTATCTTTTGGGAAAGATACTTTTATGTGAAAATACTATTCCTTTATTAATATTATAGAAGTTAGCAACCTCTAGTTTTAAACTAAAAATAATAATTTTTTAAAAATATAAGTAATGGAACAATAACTTTAAAAAAATTAATAAAAGTAGTAAAAATGAAATAATTTGTTTAATAAATAAAATATAATGCAGAGGAAGTTAACTTAAATAATGTTGGGCAATATATGTTCCATAAACCGACCGTAACAGACTAACGAAATAAATTATATATAACGATTATTTACCCTTGACTTTACATTTATTTCTACCCTGTTTTTTTTTCTAGAGTGGTCTTTGTCTGTGCGATTGTCTTTACATATTTAGTCACACGTTCTTTTGTGTATGCGTGATTCTTCCCAAATCTAAATCTTTCTATTTTTGTCATGTCTCGTTTGTCTCTCTTTTTTTCCTCCTAAAAGGCTGTTTTCTTATCTATCCTTTATTGTTTTCCTTTGCTTCATTTATTCCTAAGATTGATTTATAGTCGGTTTTTTTTGCAGAATTCCATAAACATTTATTTATTTATTTTTTGATATAGATATGTAAATTGTATTTTTTTTTATTTGGACTATATATATATGACATTTAATTATATATAATTAAATAAATTATCTAAAAACTGATAAGTGAAAATTTCAATATATGATTGAATTTCAAAAAAAATTTATTTCTAGAAGAATTTATATCTAAATTTCGAATAAATTTAATAACTGCATGGGTAATTCCGTGAAACTGATATTTTTTCGACTTAATCTTTGCACGATTTAATTGTATCGGCGGATTGGATACGATCACGAATAATATGAACGAAAAGTTTATTGTCTTCACAAATATGTAATTTAAATAAAATGACTATGTTTTTTTTGTAAAAATCTCATTCACACAATTCAATAAATTTTAAATTTTTATATTCATGAACCTAATTGATTGAGTATTTTACTTTCTACGTTTCTATATTTTTGCTATTTTAGAAGAAAAGATTTTATAGTATTTATATATTGACTCGAAATTAATAGTGCCAAAATGTATAATTAGAGAAGAATAGAATCAATACATGGGAAATCTTAACATACAAAACGAAAATTTTGAAAATTTAGAAAAATATAAATACTTAGGTTCTATAATCACCGAAGATAATATTCTTAAGGAAATTAAATTTAAGTTGCAATCGGGGACGCCTGTCATTATATAGAAAAAGGACTTTCCTTTCATTAAAATTATATATATTATTTATTATCGAAATTAAAATCTATATCTATATAATTAAACGACTACGCAATCCTAAACTCCTAAACGGCTTCATGGATCTTAATGGTTCGGGTATCATTAGAACTGTCATGACCCAAGGATAAGGTATAAGGTTGAAAATTTGATCCGTTCAAAAGTTATGGGCAAAACACCGACCCAACCCATGGTGCGCCTCTGGTGGATCAGTTAAGAAGTTGACACTCAAAATAAATTAATAATTCTAGAAATTTCCATACAAACAATGTTTATATTATTTAAATTTTTAGTTTAAGTTTTAATATTCTATAAAATTAAAAGTAAATTAAATTAAATTGAATATTACTCCTATAACAAAGTAAGTAATATTTTTTTATATTTAAATTTATATTTTGAAAAATTATGCAATTTGCACATTTGAGTGAAAACGAAAATCCAAATGAGAGAAAAGAAGGGCACGATGTTTAACGAAAAAAAAAGTAAAATAAGTCTGTATATTTTGGTTGATGATATTTATTATGAATTGGTATTTTCTTTATACATATATTTTATAGAATTATTTATTTCTTGACAGATTTTGTTACTTTGTATTCGTTGTAATCACTAAAAAATAGTAGTTTAAACTTTTTTAATACGCATTTATTTATTACTATATCTGATTATTTATTACGAAATCTTCGCATTGGCCTCCTAACCATTATTTTGCTAGTTGTATTATATGGGTGGGAGAGGTCGCCTATAACTTTGGGGAAAGAGAATAGGTTCAAAATTTTTGAAAATATTTTTATGCATAACTTTTATGGCCTGATTAAGGAATAACGAGGAATGACCTCTTTGCATCTCCAAACATATTTAGAGGAGATTGCGATAGGCGAGACATTTGACCAGAATGAAAGAAAACAGAATAATGAAAAACTTGTACCATCCGGTTGTAAACTAGGGGATAAGTAGATGGACACATAAAAAGGGATGTGAAGGAGTTGAAAGAGAATAGGAATTGGATGGAGGTATCCCATTGAGCAGTTTGCTGCGGCCAAGAACTTTCGAGTACAGGAGAATCATATATGTATATCTATAACTATAACTATATCTATAATTTTTTTGTTGGGAAATGTTATATTTATATATAAATTTTTATAAATAAAAATATTTTGGAAATAATAAAATTTTCAAAAAAAATTATTTAAAGGGTAGTTAATTTTTCATTTTATAAATTATCCAAGTTATTCAGATGTTTTTATTTTATTAAATTATCATATAATATTTACCTTTATACAAATTAAATTCTTTTCTTATTTCATTAGATTTAATTAAATTAAATTGGATTAAATTTAAAAATGATGTAAAAAATCACATAATAGAATATTTACTTGTGCAAGGGCTTCTTCTGCTTCCCGATATGCTCCTGTGGCACATTTTGCCTGGCCATAATTAAAGTTGAAAGCATCGTCATTATAATAATAGCTCTTAATGCTATTTAAATAGACTAACACTTCAGAAAATTGCCTGAGAAGAAACAAAGCAGAGGCCATGCATTGACGTCCTGAAAACAAAACAAAATATATTTTTTTTTAACTTTGTTGTATTTTTTTATTAAAACAATTTATATAATTCCAGGTAACTTATTTAAATAATTTATGGTTAAATTTTTAATTATTATCTAGATAAATATAATAATTGTTTTGTTTATTTTTTCATATTATAGTATACATATCTTTAAAATGTGAATTAGAATAGAACATTATTCTCTAGGATATTTTCAAGAATATATGTACTATTTTATTAGAAGATTTGTACTAATTTTATAGATTTATATTGATTGTATTATATGTATCTTAAAAAATTAAAATTATGTTGCTATTAATTTAAAGTACACTTATAATTTATTCTTATTATGAAATCTTGTTAACATTTCTAAGCTGTAAATAAATAAATAAATAATAATATATTTCCATGAATTAAAGTGATTAATTTTTTTAATTTATTTAAACACAAATTATATAACGATTATTATATCACATAATAGTACATTATATTATTTTTGATTTGATTAATTATTTAACTTCAATTAGTCAATAAGGAGAAATTATTATTTTTCTTAATATTAATATTAAATTACATAAATTTGTAAGTTTTTAATGGTGCAGGTCCTTGAAATTAAAGAATCATTTCAACAAGTTCAAGAAAAAAAAATCTGGAGTGTCCCCACTCTACTATCTCGAAAATTTGAATTGGATTAATTAACATATATTATATTTAAATTAAATTTAATTAAAAAATTATATAATTTATAAATAAATATTTATTAAACCAGCGCGTGTTTGGCTCTTTGTTAATGACACCACGTCACGTGCTGGCGCGTGATTGGCAGTCAATGTGTTAAAAAAATTTAAAAATTAATTCCGGTACTTTCAGCGATTCAATCAAGCTGAAATTCTATATATAGCAGTTTTATACAATTTTTAATCATGGGAAAAATATCAAACATATTTTTATTATTACGGTCAGTTTAGAGGAAAAAAAAAATCAAAACTTGGTAGGTAATGACCTTCTTCCGGATGAGCTACAATTCTCAAAAGTTGATAGAAAACTACAAATTTTGAATAATGCCTGTGTACCAAATTTCATTATTCTAGCTCAAACCGCTTTTGCGTAATCTTGTCACACACATAGACATTTTTCTCAACCTTAGTGAAAATGACTCAGGGACCTTCAAAACGTATAAACACCTCAAAATCTCGACATCGAAAATTTTCGTGACGAGATAGTAAATATAATTAAGTAGAATAATGTAAATAAGTGTTTATTACCTGGAATGGTATCACATTCACTCTGTGAGCCACCTACAAGTTGAAAATATTGTTCAGCTAATTTAATACACTCTGGATTTGCTGTCTCCTGACCGAGGGCAGCATGAACCACCCCTTTGAGGACGTATTCGTGGGGCACGGAAGGCTCCAAAGCACGCATCAAATCAAAAGCCTCTCTCACCTGATCATACATAAAATATTATATAATAATTATTATTAATTTATATATCTTATCTACATTTTCCATTTAAAACTTTCACCAATTTATCATAAATTAATAGAATATATTATATTTGATAATTTTTTTTTTAAACATTTCAAAGAAAAGATAACATTATAATTAAAATTAAAGGAAAACATGTATTTATTTACAAATAAAATTCTAATTAAATATTTTTATTTATCTAATGGTAAGTAAAAATTATTTTGAAATTTCAAAACAAAACTATACTTTCAAATAGATTTGAATATTTTTAAGTTTCAAGACATTTTGTTTTACTTTCAATAGTTTCAATAATAAGTTGAAAAGTTATGAAAAATTATTTTATGTCATATATTACTATTTTATTTTTGATTTTGATTTTAATCTTGTTTTAAATTCTATGTATAGAGAAATGAAATGTTAATAATATACTAATACTATACTAGTCAGAAATTTAAATAAATTACTAAATTCAATGGCGGCAGCATGGCTGAGTGGGTAGAGTACGAGATTTCTACACAGGAAGCCTGAGTTCGAATCCCAGCATAGAACTCAAGATTATTTATTTAATAAAAATAAAAAATCTAATTCAATTTAACATCGGCTGCTGCGGGTAAGCGGGTAGATACCTTCTCACCATCCTGGTGAGAGACAGATCTACCTCAGTGAGTGGCGCCCACTGCCCTACGCGAGCACATGCATTTTCTCTCATTCCTCGACCAAGGGAGTGCATGCCCTACCCAAATCATCCAGGCCCAATCCCCTTTATTTCCTCTTCCTTCTTTCCAATCCACGCGTCAGCCTGTAGCGACAGGCCGGCTGGATCATCTTCGCGTCGCATCAACAATTAATGGAGAAATGTTATACGGTTAACGGCTAGGGCGTCCCCTGCAAGCGACGCTCATTGTCAGCACCCGGGCGATGCGAGAAAAGGGTTAGGGTTACCCACCTATGGACGAGGTGGGCTAAAGAAGATAGTCCAACATCCACATCCACATCGACATCATCACCAACACGAACATCGTCACATCGGTCAGCATCATCAGCATCATTGCCATCAACCATCAAATCGTCCACAGCTACATCAAAGTCGTCAACACCATCATCACCGTCATCGAAGGCTGAGTACCAAAGACCGCGTGGGAGGCCTAAAAAAAACCTGCTGGTCCTGCCGTATAACGGGAGATCTAATGGCATCTGGTCTCTCTACAGACGACGCCAACAACAGATTTAGTTGGCGCCAATTAACGAGAAGAGCCGACCCCACACCCCGTGGGAAATAAGGCTAAGAAGAAGAAGACTAAATACAATTAAATTCATAACTAAATATGAAATTCCAAATTATAAAATGTGATTTTATTAAAAGTTTAATTATTTTTTATAATAAATATATAATAAAGTATAAATACTTATATACTATTTTTTCAACATATATATATAATATTTTTATTCTTGTTTTTTCATAAATTAAAATTAAATTAACATAAAATAATAATTTAATTATGAATAATAAGAAATCTTTTTATTATTGATATTATCAATAATAGAAAAACTTAATGATTATGCATATTTAATTGATTTTTTTAAACATTCAAATTAATGTTTACTTTTTCTTTTTTTATTAATTCAATAAATTATTTATATTTCTTTGGATATTAATTTATTAATTCTTATGGTGCATAAATTACTGACAGTGAAAGGAAAATGTATTTACATACATATATCTTCGATTGTGATTATAAATTTATTAAATTATTCATTTAATTTAATTAATTTATCTATCTATTATTAATTAAATAAATAGAAAGGAAACCATTACAATCGAACTCCGAACAACAATTGAAAGGAAAATGTATATAAATATATCTTCCATTATGTTTATAAATTTTTTAAATTATTTGGTATATGTTTATAAAACGGGAAGCTTCAGGAATTTTTTATATAAAATGTTTCCCGGGATCTTATAGTTTACAAGATAAACGTGTACATTCTATTTAACAACCATGTTTTATTCATTTGCCCAGCAGAGGGCTCCACTAATTTTGTGTTTTTCCAGTTCGGATATATGAAAATTAAAAAACAATTAATTAAATAATTTTTCTATTTCCAAACCGAACTGAAAAAAACGAAAATTAGTGAATAAGTGAATAATTAGTGAATTAGTCAAAATAAAACATTATTAAATGGCTGCTCGTTCATAACTAGTTTATCTGTCAAATTTAATAATTTTTCGTAAAATAGAAGAGACAGAGAAATATTGTATAAGTAAAGTTGCTTTGGAAGTAAAAAAGGAATCCTTTGGCAAAGTTTCATCCAAATCCCTGAAGCTTCCCGTTTTGTAAACAATTACTAATTATTTATTTAATTAAATAAATAGAAAAGAAACCATTACAAATAATCTCCGAAAAATAATTTAAAATATATTAGAAAAAATATTATTAATTGTATTAAATATATATATTTTTTAAATTTTTATATAAGAAGCAAAGGGGTAAATATTTAAATTATAACCCAGAGGTAATTTTCATGATAATATCAAAAAAATGTTTTTTTTATAAATGTTTTTTAGATAGTATCCTTTCCTATATGTATATGCAATTAGTAATAATGCTTTTTTTGTCTTAATAATGCCATAGAGTGTAATTTAATTTTACAAAACATAGTTAATGGAAATATAATGATCTTTAGATGACACTTTTATTAATAATGTAAATACGGTCACTTGTATAAGGAAATGATTTATATGATTTATATTATTCAAAAGAATAGTCTTCAATATCAAGATTTTCAAACGAAGTAAAACATAGGAAAAAAATAAAATTAAGTAATAAATATATTGTACAAGAATGCAAATGTATTGCATATTGTAATTTTGAAAAATATCTATATTAAAGCTGATAGTTGATTTTCAAATTATATTATTTATTTGTATTATAGATTATTTAAAAATATTATAATTATTCAAAGATTTTATTTTAAATTTTATAAAATAATAATAATTAATATTTAATAAAATGTCACACAATTTTTTTTTGTCAACAACCTAAATAATTTTACAAATAAATGTCCAAAAGAAATGCATAAATAGTAGTCCGGAAAGAAAATGTAAAAATAATTAATTTGACCTAAATCATTAGCACAAATTGGTATAGATTAAATTAATTTATTTAATAAATATTACTGATCTTAAAACTGTTTTTAAAACTGTTTAATAAGGAAAAACTATTTACATATTTTAAATTGAACAAATAATAATAACAAGAATAACTGCAATATAGATATTTTTATAAATTACAATATGCAATATATTTGCAATATTGTACAATATATCTATTTATTATTTAATTTGATTCCTTTCCTATATTTTTCTCGCTTGAAGATCTTGATATTGAAGGCTTTTCTTTTGAATAATACAATTAAGTTAGAAAAGCATGTAACATAGAAAATATTCAACTGAAAATGAACTGAATTAACTCTAAAAATTAAAACAAATAATTAATAATATTTAATAGATATTAAATTATTAAAACTTTGGTGGTTATGTTTATTAATAAAACACAGATAAAAAATACACGACGTTTTGATTGCTCGAAACGATATAAAATACATGACGTTTCGATTGCTCGAAACTATATAAAATACACGACTCTTCGATTGCTCGAAACTATACAAAATACACGACGTTTCAATTGCTCGAAACGATACGAAAAGTATGTTTTTTAATAAAATTGTAATAAAAAATATAAATAGGTGGTATTATTTATAAAATTCCTTTATTAATTATTCGTATTAATTATATATTGTCTCATTCATTAATTTTCATTTAATCTAAGGAGCATAAATTTGAAATTTAATTAATAAATTTCGAAAATTGATCTATGAAGTACAATATATGTCCTAGTGATTATTAAAAAATACTTCACAATCATATTGTTCAATTTTATAGTTATGTAAATAATTTTTCTTTTGATACCCTCTATCAAATATGGATCTTTGTGCTTTAATATTTTCTTTTATTTATTATTAATCTTTCTCACATTTTCAATAACTCTTGTTAAATTGAGGTAATCAAAATAAATATAACAAAATCAATAAAGGCTTTCTATTTTTTTTTTTTTTAGAAATTCTTACGAATTCATAAAATCTAGCTTCATTAAATATGATTTAATATTTCCTTCTTCTATTATTTAATCATTTGCCTAACCAGATCTACAAATTAATTTAATATTTAATCCTTCAAATTCTGAAAAATAACATGCATAATAAACGAGGTTCTTTTAGGAATCTCAATTCCTGTAAAGCCATGCTAGGTTTTCCTTTATTATTAAATATTAATCTTCAGATTTCCCTATTCAGTTTGAAAATACATTTAATATATTATAATTAAAAAAAATGAATAAATAAATAAAATATTGGATTATATATATTAAAGTATTTAAATAAGAATTAAACCAGAAAAAATTTGCATATATATGTATTTTAATAAATAAAAAAAAATCTGGAGTGTCTCCACTCAACTATCTCGCAATTTGAATTGGATTAAATAACATATGTTATATTTAAATTAAATTTACTTAATTAAATTATAATTTAAAATTAATAAATAATATTTATTAAACTTGAGCGTGTTTGGCTCTTTGTTGATGTCACCACGTCACGTGCTGGCGCTTGATGGCAATCAACGTGTTAAAAAATTAATTCCGGTACTTTCAGAGACTCAATCAAACTGAAATTCTATATATAGTAGTTTTATACAATTTTTAATCATGTGAAAAACAATCAAACATATATTTTTATTTTTACGGTCAGTTTAGAGGAAGAAAAAATGAAAACGTGGCAAGTAATGACCCTCTTCCGTATGAGCTACATTTCTCAAAAGTTAATAGAAAACTACGAATTTTGAATAATACCCGTGTACCAAATTTCATTATTCTAGCTGTAACCGTTTTTGCGTAATCTTATCTACATGCGCACATAAGTAATAATACAATAATTCCCTATGGCGGTCCCGGGGGGGGGGGGGGATTTTAAAACTGGCCAAGGGAGGGCTTCTAGCTGGTAGAAGTCCGGCAACTTTAGTGAAAATGACTCAAACACCTTCAAAACGTATAAAAACATTAAAATCTCGACATCGAAAATTTTCGATGACAAGATAGTAAAAATTTGAGGGAATTTAATATATTTTTGAATATATGTATGTTTAAAAATCAAATATATACATATATATTCTTTCTAAACGGACTTTAATAAAAAAAATGATTTTTTTGATAGATGATCTATATATATATATTTATTATATTATCACACTAAATTTCCGGAAATAGTCAATTATTTTCATTAAATATATATATATATATATACTATCTTATCTAGAATATTTTGAAATATGTGTTTTTAAGTATAAAGATGTAAATATTAAATGTTTGGTTAATAAATAATATATATCTATCGATGGTTTTTTGACTAATGGGTTTATCTCAGAAACAGCTAACAAATATTATCATCTTAATATAAGCACTTATAATTTTGTTAACTTTGATATTTTCGGAAATTACAAAAGATTTGTAATCTATGGAAATAAAATAAGTAAAAACATGAAGTTTAAATTTTTGTGGATTATGCATAATGACCAAAAAATATTGGTAATTGTTCTATTATTTATTTTATTCAGTTAGAAAAATATAAAGATTTTTATTATATGTTATTTTAGATTATTTGATTATTTAATCTAATAATATATTTATTTAAGTATGTATATATCAAGGCTATTGGGGTGAGTTGATGGGATGGTATAATTTACTTAACTTTGAAATCAGTTTAAATTGAGTAAACATTTCCTAATTTAATGAAATTTAATTGAAATATCTCAGTTCTGAATTAAATTATTGAAAATATGAAACCTCTCTTTTACACATAAAAAAAACCTATACGTTTAGATATTATTTTTTTAATGAATAAATAAACAAATATTAAAATTATATTTTTTATTTTTATTTTAACGGATAGCTAGTAGTAATTAATTATATTCAGGGACGCAGTAGTTCTAGGAATTTTTATTGAATAAGAGATTCAAGATTAAAAATCATAATTAAAAAAAATATATTTTTTGTTTTTATGTATATGAATAAAAGATTAAAGTTTCAATCTTTTTATAAAAATGACTAAATTCTTTTACATTCAATAGTATATTCAAAATAATTCATAGAAAGTTTCATTCCTTTGTACAAGGGTATGTCAATAAGTTCGTGATTTTTTGAATGAAACAAGGATTTTGAATTATTTAAATTATTTTATTTTTAACGTAGTTTCCTTTGAGTTTTATATCCTTCGTCTAAAGTTTCTCCAATTATTTTATCCCTTCCAAAAAATAAGATTTGTCGAAGACATAAAAATAAATATTTGTTTATGAGATGATTTCATCACTAGAGTCAAATATCTTTCCGCCAAGCCATTTCTTCAGGTTTGGAAAAAAGAAATAGTCACTCGGCGTTAAATCCGTAGAATAGGGCGGATGAAGGAGCAATTTGTATCCAAATTCATGAATTTTCATGGATATTCACTTTTTTCCACTTCACTTTCTTTTGAAATCACGAGCTAGTCTGCTATTAATGGATGTCAAACAAAAACTAAAAGACCCAGCTGGTTTAAATTTCGTCAGGAGTCAGCTGATAGTTTTACCTGCTGACAGGAGCAATGTTGCCATTTTACATTAAAGAAAAATACTAATCTTAAGTCGATATTTATTTGAGAAATTATTAACGAGAGTTTTCTCAAAAAATTGTTCAATATTTATAATATAAACAGATTAAAAAAATTAAAATTATCCACAATATTCATTTAACACCTAGATATATATATAATTTTATATCTGATATAATTATTCATAGAGAATATTATATACTAACTATGACAACTTTTTCAATATATTAACATAATATTTTGAAGAAAAAAAAATGATTATAATTTAGTGAATAAATAATTATTTCATCAGATCTTTATTTTATTAATATGGAAAAATAATTATACGAATTTTTTTTTTAGAAAAAAATATCAATGTTTTAGTATATTCCATTAACCGTTCAATTTTTTCGTAGAACAAATAAATAATGTTTTTTATTTATGATAAAGCCCTTAAATTGGAGGGGGTAGAATAAACTGAAATAAAAACTAATATAATAGTCTCGTCGATAAAAGTAATGATCCCCTTTCTGATTTCTATGAATAGGTTTATGGATTTCGGTTAAATTTCACAACTGATCGTTAAATTTTTTTGAAACTGAAAACAAACCATTCGAACAAATAAAATATGCCAATCGTATTCGAACTTGATTATCGACAACAAAAATATTAATAATAGAAAAATAAAAACATAAAAATATTTCAAACTAGTTATTAAATTCAATTATTTCTATAGTTTTATTTTATTTATAACAGAATTTTGTAAATTAAAACACATATTGATATTTGTTATTGTAAATTTATTCAAAAAATACAAACATATACACAACGTTTCCATTGCTACTTCTGCAATCGTTACCAAGCGACTGCACTGTTCCAGTGTCACTTGTCACTATATGTTTGTATTTATTGAATAAATTTACAATAACAAATATCAATATGGGTTTTAATTTACAAAATTCCGTTATAAATAAAAACAACCACCAAAGCTTTAATAATTTTATTTTATTTATTTATAATTTATAAAACTATAAAATTTATTTTTACAAATTATTTAAACTATTTTTTATATATTTTAGGGTTAATAAAAAAATATTATGTATTTTATGATCTGTGAAAATTCTTTTCAAGAAAACATGGAGAGTTATTAGTAAAATTTAAAATTCATAAACGAGAGCACGTCAATAAGTCCGAGACTTTTTGAATTTTCAGTCTCTTAAATGAAATGGTAACACATCTTCTGTCAGCAGGCAAGACCCCAACGATGAAATAATCTGACAAACAAATATTTATTTTTATGTCCTCGACAAATCTTATTTTTTGGAAGGAATAAAAAAAATTGGAGAAACGTGTTGGACGAAGTGTATACAGCTCAAAGGAGACTCAAAAATTCAAGTACATATAAAAAAGTATAATAGTATCTGGTAATAAACCTTAGATTAAGGGTCCGCATGGGATTTCTTCTACGTTATACCGTTTTTGGAAAATTTTATAAAACCTGACGATAAATTTATTGACCGAGAAGTCGATTGGGAAACAAACATTTGAAATGATAAATATTGTTATGAATAAAAAATTATTTTAATTTATCGTAATGAGTAATTGACATAAAAAGATACAGGCCTGTAATTACTTTCAAGTCAAAAAATTAAAATTTAATTATATCTTTATTTAATTAACATAAAGAAAAGAAAAAAATCAAAATGAAATTTATCATAAACTGTTTTATTTGATCCATAAAAGATAGATAATAACCAAAGAGAAAAAAGAAAATGGTATCATTAAAACTGTATTACTATAAATATATACCTATATAATGCAGGTATACTTATAATAAATATATTATTGTGTGCATATAGACAGAAAATATTATCATGACACTATTTGCTTTTTAATTTTTTTTTTTTGAAAAATTTTAAAAATGTCTCGCTGTGAATATTAGTACTTAATTTTTCTTAGAAAGAATGAATATTTAAAATTATGATAATGTCCTTTTATTTAGAAATCTAATAATTACAAATTTAAATTTATTCAAACTTGTTTAAGGTACTTTTCTAAATCCTTTCCCCCTCCCCTCCCCTTTTTATTTGTCTTAATTTTTCATTAACTTTTTAAATAAATAATTTTAAAATAAAAAAAAACTAGAGAGTAGAATAAAAATCTCATATAAATGGAAATGTTAATTTAATAAATTTATTTATTTTAATTATTAACAAATTCATTTATTTTCATTAATGGAGAAACGTTGGACGAAACGTATAGAGCTCAAAGGGGACTACGTTGAAAAATAAAATAATTTTTTATCCAAAAACCTGTTTCATTCAAAAAGTCACAGACTTATTGACCTACCCTCTTAACTATTAGATGGAGTCTCCAATTGAATTATTTTCTTTGGTTTATGAGCACTTTAGTTTAAAAATACATATTTAAAAACAAATTGTTTATGTTTATTTGAATTTCATTTTTAAACAATAACATATTTAAAATAAAAATCTCATTAAAATTTAATCTTTTATGATTAATAATACAGAATAGAAATGAATATTAAACTTTTATTTCTTCTCTTCATCCTTCTTCAAGCTTCATATACTAATAATGTGTAAACTTGAATATATTTCTCTCTCTCTCTCTTATTAAAAGATTAACGACCTGCTCTCGTACATATTTATACATATTATTTGTGCTTTTCAAACAATATTATAATATTCACATTAATATTAATATTCGCGATTAATTTAGATTTTAATTTACTAAAAAAACTAATTTACTGACAGATTGTTATAATTATATTTAATTTTTTATAAATATTTTAGATTATTTATTTTATATATCGATAGGAAGACAATATTTATATATGTATCCTATATTTATAACATCGAATTTGTTTGTTTATAAATTTAAGTTTTTGATAGAATGCCAAATAAACTATGTTTTAAAATTAGCAAAATGGATCTTGACCTGAAAATTAAAATATTCACAAAATCGGGAAAAGAACGGTGGGTAGACCAAGGACAAACTAAGATGACAATATGGTATATTGGATAGAGATGGTTCAGTTGCTTTGGCCAAGAACTATTGAGTTCAGTAACTAAATAAAAACTTGGTTGATTAAAACAAAATGAAAATATTTGTTTTAATATTTATTATTATTATATTCTTTTTTTAATATACTACGTCCGTTTCACAATCGTTGTCACATTTGATGCATAAATTTTGTTCCATAATACTTGTCACATTTGATCAAACTGTTATAGCTATAGCTTCGATTGTGTTAGACCAATTTTCAAAAGTTATAGCTTGTTAAATGGGGTTACTCAAGGCTTTCTAACAAGCTTGGGTAAGTATTTCAAAGTTGGTGATCAATAGGTGAACAAATAATTGTTAGTCTGAAATAAGTTTTTTTATTAATTTTATAGTAGTAACATTTATTTCAGTTATTCAATATTTAAAAAAAAAATTTTGTATTCTCCATGGCTTCGACATTACATTTTTCTTTATTTATATGAGTAATCTTATAAAAGTTGTTTCCGCGCGCGCATGTGATATCATGATATTTTCCATACAAGTTTGTAGTGTTGTAGGGTTGGAGCTAGCGTAGCATTCTCGTGGTCCCTGGTTTAAGTCTCGGGCCTGGCAAGGTAATTTCTCTATCTGGGGTCTATGGGACAGAGTCAACCCAGCCTCTGGGATCAACATTGAGAAGTTACTTAATAAAAGGTAGCGCCTCCAGTCAAGAAAATCAAGGTAAAGGTTGATAGGATCAGTTCTACTGATCATAGGACACCTCATTGATATAACCAACTTGATAGGAATTGTCATTGCTTAGGACGTATAAAAGTCAGAGGTTTGTAGTGTTAAGAATACACTATTAAGTCTGCCTCGATCCAATAGTTGGGAAGTTGTTTCTACTGAACTAATTAAATCATCAATATTTTTAATGACCATGTTGCAATGCTTATTTTGAATTAAAAATCCCCAAGATTAAAAACATTTAGCTCTGAACTTTTCGGAGGTTGAGATTTCAATTCTTTTTAAAGTTCTTCTTGCAAAGCAGGATTATAATTTGTTAAATGAGGCTATGCATTGTCTTTCTATATGTAATGAGTCTTTCTATATGTAATGAAAATTTTTCGCCTAACAGGGCACATTTAAGACGTGTAAGACGAAATGTGACAGATAATGTGGAACAAAAAAAAAGTGAGCAATACTTCTAGTACTTACTTTATTTCTTTAATTTTTTAACTAAATAATTTTTTTTTCTTAAATTTGCACTTTTGCAAAATTCCAAAAGAGAATATTGGTGAGGAGACCGATTGGAAAACGTCCGCTTGGAAGACCAAGGAATCGATGGGTGGACAATGTAGGAAGGGAAGTGAGAGAGATTGGAGAGGTAGGAGTTGGATGGTTATGGCTCAGGCTAGGGACACTTGGAGAAATGTGATTACTGCAGCTAAGAACTTTCGAGGTCCGTAGATCCTCAGAGATAGATTACTTGTAAGTTTATAAGTGGGGGAGGGGTGGAATAGATGCTATCCATCCCATTTGATTTAAATTTTGTAGTATTTAAATAAATTTATATTTTAAATTAAAATTTATTTTGAGAATGATTATAAAAAAACAAATCATAATATTTTTTTCTTTTATTATTTGAATACTTACTTCAAAATGAATTCACCTTTAATAAAAATTACTCGAAAACAAATATTGGTTACAATTTCAAAGGAGAGGAGATTAATCTATGAAATCTATAATATACATACCTCGCCGCATCTTAAATGCCAAATTGATAAATTCAATCTTGCTTCAGCAACGACATCCACCAAACCTGGCAACGTCTGAAGTGCCCCTTCTCCCTGTCGAAACACCACCAAATTATGCCGAATCAATTCACGGCCACCCCCAGCCAACGAGGCATTATCCAATAATTGTTTTAATTCAAGTTCAGCTGCCTTGCCGTTGTATAATTTGAAATGATTGCAGGCTTTTAGGTTCAAAGCGACGGCACTATCTGGGAAACGCTGCAGGTAGGCGGCCAGCACTTCTTGACTCACATCATAATAATCCAATTTGTAGTAACAAAGCGCAACGTATACATTCAAAGCAAGCAACTCTCTGGAAAATTTATTTAAAAAAAATAACATTTCAAGTGAAATTACTGGAAAATACTCTTCATTTAACTAAATACATTAGTAATACTTTAAAAGTACTAACTATATTATTAAATCTAATTATAATTATAGATAGGAATCAAATTCAACCATTCGAGCCTATTTTTTCATGTTCAAAAATTTAATATCGGTTTCATTTTTTTTGTTCTTTTTTTAAATTATTTTAATTAAAATAATAATTATTTATTTTCTTACTTATATATAACTAGAATATTAAATAAATTACAATAATTAAATTCGAATAATACTTAATAGACTAAGTTTTAATTAAATTCGGTACTCATGATCAGATGGCTATATTGATTCATTCTATTGAAATTGAAATTCTCTATAGTATTCCGTAGAAAGGAAACGTATTTGATTTAAATTTAATTAATGTATTTCTGTTATTCAAACATCCTGGAAATTTCATTAAATTGATAATTTGTTTCTTAAATTTCATTCTTTAAATATCTTAATTAATAGTCCGTCTAAATGTTAATGAATTTAATAAAGATCAATAAATGAGATATTAAATATAAATTAAATTAAATATTTTAAATTTTATAGAAATAACAACTTTAAAATGAAATGAAACTTTTCATATTATTATTTATTAAATCATTATTAAAATTGTTTTGTTTATCAAATCAAAGTACCTATATTCTCTAAAATTAAATTTTTATTTTTTTCACCCTTTTTTCGCATTTAATATAAATTTCCATATAATTTAATCTTATATAATTTTAAAATAAATGTTATATTTTATCAAAAATAAACAATTATTTTTCCTTTTGTGTTGTATGAGAGTGAGGCATGGTCAATGACCCTGGGGGACGAGATTATATCTAAAGTATTTGTGAATACAATTCTTCGCAGCATTTAAAGGCCAAAGAAAGATTAAGTCACCGGAGAATGGTGGAAACTATATTACATAATGAGGAATTGCATGATTTCCATGAATCGCAAGACATAGAGTAATAAAATCAAAAAGGCTGCGATGGGCAGGGTACGTGGCTAGAATGGGTCATGAAAGACAAGCGAAAAATATATTTGTGGGGATACCGATTGGAAGACAAAGGACGCGACGAGATATTTTATCTAATATCTCCAATATATATTATACTATTATTTTATATTAATTAGTACCGGGACCCCGAGCCTCGGCTCGGTACTTAAGTTAAAAAAAATGATTCATTATTATTGGGTTTGGCTGGTAATATTAATACCTGGGACACCGAGCTGTCGCTCGACCCTTTAAAAAATATTAATCTACAATTAATTATTTATTACAATTATTAAATGTTGCATCATTGCATCAATCTGATTAAAATGAATTGAACTGGGGTCCTCAATAATACAAACAAACAATTTTAGCTAGCATAATAAGATTAATCCAAGTAATATCGTCTATTTCTATTCGACACTATTTTCAGTTATGAAATGAACAGTCAGTAGAGAGTAAAAAAATTGTAATTGAAGACCGTTGTTTTTAAAAATAATTAAATTATTTTATAGATTATAAAATAAAAATTATTGTATTAACATTAAAAATATTGAAATAAAAAAATAATAGTTTGATTTAATAAACTAAAATATTATAAACATTTTTAATGTGAATTTCTCAGGGAGGTAGGGAGCCCAATTCATTTAACCATCCATGTTGTATAAGGAATCTTAATTTCTTAACACTCCGTTTTTTCAAATTTAAAATAGAGGGAGAGAAAGAGTTTCAATTATATTCGAATAGTCTATATATTCTATATATGAGTATTTTTTTTTTCTGAATTTAATACCAAGTTGATTTTCAAAATTTTCTATTCTTTATGCATATGATTGATTACATGTGTTAAAATTTAAACAAATTCAAATATTCTAATTTATAAATTTATATAAAATTTAATATTATTTTTTCGAGACTAATGGCAAATACCGGTGGCCCTAGTCAGAGCAAGAGAAGACTCCTTTTGGTAGCGGCCCAGTCGATGATGTTATATGGATCGGAGATTTGGGCTTTACAACTATATTTTAAGTGAAAAAATGATTTCTTGGTTATATAAAAATTAAAATATGATTCTTTATATCTTTATTATACAGAAAAGTAGGCGTGTTAATATAAAATATATACCTGGGACACCGAACTATCACTCGACCCTTTAACCAATTTATACAATTTATTTTTATATACTTTAAAAATTTTACAATTTTTTAATTATTTATTATAATTGTTAAATGGGATTTCTAAAAATGACCCATTAAAAATTTGTTTCCTAAAATGTTTCAAATTAATTAAAATAAATTGTATAAATGTTCATTTATAAAATCTATATATCTGTGAGTTTGTTTTTCGATTTTTTAAATTTTGATTTTGGATTCGATTAGAGCTTAAAATGTGTAAATGTAAAGTGGTCTTGGTTTTTTTAAAATTCGTTTGGGAACATGGTCAAATCGGCAGTCAAAGTTGAAAATTCCCCATATATTATAACTACTGTAATTAGTATTATTATAATGTAAAATTATAAAGAAAAAATGTTTAGACATTATTATAGACATTTTCATTCTGTAAATTAAATAATTTTATTTCATTTAAATAAATATCTATTTTTAAATATTTTTTTCTCTCTACATTATTTATCTAATTCTCACAATATATTAAGATCATACCGGGACCCCGAGCCTCGGCTCTGTAATTAAGTTAAAAAAAAAAATTCATTATTATTGATAAATATATATCGTAATTTATAATTATAAAATATTATTAAAATATATATTTTTAATTTTATTTCGAAATTAAATAAAAAATTTTAAAATATTTTAAATATAAAAAAAATATATATTTTTAATTTTATTTCGAAATTAAATAAAAAATTTTAAAATATTTTAAATATAAAAAAAATATTAATACAATATTCTTTAAAAAAAGGCGGGAGTCAAATTTCAATATAAATGTCATTTGTGATGTCATCAATATATAAATTAATAATAAATAATATTAATAAATATTAAATTTAATAAAAGAACAATGAATAAATAAATATAAAATAGTAATTTATTAAAATGTAAACAATAGATAAAAAGAAAAAAAATAACAAATTCATTATTTTCATTTTCATTTTTAAATAACGATTCACCCGGAGAGTTTCGAACCGACGAAATCCACTCGTTAAAACATCTCTCTAGCCACTGTACTATATATGTTTAGATAAAAAATTGTCATTTTTTTACTGTCTTAGCAGGCAGATTTGATGTTTTTTATTTTATTTTTTTTTTTTTGAGAGAGATTAATAAATATCTATATATATTTTATTAAAAATAAATATTTTTAATTTTATTTCGAAATTAAATAATAAATTTTAAAATATTTTAAATAAAAAAAAATATTAATACAAATAAAAATGGAGGCCAATTTTGACGTTTTCCATATATAATTTTCAATTAAGAAATTAATAATGAAGCTGAATGTTTCAAGAGATATCATCAATAAAACTTAATTTTTCTTTATAAATACTATATCTAGTGTAAATTTGAAAAAAATCGTTAGAGCGGTTTTTGAGAACCAATATATATAGATAGATAGATATATACAATTTTAGCTAGCATAATAAGATAAGATTATTATTTTATAATATTTAAGAATAAATTTTTCAATTAGTAATTATATAATGGCAAATTGTTAATATTAGGTAATAAACCATAAAGAGGAGGAAATGTATAAGAAATTACAATTATTCTATATACAGAGGAACCCCTTTTTACGAACAACTCGCTATACGTCCAAGTTTACAAGTAAATGTGTACTCATTCATTCGGACATTATTATGAATGCCAGAAACACCAAAAATAGAAAAAACACCTGACGGGATGATGATGTTTTTATGGAAGGTGACTCCTTTTCCCCCCCAGACAGTAAAACAACAACATCCATCTTTCTCTTCTTTACATTCTTCTTATTCTATCAGTTCAAATTGAATATGTAATTTTATAGAATAATATGATTTGATAAACAAAACAATTTTAATAATGATTTAATAAATAATACTAGGAAATGATCCATTTTGTTTTGAAGTTATTTCTGTAAAATTTAAAATTTTATTTAATTTATATTTATTGATTTATTTGGTATCTCATTTATTTATTTTTATTAAAATTTATTAACATTTTGAACGGGCTGTTAATTAAGATATTTTAAAGAAATTTAAAAAACAAGTTATCAATTTAATGAAATTTACAGGTTGTTTGAATAACAGAAATACATTAATTATAAATTTAAATGAATGTTTAATAATTTTAATTAATTTTTTGTTAAATCTATCTATCTATCTATCTCTGTGGCTCTAAAGAACTTGAAAGTTCTTGGCCGCAGAAACCATATTCCTCCAAACCAGACGTTTCCCAATCAGTCTCCCCACTAATTTATTTTCACTAGTCTTTCATCGCCCATTCTAGCCACGACCCCTGATTACTCTAATTATGTCTCGCGATGCATGAAGATCATGCAATTCCTCGTTATGTAGTCTCCGCCATTCCCCGGTGTCCTCATCTTTCTTTGGCCTTTAAATACTACGAAGAATCCTATTATCAAATACAAATCTCGTCCCCCAGAGTCATTGACCATGCCTCACATCCTTATAATACAACCGACAAAATAATTGTTTTATATATTTCAATGTTTATTACCCTTTGATAATAATTGTGACTAGATAAGCCCCTTTACTGCATGATTACCCAATTGCAAACTCGATTTAAATTCTTCTCGAATATTATTATCCTTCGTGAAATTTTATTAATTCTATTAACATTTTAATAGAATATTAGTAATTATTTTAGAAATATAAAAATTTCAAAAATTTGTATAATTTATATTATAAAATATTGTTATAATAAATATTTATTTTATAAATAAATATATATTCTATTTCCAACTTCTATTAAGCCTCAAGTAATTTTAAAATAGTTTAATCCATATTAATATATACTCATGAACATTCCAGCACAATAAACAATAATTATTCAAATTATTTTTAATCCTGTTATGCTGCAAAAATAATAACTGATACTTTCCCCTACCTTGGGGCAATGTTTGAACCTTAATCGAATTAAAAACTGTTTTTACTTTATTTTCCTTATTGAATGGTAAAGTTTGCTCAGATGGAAGGTCAAGATTAAAAGTTGAATGCACTTTTCTAGATAAATGATTGACTCACGGATTTTAAGAATATATTTATCAGGGCAAACTTATTATTTTTATTGCTGAATTGAATCATATCTATTTGAGTTTTAATTTTATTGACTCGCTGTCAATAATTTTTGTCATTTCAACCCACACTTGACCTGTATGACTGATAGAACCCATTTAAGGTCATCATTATAATAGAGATTTATTTTTATCTCTCACTGATATCTTCGTCACCCACTCACTTCTTATTTATTCTCAATCGAATCTAAAAATATCTAAAAACGATGTTATCGTTGAAATTGTGTAATGACGTTGATATGCAAGTTATTAAATTAAAATTATTTTTCAAAGTTTGTTGTTTTTTTTTAATTAAAAGCACTCTAGAGATATAAAATAATCATTTTAAAATGATTACTAAATATCTATTATTTTTCTCAAACAATTGTCCTTAGAATTTTGATTATTTTATTTATTATTTTGACACTTTTCATTATAATGTGTTGTTGTGTGTGTACAATCCATATCTAAAATTTCAACTCCAAACTCGTAGTTTTCCATCAACTTTTGAGAAATGTAGTTCATACGGAAGAGGGTCATTTCCTACAAAGTTTTCATTTTTTTCCCTCTAAACTCACCGTAAAAATAAAGATATATGTTTGATAGTTTTTTACATGAATAAAAATTGTATAAAACTGCTATATATAGAATTTCAGATTGATTGAATCGCTGAAAGGACCGGAATTAATTTTTTAACTCTGCAAATCACGCGCCAGCACGTGACGTGGTGCCATCAATAAAGAGCTAGTTTAATAAATATTATTTATTAATTTTAATTTATAATTTATAATTAATTAAATTTAATTTAAATATAATATATGTTAATTAATCCAATTCAAATTGCGAGATTGACTGGAATTGAAATTGTCTGGAGTCACTCCAGATTTTTTCTTTTTTTTTTTTGTATTTTTATTTATTTTCTTTAAAAATTTTAATATTTCATTTAAATATAATAAAAAATATTATTATAATTTTAATTTTTTTGATTTTTTCTCTTAAAAAAATTTTATGCTATATAATATTAAAAATTAGCTGGAGTGTCTCCACTCGACTATCTCGCAATTTGAATTGGATTAAATAACATAATATATTATATTTAAATTAAATTTAATTAATTATAAATTATAAATAATAAATAATAAATATTAAACCAGCGCATGTTTGGCTTTTTGTTGATGGCACCACGTCACGTGTTGACGCGTGAGATTTTCAGTGTTAAAAAATTAATTCTGGTAATTTCAGCGAATCAATCAAGCTGAAATTCTATATATAGCAGTTTTATATAATTATTAATCATGTGAAAAATTATCAAACATATATCTTTATTTTTACGGTCACTTTAGAGGAAAAAAAATCAAAACGTTGTAGGTAATGACCCTCTTCCGGTTGAGCTACATTTCTCAAAAGTTGATAGAAAACTATGAATTTTGAATAATGTCCATGTACCAAATTTCATCATTCTAGCTCAAACCGTTTTTGCGTAATCTTGCCTACATACATACACACACACATACACACATACACACATACACACACACAGACATTTTTCTCAACCTTAGTGAAAATGATTCAGGAACCTTCAAAACGTATAAAAACATCAAAATCTCAACATCGAAAATTTTCATGATCGCAATACTATCTCTGGCGAGATAGTAAAAATTGTATCATAAAAATAAATAATTCTCAAGGCTTAACTCAATTTGATAAATTTCATTAAATTTGGATTTAATATAGTTTATTATTGAAAATAATTGTATATATAGTATAAATTTCATTTCACTCATTAATAATATTATTATGATACAATTGCTTCTATTTTCTATAAGATTCAGCTTTTTCTATCTACAATTCAAATCATAAAAAAATGCGTTTTTCTCACATCTTTCTGAAACATTATTAAAACCATAAATCTCCATGACAAAGTATACACTTCTATTGTAACATTTTATTCCCTCATCTTATTAATCTTTATCCCATGTTTCATCATTTTTTTCTAGAGAATAAATTTATATCTATATTGGTGATCCTTTTTATGTATATGTATATATAAAATATAAAGAATAGTCAGAAATAACGAGAAATATTTATTTCACAGACAAAGGAGTAGTTGACGTTGAACTTTTCCTCTTTATTGTCAGTGAGGGTGCTTTATCATTATAACTTGTCGAGAAAGAAACCTAAGTATTGATAATCTATCATTTCTTGGAAAATAGGGTTAACAACCATTAATCATTCCTTAGTTTATTGTGTCTTATTTCTTAAATGAAAATCTAGATAGAAATTATCTTCAAAACGTTAAAGATGATCAATACTTATATATTAATTCCGATGCAAAAAAATAAAAAACAAAATCGAAAATCAAATTAAATATCTATCTAATATTATCTAATCGATCTAATGGATAATACGAGGGTAGGTCAATAAGCCCGTGACTGATTAAATTTCCTGTCTTTTAAATAGAATGGCAACATCGGTCCTATCAGCAAGTAACTATCAACTGACTCCTGACGAAATTTGAACCAGCTGGGTCTTTTAGTTTTCATTTGACATCCATGAATAGCAGACTACCTCGTGATTTAACCTTTTCGGGACGGGTCACATCAATAAGCGTTTTCGCATGACTACCGCGACCCAGCTGTCGCAGCCGGGTAATGTCAGTAAGCGTTCTGACTCATTTTACTTGTATTGATATCCGAATAGCGCTCATTGTCGTTAATAAATACACCAATATGCGCCGTGAATTTGGATACGAATTGGTCCCTCATCCGCCCTATTCTCCGGATATAAATATAAGTGACTATTTCTTGATTCCAAACCTGAAGAAACGGCTCGGCGAAAATAAATAAATTTATCTCTAACGATGAAATCATCTCATAAACAAATCTATTTTGATATCCTTGACAAATCTTATTTTTTGAAAGCGATAAAAGAATTGGAGAAACGTTGGACGAAGTGTATAGAGCTCAAAGGAGACTACGTTGAAAAATAAAATAATTTTTTTATCCAAATACCCCCGTGTTTCATTCCAAAAGTCACGGACTTATTGACCTGCCTTCGTATTTGAAAGTAAACATTGTAAATATTAAAAAACAATAACTATTAAATAATTCTCGTCTTTTTCTAAGTAAGTATATAATTAATTCATACGTTACATGGAATTTCATTTTTAATTAATGAGTTCAATTCTTTAATGATTTTTATTACATTTCCACCCTTTTGTTATAATGTTATTCTTTACTTATTTCTAGTTGAATTATTATATGCTTGTTATGAAAAAAAGGGGATGAAATTTTCATTTTATTATAACTTTTACTTGATTTAACACAAAATATGAACAAATTTTACTTGTTTTTAAAAATAAATGATTATTTTAAAGTTACTTTAAAGTTATTTTCATAAGTATAATTAAAATAGTATAAAAGTATAATAATAAGCAGCAAATACAATAATATATCAAGTGCTTTTATAATATATTAACAAACAAAAAAACAAAAAATAATTTATATTTTTCTCCATAGTTTATTATTCCTCTTCATCTTTCATGGAAGTATAGTCATTATAATTTTATAAGCTCTCGTCTTCTGTTTAACTCAAGGGGAGCATCAAGAGTTCTGAGAAAGCATTAAAGAAAGAGAACGAATGTTCCTGAAGATGAAAAAAATGAGTTTGGCCTGTTCTTATTTGTTTACAGTCAACCACCCTTTATTAATGTTCTCCTTGAATCTTGTTTTTATTTTATTGCAACCATTCAACTTCTGGTCAAAATTGCCAAGATAAATTATTTTTATGTTTTTCATTCATCTCTTTTAAGAGATTAAATCATATGGAATTTTTTGAGCAAATCCCAATATAAAAGGTTTTTATGATACCTAAATATAAGTAACTATATTAATATAGTATTAAAATCTATTTAGTTGTTTTTTTATTCTATATCGTTATTATGTTAATATTATATCTTTTAATAGAATAATCTATTTCCTAAGAATCAATTAAATATAAAATGATTTGTAGTAGTTTAATGAACGATAGACAAGTATCCATGTTTCAATTATTATTTAAAAAATGCAATAAAAAATGAAAATAAAAATAAAAATATTTTATATTTCCAACTTACAAGATCGAAGTACAAGAAATAGTGAAGACAATCAATTAAAATTAATAAATTTATTGCGAGGTTGAACTCGCGGGAAACGCCTGTTTTCATGCAGTAAAGGGATTAATCTAGTCAAAATTATTAACAAAGGGGAATAAACATTAAAATATATCAAACAATTATTTTGGCGGAGACTGCATAACGAGAAATTGCATGACCTCTATGCACCTCCAGATATAGTTAGAATAATAAAATCGTGAAAGCTGCGATGAGGAGGGCACGTGGCTAGAATGGGAGAGGAAAGAATGGCGAAAAATATATTGGTGGGGAGACCGAGTGGGAAACGTCATCTTGGAAGAAGCGGTGGGTGGATAATGTGGGAAGTGAAGTGAGAGAGATGGGAGAGGATACGGATTGGAGGGTGGTGGCTCAGAATAGGAATACTTACGTAGAACCACAGAGATAGATAAAATACATTTATTGAATTTTAGGGTTAAGAAGTTATAATAAAATTAAGTTTTGGTAATTGTTTACAAAACGGGAAGCTTGAATGAAACTTTGAGAAAGGATTTCTTTTTTTCTTCCAAAGAAACTTTCCTTATACAATATTTCTAGTTTACGAAATAAAAATTATTAAGTTTGACAGATAAATTAGTTATGAATGAGCAACCACAATTAATAATGTTTTATTGACTAATTCACTAATTATTCAATTATTCACTAATTTTCGTTTTTTTCAGTTCAGTTTCGAAATAGAAAAAATATTTAACTAATTATTTTTTTAATTTTCATATCTCCATACCGAACTGAAAAAACAGAAAATTAGTTGAGCTTTCTGCTGGCCAAATGATTAAAACATGGTAGCTAAATAAAATATCAATAGATTTATATGCAAATTTTAATAATGCTTATCTCGTAAACTTGGAAGAGACCGAGAAATATTGTTTAAGGAAAGTTTCTTTGGAATTAAACAAGGAATCCTTAGGCAAAGTTTCATCTAAACCCTGAAACTTTTCGTTTTGTAAACATTTATCGAATTTTTATATTAATTTAGGGTAATATTAAAATAAAATATTCAATTAATATACACTAATTTGAAAAAAAATAATATTAAATATGTTATAAAAATATAAAAATAAAAGAAATTTTATAAAATCTCTCCAAGAACAAAATTTTTCCAATTGTTTTTATTTTTATTTTTTATTTAGAGAATGAGAAGGTGAGATTACAGTTATATCCCGAAATGCAAGAAATAATACACTAAGTCGTTTTTAATATTTTTTTTTTGTTTCAGCGAATCAATCAAGCTGAAATTCTATATATAGCAGTTTAATACAATTTTTAATAATTTGAAAAAATATCAAACATATATCTTTATTTTTATGGTCAGTTTAGAGGAAAAAAAAATCAAAACGTCAATCAAACCCTCTTCCGGATGAACTACATTTCTCTTAAGTTGATTGAAAACTACGAATTTTGAATAATGCCCGTGTACCAAATTTCATTATTCTAGCTCAAACCGCTTTTGCGTAATCTTGTCTACATGCACACACACACACACAGACATTTTTCTCAACCTGAGTGAAAATGACTCAGGGACCTTCAAAACATATAAAAACATCAAAATCTCGACAACATTTTCGTGATAGCAATACTAGATAGTAAAAATGACCGCAACATTGCCTTTACCTTTACTCAGCTGAAAAGTCCAAAACAGGTAAAAAAAAAATGATTTGGAACAGTGCCAATGTTCTGTACAAGAACTAGTTGTCGACGTTTATGTGCATTGAACTAAGTTAACTGATGTATTCTAGAATAACTTATAAATATCAAATTCCATATTGATATTACTATTCACTACGTTATAAATTAAAAATCTAAATTTCTTATGAAAAAGATATCAATCACCTCCAATTTTGAAATTATACTCTCGTTTATTATATTATTTTTTTTTCTAAATAAAAATCTATTTCATTTTGTTTATTAAAAATTTTGATTTTTGAAAAGTTAAACTCCTGAAAAAATAAAAATAAACAAAACAAAAACAAAAACTATTAAACATTTCTATTTATTTATTTATTCAAAAAATATATATTTTATATTAAAAATTAAATAAAATGATTTAACACTCTAATTAACTTTATGGAATTTAAGTCTTTTAGTAATTAAAAATAAATCGTAAAAGCATTACGATTAAATGAATGCAATATTTTGTTTATATTTCATGTGAATTGAAAATAAAATATGATTACTTAATATAATGACATATTACTCTCGATTTTTATCATACATTTTTTCGTCATTTTTTTTTTTTTTTTTTATTTTTTTTTAATCATCTAGATAAGTAAAGAAGATTAAAAATTGATGTATCATAAAGGTGCGTAAAATTAGCAAATATTAGATAATAAAATCTAATGTTAACAACAAAAACACACACATACATAGACGAAAAAATGTAGGTTTCCTAGAAGCGCGCATCGATTTGCTTGCTGGCTCTTTTATCGCTCGTGAAGGTCGCGGACGTCGCTTCTCGGTCTCTTTTTTTTGCATTCACCACAGTTGAAACCTTAAAATATATTCATCTAACCAAATGAATTCACCACATTCAAATGGGATTAATCTGTTTTCGAAAGCGTTTTAAAAAATTAAATAAAAAAAATCAGGGTCAGTAACCATCAATTTTGAAATTTCATTAAAAATATGAGCTGTGGCCAGGCACAGAACTAACTGACGATTTGAAATAAATTAATTTCCAAACAACATATATATAAAGTATCAAAAAAAATATTTTTAAAACTTGAATTAAAATGACTAAATTATATTAGATTGGTTTTATTTTTAGTTTAATTACTAAATTATTATTATTAATTACTACTATATTTTAAGTGAAATATTTTCTGACAATGAATATAAAATTAATACTTTGTAAACTACCACATCCGGTTTCCGGATATACACCAAAAGATGATGAAGTAAATATATCAAATTTTATCAAAATCCGTTGAGCCGTTCAAGTTGTACACATCTATACATCTGTACACACAGACGGACGGATTGACAGACGGACAGACATCATGCAAAAAATACTTTTTTCTGTAAAGAAAATGCATGTTCGTGGTGATATGTTAAAATCTCCAGTTGTGAAATTTGGTGTGAAAATAATACCTTCCTTCCCTTTCTATCGTTGGTCGGTAGAAATATCACAAAATTTAATAAATAATATTAAGAAATGATCTATTTTATTTGGAAGTTGTTATTTCTATAAAAAAATTTATTTTATTTAATTTATATTTATTAATTTTTATTTAGAATTTAATTTAATTTTATTTTTACCGACCGACGATAGGAAGGGAAGGTATTGTTTTCACATCAAATTTCACATGTGGAGTTTGCTTCATATCTCCACGAATCATGCATTTTTCCAACAGAAAAAAATATTTTTAGCATGATGTCCGTCCGTCCATCTGTCAATTGTGTGTCCGTATAGACAGACGTGTATAGCTTGAACGGCTCAACGGATTTTAAAAAAAATTTTTAAATATATACTTAATGCATCAGTAGCATGATATTTTATCAACTTTTGATGTATATCCGGAAACCAGAAGAATTAATTTTATATTCATTGTCGGAAATTTTTCACTTAAAATATAAATGTATTTTGTAATTGAGTAATAAAATTAAAAACAAAAACCAAAATAATATAATTTAGTCTTTTAAATTCAAGTTTTAAAAATATTTTTTTTTATACTTTATATATAATGTTTGGAAATTAAGTTATTTCAAATCGTCGGTCGGTTCTGTGTCTGGTCACAGTTCAATTTTTTTAATTAAATTTCTTAACATTTTGTGAGAGTGTTAATTAAGATATTTTAAGAATTATATTTAAAAAAACAAACGATCAATTTAATGAAATTTTTAAGAAATTTAAATGACAGTAGTAAATTAATTAAATTTAAATCAGTGTTTAGTAATTCATTTAATTTTATGTTAAATTTATCTATTTATCTCTGAGCAAATGAATTCACCACATTCAAATGGAATTAATCTGTTTTCGAAAGCGTTTTAAAAAATTAAATAAAAAATCAGGGTCAGTAACCATCAATCTTGAAATTTCATTAAAAAGAAATATCACAAAATTATTCTTTTTTTTCTCTTTATGACTTATTACAAAGTTTGTGAAAATTCTCCAATTAATATTACCTTACAGCATAATAAATATATAGGATACAGTTATTTTTTATAACAAGATAATTAACTGATTTTCTTGATGGAATATTTAATTGCTTCAACTTGAAGAATCTCTATTTTGTAGGCATACTTTGAAAGATATTGTCATTTAATAATAGCAAGTATTCAATTTGTGGGAAATTTGACAAAATTTGTGAGCTAATATTGGGTTTTAGTGACTGATTAAGGTCGTCTGCGGACTCTAGGCACTTTATGTTTGGGGGCCCCTTTGACATTGTATATGCAATTATTTTTTGTTCTACCTAAACTAAAACAGTAGTTAGAATTAAATTGTTTCTGTTTATATTTTAATTAAAGATTTTATATATCTATATTATAAGGCGTCATTGGGTGTGTGGGTAGCGATCCTGCCTCACATTCACATGGTTCCGGGTCCAAGTCCCGAGCCTGGCAAGGGTATTTCCCTAGCTGGAGTCTATGGGACGGAGTCAACCAAGCCTCCGGGGACAACATTGGGAAAAAGCTACTTGATAGCACCTCCGATCAAGAAAATCAAGGTAAAGGTTGAGAGGACCCGTTCTACTGATCATAGTACACCTCATTGATATAACCGGCTTGATAGGCGTTGTCCTTGCGTAGGACAGAGGTTCTTAATCTTATGTACTCTGCGGACCCCTACTTTAGCACAGTAATCATCCATTTCAAAAAAGATAACCCCTCCAAAATGGACCATTTTTTTGATCTTATGCATGTCAAGATCATAGAGCCCAACCTTAACATCATGCCGTTGACCCATTCTAAAAATGGTTAATACAACATGATTGCTAGCAGTTTTATTCATAGCCATATCCAAAGCAACCAAATTAGGGCCTATTTGCTCTCCATTAATCGCCCAAATGAGATCTCCAGGAAAAAGTAAACCAGCCGCAGGCGTACCAGCCATAACATGATCTACTACAATAACAGAAGTAGCGCCATTAGGAAATGTCTTAATGTATTGTTGTTGAACTGATCTTGGTTCCTAAAACCTCTATTAATCACATTTGATGGTTTTGATGAAGTGCCAGATCAAGGAGATAGAGATAAAGTTGTAGCATTATTAAAGTTTATAAAAAATAAAACCAATACCAAGTTTTGGATTACCACCCGTTTGCACTATCGTAAAACGTTAGAAAATGCTTTATCGACATTTGCTATAACCTTTTATCCAATGGATGATCCAACAAAGAGAACCTTTATAAGCAACCACCTAAGGGATTGTTTAAGCTTAATGTTAAGTAAAGAGGCGTTGGCAGAAATTTTTAGTAATGGTGGTGCAGTGGAGGCTCAATATTGTAAACATTGTGTTGTGGAACATATACTATACAAGAAGTAGTTTAAGAAAAACAGAGGTTTTGGAGACCTTAAATGAATCAAGATGATTCTTTTTTGAAGATTTAGAAGGAACAATCCTTAAAGTTGGCTTACAAGACCAAAATTTTTATTAAATTACCAAATCCTGAAAGGATGTGTGTGTGTGAAATGAGAACCTCTTAACCAAGTTAGGTTTGTTTTCATCGAAGTTCAAAGTCGAATTCTAAATTAGTGGCAGCATCGAACCTTAAGGTGTAGTGGGTGGTATTAATCAATAAGAAGAAGTCAAAGGAGGATGAAGAGGTGATTGATTGAAAAAATTTTTTTTGACGGACCCCATTCCAACTTTAGGTACTTTACGTCATTTTATTAGTTAATTTCTGGCTTACGATCTCATAAGAACAAGGATATATGATGAATATTTCTAACAGTGATTGGTGAATAACGATTTTTTTGCATATTGTAGAACACATTTTATTAGAAATTATAATATTGAAGAAAGAAAATTCTGCTAAATATGAAGATGGAAACGGTAGCAATAGTTTTCTTGCACATTTCGTTGAATTTGGGTATTTGATCTCTGTTTCCTCACAAAGCCATGCCATCGCTTCTTTTATATTAAATAAAGTTTTAACCGACTCATCATTTTCTCGTGCATCTGTACGATGGCTTTGCGGACCCCCAGTAAAGGCTTCGCGGACCCCCAGGGGTCCGCGGACCACAGTTTAAGAACCTCTGGCGTAGGACGTACAAAGTCAGAGGAATATATCTATATTTCTAAAGTAATAATTTTTTAATAATATTTGTATTAACAATTAAACTTTATACTCGTTTGATTAAAAAAAAAATTTAAATACGCATTTCTTGAGTGAATAAAAATTTTATATTTATAAAAAAATAGTATTAATATTTTTATATTTTGGGACGCTTTAAAAACCCGGTCTCTTAGACACGCGGCTAGTGTGCTTAATGGGTAATCTGGCACTGGGTTTTACATTTATAAATAAAATTTTTTCAAAACTGTAAAATATTTTTTTTGAGTATTAATTCCACGAATCTATCTATATATTTCGTAATTTAATTCTACAATATTATTTAAATAAATATTTTTAATTTTATTTCGAAATTAAATAAAAAATTTTAAACATAAAAAAAAAATTAATACAATATCAATTAAAAAAGAATGACAAGAGGCAAATTTCATAATGGATGACGTAATTTGTGACGTCATATAAATTTCCTATTTTAAATTTAGAAAATACTAATACAGTTGATTTTTCTCGAGGCTGAAATCGATACAGATCGATTGATCTTTATAAATAATATCTATGGTGTGAATTTCTAAAATACGGTTTAATATCTCAAAAATATACAAATATATATATATATATATATATACTGTATATACATATATAGAATTTTTACTAGTATAATAAGATAAGATTTGAAGAAATGTAATTATTGTTTATAATATTCCTAAGGTATGTTATGCTAAAATTTTGATTATTTTATTTTTAAAATCCTTATTGTTAAAATAAGTATTAATCAAATGTTATGATTTAACTTTTCCATACTTTGGGATTATAATCATATTATAAAATTTTTATAAAATATTTATTTGAATTATATACATATACAACAATACAGCAAAACCTCCGTTTACCGAATTACTTTTGAACCGAAAAGATTGAAAAGGCTAAGCAGTTTTCTCCCAATAATGCTATTTTTGAATCGTATTCATTACACTGTTAGGTTTTGATTATTTGATAATTTTATCTATCTATCTCTGTGGCTCTACGGACCTCGAAAGTTCTTAGCCGCAGTAACCACATTTCTCCAAGTGTCCCTATCCTGAGCCATAACCATCCAACTCCTACCCTCTCCAATCTCTCTCACGTTCCTTCCTACATTGTCCACCCACCGCGTCCTTGGTTTTCCAATCGGTCTCCCCACCAATATATTTTTCGCCATTCTTTCCTCTCCCATTCTAGCCACGTGCCCTGCCCATCGCAGTCTTCTCGATTTTATAACTCTATGTCTGAAGGTGCATAGAGATCATGTAATTCCTCGTTATGCATTCTCCGCCATTCCCCGCTGACCCCATCTTTCTTTGGCCTATAAATGCTGCGAAGAATCCTATTCTCAAATACTCTAAAAAAAATATGCTTGTTTATATCATCATTGCTACAAATAATAATGCATTAAAATGAAACAAAAAAGAATAAGTATATGATTAAATGTTAAATTTAGTATGAATTTTCAATGGGCAATGTATTGATATAAAATTAAAATAAATATAAATATATTAAAAGTTTTATATATATAAAATTAAAAATAAATTATTCTACGCATTAAAAATTTAATATATTAATAAAAAAAAGTTAATAAATTAAAGATGCGTACAAAAAATAAACAAAAATAAAACTAAACGAAAATAGATATCGTTTTAATGTGGCGCTTACTTTCGGCCAGATCTATTTCATCTTGTCTTTTTCTTAGAATTTTATAAGAGGCGTACGTATTTTTGTTAATAAATATTTTTAAATTTCCCCGAAATCTAATAATATAGTAATTGTAACTAATTCATCCAAGTAATAATTCAATGAAAATTAAATGGGTAAGGAATTTAAATTAACGAATAGAAGTATTTTATATATTTATATTTTGACATGTTAGAAATATAGTCAGGAAATAGAGATGGTATACTTGGAAATTGATTTGAATATTTTATATTTATTTTTTATTTTTATTCAAGAAGTAGACTACGAACTGAAGTGGGAGAGAAGAGGATTTAGGAGTTAATTAATTTATTATGTCATATAACCATATACCAATTTTTATTTAATATATTTATAGGTGTAGTATTATAATATAATAAAATAAATATGTTAAATATATTTATTTCATATCATTCTTAAAAAAACTTTGCTGGTCAACCTGAATGTAATAGTGAGAACAAATTATAGTTAGTTAATCAAAATTAATCTATATATATATATATATATATATATATATATATATATATATATATATATATAGGTATTTATCAAAGTTTAAATTTTTAATCAAATAGTTGATGGGATTTTGTGCAATAATTCCCAAATGAATAATTGTTTGTGTTCAGCCAGGTCATACATCAATAAGGCAAATTAACGTCACAGAACTGGAAGGATGTTTTATAGTTATACTTGAACTTTTTAATGTAATAATTAAAAAAATACCTCTGACTTTTGTACCACCTACGCAAGGACAGCACCTATCAAGTTGGTTATATCAATTAGGTGTTCTATGATCAGTATAACGGGTTCTATCAATCTTTATCTTGATTTGCTTGATCGGAGGCGCTACTTTTTATCAAATAGCTTCACAATGTTGATCCCGGAGGTTGGGTTGACTCCGTACCATAGACCCCAGCAAGAGAAATTCCCTAACCATGTCCTGGTCTTTAACCTAAGACCACGAGAATGTGGGTTAACCCAGTTAATATATATATATATTAAAAGTATTATATATAAAATTAAAAATAATTTTTTTCAATTTTCCATTAATGACTTTGTATAATCATTGACATAAGATAAACACTTTGAAACTAACCGAATTGACAAAAGGTAGTAATTTGTTTCAAATTAACGTACCATATATATTAAACTTGTACCAAGAAAATTTTTCAAATGTATTATATTATTTAATTAAAATATTCTATATCTCACTGTTAATTCCTATTATTTCAATCCATAATTTCATTGAATAAATAAATATAATATATAAATGTTTTTAAAAAAAAAATAGATGTCTGGGAGTCAAGTGTTTATTCTTGATTCTATTCCGAATTGCTTCCTTAAAAATAGATGGAAAGCGCACGATAATATTCTATTTGTATACCTTCTTACGCATCGAATAGTCTCCAAATTTATTTTTATTCTTTTGACGTAATTGACTAGTGACGGAAGAATATTGTGAAAAGTTTTTCAAAAGAATTTATAATCGTTTTATTTTTTATTTCTTACATTTTAATATAGAATTATTAATTTCTTAAATAAATAAGCATATATTATTTATATTTTTATAAACAATATTTAAAATGTTCTTCAATAAATGATTTAGAAAAATGTAATGAGCAATGTATTCGAGAACCTCTACTATATATTGAATAGTCAACTACATATAATTAAAAATTAAATTAAAAATAAAATAATAGTGGTCAAAAGGATTAGAATTCCGCCTGGAGCTTATGCAACTCAAGAAACTGCTTCAAATTCTAATAAAATAAAAGATTAATTTTGAATAAAAATGAAATTTATCAGCTTAAAATATTATTAAAGTTTGGTTTATCATATTAAAGATAATGTAGTTGATTTTACATTAAATTATTATTATAACTTGTTCCTCGTTATTATAAAACAAATTATTGTAGGTATATTTATCCATTTGATTGATTTCTCTTTAATTAATTTTTATTATTACTATTATTTGGAGTCTAAGAATAAGTTTATATTGATAATATTCATTTTTATTCCATCAAATTATATATTTATATATTATATTATAAATTTTTCTGAACTTAATGAGTCTTGAACCTTCATATTAAAGTTCAGTAGTTCAGCATTTTATCGCTGAGTTATACGTTCTTAATTAAAATTCAACAAACTAAGTAATAGGATTTAGAAAATAGAAATTAGACATTAGAATATTAGATGATTGAATAATTTTATAAATAGCTATTGAATAAATTGAGTTTTTTTAAAACTATTCAATTTCTAAAATTTTTAAAATGCATAGTTTTTCAATTAAATAATTATTTTATCTAAAATAAGTGTGATTGAATTCGCTTCCAAGAATAAATGAGAATAACAAATGACATACGCCATAATTGATCCTATAATACCCAATATTAATAAAACATCACGTCGGAACATCCAATCATACATAAATATAGAGGATTAAATTTCATTTGGTTTTTAATGAATTATTTTAATTAAAAAAATGAAATGAAGTTTTTTATTGCTGCTAGAAAAATTAATTCAAAATTTTAAAAAGATATAAAAAAAACAAAGTAAAAGTATATAAAAAGAAAGAGTTTGGTGTTTATATTTTAGATAACTAACGATATCATTATTATTAATACTATGACAAGAGAGTTAAATATAAACTATGCAAGAAATTGCTTTTTAACAGGTGAAATATTATAAAAAGTAGGGTGGTATGTAAAATATGTTTGATCCTCTTTAAATGTAATTAATAGTTAAAATAATTTGTTAAGCTATTATTGATTTGAATAAATGTAATATTATGCTTATTATATTTTTTCATTTGATATTTATTTATTTATAGTCATGTTTTACAATTTATAGATTTTTTTATTATTTATTTAATAAATTAATTTGAATATAAAATAAAATATAAGCTTATAATTTTAAATTTCATAAATATTTTTTCATTTGATATTTATTTATTTATCGTTATGTTTTATAATTTATAGATTTATTTTTCTTTATTTAATAAATTAATTTGAATAAAAAATAAAAGTTCATTAAATGAATTTTTAAAATTTATATGTTTTAATAGTTTAATAGAAAGATTAGGCTTTAGGATGATTTATAAAAATATATTTTTATTAAGTTAATTATTTATTACTTAAATCTTAGGTAAAGTGATAGAATGTATAAATTAGAATTGTACAATGAATAATTAAATACTATAAATATAAAAATATTCCTCAGAACTCGGATCTCCAAATTTCAGATACGATTCAAGGGCCAAAACCGTTTCAATATTCAAAGGTTACAAAGTGAATTAAAAGAAACCTTTTTAAAAATAACTAAAAATGATTTTTAGAATAGAACGGATAAAAAAATCATTGATTTGGTAAGATTAAGATTAAGATTTAGTTAGCAAGTATATAAAACAATTTTATAATGTGTTTATCCAACTTATTACAACTTCATTTGATTGAAATAAAATTTGACACAGATTTACACTTTAATATTTACTAAGGGAAGAGCACAGGTATATTTTAATTTTGAAATATGGAAAATAAATTTCCGATAATTTTTACATAAAAGTCTTTATAAAATAAATCTGGTGAGAACATTAAGGAAAAATTTCACTTACCACACTACTTTATACAATTATTCTCCAATTTTTCATTATTATTAACAGTAATAGAATATATATATGTGCCAAAGCGATTAACTTCACATTTAAAGAAACTGAGAAAATGAAGCCCAAAGTTCACAGCTTGTAGAAAATTCAGGTTTATTGATTACAGAAAAATGTATATTGCATTGCAATATTAAGATTATCAAGTTCAATATTCACTTCATATGTTGCAGATTACATTACATTATATTACTAGCAAAATTTTAAAAATTGGAGTTAATCGGTTTGGCTTCTGAGTGGCACAAATGTTCAAAATAAAAAAACAAAACAAAAATAGAGATAGTTTAAAGTGGAATTAATTCTTACTGATAATAAAAAAAATGATTTTGATGATGGATTAGAAAACATTCACAGTATTAGATAGAAAAAATGTTTAAATAAAATAAACGATAGTGAGATAATATGCTGCATGCCATTAATTGTTAAACATTATTTTACTGACTCTCCTGACTAGTAAGCCTGATGAAGTTATGGTGATTTTATATTTTTGGAGATTTATATATTACCTGTTATCTAATAAAACTTTCTTGTAAATGTCAATGGCCTCTTGATAATGCGCTCGCAAATAATGAATCGACGCTAAACTGAGTTGATCTTCAACAATGTCTTCTAATTGTTTATGACATTCCATAAGGCGTTCTTCATCGTTCAATTTATGTGCAAGATGAAATTGTAAACGATAACGTAACTGATTTGGCGAGGATTTTTCAGCGGCTTCCATTGCCTCCTTATATCTACCAAGAAAGAACATGGTGCAAGCTTGGTAGGCATACACTTCAGGTGGACAATCTTTGGAATGGATCAGAGTTTCATACACCTGAAGAGCTCGACGATAATCGCCTAAATGAAAGTTGCAATAACCAAGCCATAATTGACGTTCAATCCAAGATTTATCAGCCGTTCCATTTGAATTCTACAAAATAAATAAATAAATAAAAGTATTTGAAAATTATTATTTAAATTACGGGGTGTCTCTAAATGAATATCCGAGTTTTAACGCTTTATAATATTTAATATATTAAACTTACAGTGATAAATGATATGTCAAATGAAAGAGCAACTAAAACAGTTTTACCAAGAACCTTATAAGTGTTCAATGTGAGTGAGCACCATTTGTCACACGGCACCCTTCAAGTCTATAATCGAGTTCTTCCCAAACGTTGATCAGTGTGTTTTCATTACTGAAAACTTGTTGCAACTTGTTGCAACAGCTGCTCTTTCTTAATTCAGGAAGGTCTGGTGGTAGCAGAGGCACATACACGCGATCCTTGATGAAGCCCCAAAGGTAAAAATCACTAACTTGGCGTCAGGCCGGGTGAATGTGGAGGCCATACATAGCATACTTTGTCGTTAGGCCCCATGCGGCCAATCCAGCGGTCGGGTACAGTGACTTTTAACCAATTTTGTACTGCGTTATGCCAGTGAGGTGGGGCACAATTATTGTTGCAACAATTACTGAAAACACACTGATCAACGTTTGGGAAGAACTCGATTATAGACTTGATGGGTGCCGTGTGGCAAATGGAGCTCACATTGAACACCTATAAGGTTCTTGATAAAACTGTTTTAGTTGCTCATTCATTTGATATATCATTTATCATTATAAGTTTAATGTACAAAATAGTATAAAGCGTTAAAACTCGGATATTCATTTAGAGACACCCCGTATTATATAACAGTCGACTCTAACACATTAAGTGCCCATAACTCATTTTTGAATTTAAATATTATTAAGTTAGCGAAAAAAAGACAAGTAGTTAGAAACCATCAGAAAATAAATATTAAATAAATAATAAAGAATTCAATAAAATCCAAAATTAAATTAGAATATAAAAAAGTCAAATAAAAAACACACATATACTCTATATTTTATATATAAATAATATTTCTATTTTATTAAAAATTATTTCATTTATATAATCAATTTGATGATGAAAACAATTTTATTTATTTAAAAAATATTTTCAATAATTTTGTTGCAAGTGAATGATTGGATGAAACTACTTTATCAAATTATCAAAATGAATTGAAAGGTAATTTATTTGACTGTTAATGATTTCGCTTATTTGAAGTTTATGTCAATTAAACATGAATTAATAAAATAAAGTTATAGAGAATATCTGTCAGTTGTCGATTTGTAGCTTTAAAGGTATAAATGAAAAATTAATGAAGGTGAATGAAATAAAATCTCTATATGTCAAAACGATATATGAACGAGTATTTGTGTCGATTGTATTGGCGATTAGCAAAAGAGATATTCTTGGAAAATGCCACATATGGAAGGATATTGGATTCAGTTCAATCAAATATTGGCGATGATAATAAAAAAAATATAAAAATAAAATGAGAGATTGGAGACTTTTTTAGAAAGTTTAAAAAGTTAAAAGATTCAAGAATTTAAATTTATAGCTATTTCATTTATTGCAATTGTTAATATTTATATATGTAGTTTTTTACTATCTCGCCAGTAGTATTATTGCGTTTACGAAAACTCTCGATGTCGAGATTTTGATGTTAACTGTAAACTGACCGTAAAAATAAAGATATATGTTTAATAGTTTTTTACATGAATAAAAATTGTATAAAACTGCTATATATAGAATTTCAGCTTGATTGAATCACTGAAAGCACCGGAATTAATTTTTTAACACTGTAAATCACGCGCCAGCACGTGACGTGGTGCCATCAACAAAGAGCAAAAGACACGCTGGTTTAATAAATATTATTTATTAATTTTAATTTATAATTTATAATTAATTAAATTTAATTTAAATACAATATATATTAATTAATCCAATTCAAATTGCAAGATAGTCGAGTGGAGATACTCCAGATTTTTTTTTAAAAAAAATACATTTTAGTTAATAATTATATATTATTTTGAAATAGCATTAAACTAAATAAAACAGGGTGATTACAATCCTATTCTAATTCCAAGAAATTAGAGTGACGTTTATTAAACGATGTTTACTATTAAAATTATTTGAAATGACTATTCTTAGAATAGAAATGAAACTATTATCAGAAAATAAATATAACAAAAAGTAATTTATGGTTAAATTTTTTTATATTTTTTCCAAAGAATTAATTAATAGTTTATAGAGTACCATTAATTTGTAAAATGGTATTGAATATTAAAAAAAATCTATTACAAAACAAATAAATAATATTTACACATGTGTTTTTGAAAGTACCAATGAAAAGATAAAATATAGAGGTACATTTATTAAAATTAGAATAGAAACAAGGTTATATTAATGATATTGTCTATATATATATGTAAACGAGGTCTGTTCAAAAGAAAAGGGGAATTTTGAATTTTCGAGGACTGTGTAGATTCGATTATAGAATTTTTTGTTATGTTGGTACACATGTTTCTCATATGTTGACATTATCAGCCATTTTGGATTAGTACTTTTTTTGACAACTGAAAAAGTTTGTCACGTTTTTGTGTTCTTTGAATCTGTTTTAAATTTTGCAATAAAAATGAAATAAAGTGCTCTAACGCACTTAAAATGTTGACTGGCATTCGTCTCAAAAAAATGTTTATAAGTGGTACAAGTGCTTTAAAAAACAATTTAATAAATGCATTATATCTGAGAGGAACTTTGAAGGGGACAAAATAGATATTAATGAATAAACAAATACTTTTCGAAATAATTCAAAATTCACCTTTTCTTTTGAACAAACCTCGTGTATATATATTAACATTTTATAAATTGGAAGAATTTAAACAAAAATCATAAATGAGAATCTATATATTAATAATAAATATTAATTATAACAAAATATATAGGATTAAAGTAAACTTATAAATATTTTTTAAAAAATACTCAAATAGAATTAATAACGTTTTTATTTACAAAAAATATTTGATCAATATTTTGTTTGAAATTTTATAAATAAGATTTATGATGGTATATATCTATCTATAAATATAAATCAATAATATTTTATATATTTGTTTTGTATTATATTTATATACGAGGCCATTCAATAAGTAAAGAGACAAATGACTATATCTCAAAAACGATTTATTTGATTCTTACAAAATTCAGGGAATTTTTCAATATAATCACCCCGCACAGTTATGTACTTGACCCATCTTTCTTGAGGGTTCCTAATTTTCTTGAAGAAGAATTCTTTCGATTTACCCCCAAGCCACTTTTGCACCGCTTCCTTAACTTCCTCATTATTAGCAAATCTTTTTTCCAAGTAGGGCGTCTTTGAGTAGTCCAAAGAAGTAAAAATCAGATGGGGTGAGGTCGGGACTGTAGGCAGGATGAGATAAGACCTCCCAAACCAATTTTTGAAGTTTATTACGGGTCAGCTTATGAAGCATGTGCATAACTGTGGGGTTGATTATGTTGAATTTTGTAAGAATCAAATAAACCTTTTTTGAACTATAGCTATTTGTTTCTTCACTTATTGAATGGCCCTTGTGTTTATATATATAATTATTTTATGACATATATAAATAAATAACAAGATGAATAATAAAATCATTTTTAAAATTAAATTGGTTTGAATATTTACTCAAAATAAAAAACAACAACTATATATATATTTAATGTTTAATGCAGTGTTTCTCAACCTTTTTGGACCAAACGCCCCCCTTTGTAAGACCTGCTTCTTAATTCGCCCCCCCCCCCCATAAATTTTTACAGATAAAAATTTCATGATAATCCCTAATATAAGGTAGGTACACTAGGTGATACTTTGAGCCATATTGAAAAATCGAGTTTCAGAACATGATTGCAAAATCATCTAACCTTTTTTTTATTTTTATTTTTAAGAACCATATTGAAAAAAATTGAAAAAAGAGGAAATGTTTAAAAAGTCTGTTCGCAAAATCATCTTACCTTTTTTTAGAGTTGAAAATGATTTCGCCCCCCAAAATCGTACAATCAAATAATCGCCCCCTTTAAGATGTCGATCGCCCCCCAGGGGGCGATATCGCCCAGGTTGAGAATCACTGGTTTAATGAATAATATTTTAGTTATGTAAAGTTCAATATTATTTTGAAAATATTTGTATACATATTTAAAAATTGGATTGCAATTTTAATTAATTCAAGGATGAATTCTTTAATTTTATTTTGACATACACACACTCACTCACACACGCTTTGTATTTTTAAAAATACCTTATATACTCTCATAATAAATGAATATATGTTTTAAGTTCCCTAGTATTAATATTTTTTGGAAATGATTGGAAATATTATATTTTTTTTTTAAATTTCATTTAGATAACGTTTGCTATAATAAAAATAAAATTGAATAAAGAACCATTTATGCACAATTTTTGTATTGAATGCATTCCATGAAAATGTCCTCGAAGCACAAATTTACGGCTTTCGTATTGAACTGTATTGTTCATTTTTTACGGTTTCTAAGAAAGTCCATTTAAAGGAGAACGATCATGAGTCGGCGACCTCTATATTTTCAACATTGTTGTATTTTAATTTAAACATATGGTTAAATTATTGCATTATTATACTGTATATATATATATATATATAAATTAATTCATAAATATATTATAAGGTGACAAAATAAATTTTAAATTACCTAAATTAAATAAATAAAGAAATAGTTTTCATTTATTTATTTTTGTTAACATGATGATAAAAAGAATGACATATCTATAAATTGTCAAATAAAAAAAATATATATTTCTATTTTCAAAGGAAAATCAAAATAAATCAATTTGATGTGAGTAATAAAATTTAGTAAAAGATAATAATTTCTATTCTGAAAAATAATGGAAAAATTAAACTATAGTTTACGCTATATTTTATAATAAACGAATTATCATTATTATTATTAGTCAGGCATCATTTTAAGATGAAGATTGCATTGTTGAAGCTCCTCATAGTTCTCAATATACAAAATAAATTTATAATCTTATATATAAAATTATTGATTTTTAGATAGGATTTTATTATATGAAATTAATATTACATACTATATAAACTTTAACAATTATGATTTGTAGTGTGGGATATGTTTATTTCAAATTTAAATTTAAAATATTATAAATATCTACAAAATCTAAATTTGAATTTATATATTATAATAATTATAAAAGACGCCGTGGAGTTTAAATGTAAAAAGTTGAGAGGATCATTTGTACTGATCAGACAATACCTCTATCCCGCTTAAGTGGAAACCGTCTTGGTAGGCAATACGTGGTTAGATTAGGTGAGAAAAGATTAATGAATAGTTTATTATGGGGAAACCAATTGAAAGTGACCGATTGGTAGGTTAATGACGCTATGAACTCATTTTATAAAGAGGATTTGAGGGAATTTGAAAGAGAACTCGATAATGGTATCTCAAGGCGGTTGAGGAACATGGGACTGGAGCCAAGAACTTTCATGTTTTTTTCTTGATTCATAGAATAATGATATTTATCCATATAAAGTTAAAAATAAATATTTTATAAGCCAAATTCCTAAATACAAATGAAATAGTAATAATATGTCTAATTTCAATATTTTTCTAATTTTTCTAATTTTTTTAATGGCTTTTTAACTCATATAAAAGTGAGTATATTTAATCGAGCACGAGACAATAGATTGACTAATATTTATTATAATTATTAATAATTTTTAAATGAAAACAAAATTATTTTAAACTTGACAATTATATATATATATATTACCCCTTCAAATTCAAGAATCGCAATTGCTCCTGTAAAATCGCGTTTTTCAAGAAAATCTTCAATTTTTGGTAGCTGTTTGGATGATGTTTTGAGAAGTTTTGGTCCACTGGCATCGGATCCTGTTGCAACATCAGGTTTAACTCGAGACAAAATCTATAACATATGGTTCATCATTGTTATTTATTTTACATAATGCAATGCATTTAATAATAAATTATATAATTTTTTCTTTAATAGAGATTTATGAAAATAAAAATAAAAAAAAGGTAATTTATTAACAAATAGAACTAATTTATTATATAATATAATCTTAATATATTATAATATTTTAATTTATTTCAAATCTATTAAAAACAATATTTCGTTTTTGAAATGAAATATATTAATGTTGCCTATGTAAATAAATAAATAAAGAAAAAGAATGAAAAGATTAATATATCTCATTTATACTTTAAAGAAAGAAAAATAAAAATTTTTATTTTACAAAATTCCCAAAATGTTAATGTTAGAAAAAAGACGATTTCAAAAACCAAATATGAAACATTCAATTATTATTATTTTCACACTCATTTTAAAGTGTTGTACATAACACATAAAATAATTATGATATATTATGTTGAAAATGACTAAAATTCCAATGTGTCTTTAAACTAGGTAAATAATTAATTATAAATTATTTTCAATCATTATTGTATTTTAAATCAGTATGTTTTTATAATTTTAACGGTAATTATAATTAATATTTGTTTTGATATTATATTAATATTTATATTATTATTCAGTTTAACTAAAAAGCCCTATATGAACCCTAATTATGTATATACGACTATTATCATTTACATTAAAAAGATTCTATTTTAATACAAAATTAATTTTTGAATATTTTTTAAAAATTTGGAATAAATTTACTTTAAAATATGTATTATATTTAATAAAAAATTTTAATTTAATGAAAAATTATTCTATATAGGTGTACACAAAAATCAATTTATGTTTTTTGTGATTTATAAATTAAATTAAAAAAAAAATTTAATTAGTAAAATTAATTTAATAAAAATTTTGAGATTATTCGATTTGTATTTAATAAATTTCATATATTTTATAAAAAATATTGCTTTTTGAACATATATATTGAATTTAAATTAATATATATTAAAGGTTAAGATATAACATTTATTATTTTAATTTAATTAATAATTTGTTTTTGTTTTTAATTTTATATTTAATTTCATCAGCAAATTTGATTTGAGAAGAGTTTATGAAAATAAAAATAAGTATATTAATATAAAAATCAATTTATTTAATTCAAATCATCTAAAATAATGATTTAAACAATATTATACAAGAAACAATGAAAAATATATTTTTCTCAATACATTATTATATTGTTAAATTGAAAACATTAATCACTAAAATCATCAAATTTTGTTAATTTAATAGAGGGATAAAAAATTTCATATTACAATAAAGTGTTAATTTTTAATAAATGTTTTTGTGTGATTAAATTTATATGTGAATGTGAAAAAATAAAAATAAAAAATTTGTTTTTACCATATTTATATCAGGAAATTCTTTACTATGTTTATATTTTCGTTGCCAGGGTAACCTAGTTAATAAATATTTCGAGAGGTAGCAGCACTTGCTGAATAATCAACAGGTCTTTTAATTTTTCTTTTATATTCCTTTTAGTGCCATCTGACATTCATATATCTATTTATTTTGATAAATGTCTAAAATTATATGTCCTTGCATCATTTTATAGATATTATCATTTAAGTAATTTCATTTCATTTATATATCAAAGTGTCATATTTCGGTATACTCCTCTAAAATTCTCAATTATCTATATATATGTCAGTTTCAATTAAATTCACTTATTAATGTTAAAATGTTATGTTTCTATCTAATAAATCTTGATTGATTTATTCAAAGCTAACTAAATGTATTAGTGTTTATTTCCTCGCATTTAAAAGTAACCATCCTTAACTTACAAGGCCAAATAGTAGTCCAGAAATTTTATACTTTCTAATTTTTCACAAGATTATCATGCCAAAATAGATTTTTCCATTTTAAAAATGTTAAATTCTTCTGATTTTCTTAAAAACACACTTTTGCATGTTTTGAAAGATAAGTATAAAGTGCACGATGAAACGTTGACAGAAAAACTTCTTACTTATATTACTGCAAATGATTTAGGTAATTTTCTCTGAAATAATTTATTTTTAAACATATACACAAATTAAATATTGTAGTTACTCAATTTTGTTTTTGTGTGATTTTAAAAACTTTTTCCAAAAATTCTTATTTCTATATTGATATGATCTCTGAAAATTTCTAAATGTGTGTGAAAACCTATAATTAGCAATCAATAAATAATTATATTTATTTTAACTACAATAAAACGAAACTTTTCATGTTAAAATTATATTTTTTTTAAAATAAATAATTTAACAAATCAAAATTTAAACACTAGTTATTGATAAGTAATAATTTTTTAATATTTATATAATTGAAATATAGTTTTTCTCATATTCTTTCAAATAAAGAAATATAATATTTTCAATTTATAAACTTTTTTTAAAATATTATTTACAATAACAATTTTTGAAAAATAGATATATATTTAATTATTGATTCAATTGATATATTTTTTAATTAGATATTAATGTTTAAAATTCCATTCAATTTTAAGAGGTAAATTAAAAAATTAAATATAGTTCCTTATATATATCGGAAAGAGTAATATCTATATTTTTTAGTTTTAAAATATTAACATTGAGAGTGTATTTTAAAAATAAAAAAACATTTCAGAAAATAATGGCCTGACAGAAGAATTTTTAATAAAATGGATTGAAGAATTCTTGATTTCTTTTGCACGAGGTATTGATAAAACCGTCTTACCTTTTTTACTTCGATTTGCCGGTCACATTTTCGGTCAACTGCATATATTTATTCAACTTCCAATACAAGAGATTTTCCCAAATATCCGAAGATTAATTGATCCTTTTTTAACGGATTCAAAATTAAGATATTGCTATGTGGCAATGTTGGAACCCCTCTCAAGGCATAAACCAGGGTGTTTATGGCTTATTAATTCAGGTGATTTATCGCATTTTTATTAGTTTTTATACAATTATAATATTATTTTTATATACTAAATTTTATTTTGCATTTGTTTTATTTCAGGTTCTTTTAAAGAAATATTAACATTTTATCACGAACAAAATAATATATATTTATATCGAGTGGCAGAAACAGTTCTTGTTCAAGTACCTAGACTAATTTCAAGAGATTCTCCTATTCATCTTGAAGAAGCTATTAAACCATTAATTACTCATATGATTGAAGATGACCTAGATATAAATTCATCAGATATTTCAATCATTTCAAAAATTTTAGAAAACTCTTTAAAAGATTCTACCCCCGCTGGAAAACGTCTATCGGAATATATTCTTTCTGATGGTGTTTTAATTCCTAGGTTAGAAAACGGGATGCGACAATCTTGCTCAGAATCTAGCTATGAATTCTCTATAATAGAATTACTTATACTTACTTATTTTGCTGATGCTCGTGTTACCAATGATGGACGTCCTTTTGATCAAAATGCCCAAAACAATCTACAGCGTTTAAATTTCCAACTTTTAACTGGATTAATTAAAAAACATTCCTTATTAAATACTTTAAAATCTGCCAAACTACTCTCTATCATATGGGAGTGGTTTTTCAAAGAATATAAAAGCGAAGGCAATGAAGAAAATATATATTTGTTTGAAAATCAAATTATGTGTATACAATTAACTCCGATTTGGGCATCGCTTAAAAAAACTCCACAACATGAATATTTTGATGATTTTATTCAAAACGTTTTAAATATTACTACACACGCTACTCATCGTTTGGTGTATACATATCGAAATGCCTTCAAAAGTGAGGAAGAAGCCCTTTTTTATATGCCTATTTGTCTAAGTTTAATTCTAAAAGATGTTCAACAAATGGACCGTTATCATGCAGTATGCACATTCAAATCAATCATGTATTTTTTAAAAGAATATATATCTAGAAATGAGGAGCCTAATAGCACATTCACTTGTAATAAAACAATTATTTCCTTTATTTTACAATGCATTATAACACTTATCAATCAGTTTCGATTTACATGGCGTGAAACGATGGAATCAATGTGTCTTTATACACTTGGTGGAGCAATTATTTCCCAATGTTTATTTAACAATAATAAAAATGAAGAGGAGTTTAGTATATCAAATCAATCATTGGATAAAAGGATATGTGTCCAAGCTTTAACTTTACTTCGCGAAGCAACACTTCATTCCATGCAACCCGATTTGGCTTTGGTTACGAATCTTGTTGATGGAAGTCCAATGGAATTAATTGGTCCAATGCTTTTGAAAATACTTGATGACTCGCGTTGGGAAATTCGTGATTCTTCTTTAGAATTTTTACGTGTTTTACTTAATATTTCCGAATCAAGTAGGTATATTTATAACATTTTATTTATCTATTCATCATATTTTCTAAAAAATAGTAATTTATTTATTTCATCGTCATGTAAAATAAATAAATCTATGTTCTTATATTCATTCATGAATTACTAAATAATTTTTGAAAATGGGAACCATTTTAATATGTTTTGACTAAATGTTTCTTGGAATTTTTATGATTTTAATCAAACGTAATTTAAAATTCTGGTTCTCATTTTTCGCCTTTTACATAGATTACAATCATTATTATGAATGTATTTTTAAAATTCAAAAATAATCTAATTTTATATTCTTAAATTATGTTTTTTCAGAATTTCCTGCACTTCAAGAACATATAGAACAATATAAATTGGTCCCAAAAATATCACAAATGGCTTTTGAAGATCCTGAACCGTATGTTCGAGCTTCAGCAATGATTTGTCTTTCTTCTTGTCTGCTGATCGATTGTTTTTGGTGTGATCATTTATCTAACCCAGTTTATATTGAAAAATTATTAACACATTTATCTAGTGAACAAGAAGGTCTTGTGAGAAAAGAAATAACAAGTTGGTTCTCTGAACTTTATGCCCGACGTCCTCTTCCCAATGAAATACAACAAAAAATATATTTAGCCATGTATACCGCTGCACGTTCCGATTTGCATTGGGAAGTTGTGTCATCTGCACTTGGATTCTGGCATTGTGTAGTTATTACTCAATTAAAACATCAAGGTATGTTAGATGGATCATTTCCTAGCCATACTTTTGATAAAGAAAATCGAAAAATAATAAATCTTACAGAAGAACACATCCGAAATAGAATATTAAGAGCCCTTGAAGAGTTGGGTCAATTAGGATGTTTAACTATTATTCTTTCCTCACTTGATGTTTATGAAATTCAAGTTGTACGAAAAGCAGTAGAAATTTTAAAATATTTCTCAAATATCTTTACTACTTATAATGTAACGCCAAGTAAAGAGAGAAACGTTGAGAAAACACCGTTTCTTCGAAATGGTTTTAAAATGGAAGTATGCCCTTCAACATCTTTCCAAAAGAATATTGCAACGCCAAATGAGGATTTCAAAAGAGAAAGTGTAATTAAAGATATTTGTAGTTTAAAAGATATTCAACTATTAGAGAATGTTGCAATTAAAAAAGAAGAGACAAAAGAAAAGGAAAATAATAAAATAGTTGAAGTTGAAAAAATGAATGCTAATCAATTTTTAACAGCATTTTATGTAACAGATTTTGAACAATTGTTAGAGGAAAAATCTGGTTGGATTTCTTCAACAGGAGAAGATATTTTTACTATTTTACAAGACTTAATACAAGCTCCCTCTGAGCTTGATGATTCCGCTCCTTCTTTAGACTGTTATTAATATATAAATGTAAAGATTAAATATTAATATATTCAATTTAGATGTTATAAAGATATTTTTGTAAAAAAAAGTTTAAATAAATTTTTATTTGTCAAACAATTGATTTTTTTATTTGTAGATTTTAAAATCTCAAAAGTTAAAATAAATAAATACACATCTCCTAAACAATTAATTTAAAATAATTTTATTATGCTGTAGCACAAAGGAATAGTGAAAATATATTGATAAATTTTCTAGATCAAACAATTTTAAATTCTAAATTTTCTTCTGAAATCGCTGATCCATCCATCTTCATCATCAATGATGAACTCCATTATGATTTAACAGCATAAATGTTCTAAATATATTTTTATTTATTTTTAGTGAAATTTGTAATACTACATATTAAGTTGAAGTAAATGGAATAATTTTTAAAATAAATAAGATTTTCTTTAATAAATTATAAATTTTAATTTACAAATATACACACAGACAATTACAAGAAAAAAAAAACAAATTTGTTTTATAAATTATTTACAGAAAAAATTAAGGCACAATATTATTCAGATTGGTTAGTATGATTATCATTTTAAGCTTTGACGCCCAATTCATTAATACTAGTGAGACGAGGAGCATCGGGAAGTACCCGACGTAATATGATCACAGCTCGTCGAGCTCTTGTATCTTCTGGTCGAACACAATGCGTTATCTGATCAGCAGCGTAGCCTTTTAAAATTGTAACACATCCTCGAGGGACGGGGATAGAAACAATGGGCTCACTCACGCGTATTGGTTTAAACCGAAATTTACAACCAAAACTCAAAGCTGAATCACTTAAAAATGATACAGAAATGATTGGCCGATCAAAGATATGCAAAGGATCAATATGAGATACAATACATCCTCCTGGTTGATAATCATTAATAACAGCGGAATTTATAAAATTTTCTGAAACAATACCTGCTTTTATTAATGGGTATACAACTAATTCAGTAACCCAATCAGGTATCGGATCAACTTCTCCTGGTGGATAAAGACGTTCCATGCCTGGTCCTTTTTTACTTAATTGAGCTCCATAAGTATAGCCTTCGCCAAAAAAATATCTAAAATGACAAACATTTTTTATACATTTATTAATAAAATATTATTACAAAATGAAATTTAGAAAAAATTTTCAAAATAAAAACATGAATTAAAATGTTTACACCTCTCATCAGATTTTAAATTATTTCATTTCAACTTCTAATACTAATTAAATAATTACACCCATATATAAATTATAAAATATACATTTTCTTTTATTTTTATTTGTTTAAAAACTAAGGAAAGTTATGTGAAAAGTATATTTTTATAAATATATATATATATATTATTTTTAGAATCTTAATATGTTTTTGTAATTATTTAATCACACACATAATATTAAAAAAACATTCCATCAATTAAATATTTGAATAATCGATTTAATAAATAATAAACTTGAATACTTGTTCCTTAAAGGGGCCCGATCGACCGTGCATGATTTATATTTTCCTTCATCTGCGTGTCGGACAACTTCATCAATTTTCTCCTCGATAGTTTGACATTGTTCCGAATTAAAAAGATTTACTTGTTCTATTCCTGCACGAATTTGTTTAACAAGAAGCAAATGTTCATCGGTGTTTCGAGCTATAGCATGAAATGAATAAGGTGTCGAGCTAAACCAGGAAAAAAAAATTCCGATGAGCCTGTGACATTTCTTCTCCAATAATAAAATTTGAATTTTTACTCTTACCGAATTGGTTTTGCAATCTTTTTTGATCCCTTCTCCTTGCATTGTAATTTCTGACGAAGATCTGTATATTCAAATGCCATGACAATTAATATTTATATAAAGTTTTAATGAAAATCAAATATTTTCATGGCTTTAGTTGAAAATATTTTTACTTTTGATTAACAATTCTGATATCAATCGGCATTTGGGCTACCAACATAAATTTCAATGTCAAAAATTGTCTTAAACAATTTTAGTTCGAAAGATATAATAACGAAAGATGAAAGGCATATTAAATTACGTTTGTTTTAAAATGATAAATAATTTTTAAAATATTAATTCAAAATTTTATTACCAACCTAATGTGATTGAAAAAATACCAAGTGTTCCGTTTTAAATCTTTCTTAAATTATATTAATCACTTTTTAACTATTAGATTTAATCTTATAAATATCGAATATAAATGAAAACTTAAGGTAATCCTTGAAATGTTTATAAATATTAAATAAATAATAATTAAATTTTAAATTTATAGATTTTTTAAGGTTATTATTTTTAAAACCATCAGTCAAAATGTACAAAAAATATTTAGATTTAATTAAATTAACCACTAATTATTCTATTAAAATGGATCGTTTGAGTAAGAAAATTTTTGGAGAAGTTGTACGACCTACAAATGAATCTTCAATGAGAGTAAGTTTTAAAATTAAATTAATTATTGTGTAATTCATCAATATCCTCAATCAAACTCGATTTAATGTTTAATCACTCCTTGATTTATTATTTTTCATTATCTATAAGACCTATAAATGTAAAAAAAATTATATGTATTTATTATATATTATATAAGTAAGGATAAACCATTGTAATTATTAATCAGTCACTATCATTCAGTTAGTACCATAAATTCTGGATATCAGAAAATGCTTTTTAGCATGATTATAAAGTATCTTAAAATTACTTCTACTATCTATCCATGTTATTAACATCCGAGTTTAAAATAAAATAAAAATTTATTAACATTCTTTCATAAGATATATTAAAACATCAAAATGATATAATATTAGATTATTTTTTCATGATAATCATTAATATTAGAAGAGAATTTGGAGGGTTTAATTTTATTTATGTTCTTTCTTGATTCCTTGCCACTAGATTAAAATATTTGAATAAAAACAAATGAAATATGTTCTTTTATTTGAGGCTAAGGTTAATTTACAAATATTTTTTTTTAGGTTACTAAGATGTTTTCTAGAAGACCTGATCATATGGATGAATATAAAGTTAATTATTATCCCAGGCATGAAGAGACTTATTGGCTGATGAAGCACTTAAGAAATTATGGATTATTTCGTGATGAACATCAAGATTTTAAAGAAGAAATGCGTCGTTTACGGGCATTACGTGGAAAGGGTATTAAAAAAGAAAGAAAACCAAAAAAATAGTATATCCATTTTATTTTGTAATAAATTATAATATTGTAAATTTAGTTAATTTTATAAAAAAATGATAAATAAATATGTTTTATTTTATTTTTGTCTTCCTAAAAACAATCAAAATAAAAGATCTTTGATATAATTTTATAAGTATAGAGATTTTTAAATAGTTGATTAGAAAAAAAAATAAAATTAAGTTAAAATTTTTCTTATTTATTAATTTTTTTTTCTCTATAATTTAAATTAATTATTTATAATAAAGATCAGGGATGTTCGTGTTTAGTAAATGAATATTCTATAAACCCATCCTTTACAAGTGGATTATATATTTCTTCAGGGAAAATCTTATCAAAATCTTCATCTGAAATCGGAGAAACAGGCCTCGGTGGTTCGTCGTGTATTACATCTTTTATACTTTTTAACAAGAAATGTTTTCCAGAAAATACCTAAAAGGAACCATTTCTTTTAAGAAAAGAATTTGAATTTTTTAAATAATAATAAATTATTTAGCAATTCGATAATTCAAAAGTTTAAATAAAGTATCTTTCTTCGAAATTTTAAAAAAAAGCATAAATAAATCATAAATTTATTTTTTCAACTAAAATCAATTTTGTGGATATCATAGCTGTAAAAATTAATTTGCTGAAATGTTACAATTTAGACGTTATTACTTTAAACGCACATATTTTATTACTTTTCTTTGTTGAAACATTTATCATGAAACATTAACTGAAGCCAAAAAATATATCTTTTTTTTCTTGGATAACAGCTCAATAAAGAAAGTATTTTATTAATTTGAATTTATAACATTTACCGTAGGTGGAAAATACTCTTGATAGGTTCGATGACAATGATCAGGCCCTCCAGAATCGGGAAAAGAAAGTTCTTTATTTATTTCATCTCTTTGAATTCTTTTTGCTTCTAACATTTTTGTGCGATCAGATGTTCTTGCCAGTTTATCAATAAATCGTTTATTTTTATTAAATAAAGGAACTAAAGCTTTTTGTAATTTTTTATATAAAGTCTTTTCTTCGTGTATCTCCTTTTTATAGGATTATATAAATTTTAATATTTAATTAATAAAAGTAATTAAAATTAAAAATTTATTAATATTATTTTTTTTAAGACAAAATCATTCATTTTTAAAAACGAATTATTACGATGGTGAGTCAAATGAAAACCGAAAAAAATAATAAAAAAAATTCAATTGTGGCAGAGGTCAGATACAGCGTTGTGAATTCAGAATCCACTGAAGCCGTGACGTCATGGTATTTGAAAACCAGCAAGAGTTCTTAAGAGGCATTAGAGGAGCTGTTCTTATTAATCATATATTCAAACAAAACATTGTGCATGAAGTGCTCCAGTTGCATAAACTATTTGCAATTTGGGTACCTGGACAACTGATTTCGTAGTTAAATCAGTGTTGATGCTTGAGAAGAAGTGAAGGAGTAGGAGAGACTATGTCAATAATTGGCAGAGCTTTGTGTTTATGTATACAATAAATAATAAATTAAAAAATAATTACGGATTTCATTTGACTAATACTCGTACAACAGTTTGATAATTTTTGTCTATTTTTTATTATTTATTTTTATCACTTTTGTATTTTTTTAATTTTTATGATAAAAATATTATTAATTTTTAATCTAACTTAACATGTTTAGATGCTTTGCAAAATATTAATATACATTTAATAAGGATGCAATATGTCAGATTGAAGCCGAATGTTGGAATGTTTATAAAGATCCAATCATATCTTTAATGAATTTATGAATAAAATTTCAAACAACTGCATTATATCAGATTGTTGTATAAAATGAATAAATATGATTTCTAAATATTCTAAATAGTTTTTTTATTTTATCTCTATTCAAATTTCATTAATATATTAAATTATGTTGATATATAAAAATATATGAAAACAAATATATAAAAAATATTTTTTGAGAATATGACCCACATTATTCTAAAGAAAATATTGCCACCCTTTGTAAAATAGAAAATTAAAAATTATATACTTATATCTAATCTTAAGAGCTATTTAATTTATAAATTTTGTTTGAATTAATAACAGGATTTGAATTCTTACTAAACTATTCTTTTTCAAACTATTTTATCTATAACTAAAATAAATACCTTAGCTTTCAATTTATCTAAAATTTCTATTTGTTCATTTCTAACATTTTTAATATCGTTTTCAAAATGCTTGGCTATTAATTGTATTAAGAAATTGTCTTTAAATAATAAACTTTTTTCTTGGGTGGCACGTAAATTCATCGATGCATGTTCAGCGGTTGATAATGCTAAATAATTCCTTGCTAAAACTAAAGTTATTTCATCAGCAACAGATAATGGCGAGGAACCAATTCTGAAATATATATATTTATATATTTATTATATAGAATTCAGAGTTTAGATAAGAAGTAGTATATCTAATATTTATCATTAAACACATAATTTAGATTAGGATGATTTTATTACAATTAATTTCATGAAATGTGTTGTTCATTAATACTTTATCGAATAATTGATTATTTAGAAAATGTATGAAATAATTTATTATTATTATTATCGTCCTTAACTTTTATTTCATTTTTATTGATTTGATTATTATTTGTAGTTAATAATATAATTTTAAATTTTTAATTTCTGATGGATTTGAATTTTGATTCCTTATAGCAGAGGTTCTTAAACTGTGGTCCGCGGACCCCTGGGGGTCCGCGAAGACTTTACTGGGGGTCCGCAAAGCCATCGTACAGGTGCACGAGAAAATGATGAGTCAGTTAAAACTTTATTTAATATAAAAGGAGCGATGGCATGGCTTTGTGAGGAAACAGAGATCAAATACCAAAATTCAACGAAATGTGCAAGAAAACTATTGCTACCGTTTCCATCTTCATATTTAGCTGAATTTTCTTTCTTCAATATTATAATTTCTAATAAAATGTCTTCTACAATATGCAAAAAAATCGTTATTCACCAATCACTGTTAGAAATATTCAACATATATCCTTGTTCTTATGAGATCGTAAGTCAGAAATTAACTAATAAAATGACGTAAAGTACCTAAAGTTGGGATGGGGTCCGTCAAAAAAAATTTCTCCAAGTGGGGGTCCGCGGAGTACATAAGTTTAAGAACCTCTGCCTTATAGAATTTATTAGTGATTTTTTATATTTTACCAAATTATATTAATATTTTAAATAAATTTTAATGTTGTAAAGTTGATAATAATTCGAATATCAAAATATCAATCAACCTTTTTAATACTACTATTATTGCTTGATAATTAATATTATACAACTAACAATGAATTTTTTAAAAAATGAGTTGTGACCGGGCGTAGAATTTCCAAATTACATTATATATATATATATATAAAGAATAAAAAAAATATTTTTAAAACTTGAATTTAAAACACTAAATTATATTATCTTGGCTTTTATTTTTAGTTTAATTACTCAATATTAATTACTACTATATTTTAAATGAAAAATTTCCGACAATGAATATAAAATTAATACTTTGTAAACTATAACTTCCGGTTTCCGGATATACACCAAAAGTTGATGGATTCATGCTACTGATGTATTAACTATATATACGAAATTTTAGCAAAATTCGTTGAGCTGTTCAAGCTATACACGTCTATACGGACACACTATGGGCAGACGGACGGACGAATAGACTTCATGCTAAAAATACTTTTTTTCTGTTAAAAAATGAATGATTCGTGGAGATATGTAAAAATTCCCAAATGTGAAATTTGGTGTGAAAACAATACCTTCCCTTTCTATCGTCGGTCGGTAATAAGGCCTGAGAAGAGTATACAAGCTTTCTAGAGGTGAATATAAATTTATTTAAAAAAAATATTTTAACCCACCTATATGTTTCATAACACAAAATAACTTTTTCTTTATGTTTATTTTCTAGAATTTCCAATAATGAATAAATTTTAGATCTAGCAAATCGTATGAAAGGTACTGCATTTTCCAGTATTGTAGGCACAAGTGGTTTTTCTAAATTTTGTATAATTCCAAACTCATCTCGTTCTACATTAACAATATTTTCTGCATGCCTCCAGATATTTAATAAAGTTGGGTAGAGGGCCAATCCAGTTTTTTTCGAGCGCCAAGTTAATAAATGTGGTATACATCCACCATCGAAGGCCATATCAACAAGCAAGCCTAGAATTTGTGTCACTATTGGATAGATCATATTATCTAAACTATCCAACAACAAATAGGCTCCTAAACATAATTAAATCAAATTTTTAATATTTACATATTTTCATTTTTGAAATTAATTTGAAATAATACGTACCACAATTATCAACAAATTTGTCTAGAGCCATTGAGTTCCAAATTACACCTTCCCAGCAAAGATCAAAGAAACATACTATAAGATCATTTGAGATTTGAGACGGTTTTTGTAAAACTGTTAAGGAAATTTGCAAAAATTCCTTAAAAAAAATCAAACAAACAAGTAAACCAACCCATTTTTTATTATATTTATATATAAGATAATACAAAGGTACCTCTGCATATTTGTGAAGCATCGTTTCATTTCGCTTAATTAAAATTGTTAACGAATTCACGCAATACAAAATTATATGTTTCTCACAAAACGTATATAAACTTCGATTTTTATCAGATATTAAAATATTAAATATATATAATAATATATCAATTCCTTTAGCATTTATAGCACTTTCTTTAAGAGAAGTATTTTCCTTTAAATATATATATATATGAAAATAAATATAAGAAAATATTTTAATTATAATAAATTCAAATTATATTTACATTAAAATGTTCTAAAAGAATATAAAGAGAGTGAAGAGCATTCATAAGGATTGTTTTGAGTCTTTCCATATCTCGAACATTCCTTAAAAATCCTATTAATTGAACAAGATATCTCATTCCATTGGCTTCCAAATAACTATCTATCATACTATGTGCCATAACCGTGGTACAAACAATCATCACCTTAAAATATATTTTCTTTAATGTTTATGTGTTTTGTATATAAAATTAATTTTTGTAATATAATTATTGAATTAATTATTTTAAAATATATTTGTAGAAATAAAATATAGAAATCAAAATACAAAATTTAGATAAACCATTTGAAAAGATTTGAGATAACTAAAAACGTGCAACAAAGTTTTTCTTCGATCGAAAATACTTTTATAATTTTTTTAATATGCCTGGATGTTTTTAAACAATACAGGGCTTTTTTTATTCTTTTTAAAGTATTTTAATTGGTTCCAAAACTTGAAATTTTAATAAAATCCAATGACGCTATTTTTTACTTAAAAACGTATCTCCAATCATGGGCAGGTTAATAAGTCAGTGAATTGTTGAATTCCACGTCTCTTAAATGAAATGGCAACACTACTCATGTCAACAGGCAACTATCAGCTGGCTTCTGTCGAAATTTGAACCATTTGGGCCTTTTATTTTTTGTTTGACATCCATTAATAGCAGACTACCTAGAGATTTGATAAGAAAATGGAAAATAGTGAATTTTGTGTGCTCATTAAGTATTATTTTTTGCGGAAAAAAACATCATGGAAACCAAGTTTTTGGTGGATGCAACGTGTATCCACCACAACACACCAGAGACCAAACAACAGTCAAAACAGTGAGTTTCTCGGAGTAAATCGGCACTACAGATATCCTAGACAAATCTTATTTTTTAGAAGGGATAAAGAAACGTTGTAGTGTATAAAGATCAAAGGAGAGACTACATTAAAAAATAAAATAATTTTTTATCCTTTGTTTCATTCAAAAAGCCACGGATTTATTGACCTGCATACTTTAATTTTTATATCCAATTCCCCCAATCTAAAATCTGACTAAATTATTATGATTTTAAACCGAAGATCATTTATTACTTAAAATCTTTTGTAAATTAGTATATATAAATGATAAATGTTGTGTATACGAGTGTTGAATCCCAGTCGTTGTTGGATTCAAGTTTTCCACAATTATCACAAAAGGTTTTTTGTTCATTTTGTTTTTTCGGTTTCATTTTTTTGCATACTCTTTGAAGAATTTGGAATTTTTTATGAAAATACTGAGTATTATGATTCTTTACAAGAAGAGTACATCCAATTAAACATAGTTGTTTAGCTTGAAGATCTTCTATCCGTGTAGTAACTGGAGAACCTGGACTCTAAAACAAGCAAACATTAACAATTAAAAATATATTATATTATTTTAATTGTATCACTTAAGAATATATGTAATATAAAATTACAAAATTATTTGAAATGATTTAAAGATAAATTCGAAATTTTGATTCCAACGAGAAAAAAGAATAAAATAATTTTTCTATAAGCCTGATAAAGTTAATAGATGAATTGCTTCACATTCAACTAAAAATGTTGGGCACTTTTAGCTTCAGAATCCATTGAAAAAAAATTGATCGGAGCAATACAAAAGGAGTTAGTTGGTTGTAAATAGAATAAAAAAAAAATGATTATAATTATATTAAATAAATATTATTAAATTGAAGTAGTGTTTTTAAAATATATTTATTATAATTATCATTTAATTTTTAAAATTTATCTTTTAATGTTATAAACTATTTTGAATATTAAATCAATTAATAGTAAATTACATTAAAATTAATTAATTATAATTCAATTATATTTCTTAAATCCCTTCTAGGGATCCAATGAAATATCTATAAAAATTGTTAAAAGCCTATCTCAATATTAAGTTGATAAAAAATCGATTTCAATTTGTCATAAGAGCGAACAGACAGACAGACAGACATGAAGCGAAGTTGATAATAACGTTATAATTATAAAAAACAAAACAAAAACAAAGCTTATTATTTATACCAAGCGGATACAATAAACATATGTCTTGTTTAAATTCTGCTGATATTTTCGTTATTGCCTATGTTGGATTTCCATTGTTCTTTTCGAGTTTGTATTATTTGCTTTGTCCCTATGTCTTCATATTTATTGATTTTCTTGATCCTTCATTAATTTAATTACACTCTGAAAGAGCATTGTCAAAAGTCCTTATTATATCCGATATTTCTGAATGCAGCGAGATATTTGTAAAGTTACCCAGTAGTAATTTTTAAGGTTTCTTCAGACATTTTTCACCTTCTATGTTTACTAATCTTATCAACTAATATTTTATTTTTTTTATGCTTGTTTAAATATCTCCATGTTAGAATAGTATTGATAAATTGGTAGCAGATGTTATTTTCTAAATTAAGTTGTTTTCTCTTTTATTCCACTACTCATTTAGAAATTATTATTTATACTAAGCGGATAGTGCCATTTCCTGGTACCTTTTTGGCAATTAGATGAATACTATTTTTATGATATTTTTTATGATTTTTTTTATTTTTACAAATTTCTTAATAAAAAAAATATTTACGCTATGTAAAGGAATTTTATATCATTTTATTCAATTTTTGATTTTATATAATTAATTATTAATTAATTTTATACAACTTTTCTAATTTTTCATTTTAACAATTTTAGTCAAAGTATGAATACGATTTTTTCACAAATTTCTAACAGATATATTTACGCTATGTTATGTAAATATATATCAATTTATTAAAGGTTTGATTAAATATAAATATATCTTAAGTATTTTTATACATCTTTTGAAATTTTAGGTCTATTGTTCTTAAAGTTAGTCAAAGTATGAATTAGATATTTTATTTGCATATTCTGACTTAAAGAAATATTTACGCTATCTTAGAGAATTATATTTTATTCTATTCAATTTTGATTTTATAGAATAAGTTCTTCTTCTTCTTCTTCTTCTATTATAGGCCTAAGGCGTGTTCTTCTTCACTATCCTCAGGTCTTTTTTGGGAAGAGTACGCCCAGCAGTCAGCCCATTTTTTCGGAGGCTTAGTCTCTTGTGTTGCTGGCCTTCCATCCCGGGCTATATTCTCAAGAGCCCTTCTGCGTTGGCAAGAATAAGTTATTATTTTTATTTATCTTTGTAAATAAAAATAATAAGAATAAGTTATTATTTTTATTTATCTTTTGAATTTTCATTTTAACGGTTTTAGTCACAGTATGAATACGATCATCTTTTTGCAAATTTCTGACTAACAGAAATATTTACTGTATGTTATTGTAAAATATATATCAATTTATTTAACTTTTGATTAAATTTAAATATATAATAATTATTTTTGAAATTTTCAATATATTGTTCTTAGTCAAAGTATAAATACGATTTGTTTTGTGTAAATTTCTTAATAAAAGAAATATTAACGCTATGTAAACAAATTTTATATTATTTTATTAAATTTTTGATTCTATAGAATTAGTTATTAATTATTTTTGTATATCTTTTAGAATTTGCATTTTAATGATCAAAGTATGAATACGATTATGATGATTACGATGACTTAGATTCCCTTAGATTGATTAAAAATTAAATTAAAAATTGTCCATTTTCTGGATTTTTAATACCCATGGACTGTGTGAAATTTTATGAATTAAATATATATCACATTTATAATATTATATTTGAGTTTAATATTTTACTTTAAGATTGTAAAAATTTTAAATAAGAAATAAGGAAATTTAAAACAACCTGGTAACTCCAAATTGGGGTATCATCAGGTACAAAATGTTTATTGGCTTCTTCAGCTGATTTTTCACAAATACACAATGAAGTTAACAAATAATCAAGTTTACCACTAGAAATAGGAAGATCTTTCCATAAAGAAAGTATCATAATAATTTGAGCTAAGATATTGTTACGTTCAATCTTATCGCCAATTAATATCATCCATTTACAATGTAATCTACAAAAAGATTATAATGGAAATTTGGAAGCAGCAGTAAAGGATTATTCAAATACACTTTTAAATATGAGTTTCATTTTTTTAATTTCATCATTTAATATTCTACCTTAAAGCTTGAAGAGCTGCTGAAGTAGGATTTGGAACTTGTCCGAGGATATCGTGATGAATAAGCCAATGTTTCCAATGAGACTCAAAATTATTCTCTAATATCGATTCAGATTCTTTAAAGGATGGATCTGCATCTAACGCGTCACTCTAAAACCATATCAAAATCGTTATATAAACAGAAATAATTAATAATAATAATGAAAGATTATTGAATTACCATTGGTGTGTAAAGTGGACATTTACAAAAAGTACAAAGAATTTGTTTGGGTTTAGTAAGAAGAGTAGGATCATAAATCGAAAAAGAAGATGTACTTTCACATACATAAGGATAATATCCGAAATTCTCTGAAAAGGAATATTATTTTTTTTTAAATTAAATTCTACATATATTTTAAAATATTAGAATGATGTACTTTCTGATTCTATTAATAAAGTTTCTTACCTAAATTATTTAAACTTTCTGGCCCATTTTCTATACATTCTTCATCACTCTTCAAAATATCACAAAAATCTGAAAATAATAAAATTAATTATTTTATATTAAATGGGTAGCGAACCTGCCTCACATTCACATGGTCCCGGGTTCAAGTCCCGGGCCTGACAAGGGAATTTCCCTAGCTGGGATCTATGGGACGGAGTCAACCCAGCCTCCGGGAACAACATTGGGGAATATCTACTGGATAGCGCCTCCGATCAAGAAAATCAAGGTAAAGGTTGAGAGAACCCGTTCTACTGATCATAGGACACCTCATTGATATAACCGGTTTGCGATCATGAAAATTTTCGATGTTGAGATTTTAATTTTTTTTATACGTTTTGAAGGTCCCTGAGTCATTTTCACTAAGGTTGAGAAAAATGTTTGTGTGCGTGAATGTATATAGACAAGATTAAGCAAAATGGTTTGAGCTAGAATAATGAAATTTGGTATACAGGCATTATTCAAAATTTGTAGTTTTCTATCAACTTTTGAGAAATGTATCTCAACCAGAAGAGAGACATTACCGTTTTGATTTTTTTTTCCTTTAAACTGACTGTAAAAATAAAGATATATGTTTGATAGTTTTTCACATGATTACAAATTGTATAAAACTGTATATATAGAATTTCATCATGATTGAATAGCTGAAAGTACCAGAATTAATTTTTTAACACTGTAAATCTCACGCGCCAACACGTGACGTGGTGCCAACGACAAACACGCGCTGGTTTAATAAATATTATTTATTAATTTTAATTTATAATTTAATTAATTAAATTTAATTTGAAATATAATATATGTTAATTAATGCAATTCAAATTGCGAGAAAGTCGAGTGGAGTCACTCCAGATTTTTTATTATTCAAATTTAAAATGAAAGATTAAAGAAAAATTCACCAATATTGAAATTTAATCTTAGAATATAAGAGGAAAGAGCCAGAATTATAGAATTTAATATGTTTGAATTGGATGTGATATTAAAATTTATTGTGTGAGTATATGATTGTATTTATATATTATACAAGTAATAATAGTAATATCTTCTTGATTTTGTATTATTTTTTTCCTTATTTAATTATTGAAAAATTATATTAATTAATTATTATTCAAAAAATAATATTAATTAATTATTTTTAATAATAATTAATATGAATTAAATAATTATATTAATAATAAATCATTTTTTGTAATACAGTAGAGTAAACGCAACGTAGTAAATACCTGTTACCCAGTGGCGTACCTAGAACTTTTGCCGCCCGGGGCGATCTCCAGTTTGCCGCCCTTTCTATTATAAGTCAATCAAATAGTGTTTTTTATAAATTAATACACATAAATAAATTATTAAGTTATTTAATCAATATTAATTAATAGAGTAAATTTTTTACACATATTTGTAAGCACTCGTAAACATATTTATATAATATTTACTCTTCTAGCTTTCATACTAGAAAAATCGTGTATAATGCTCTCAAAATTTATATTATTTGTAATCTCTTGTTCTACTGACAATATTGCAAGATTCTATAGTCTTAATTGACTCATTGTAGAACGAAGGTAATTTTGCCGAACAAAATCTTAAAGATGCGTTTACGAATTCAACGAATTTTAATGAATACAATAAAATAAAATTATTATCCTGTTCTTGGAATTAGAATTCAAAATTTACACTAAAATGCATTTATATACACCGAGGAATAATATTCGAAATCATATAGTTGATCATAATTTATATAAATCAAATAGTAAACTTATAATAATCATAATAATCATTTATTATTCAAGAAAGAAAAAAAATAAATATGAAATGAATAAGTGGCTTTTTACAACTATAACTAAATATAAAAAATGCCGCCCCAAGATAAGTGCCGCCCGGTGCGGACCGCACCCACCGCCCCCCCCCCCCTTAAGTACGCCACTCCTGTTACCTGATTTCTATTAAAACCACTCATCGTGAAACTATATATTAAATTATGACGAAAATAAAAGAAGTGTCCTATGCTATTATTTCATAAAATGAGTAAAAGCCTAAAATAAAATAATAAATCAATTTTATATTAATTAAATTAATTTTTTTCGAAGGTTCACAATGAAATTTCAAGTGCACTAAAAGCTATCTGGTTCGTTGAGAATTCGAAGTGACGATTCTAGTCATTTTTTTACCTCTCTAATTTCAAGAGAAAATTTATTTAATTTTCATAGAAAATTTTTACCGTCACAATGTTTTGCAACCTGTGCATTTACCATAAGTGAATATAAAAAATAAGATTGTGGAACTTATAGAATTATCAGCTCGAGAAGATTACACAATCATAAAAATCTACCTTGACAATTATAAGATGTTTCTGCATCTAAAATTTTTTCAAAAGCCATTTTTGGCATAATCGAACCACGTGTATTTTGGTAATATTCATCAAATGTAGAACTTTCACTCGACATGCTTTTAAGAGATCTACTCTTCATTTCAGTACTTTTTTCCTTTTTATTCTGAAATAATTAAGGATAGATAATTAATTAAATAATTAGTAAGTCCTATCCGTTTTTTTTTAATTTTAATTTATATATGATATATTTTACTGAATAAAATAAAATGTTAAAATAAAAATAAAAAAAAATCAAAGATGCTAATGTTATAGATGCTAAAATAAATAAAATTATTTTTTATTGATCTATAAAAATATAGAAGAAATACTGAGATTTTAGATGCAGGACAGGATATTGATAGATCAGAAATGGCTTTTGAGAGAAGAATAAAAAGTATCTTCTCCTATAAATATACTAGATCTATTCTAAAGAAAAGGTGAATTTTGAAAAGACATTAAATAAATTTAAAGAAAGATTGTATTTAGAAAGTCAGGAGAGCTCTTTACTAGGCGGCACTCTGATAGGGGCGGCAGTGTCTATTAAGTAATTATTTGTGTGTGAAATATTGTATATAGAAAGAATAATCATTTTACGTACATTAAACTTTAGACTATTCTGGAATGATAATGAAGTTTCACATTCATAAGTTTTGAGTGATATTTTAGATGATACATAATCTCTGAAAAAAAATATATATGTATCTTAATTATAATTTAAAAATGATGTTTTTCATTAAAATGTAACTTCTCCGCTTTTTTAGATTATATCGGTGTTATTTGTTTTAATCTTTTCCTTTATGGGCCTCTTTATAGAAGAAGAGTTAATGAAAATATCGACAGGAAAAAGTCAGGAGAGCTCTTTTCGTAGGCGACACTCGGGTAGGGGCGGCAGTGTCTATTAAGTAATTATTTGTGTGTGAAAAATCGAAAACACGGGCCACTTAAATTATAAATATATATAATCATATATAATCACTTAATATATCCACTCTCGCTCTCCATATGCGAAAAATAACAAATGAAAGAATTGAAGAGAAGCGTGATACTGGACGTCAACACAGTGGATGAAAAATGATTTCATAATTTCTATAATATTATTAATTTTGAAAATAATGAGCTTATTTAAAATTTAATATATTTAAAATTAATTAAAATTCAGTTGTCAAAAATAAAATAATTACAAGGTAATAAAAAACAACTCTGAGAGGTAGAGTTAGTTAAATTACTATACAAATTCAAAATTAAATATATTTATTACTAAATATAAATTAAATACTTTCCTGAAACAAATGATATATATTTATAATTTATATAAAGAATATTTTAATAATTTGTAAAAAAATTATTATTGAAATTTGATATATTTAAAGTTATAATAATAATATTATAATTTTACTTAAATTAAAATCTTTGTACCTTTTAAGTTTGTTACACATCTCCTGATTATCAATAAAAAACATCTTACTACTATAATTTAAAAACTAAGCATCGGATCACTTGTATATTATAACATTTTTTTCAACTTCGCTTCATGTCTGTCTGTCTGTACGTTCTTATGACAAATTGAAATCGATTTTTCATCAACTTTAATTTTTATAATTCTTATCCATTTATATATACAAAAAAACCTACCTATCATGACTTTCAAAACTTTTCTCATCTTTTATTTCTTCTTCTTTTGTAGCTTTCTCTTTCCAATTTTTCACCGTGGAAAGGAGCTGCCAAAGAAGTCGTCCAGCCTCAAAAGACACTTGAATTCTCTCTTCCGATGGAGCCATAAATTGTTCCATCAAGGTAAATGAATCATCAGGAAGTTCTTCTAAAGGGATTCCTCTTGTATAAAATAAATATTGTCTAAGTAAAACTGTATTAATGTTGCCTCGTTTTATTAAAGTCATTGCAAATGATTGTGACCGTTGACTAAGTAAGGTTGCAAATTTAGCACAATATATAAAAACCTGCAAAGAGAAATACCTTTTAAATGATAAAAGTAAAAAATATTTGAAAAAAAATTATAACAAATGAATAAAAATAAAAATACAAAATGTAAAAATAAAAATTTAGGAATTCCCCTTCTGAATGGATTTAAGCTGATTCAAATGTTTCCTGGAATAGATTTTTATCCAAATCTTGCTCTTCCTCAATTAGGTCCAACTCAGAAATTGTCAAACTACTTGAAATTGGTACAGAAACATCAATCAAAAAGTTTAGGCTTCATTTAAATGATTTTGTTACTAAAAATAACTGTACTATTGGTGTCACTGTCTAATATACGAGGGTGGGATGGAAAGTTTCCGGCCTGACCAAGAAAAACGATGTTTTTAAATTTTTTGTTTTGCTTTATTTTTCAACATAATCTCCATCAACACTGATACATTTCTCATAACGGTGTTTTAATTTAATTATGCCAGTTTTAAACGTAGATTCTGTAATAAATTTTCTACCTCTCTCTTCAAGAGTTATGCTACTTCAATTAAAAGCCTATTGTGGAACTCTGAATCTTGTTCAAGTTTATGCTCCGACAGCGGATAAAGAAGACAAAGAAGTAGAAACCTTCTATTCTTTTTTGTTAATTTCAGGATCTGTTCTATAACAGATCCTGAAATTAACAAAAAACCGAGACATCACGATGGGAGACCTTAATGCGAAAATTGGACAAGGAGAAAACGACGAATTCAGTGAAAAACGTCAAAACATATTCAGGAGCAGATGTGGTTTCAGACCACAATCCACTGGTGGCTATAATAAAAATGAAATTAAAAAAGTTGGCAAAAAGACAGAGCGAGCCTCGGATAGAGGTAAACCAATTGAGAAGTGCCGAGACAAGAGAGCAGTTCTTTCTAGAGGTAAATGAGAATTTGGAGAGAATGAAGATGATCAATGACGGAGACGAGGGGAAGCCGGAGGAGATGTGGAAGAGTTTTAAATCAGCACTGCTGGAACCCTGTAAAAAACATTTGAGACCAAAAAAGCAAGTGAAGCAAGATTGGATGACCTAGGAAATTCTCAGTTTAATGGACAAGAGAAGAGTAGCAAAGTCTAGGGACCGAAATAAATACCACGAGTTAAAAGTAAGAATAAGACATGATTGTCGTCGTGCTAAAGAATTATGACTGAAAGGAAAGTGTGTAGAAATCGAAGAGTTGGAGCAACAACAAGATCTGCGTCTCCACAAAAAGATCAAAGAGTTTACGGGAATAGGCAAGAAACAATAAACATATTTTCTGACAGATAATGAAGGAAATTTAGTAACCGACATTGCAAGTCAGTTTCAGTTGTGGGAAAACTACATAAAGGTCTTGTTTGAGGATAACAGGGAGAAACTTATGAACAGCGAAAGAGAGGAAGAAACTGATTCTGAAAGAAGTTCAACGAGCAATACAGTCATCAAAAAACGGGAAAGCACTGGGTTTCGACCAAATTCCCGCCGAGGTTCTTAAACTAATTGAGGAGTAACACCTGAGCGTAGTCACGGCATTTTTTAATAGAATATACTTGAATCAACTTTCGTTACAATACCTAAAAAGCCAAATGCGAAGAAATGTGAAGAGTATAGAACAATCAGCTTGATGTCCCACACACTAAAGAACTTTCTCAAAGTTATACACCGTAGAACTTTTCTGAAACAAGAAGAAAACATCTCGGACACAAAATTTGGTTTCAGAAATGGATATAGTACAAAAGACGCACTTTTCGCTTACAATGTCCTCATGCAGCGTTGTATGGATGTAAATAAAAAGTATATGCGTGTTTTATTGACTACTACAAGGTGTTTGACAAAGTAAGACTTAACCTACTCATCCAAGTTCTGAAACAGAAAAACATTGAAACGAGAGACATCCGGATTATTGAAAACCTATATTTTAATCAAAAAGCAAATGTTCGTTTTCATGAGACAGTCACAGAGTCAGTGGATATCAACCGGGGCGTTAGACAGGGCTGTGTGCTCTCTCCACTCCTTTTCAATATATATTTCGAAGAAATTTTTAACCAGGCTCACGAAACTGAAGTTGGGGATCCTAGTAAATGGAGTTCGGCTTATTAATTTGCGATAAGCGGATGATACGGTCTTGCTCGCGGAAAACATGCAAGATCTTCAGTTACTGCTGGACAACATCGTCACGACTAGCCGACGTATTGGTCTCACCCTCAACGCAAAGAAGTCTAAATATATGATCATCTCTAAAAATTAGATACCGAACGAATGTCTATGGAGAGGAGCTGGAGAAGGAAGTACATGTACCTGGGTACAGCCATCAATTCCCGTGCTGATTACTCAGCGGAAGTCAGGACAAGGATAGAGAGAGCCCATGCCGCTTTTGTAAAAATAAGAAAGATGTTGTGTGGCCGTGACCTGAGAATGTGAATGTTGATTCCTACGTATATCCGGTGTTGTAATACGGAGCTGAAACTTGGACTCTCAATAAACAGCGCGAGAGAAAAATCGATGCCTTTGGACATACAGGAGAATGCTCAAAATATCTTGGACAGAGAAAGTCACCAATGTGGAAGTCCTAAAGAGAATGCTGAAGGAGCCAGAAGTTATCAATGAGATCAAGAAGAGAAAACTCATATACCTTGGCCACATTATGAGGGGTTCAAAATACCAAGTCCTTCACCTCATCATCCAGGGAAAGATTGTGGGCAGAAGATCGGCCGGTAGAAGACGAATATCTTAGTTACGGAACCTGCAAGAATGGTTTAAATTAACATCTGCAGAACTTTTCAGGGCCGCATTTTCAAACATCAAGTTCGCCATGATAATAGCAAACCTTCGCAAAGGAGACGCTACTTGAAGAAGAAGTTCACTAATATATTACCATTACAATTTTATATTTTAGTTAGGGTGACCATACGTCCCGTTTTTAGGTGCTCTGTCCCGGCGTCCCCAAAAATGTCTTCGGGACAACCTATTGTCCCGTTTTTTAAATATTTAGGACATTTTTCAAAATTTTTTCAATTTGGTTCTAAAAAAAAAGGTAAACCGTTTGTCCCGATTTGGTGTTTTAGAAATATGGTCACCCTAATTTTAGTATACCATATTTTAATATTTTAAGTCTGACAGCAACAATATACATATTATAAAATTTTACCTAAAGGAAATGTTTAATAGTTTATTAATAGAAAAGGATATATTCTATGTTTTAAATTTAAAAATATATTACTTTATTTTTAAGTAGAGTAAGAGCATCTGAAATTCGTGCTGCACATGAACCATAATCCATTGCTTTTAAAGCTTGGTCTTCGGTTACATAACAATTTTCACTTTTGTTGAAAGGACAACACTTATGCTTTTCTATTTTCTTTTTTATTAATAGATTATATAAAGCCTTTAACGCCTATAATATTAAAAAGAAAATAATAAAAAAAAGTAACGTTAAATATAGTATTTTGTTATAATTTAGATTGAATTTTTTTTATTCTCATACAAATAAAAAAATCATTAAAAAAAACTTATTTTCATCCTATAAAAGAAGATACAGCTCCTATTATGTCGGTTGCCGCCTAAGCTGGGTAGCTGATCAGTTAAATGGATTTTCTGAAACTCTATCTTGATTCTTTTTATCATAGGCCGCTACTTTTTATTTCTAATAGTTTTTCAAATTGAATCACGTAGGTTGGGAGAACCTCGTTTCCAAAGACCCCAGATAGAGAGAAATTCCCTTGCCAAACCTGGGACTTGAACCCGAGAGCACAAGGTTGATCAACAAGCGTTTTCCAGAATGTCTAGCTTCTTATAAATAAAAAACAATACTTGCAAAATATCCTTGTTCTCAGAGAAATATTGTAGGACCTCTGAAAAAGTTCTAGGTATTCATATTTTTCCATATATTCTATCTTGATAACTCCTCCATATATAATTCCTATCTACTCCCAATTCCCTTATATTTGTTTTGTATTGTCAGCTCACCGCGTCTTTGGACTACCTACCAGTCGTTTCCCAATTGGTTTCTCTTTAAAGAAACTTCTCATTAGCCTTTCTTAGCTAATTACTCATATACATGTCCCACATAAAGTAACCTTCTCTATTTTATTACCCTAAATATATGTTCACAGATGAGATCTCTTGTAAATATGATTTTATGTTTTTTGGTCTTCATTAACTCATAGTATCATATCATAAATAATAAGAGTTTAGTTTGATATACTTGAAAAATATTTTGATGAAATCAATTACAATAATAACATTAGTTAACCAATTATAACTTCAAGAATTTTCTTTACAATTACATATTTACTGAGATTACTAATAATATTATATGTATATAATATATATCCTTCCTGTAACTTAATATATTCATATAGAAATTATTATAATGGTTCTGAGGGGAGATATCAATTTTAATTACAGTTTAAATATGGAATAGAATAGAGAATTTTTTTTCCGAGATAAACAATTAACTTAACAAATATTTATTTAATAAATTTCAAACAAAATTGGAAATTATTATATAATTTAAATACAACTCAAGTCCCTGACCTTCTCAAAAAAAAGTAATAATAATAATAATACTACGCTTGTCTAAAAATATTATGAGCACCTTTTTATTTTTTTTATTTTTTAGTTTAAAAAAGAATGTTTATTAACCAATTTGTGATACATAAAATTATTTTTATCCCATAACATAACAAAAAAGAGTTTACAATAATTTTTATATGTACATTTACATTTTTATTTTTACAGCGAATTTCATTATTTACATTCTACATAATATTGAAATAATTTTTTTTTATTTGATTTACTAACTAAAAAATCTGGAGTGTCTTCACTCGACTATCTCGCAATTTGAATTGGATTAAATAACATATATTATATTTAAATTTAATTTAATTAATTAAATTATAAATTAAAATTAATAATTATTAATATTTATTAAAACTCTTTGTTGATGGCACCACATCACGTGCTGGCGCGTGATTTGCAAAAATTAATTCCGGTACTTTCAGCGATTCAATCAAGCTGAAATTCTATATATAGCATTTTTAAACAATTTTTAATCATGTGAAAAACTATCAAACATATTTTACGGTCTCTTTAGAAGAAAAATAAATGAAAACGTGGTAGGTAAAGGCCCTCTTCCGAATGAGCTACATTTCTCAAAAGTTGATAGTAAACTAGGAATTTTGAATAATGCCCGTGTCCAATAATTTATAGTGTTAGAGTAATTTCAAATGGTTAATGATTTATTATTGAGAATCTTTACCAATATCTGTATCTTTTCACTTTGAATAGGAATGATTTCTTCTTTATTCACTTTGGAATATGAGAGAGTAGAACTAAGCGGAATTGAAGTGCCAAAACTGCATTCACTATCAGTTTTCTCCGGGGGCCAATCTATAGCAAAAGAATCTTGTGAATAATTTGAATGATATTCTTCTTCCATTTCTTGTAATTTTAATTGTATGTTATCTTGTGAATTCCAATCAAAATCATCGATTTCATTTTCGGATGTTTTTTTTGAAAAATCACAACTACAATTCAATGAATCACTCGATAATAAATAATCATCATCGTTCAATCCCTTTTGTTTGTTTACTTTCTTTTTATGTTTCTTTTTCATTACATTTTCGGAATATATACTTCCAATTTCCGAATAAATATCTGGGATCTTGTCTAACAAGTATAATTATTAATTTAATATAAATATAAATAATAATAATAATAATAAAAATAAATGAAATTATCTAAAAATATCTACCATCATCGTACGTTTCAACTTTTATCACTTTTTCGATTACATATTTTTCTTGATTTTGCTTATTTACTGGTAAATGATTTACCCCGCATTTATTATTTTGTTCCAGGTCTTGTAAAAATGTTTTTGAAATTTCTATCCCATATTTAACGAAATTTTCTTTTTTAATTCCTTTATTATTAAAATCATATCTAAAAAAATATTTCATTTTTTTTATTACGTTCTTGTACCTAACGTAGATATATAAATAATAATATTTTATTATAGAAAACCCCAAATATATTATTGCAATTTGTACAATAACAGTTAAAAGATGAAAAAGTATAAATCATGAAAATAACTAAAAATTATTGTAATTCCGAAAATTATTTTCTCCAATTGAATTTTAAATACTAATACCGATTCCCTCTCATATTTTATATTTTAATATTTATATTAATTTAGAATTAATTAACAATGAAAATAAAAAAATTTCCCTACCTTCTCTAAAATATCTATTAAAATTAAGATTATTTATTTTATTTGAATTATAAATATAAATTTTTACCCTTCATTAATTTTTAATTTATCTTCATCCTTACGATCTTTAAAAAATTGTGTTATATTTTTATAATCGAATAAGGAAGTATCACCTTTTGTAAATTCTTTCTCAATTTTTGTATCATTTAATAATGCCTCATTTGTAAGAATGGAAGATAATGAAGCTAAATATCTTCCAACCTAGAATGACAAAAAAAAATGTTGAAGGTGCTTCAAGAATTAAATAAAGATAATCTGCCTTAATCATTTTTGTCAAGAAACATTTTAAATAGTATTTTCAAATTTTTAATTAGTGTTTTTTTTTAATTAATGATGAGATAAAAATTGTTATAAGTATTAATTTTTTCAAAATCTTTAAATTATAATATGCTGACAAAATTTTTAAGATTATCATTCATGTTTTTAATCACAATACCAAAATAAAACCATTGATCCATTCTGAAGGAACATGCATTCGAATAGGAAGATGTGCAATGCTAAGAAGTCTTAAAAGTATCATACGAAAAGTATAATCATAATTGATCTCATAAGAATTATGCAGAAAATAATCGCCATCATTTGCTTTATTTTCACAGTAAAATGTCAAAATAATTAAAATGCGAGAAAGTGGTTCAAGATCTTCTAACCACTTTGATTAAAATAAAAATTAAGAAAAATATTTTAAGAAAATTCAGATATTCTATTAAAATAATAAAAGGATACAAATCCATTTTTCGATAATTCTGCATAGCATATAATTTTCTCTTCAATTTCTTCAATATGGGATGTTACTTTATCAGAAATTAAAAGCAAATAAATATCCCTAATGAGATCATGGGGATCTGGAAATTCGTCTGTCATCTTTCAATTCTAAATATAGATAATAAACGGTGTAGTGAATATTGATTTAAAAATATAAAAAGATTTCTTTGAACTATTTTGTTTATATTTTGATAATTATATAATATTCTTATTTATTTTTTAAAAAATTGAATTTCATATATTCTTGTATCTAAAATCTATTACAATATATATATATTATATTTAAATTTATTAAAAATATAATAAGCACAAAAATATTATTATATATATTGAATTAAGGCGAAATATTTTAATTCTATATTTAGGAATTCTACCAGTTTCATTGGCTAAATTGAAATTTGTTTTATTTTTGCAAGCAAACTTATATTAGATATTGTTTGAGAAAATTTTATTAAGAATAGTATGTTTGCTGAAAAGATTATCTGTTCAAATGATTTTAAACTAAGGTTTTTTCAAAGAAAAACAAAGTATGGGTTTATTTTTTTTTAATAATTGTTTTTTTATGATTATTTACAATATACTTATCAATTTGACCATTATTATCAATATATCAATTATTATATATGTATATATATATATATATATTTATAATTGCTCAAAATCATTAGAACCATTTTAAGAAAAATATTATTTTTGAATATGGATAAAAAAGTGAATAGTTGTTACTGATAGTGAAATTATTACTATATACAAATAATGAGAGAAAAAGAGAAGAGAATAAAAGAATAAAATTACAAAAGTAAGATTTTTAATAATGTGGCTCTAATAATTTGAGTAATGATTAGAAAAGTTGAAATAACATTGTGAAATGACTGCTAGAAAAAATCATTTTTAACCTCATTATAAAATGAAATCTGTTTTGGAAATACCTTTAAAGATCATAAGAATAGCTCGTTTTCAATTTATTTAAATATAAAAACATTAATATCACATATAAATTATGAAATAAATGTTAAAAATGCAGTTATTAAATATTCTTTTTTTGAGTACTTAAATGCTAGATAAATTTTGGTGAAAAAATAATATATTTAAAAATAAAAATAAATATTCAAAAATCAATATATATTTATATTGATTGTACATGTAATTTATATAAAGAGAGCTCCATGTTTCTTATATTTAATATATATTTTAATAGTTTTACTAATTGATTACAATATATAAAATATTTGGTTCATTGATTAATAAATTTAAGCACTTATATTATAGAAGTAAATAAAATCACAATAATTATAAATTTATTAATTAGATACATATTTAAATAGTTTGTTTAATAACAAAAGATGTCTTTTTGAATTCACTTTTATCTTTTAATATATTTTTTTTTTAATTTCATAATTAATTAATCAATGTATTGAAGATTTAAATAGTAAATATTAATATACAATATAATAATTGAAACAATTATTGATTTTAACAATATAAAAATTTCATTGATTAACACTTTTTTTTTAATAAATTCTGAAAAAGAAAATATTTTGATTTTTAATATCAATTATATGAACATTATTAATCTAGGCCATAATTATAATTTCTGCCTTTTGAAAAGGAAAAATATCACCCGTATTTTATCTTAAAGTGAATTCAAGGTTTAAGAAATATATACTTATTAACTAAAATGGAATAAGAGAGAAAACTAATGAATCTCAAACATAATTAAAAAAATTTTGATTTTGGACCCTCATTTAATGAGGCGATTAGGCTGTTCATTTATTGATGTTTCTTCAGGACGTTTATATTAAGTAAGTAAAATTTTTTCTTTTTTTTTGATGACTTCGTTGAGACTAGAAAGTTAAAATTGGCCCTTCGCGATGATCAAGAATGTCTGAAAATAAATTTAGTTTATAGTATATTTTTTATTTACTCTATTAAATAAATAATTATTAAGATGAATAAAGCAGCATCTGTAAATATAATTTATTCCAATATGTATTCATATTGTGCACCAGATTTATAAAAATTGAATATATATCACAAGAACTTTTCAAGCAGAGTAAAAAAATAAACTGAAATTAGATTGGAATCAAGTCTCATAAGCATAATATAATATTTATTAATTTATGAAATATTTTTTTTTTATTTAAGAAAAGAAAAATATAAAAAAGTATTATTACCTTTGGCGATACTCCACCAAGGAAGAGTAATATAGGTAAGAAAAGCATTTAGTGGAGTACTCTGAGCTCTCCGAGTTTCTTTCCAAAAATGAAAGGTTTGTGTAAATCCCCTCATTGTCCATAAAGGATTATAAGCTCCATCATCTAATTCTGTAAGAAAATTATTGTTTTACCATTATTTATGTACATTAATTACAAGTTACTAATTTTAATCAGTTTATTCTTCATTTATATATTTAAAAAGCATTAAATATACACATTATTAATTATAAATATTATTATATAGATAATATATACAAATGATATGTTAGAAAATTTCCAAAATATCAAAAATCGTAAATATAAAATTATAGTTAATCGATAAAAATATTATTTAATAAATTAACACACCAAGTCTATAGATCTTTGTCACAAGGTATAGTAAATTTTCTATTGTGAACATTCAAACAGGCAAAAATCTTTTAATATATTAATTAAAAAAATATTTTAACTTACAGATCATATATAAGATATGATATCATAATTTACAACTTAATGATTAATTACTTACATTATTTTTATAATTACATAATGAAACATTCACAATTCTAATTGTCCATTTGAATTCAAAATATGATTATTATAAGTAGTTTTAATTAAATAAAAAACAAAATTGAATTCAAATGAAAGTTTGTCGATAATGATTGTTTATGAACTATCAATGTTTGTCAAAAGTCACTTGATCATTTGAGTCAATAGTCAAAGTGAAATTAAAATTAGTGGCATGCATTCTACACTATATACAAAAAATAAAATAAATAAAATAAAATTAATTATATATATAGATATATATGTATATTGACGAGAATAAAAATTTGTAAAAAAAAGAGATGAAATGAGGGTGGTAAAGGAGTGTTGGAGAAGGGAACCCACCCTTTCCACAGGAACTGTCTCTTCGGGTAACAGGGCCCAAATCACACCAGTAGTTGACCAAAGTGCCATCAGGAGTCAAACGATAAGGTGGAGATTGAGAAGACATTCTGCGCGGTTGACGCAATGGAGTATTTCCTGCTGACACGGTCACGCCACGATCCTCGCTCAATTCGTTGTTTGGAGATGGTTGTTGGTGATGATTGTGATTGTTGTTGTTGAGGGCGTCAGGGGTGGTGGTGGGGGGCGGCCGAAAGCAAACATCCAACGCTACAAACACAAAAAAACCAAGCAAACTTAATTCGCAAAAATTGAGCATTTAATTATAATATTATATACTTAGAGAAATGAAAAATTATTGATTTATTTTTGTTCAATAAAAATATACTTTAAAAGAAATATCAATAATAAAATTTAAAATACAATTACAAAAAAAATTGTTGATAATTTGTTAAATGAATTAAATATATTTAATATGAAATAATACGAATTTAAATGCTCAATTTTTTGTATAAGTAAAAAAATAAAAAATAAAAAAATGTTAAAATTTTTGCCGTTGTTTCATTAAAAAAAAACATTATTTGAATTAAATATTTAAAATTTATAATGGATTAATTTTGATTAATTTTATTTAAAATTAAAAAAACTATAATTTTATAAGATGTTTCTCTCTTTTCGATTTATAAATATAAAAAAAATGTTCATATATAGAAGTGAGAAATATAATTAAACAAAAGTCTAATTTATAAACAACGACATAAGCATGCAAGGAGAGCAACAGAAATAAAAAATTGAAAACATGCATGTGAAGAAAAATCTATTTATATGCATTTGATATGTGTATACACATGTCATGTGGTCTTTGGATTATGTATATATCTAATAAAAAGCATCTACGTAAAATACAAAGAATTCATATTTTAATTAAAATATGTTTCTTCTCAAATAAATACTTTTAAAGTGATTAAAATAGTCATAAAAAATGAATATCTTTGTATTTTTCTTTAAATCAGGGTTCTACTAAAAATTCACATATAAATATGTAAATTTTTCTTAGTTACTATCTAGATTCATGTCTATAAATTGTCAATTTTTTAAAAAATAGTTATCAGTCTTTCTTGTCAGTCCATTTAGTAATTTATTCGTTTAAAATAAATATTTACCATCTCTGACGTCTCCAGCTTGAATTTCATTAAGGCCATTTGCCATACTATCTAGTCCTTCATTTTCAGAACGACTCTTCGGTCCTACAGAACAACCGCCTGTAGCACCAACAGTTGCTGATCCAGTACATGTTGTTTTTGTTTTCCATCCTCCACGAACAAAATTATTTAAATTGGCACTAGGATCACTTAACCGTCGCTACAAAAATAATATTATTTCGTAAAAATTTATTGAAGATTTGTACATATAAAAAAATATTTAATTTGTAATGTATTTATTTATTTTATATTTTTTCTAGTTGTTATCTAATAAATCTTAAAAATATCTTTTTTTATTATTTAAAATCTTTCAATAAAAGTGTATTAGGATTAAATTGTTGTAAAAATTCATTATTTATAACATATAAGAATTTTCAATATTTATTTATTAGTATATGAAATATCCTAAATTTAATTTTTTAACTTAATTAATTATCCGATTTTTATATAAGTATAAGTAATAAAAATTGTACAGATAGATCTTAATAAAGTTTAAATAATAATAAAATAATTTAATCACATACTTGATGCCTGTAAACAAAAAAGTCCTCTGGATCCTCATCCCAGTCAGAATCCCACATATCTAAAGCACAAAGGCCAGGTTCTGATGTAGGAGTTTCAGCTCCCGAACCTTTAGGCTTGGTGACTGCCATTTCTGCATGCCCTTTTCCTTGGGGACCTTTCATTCTAACAAACTCTACTCTTTGAGTTGAAGCACTACTAAATAATCCAAACGTCATACGTTGTGCCATTTTACTGCTGATACTTGATCTAGCATCATAGACCTGTAAATTAAAAAAACAGTATTTTAATAATGTATTAGTCATTTAAATTTAAAATATAGCGAATTATTTTACCTTTTTGAGTGCATCATATCGAATTGAGCCAAGAAAAATAACGCCTTGTATTGTACCATCACGATCAGAAGCTACTAATTCAACGCATACCATTTCTCCATCACGAACTAATATATCACTAAAGACCTAGAATAAGTAAATATATTTATAAATTTGATTTAATTATAAAATTAATAAATATTAATAAAATTCAAAATAATAATAACCTCATCAAAATTATCAACCATAAAACAAACATTGGGATATGTCATTTCCTCCAGTTCTCCTTTTGCATCCATTCTTCTTCGGCTTGGACTAGCATACACTTTTTGAGAATGACGTCGTAAAACCTTGAAAAGATTATTTGTCATTAAAAATAAAATACATCGAAATATCATCCAATAACTTACTTTAATCTAAAGGAAAAAATGATAATTCTATTATTATTATTAATATATTATCACAGTGATATGAAATGTAATTGAGAATATAATATCAGGCGAACTATGAGGGATTATCAGCGAGATAAATGAAATTCATAGAGAGAGTAATATTTTCAAAAAAAGAGAATATTATCGAATTGACCAATGTAAAAATGTAGAATCTATTTATATAAAAAATTATGTTAAAATTAGAAATAAAATGATATTTATATAAAATTTTAGCAAATTTTGTTACAGAACAATAGCTATAGTTAATAAGATAAATTTGTATAACAGTTTAACTGTTTTAAATTATAATATTTAATAGGATAATGTAATTCTTATTATTTATAATTACCTGTAACTCTTTGGGACTTGTTCTCGTACACGTTGCTAGAGTAAGTGTATATTCAAGTTGATGAACGACTAGATTTAAATATACAGTTTCTTCCCAGTCAACGTCAGGATCTCCTACTGGAAGTTTTCTTGAATCTTTTCTAAAGACATCTACTTCAGTCTAGAAATAATAGTTATCTAATTAACATTTTACAACCTTAAATAAAAACAAATATCAGAATTGAAATATTAGATAATATTAACCTCAATTTATAGTCTTTTTTATTAAAAAAAGGAATATATTATTTATAAAAAAATATTTGGCCAGGCTAATGATCAAAATTTTTTAAAGCCTTTCTCTGCGTGTATATATATTATATATATATATATAAGCAGCTATGTAATGACAGCCAAATTAAAATAAATTTAAATGTTAATAATTATTTACTTCAAATTTTGGTAAATATCTTGAAGATCCTTTAACATGTCTTTTTCTAACAAAGAATAATAGATCGTCGCAATCAATACTATGTTCCGTTTGGAAAAGAAAATGACGAACAAATAGATCTGTCCAATATGTTGTACCTTGAAGCATAACAAATCCTGAATCTGAAAGAGAAGAGAATTATCTTTTTATTAAAAATTAAAATTAAATTAAAAATTCAATCATTTTTTTTTTAATTATAGATTAATTATTTTTAAATATTTAAAAGGAAATTTGATAAATATGTTTTTATGTTACCCGAGAAAAAAGAAAAATAGTAATTACATAAATTTTTATATTTATTTTTATTTTAATAATAAATGAATATTGCATATATAAATTAAAATATCTCCCTCTCTTTATAAATCTATATAAATTAATTATTTTTAAAATTAAGATAAAAATTATACTAAAATATTATTTCAATCTATATGTGAGTTAATAAGTTATTGAATTTATGAATATTTTTACTTTAAATGATTCAATAAATATTAAATTAAATAAATATCAGGTTATGAATGACTCACGGGAAAAAACAAATTTATTAAAGCAAAATTAAAATAAATGTATTAAGAAAAAAATCGATTTTTTTTTATCTTCAAATCAATATTTATTTATATACTTTAAATTTTTTAACCATATATATATATGCATATTTCCCGCCAGGTAAGAAAAGTAAAAGTAAAAAAAATAACATTTTAATTTAATATAATCATATATCTTGATTTTAATTAATATGATAATAAGATAAAGAATAACTAAATACATTCGAATAGAAATAAAGCAATTTATTTGCTTCATTTAAAATTAAAAAATAAATTTAAAGGTTAGTTTTTATTGAATAAAAATTCATGACTTACCATCTTTAAGCAATTGTCGCATTTCTTTTGTTCTTTGAAAATTAATCTCTTCCAGTAATTGTTCCAACATTGATGGTTGTGGTTGTTTAAGAATTTGTGAGACATTTGCAAAGGCCATCTTGGGGCGATCTGAAAGTGGCCCTGTAAGGTCACCGAAAAAATTGCATTCAGTTAAATAATTAGAAAAATGTAAATTTAAACAAACAAAACGAGATTATATGCTCTCAACATCGCTATATATAATTTATAGGTAAACTATTTATTTTAAATATATTTAAAAATATGAGATTTAGAGGAAGTATCGCTGTGATAAATTCTAGTGGACTGAAAGAAACAAAATGAACCAGAGGGTGGATATTAGAAGCACTGCGCAAGCGCATCACTTTCGGGCTTTTCAAAAAGTCAATGAACCTACCAGCTGATTTTGACATTTATTGTCAAAAAATAAAGTGATTTTTATATAAATTATATTTTATGTGATGTATAAAATTATTATTTTATAATAATTTGAGTAATGAAATCCAACTCCCAAGTTCTTAATGCTTCTTCTAAACAGTCTTTATATAAAGTTTTCCCTCCATCTTGCAATTCAAAAATTTTCCGTCAATGGGGAGGGGGTGCCTCCTCTCCATCTCGCGTCCTCATTTAAACAGAAATCCTCTAAAATAAATTAATATAATCACAATATTATTATCATAAATCAACTTCATTTCTATTCATTGTAAATCCATTGTACTTTTATCTATTAAAGAAATGATCAAAAGTTCAAAGTCATAATTTTCTTATAAACGGAAGATAAAACAATTATTAAATAGTTGAACCAAAAAACCTAATTTAAATTTGAATTTATGAAAATACTAAAAAAATTGATAAACGCAAAAAAGAAAAAACTATGTAATTTATATATTTATATAAACTAGATCAGGGATGGGCATTAAGTCGATCGCGATCGACTGGTGGACCGCCGAGTCATTTTAAAGTGATCGCCTTTACTCATTGCCTTTTTTACTTAAACTACTCCTTAGCATATAAAAAATTCCATTACTCGGGGAAGAAATAACCAAAAATATAAACGAATTGTTTTCTATAACTATTGAGGAAGATGAAGTTCTTCTTCAAAATGACATAATTTTAAAAGCACATAATTCAGATCCTACAAATATTTTTTGGAATTTAATGGACGAAGTTAAGTATACTAATTTAAAAGGTCTCGCATTAAATTTAACATCGTTCTTTGGCTCTACCTACCTATGTGAATCTGCATTTTCTACGATGAATATAATTAAATCAAAATATCGCTCCCGTCTTACAGACAATCACCTCGAATGCAGTACAAGACTGGCAGTTATACACCAATATTTACTAAATTAGCAGAGGATATGCAGTGTAAATCTTCTAATGCGGACAATTTCACATGACTTTATCTTAAATAATAATTCGAATCAGAATATTTCTTATGAACTTGATATTTTTATACTTTTATAATCTTTAAATTTTGTTTGAAAATATATACCTAAGTTCCTTTCTTATTCTATTTTTTTAGTTACCTATGTACATTTATACCATTGTTTATTATTATTATTTTAATAAATATCTGGTGGACCGACTTATTGTAAAATTAGCTGGAGTGTCTCCACTCGACTATCTCGCAATTTGAATTGGATTAAATAACATAATATATTATATTTAAATTAAATTTAATTAATTATAAATTATAAATAATAAATATTAAACCAGCGCATGTTTTATTGATGGCACCATGGCACGTGTTGGCGCGTGAGATTTGCAGTGTTAAAAAATTAATTCTGGTACTTTCAGCAATTCAATCAAGCTGAAATTCTATATATAGCAGTTTTATACAATTATTAATCATGTGAAAAATTATCAAACATATATTTATATTTTTACGGTCACTTTAGAGGAAAAGAATCAAAACGTTGTAGGTAATGACCCTCTTCCGGTTGAGCTACATTTCTCAAAAGTTGATAGAAAACTATGAATTTTGAATAATGTCCATGTACCAAATTTCATCATTCTAGCTCAAACCGTTTTTGCGTAATCTTGTCTACATACATACACACACACATACGCACACACACACACATACACACACACAGACATTTTTCTCAACCTTAGTGAAAATGATTCAGGAACCTTCAAAACGTATAAAAACATCAAAATCTCAACATCGAAAATTTTCATGATCGCAATACTATCTCTGGCGAGATAGTAAAAATTAGAAGTAGACCCCATCCTAAAAAAGTTTGCCCATCCCTGAACTAGATAATCAGAGTAAATTTATTATTAAACATTATTAAATAATGTAGTTATTCTATGAGAATAATTTGAAATTGTATTGAGTACACTAATTTAGAAAAATTTAAAGAAAAATATTTATTAAAAATTTTTTTTAGAAGGAATGGAGTTGAGTGTGGAAGGCATTTATAAAAAAAACAAAATGAACTTATTTAATTAATTAATTATTAGATAGAAATTAAAAAAATAAATTTAGATTTCCACTCGTTTTTATGACTGGAAGGTAGGCGAGAATAGAATAAACTCGAGTCCTCTATGCCACTTATCTTATAAATAATATTATAAATAATCATAATATTAGGAGAGGAATATTTATCAAATGAAATTGAATTGTATTGAATATTATACATTAGTCTAAATTCAAATATATTCAATAAAATTAATTTTTATAATTCAAGACTTATTGTTAATAATAATAATTAATAATAATAAATAATTTACATTATTCAAAAGGAATACACAAATGATTGTATTTAATAGGGAAAATAAATAAGACTTTAATAATATATATTTGTTGTATTTAATTTTATTATAATTAGTTTGTGTATTTACATAGATATTAAATTGACCTTAGATTATAATTTAATAGGCACAATTTTAATTTAATTAGCATTTCAGCCCTTATAGATAAAATTTGTTTTAATGTCCGTTATCATTATTTTATCTCTGCCATGTTGAAGGCTTAAATATCAACAAGAATTAAGCATTTCATTTTATTCTCAAGCCTATTAACTTTTTGAAAAATTATAAAAAGGGTAAAAAATTATTTTTCTTATAAATATTTATTATTATTATTATAAAGAGAATGAAATTTTTTATTTAAAATAACCACTTTTTAGCAGTGATGTATTGGTAAAATAAGAAGTAACTTAGAGGGAGCAAAAAAGTACTATTTTTAGAAAACTATTTTTTTCCATACAAGTTTTTATTTTTTCTTATTCTTACTATACAAAGTATTTAAGAATACAAAAATGAAACTCTAACAGTAGGTTTAAGTGGGAGTTGTCGGGACTGGAACGCGTTCCGGTTCTGAAAAAAGGTAAGGGAACGTCGTTCCCCTCCCAATACACCACAGCTTTTTAGTTATTATTAATGTGTAAAAATATTTGTATTTGTATATAAAAACTATTGTTTTATAATATTGAATATATTTAATTATACTATGATTACAAAATGACATTTAGTTGAAAAAAAATATATATAATTCTTCAAATATTTCAATGGTGTACTGAAGTAATTTTTTTCATCCCTTTATTATTATGGACTTAAAGAATTTCTCACAAAACGAACCCTGTATTTGATTTGATTTATATTTATTATATGTTTTACTTTATAATATTGTTAATATGGCTATCATTTTAATAATTCAAAATTTAATTTCTTATTTTGCATTTGTTGGGATGGCTGCAACACTCGCTGATATTAAAAAACAATTAATTTGAAGCTCGTTTGATTTTTTTTTGTTTATTTTTTGTTATTTTAATTTTCGAAATATATATAAAAATGTTCATTTGGTCATTCTTTTTTTTAAAGCTAAAAAGTAAGTTTGTTTTATTTACTATTCATCACTTAAGAGTTCACATTTAATGACTTTTGTAAATATTAAGATCGTGTGGTCAGAGAAGCACATGAATCTGTACAACTACTATTATTATTGGAATTGTTTACTGATGGTTCCATTGCAATCGAAATAAATTCTTCAGCAAGATCTCGATCCATCCCTGTATAGGTTTTTGCCAACTCTTCTTCACTTGGTGAAGGTTGTGTAGGTGGGGGTTCCGGGCACCCCACACTTGTGGAAATCATCCGCCTGTGGTGTCGGCTTCCTCTTGAATGACGCGATTTTCTTGTATCCTTCAAACACACAATAATAAATTCAATATGAATTACATTTCTAAAAATATAAAAATATATAAATTTTAATTTTCTCTGTTAAAACCTGTGTCAGTGAAGAACTGGGTCGATTGATTGGTCTTGCTGTTAGTATCGTTTGGGGCGGTGGAGATAACAACAACGGATTTAAAAAAGCTGGAGTAACCATCCGAGACTGAAACAAATCATTTATTTAATTTTTACATCATTTAGAATCATTTTAATTTTATTTAAAATTTAAAATTAAATATAAGAAATTATTAATATTTATTATTTTCAAAATAAATAAGTATGTGAGATTAATTATAATTTATTATTGTTTAATATAATTCAATTTTATTTAATTAAGAGCTATTAAGCATTTCATTGGAACCAAAAACTAAATAAAAATTTAAAGAAATACTTTAGTAAGAAATAGAAAAATAACAAAAAAAAAAAAACAAAACAAAAAGAATTTGTTAAAGAAGGGTCAATATATTTAAAGAATAAGTAAAAATTTAAGAAATAAAGTTAGTAACCCTTAAAGGTACATTATGATAATATCAAATTTATAAATAGTTGTCTTGCTTATAAAGAGAGTTTTTAACTAATGAATTTTTACTAAATACTTTATGAATATATACTTCATTCTCCTTCATTATGCATCGATTCTTCAACCAATAAACTAATCTTGTCTTTATTTTATATTAAACGAATATATTAATATAATAATATTTGAAAATAATGAATGTAATCAAATAAAAGTAAGGGTACTACTACCGAAGGGGGTGGAGGTGGGACCAACAAAACACTTGCTGAAGAATTGGGTGTATGCTGAATCACCCAATTTGCAATTCTTCTTTCCTTGGAGCCTCCAGTAACTATCCAAGGAACCGAAGACATCGTCTCTAATTGACGATGTCGGGTTTCAAGTCGCCGTTTTGAGCAAGGACAGACCAAGTGATAACATCTGAAATATAATATAAATATTATTAATTTTATAAATAGAAATATCTTAAAATTAAATCAATTATAAGTCATTAATTGTAAATAAATTATTTATTTATAAAATTTAAATAAATTATTTATTTATAAAATTTAAATAAATATATATAGTATATGTGGTATATAACAGTGATTCCCAAAGTGTGCGCCCCCCGGGGAGCCGCGTTGCAGTTATTAGGGGGTCGCCAATTAGATATTATATTATCCCAAAGCAAATAATAAGTATAAGTTTTTAATTTTTCGCTGTCAAATGGGTAATCGCATTTAAAAAAGGAAAGTTTTCCAATTTTTAAAGAAAGTAAAAAATTTAGAAAAAAAATCTGATCTATTGAGGGCGCCGGGAGAAAAAATCTGATTATTTAGGGAGTCGCAAACCGGAAAAGATTGGGAACCTCTGGTATATTGCAATTCTCATGTCCCTGGTCTTGCAAGGGAATTTCTCTCTAGCTGATGTATATGAGAACGAGGTTCACCCAGCCTACGTGATCAAAATTGGGAAACTCCTTGAAATATAAAGTACCGGCCTCCGATCAAGAAAATCAAAGGTTGGGATCCTTTGTATTGATCATACAACACCTCTATCCAGCTAAGTCGAAAGTATAAAAATTCAGACTGTTCAACCGATAATTAATAAATAGAATAAATAAAATCATATAAATTAATTAATACAGTGATTTTTTATTAAAAGTTAACTTAATATAACGTATCCTCTTTTAAAATCACTTTTTATTTAATATGAAATCAATTTTACATACTTAAATGAAGTAACGAGTGCTGCCAAACATTCTAAACTGGAGACCAGAACAAGACCTAAATTAGCTAAAAGTGGTGCCCAATTTATTGTCGTTTCATCGGATTCAATTTCAATTGGCAATGGTTTCTGAAAGATAAAAAAATTATGAATTATGCTGTATAATTATAGAAATTAAAATTTTATAAAAGATAAGACATGAAATACCTCATTAGGCCAACTATTTTGAACAAGACTAGGGCGTTGAGCGTCTCTGACCAGACCAATTGCAGCAAGCACCAGGACGAGGTTTCCCACCGCAAAGGCGATTAAAGAAACAGCTAAAAAGACGGTAATCGCCAGCGAAGAGGTGGGTTCCTTTCGTTTACTACTCGAGGTATGCATACCCGCAAGAATACCGGACACACCAGCTGACACGGCAATTGCACCACCCCATAAACCAGAAGCTACATTCGCTAAGGAGGCCTCATGGAGGATCGCAAGCACCGCCAGGACGCACATGCATACACCCAGAGTGAGTTGGGCTGCCCCCAAAAGTGATGACCAGCCATCCGTACAAACGGATTTTGATGAAGTACTCGACTATAACATAAAAAAATAGTAAATAATTAAATTAATTGATTTGACATTTTTATTTAATTCATAAATTAAAACACAAAAATAAACTTAAAAAAAAATTCAAATTGGGTCCCTTGATTTCAAAAAATACCTAACTAATTGTTGGATGTTATGTAAGATTTAAACTAACAGAAAGTGAACAAGAAGAAAATTTCTTTAATGAAGGATTCATTATTAAAATAAGCATAAAGCATATCACTGAATCTAAATCAATTAAAAATTTAAATTATTTTATTTTTAAAATTTATTTTAATTTCCAAGTAATCTAATAATATAAATGTAATTTAAAATTTTTAAAACAAGTAAAAATTTTAATAAGTATTAATATGTTTTAATAAGTCTTATTTATGTTTCATATGATAATTTAGATAAACCCTTTGATATACATAAAAACACTAAATTTTTATCAATTCCAGTTTGTCGGAATAATATTTCTTAGACAATATATATATATAAAATATTAATTTTATAAATCTATTAAAGTTAAGCTGAGTTCTTTTATAAAAAATCTTTAAATTATAATTGTACCCCTTAGTTTAGTTTTATAAAATTCATTAAATAAACCTCATTTAAATTATTTTTCTTTCTAAGGGGCTTTTCTCTAGATACTTTTATTTTCTCAGAGAAGTTATTTCTCTAGAAAATCTAATTTATATTTATATAAAAAATATAATTCCTTATTAAATAAGTAAATTTTTCTAAATTTTAGACTGTTTTATCATTATCGATTATATCGTTCAGGTATTATTCAATATTACTACGAAGGAAGGTCAATAAGTCCGTGACTTTTTGAATTTCCCGTTTCTTAAATAAAATGTTAACACTGCCCCTGTCAGCAGGAAACTATCAGCTGACTCCTGTCTCAAATTGAACCAGCTGGGTCTTTTAGTTTTTGTTTGACATCCATTAATAGCAGACTTCCTCAAAATTTGCTTATTAAGCATCATTTTTTGCGGATAAAAAAATAACATCACTGAAACTGAGTTTTTGCGCGGTTTCGTAACCGTGAGTGAAATGAGGATCCACCATAACACCCCAGAGACCAAACGCAGTCAAAACAGTGGGTTTCAAAGGGTGAATCGACATCAAAGATGACCACGACAAATCTTATTTATTGTAAGGGATAAAAAAATTGGAGAAACGGACGAAGTGTATAGAGCTCAAATAATTTTTTATCCAAAAACCTGTGTCACGGATTTATGGACTTATTAATTATTTATTTTTAATATTAGTTGAAAATATATATATAATATCTTTTATATCTAATTAAATACTAACTAGAAAAATATATATATTAATATTTTGATATTTCTTTAATACTACATATTTTATAAATGTTAATAATTATAAAATAATAGAAATATCTATTTAAAAAATAATCTACACTTTAAATTTACACTTTAAATTTAAATAATAATTAGAATGATATGTAGTGGAAATATTAATTATCCTCTGAGAGAACTTTCCCTTTTTAAAATATGATATGTTCATTTTGTTAATTTCAATCATGTGATTTAAACAATTTCTTTTATTTGAACCGGGCTGTTAATACTATTACAAACTTCAAGATTATACCAGGTAAATATTTACACGTAGAGAGAGTTTATTAGGTGTTTGATTTATTTCAATGACATGCTTTATCAACAGGAGGATTTTTCATAAATGACTATAGTAGGTAGTATTTATTTTCTAAATTCATTAATTTTTTTTTTCTTTGATATAACTTTCTAAATAAAATTATAATCCTTTCATTTTGTTAGAACTCTTTTTGGTATTTTGTTTTATTTGTTTTTTCATAATAATTTCATTAAAACAATATGATACCCAAGATGGTATTATAAAACATGATTTGCATTAATTTCAAAATTTTTTCATAATTTTCTATTATTTAAAATTTAATTGATTGTTATCTTTTTTAGTTTTTTTAGACATTCTTATATTAAATAACATTTTTTTCATTTTCATAAATAGTAGTATTTTCAGGTAAAGAATATCTGAAATTGACATATTCCTATAATTCATGTATAATTGTACTATAAATAAGCATTATCCGGATCCGAGGAAATTTAATGTTGTTTGAAATGTTGATAAGGATTCTGCAAGTTCATTATAATCAACTAAAAATAATCTTATATATATACTAGCTGCTCAGAGCGCCTTCGGCGCTCTTCACACCTAGACGGGGGCTCCGCCCCCTGTACCCCCGAGTGGTACATAGTATTTGGTGGTTGAAAGTAGTAAAAGGTTTTCATCCATTTTGTTTCAATCAGTATATTACATAAAACATTCATTTCTTTTTGTGTTCTTATTTAAAAAATATATTTTAATTTAATAATCTTATATATATATTAGAGTAAATTAAATTTTTAAATGGCATACTTTACTTCTTATTACAAACTTCAAATTATAATATCAGTTTTATTGAAATATCAATTGATGAAAGCCCAAATAAAAAAAATATATAATTTAATTTTTAATAACAAGTTTGAATTATTTTCTTAAAGGATTCATAGAAACTTTTCATGGGTGACCACAAAATAATTATCGATTGTAATCTTGTTTAGTATATCTACCGCCGAAACTAGTAGAAAAAATTATTATTTAAAAACACGCGATGTTCCCAAGCGGTCACCCATCCAATAATCGCGCCCAATTTTCAAGTTTCAATTGAAATGAATCAAACGTTTCAGTCTTTACAATAGCTTTGAGGTGATTACCCTCCGTGCCGGCTCCACTTTATTTTTTTGAACAACCAAAATTCCTAAATCTTTCACGATTGAATTTAAGGCATTTACTCGCGCATTTCTATTTTTATAGGAATCCAATCGATAATTCCACAGACAATCATGCTTCTTATAAGGTTCTAGAACAGAGGTTCTCTAACTTCTGAAGTTGGTAGCACAGAAACTTCCATCAAAAAGTTCACGTACCATTAAAATGATTTCGTTACTAAGAGTTATTAACTATATTGGAGGTACCACCGTCAGATTATAAGGTACCACATTAGTACATGTAGCACAGTTTGAGAACCTTTGATCTCAAAAATTTATCATAACGCTTTCCGACCACATTAAACTCATTTTCAACAATCAAAACACAAGAAAATAGGATCGTGTTTGAGAAGAATTGACCAAGAGAGGTGTTAATCGAGGAAAGAAGAATTAAACTAACTAGGCGATCAAATGTTCACGCGTTTCAATTTATGGTTCAACTCGAACGTGCCTCATATTTAAACGACAAAAGTTTGTCTCAAGCCTCATTCTTACAAGTCAACTTCTTTTCTGATCAATTTTAATTGGTCAATTAAAATTAGTTGATTGATCGTGATAACGCGGCTTTATCTTCAGTGAACGGACTGGTGCTTTCAACACCCTATAGCCGTTAATGGCTTAGTAGTCTTGGAAAGGAAAAATGTAAACAAGTTGAAAGTACTATAAATTAGATTTAATTTACTAATTTTTTAGAGCTATTTTATGAGGATATTTTACATTTTTTTACTCTTCATGAAATTAATGTCAATTTAGATTTAAAAAATTATTTATAATTTTGAAATTGTGTGTAAGAAAATTACCTTTTTACCGACCGACGATAGTAAGGGAGGTATTGTTTTCACACCAAATTTCACATGTGGAGATTTTTACATATCTCCACGAATCATGCATTTTCTTAACAGAAAAAAGTATTTTTAGCAAGATGTCTGTCCGTCCGTATAGATGTGTACAGCCTGAACGGCTTAACGGATTTTGATGAAATTTGGTATATTTACTTAATGCATCAGTGGGATGAATTGATCAACTTTTGGTGCAAATCCGGAAACCGGAAGTGGTAGTATTAGCGATCGACGATAAGAAGGGAAGGGTTATTTTCGCACCAAATTTCACATAAGGAGATTTTTTTACATATCACCACGAATGTATTGGTTTTATCCTCGGGAAAAATCATCTTCATTATGTTTTTCTTAATTTAAAATTATATGACGTCACCCAGCCCTTCATGACGTCACAGCCTCGGGTAACGCCGGCAACGCCGGCTACTTCAGCTATATATTATAAATAAAATAAAATTAAAAATATTTATGTTATATGCCTATCTGTTTTTTATTACATTAATAGATATATTAAAATTATTTGAAATTGTTTCTGTAGCTGGAAATTAATTTATTTCAAACCGTCGGTCGGTTCGGACCTGGCCACAGGTCAACTTATTTTATCTGAAAATGAAATATTTCATTCGAAATTACGATATGAAAGAGTTTCATTTTGAATTACCGCAAGGAAGATAACTTGTGTTAATTAATTACTCTATAATAAATATGGAATAATAAATATTAATTTATTAATCAACAAATTTAATATTTCAATCAAAACTGCGGTTTCTTTCCCTGACCCAACTTGCCATGTTTAACTTTCTCTTTTATCCTAATGTTTTGGTTAAGACAACACCAATACAAGACAATCGATAAGATAATGGTGTTAAATTTTCTAATATTATTGGTTTCTGTATTAAAATGCTAGATCTCTATCTCCATAATAGAAAGCATTCTCATTGAGGTAACCATTATTTAAATCCATATTGAAAAATTTAAATATTTAACATGTTGAAATTTTGATATGAACATTTATGTATTTAATCTATTCTATTTGAACTGAGAATAATAGAAAAGATATTATTATATGATGGTTAAGGGATGAAATTAATGAAATTAATGTCAATAAATTTATGAAGATTAAGATCAAATATAATCTTATCAATAGTTACTTCTTTATATTATCTTTTTATTATTATTTTTGGGATTATTATGAAGAATAGTGCAAACCAAGACTAGGAGAAAGGAGAAACAAGAAAAAAATGGAATATAAAATGAATATAATAAATGATTGTAAATTCTTAGCAATAAACAAGATCAATTGATATTTATTTAGCAATGTAGCAATTCTTATTCAATAATACAAGAATACATTGCAGTGGAAAAAATACTTTATTAGAAATTGATTAAATAGAAATAAGAAATATACTGGAAGAATTTATTAAGAAAGTAAATATTTATGCGAATATTTAATGTATAGAAAAATAAAAAAAAAGGATAAATTTTTAAAAGAAATTTAATTTAATTATTATATAGATATAATATAATATATATACAATTCTAAACCTCAACGAGAGGAATTTTATAATGAATAAAATTCATTAATCATTTTAATTATTCTTTGATAAAAATTTCCAAGGAATGTTTTTTCTTTGAAGATAATGGACTGCTTAGAATTGTGATCATATGAATACTAATATTTATATATTTTTAATTTTATTCTTTACTTTTTAATTATTCCCGATAAAGGAATTATATTATTATTGTTAATGTAACATGTTAATTATTTTATTTTAAAATAACATACATATCATTTGTATAAACTAAAATGAGAAATAATAATTTAAGTAAACTACTTCGGTTAACCAGAAGTGAAAAAGATACTATACAATACTATATTTGTTTAGTGGTATAGTTAAAGATTTTACAATAAAACATGTATGCATAGAGATGGAAAAAAGTAAACGCCAGGATGGCAATGTGCCTTCATTGCCCAACAACAGCGCCCCTCTGGCGTTTACTTTTTTCCATCACTGTACATACATTATATTGTAGCACCATATCATTATTATATTGTATATAACATTTTCGAAAAAGCCTCCCACTCCGCATTTAATATAATATAAAAATAATTTTATTAAAATATCACTTATTATAATATATACTAAGCAAAAATATTATGTTATGTTTTACAAATATAAAATATCATATACATGTTATCAGCTGTGTCCCAAGGGCATTGTGATAAATACTTATAATTTTATAACAATTACCTCAAGCAACATGGTTTCAGATTGTTATAAAATTATAAGTATTTATCAATGCTCGAGGGACATTCGGTGAGAAAATTGTTTGCGAATTTTCGGTGTATTTTTTTTTAATAATTTCATTAATAGAATCATTATTTTCGTCATCATATCGTGAAAATGACATTTTAAAATGCAAAGGATTAATATTTATTAAATGACAAAAACAGTTTGTTCCCTAGCAACAAGCAAGAGGGATCTTATCAAACACAGGGATCTTTTCAGTGTAATTGCTGTCTTATTGGTTATTTTTGAACACGTGACTCGGAATTGAAGAATTTGATTGGCTATTTATTTCATCAAAAAATTTTCTTTAATATAATCCTTTAAATTTGAAAGAAATAAACATAACAAATGAGAACAAAATAAATAAACAAACCATAAATACGAGATATTTAAAATCATTATCAAAGTAGAATTCAAATATATTTGAAAATTATCGTGATCTCTTATGTCTTATGTTTCTCCTTATATATTTATTAATAGAAAATCAAACAATTATTTATTAAAGGATATAATTTCAGCGGAAGATTAAGCTTTTTAACTTTTTCACAATAAATATGTATATTTTAAAGAAAAATTAGAGATAATTATAATTTTTTCTTCTTTATAAATTAATTATTGTATAATAGAAAAATTAAATTTATAAATTTTAAAAAATAAAAATTCAATAAGTTGAGGTATATATATATATATATATATATATATGTAATTTAAATAATGACTCCCCATCACCTCCAAAGCCATATATCCCAGGGTTTGTTTTATATTCATTATTTTATTTTCTATTTAAACGCGCTTTAAAGGGGATTTCCCTTAAATCGCATAGCATAGACGGATTATTGATTAATTCCATCTGAATGCAGAACACGAGCCTATTAACAAATAAATGGCGTGGAATCAAACCATTCTTAGAAGAAAAAAACGAATGATAAGAATTTACAATTTATTTACAAGAATTAATTGATTTTGAATTACTATTAATATATATATAATATATAATATTTTTCTGAGATTGATTTAAACTTTATCCTTTGTTTGAATTGTTAGAGAAGAAGATAAAATATTGTTTGCATATTTCAACTAGAAAAGAGAAAGCGAAATTTCTTTAAATTTTTCCATTGATTTTGGTGTACTAATTAAATTTTTAATATGCATTGTTATAAGATAAACATTATTATCTTAGTAAAATATAAACATAACTCTGACCTGGGAGCTGGAGTAATGTAATTAAAAATAGTAATATCATTTAAAAATTTTAAAAATATTTATTTATTTGATTATATTTATTATTCTTATTTATTCTTATTCATACATTTAATATATTTATCTTTTAGATTTAATATTTTATGTATCTAAATTTAATATCAAAGAAAAAAAAAATATATTTTTTTCTTTTTAATAAAAGCAGATAGTATTAATTTATTTTATAACTTACTTTTTGATTATCTATTTCATTATCTATATATAACAAAAAGAGGCGCCACAGGTTGGGAGACAACAAATAATTAATAATTAGAATCAATAATCATTTATAGTTTGAGGCGCCACAGGGTGGGAGGTAGCGTAGCTGTCTATCATTCTCGTGGTCCAGGGTTCTAGTCCCAGGCCTGGCAAGGGAATTTCTCTAGCTGGGGTCTACGGGACGGAATCAACCCAGCCTCCGGGATCAAAATTGGAAAGCTACTTGATAAAAAGTAGCGCCTCCGATCAAGAAAATCAAGGTAAAGCTTGATAGGACCCGTTCTATTTATCATATTATTATAACCGACTTGATAGGTGCTGTCCTTGTGTAGGAAAGAAAGTCAGAGGTATATATTACAAATTAAATATTATAATAGGATTTTATTCTCCTTCGTCTAAGAGATTAAGCGTAAAGAGGGAGGTGATGATTCTCCACCTCCTGATGATAGTCATACCATATGCTAATCTATTCATTGGTTACATCTTGTTTTCAAACATTTTTTTTAATTATAATAATGTATGAACATGTTTGGTGTGAGGAATTTGTAAGTATCCTAATTCATAATACTTCTAAAAAGCCAAATAAAGTCATATAAGCATGAAATTTGGTTTTTATTGTACTAATATTTAAAATATTCTTAAACCTGAAGTGAACACTGGCCAAATTATATTCATTATTAAAAAATGATATAATTTTTTAATAATTATTTTTAATTATAATCTCAGTGGTAAAATGGAGAATTACTGAATTTTTGAGGATGAAATTCCCAAAATCTTAAACTATAATATTTACTGTTAAATCAAAATAACTAAATATAGTACTCTTGGCTGAGATCACTAGAACAAATAAAAAAATAATTAAATAATTAATTTAAAAATAATTTAGAATAAATAATAAAAAAATAATTAAAAATTTAAATGAAATTATATAATCAAATCAATTAATATTTTTTTTTATTTATAGTAATCAAATTTTATAAATATATTTTTTAATTAAATATAAATTTACCTTTATTAAATATAAATATTTAATCTAGTTATTGAAAATTTAATATAGTATATCTTTGTTTAAAATATATTGTATCTTTTAAATATTCTCAAATTAAATTTAATATAAAATGTTGAGTTGTAAAAGTTTTCGACTTTTTAAAAATAAACTTTTGTCTGTATGGACTGAATTAAGCTCTTCTATTATTAACGGAATCATGAAAAGGCTAGATACGATAATTATATTTGCCTTAGAATGTTCAAATTAATTCACACACACACACAAACATTCTATCTATTGATATCTCTATTACTCCACTGAAACAGGAAGTTCTTTTGGCCGCACTCCAACTGTACAAATTCTATTCTACCCTCATCCTCTTATTAAACCTCCACAACCGCACTTATATTGACTGCCAACAGGTCTCTTTCTAATTAGTCTTCCTACAAATAATCTCTTCACCATTTTATGACCCAACTCATCGATACTGATTCTAATTATTTTTGGAGAAGCATAGGACGGAATTCCTAGTCGAATCTTATAATATAAAGATCATCTTAAGTACGGTAGTGATAGTGATTATGAATATAGATCACATCTTAAGACTGTACTTATGATCTTTAATATAAGATTCGACTAGGAATTCCGCTTATAGAGGATAGTACCTGGAACACCGAGTTATCGCTCGACCCTTTAATCAATATTGATATACAATTCTTTAATTATTTATTACAATTATTAAATGTTACACCATTGCATCAATCTGATTAAAATGAATGGAACTTGAGGTCCTCAATAATAATAAATAATAACATTAATAAATATTAAATAATATTTTAGTGAAAAAATATTAAAAATTATAAAACCTTCTAAAAATTAATTAATAAAAGAACAATGAATAAATAAATATAAATTAGTAATTTAATAAAAAATAAACACGAAAATACATAAAAAAAAATAACATAAAATTAACTAATAAAAATTTATAAGAATTAACAAAAAATTAAATGGCAAAACATGTTAAAAAATGTTCACAAGACATTTGTTAATAAATATATTTTATTAAATAAATATTTTTAATTTTATTTCGAAATTAAATAATAAATTTTAAAATATTTTAAATATAAAAAAATATTAATACAATTTCAATTAAAAAAAAAAATTGGCAAGAGGCAAATTTCAATATGGATGTCATTTGTGACGACATCCATATATAAAATTAAATTAAGAACAAACTAATGATGATGATTTTTCTCTAGGCTGAAACCAATACAGATCGATTTGTCTTTACCTTACATACATATGATATTATCTATGGTGTGAATTTCAAAAAAATCCTTCGAGCGGTTAATTAATAAATTAATCTAACAATATACAAATATATATATATACTTATATATAGATATATATTCACATATATATATTTTCAATATGAACCTTTTTTTTGTGTCATGACTAAGTTTTTTAATTGAGCCACAATAAACTTGAAAAGAGCCACGGTTTAGCCACTGAGGATATATAATTTCTCGGTTTACAATCTCAACAATTCCACAACGTTTTTATTCCTTTTCTACACATATTTATTATTAGGAATAATTATATTTATCAAATACCTTGAACCTTAAATTTATTAAAGACCCCTAAAGTCCTAGATCACACCTTACATACATATGATAATGGTCTTAAAGATTTTAATTTTGATCGTTAATAATTTTGATGAAACAAGCCCCTATACATCAACGAGAACAAGCTAATTATTTTAAATAAATTTCTATCTAACTCAAAAGTTCTTAGTCGCAGTAACCACATACCAACAAACGACCCTACCCTGAAATGAACTACTTCCATTCAAAATATATTCTCTTTCAACTTCCTCACATCTCTTTTAACATTGTATTCTTATCTTTATAGTAAAATATAATATCTGAATTAGATCTGTTTCTCGTTCTTCTTTCTTTTCTTCGTGGAGATGAATATACTGTTTTTTCTAGCCAAGCGGTAATTGTCTATGTCATATGTTCGAGTGAGTAACTTAAAAAAGTGGGTCTTTTCAAAAGGTAATCATTAACTTGCGTAGAGTAATCATGAAATAAACTATTATAATATAAATAAAACATAACGGGCCTAAATTTGAGTTATATCATTTTAAATAGATGACATTCGAATATATATAAAATAAACGAATTTAAAGTTAACTCTTGGAGTGAATGAAATTGGTAGACAATCTTTTTGGACTGAATATGTCTTTTTTGAAGATTATTTTTCTCAATTAGAATATAAATTAAACTGACCTATATGAAAAAATAAAATTTTTTGATCATATTTTTAATTTCATACATCATCTTTATATATATACTAGCTGACCAGCGCCTCTATGATCTAGTATGGTAACTAAACTATTTTTAATTAATATTCTTTATAATTTTTTTAAAATTTTTCTAATTAAAAAATCGAAAATCGGGCTTCGAGGTCTGGTGGCCAGCCCCTTTGTGCTTCCGTGTAAAAAATTCCAGGTCCCTGCGTGTGATAGTTTTTGCTGGAGAGCTCGGTCAGACAAACAGACAAACAAACAGACAGACACATTACACTTGCTTTTATTATATAGAATATTATATCTGACAATAAATGTTATTTATAAAAATATGAAAATATATTTTTAATAGAATTGGGTGAATTTTAAAAGTAGTATTTAATGAAGAATTAGATTAAAAGATACAAGTAAACTATCATCTTAATAGATTTCCTTCACAATAAAATGTGATCCAGAATAAAATTATAATATTATTATTAAATAGTATTTTTTTTATTTTGTTAAGACTTCTAAAAAGAAGAAACTATAAGTAGATTATAAACAAAAATAATGACAAAAATTATCTCTCCATCCAATCATATAACAATAAAAAAAATAATCAAATTTTAAAGAGATCTGTCAAAATTTGTCAAAACCTCGTTTTAAATTTTACCTAAAGTAAAAATATTTTTTGGAGTTCATTCCACTTGTTAAACTACTAAATAACCATATAAACCCTCACCTAGTGACGACAATATCATCTGACTGAATCTATTCACCTCAATTTACTGATGCGATTATTTATTTCCTATGCAGTTATTATATAAGAGTAATATTTTACTTATTGTGCGTCTCCTCTTACATAACAGAGGATTAAAATAATAACAATATTAATTTTTACCTACCGACGATAGTAAGGGAGGTATTGTTTTCACATCAAATTTCACATGTGGAAATTTTTACATATCCCCACGAATCATACATTTTGTTAACAGAAAGAAGTATTTTTGCATGATGTCTGTCCGTCTGTCAATCCGTCCGTCTGTGTGTACAGATGTATAGATATGTACAGCTTGAGCGGTTCAACAGATTTTGATAAAATTTGGTATATTTACTTAATGCATCAGTAGCATGAATCCATCAACTTTTGGTGTATATCCGGAAACCGGAAGTGATAGTTTACAAAGTATTAATTTTATATTCATTGTCGGAAATTTTTCACTTAAAATATAGTAGTAATTAATAATTAGGTAATTAAACTAAAAATAAATATAAATATATATATATATAGTATATACATATAATATTGTTTGGCAATTAATTTATTTCAAATCATCGGTCGGTTCTGTGCCTGGCAATAGCTCATTTTTATTTCTTAGCTTTATTAGTTTTTAGTTTTACAGTTTTAATTTAAAATTACTCATAAATCTTATAAAAATAAATTCAGTATAGTTATATTTTATTTTATATATATATATATATATATAATATTATTTGAAAAAAATAAAAAATATTACAATAATAAAAATTAAACTATAATTTTATTAGATCTAGGAGAAAGGACTGTTTATATTTTCATCCGGTATTTTGGTAGGCAAAATCGCAGAATAATGGCAATAAAACGTTGCTATGATAATCAATTTTTTCAATACATGGGACTGATTTTAAAATTTTTAAGATTCTAAAAATACCTTGAAATTCTAAAAAAGTTCATTTTTTTTAAGAACAAATCAATTTTCACACTCATTCACTATACAAGATGAAACCCTGCTGTTTTCTTGCCTAGTTATGTCATGATGTTTTTTCCTAAATTATGGAATTTTAACGAATACTAGTTTTTTGAAAATATCTTCTCACATTTAAAAAATATATATTTGAATTTTATATAATAATAAATAAATTTAAAAAAAAACATCCAATAGTGACCATTTAAATAATGTATAAACAGTCTGCAAGGTTATATATTTCCATTATGCGCATTTCACAATTAAACATCATCAAAAGCTATCTTAACTGAATTAGTTTCCAAACAAACATAAAAAAAAGTTTTTAAAAGGATTTTATAAATCATATTTTTTAATAGTAATATATTTCCATCTTGAAAATTAATTTACGCTTTTAAAATATCACAAAGATAACTATTTTTATTTATTCAAGAATTTATAGTTAATTTATTATTATTATCTTAATTTAACACTGTGAATTTTTATTTAAAAATAAATTTTTGTCTTTGTTTCTCCAATGGAATTTATTTATTTAATCTTTCTTTTAATGGATTAAACATTAATTTTCTTTATTCATACATCATTTTTAATAGCCTTAAGATTAAATTCATAGATAATGGAAATACATTCTCAGTAGGTTCTCAACCAAAACGTTAATCCTCAATCAAATGTTAGTCCTTTCGCTCTCATACTCCCTTTGAAAAATTAAACAACGTTCAAAGTCATTCTACAATCTAATTTCGTTAACCATTTAGACTATTTTATAATAATTTATATAGAATAAAAAAATACATTCAACCACATTCTAATATCTTATAAATTACAATTTCTCATTATCCCATTTTCAATTTATAGTACAGTTATATTATTAAAATTTGTCATACAATTTTATATATAGGTATTTAACAATTAAATTATTCTACGCTTTTATAACCAGATAGTTGTACAAAATGATTCCATTTAAAATAAGTTGACCTGTGTGGCCAGGTCCGAACCGACCGACGGTTTGAAATAAATTAATTTCCAGCTACAGAAACAATTTCAAATAATTTTAATATATCTATTAATGTAATAAAAAACAGATATGGATATAACATAAATATTTTTAATTTTATTTTATTTATAATATATAGCTGAAGTAGCCGGCGTTACCCGAGGCTGTGACGTCATGAAGGGCTGGGTGACGTCATATAATTTTAAATTAAGAAAAACATAATGAAGATGATTTTTCCCGAGGATAAAACCAATACATTCGTGGTGATATGTAAAAAAATCTCCTTATGTGAAATTTGGTGCGAAAATAACCCTTCCCTTCTTATCGTCGATCGCTAATACTACCACTTCCGGTTTCCGGATTTGCACCAAAAGTTGATCAATTCATCCCACTGATGCATTAAGTAAATATACCAAATTTCATCAAAATCCGTTAAGCCGTTCAGGCTGTACACATCTATACGGACGGACAGACGGACAGACATCATGCTAAAAATACTTTTTTCTGTTAAGAAAATGCATGATTCGTGGAGATATGTAAAAATCTCCACATGTGAAATTTGGTGTGAAAACAATACCTCCCTTACTATCGTCGGTCGGTAAAAAGAATAGAAAAAATAAAGTATATTAAAATTAAAATTAAATACGTTTTATATCAAATCTTTAATCTTAATCTTTTTTTAACTATGCAAATTTAATCTTATTATAGATAGTAACTATATTATTATTATTATTATCAAAATTATATTATCATTATCACTTTCATTTCTTGCTTATATTTATTTTATACATAACTAAATGTTTAAATTTATTTAGTAAATGTAAATTTCATTAATAAAATTCACTTTTAAATTTTAAAGAAAATATTAACATATAAATTATTATATGAAAAAAGTTATTTCCTGGTTATTTTCACGTTTTATTGTGAGATTTGAATCTCGGCGTTTCGGCGCTCATTTGGGCGACATTTTCAAAAGAGTTTGTTTAAGGTCAGAATTTTTGAGATTCTAAGTCTTAGTTTAATAGTCAATGTTGAGATTTATGGTTGAATGGTTGGGTAATCTTTGACTTACTGAAGATTTCTCGGTATTGACATTGACACTGAAATACGTTTAGCTCGTACGACACGCCGAAAATATATATACTAGCTGCTCAGAGCGCCTTCCGTGCTCTTCACACCTAGCCGGAGGCTCAGCCCTGTACCCCCGAAGTAATACATAGTATTTGGTTGAAAGTTTAAATGTAAAAGGTTTTCATCAATTTTGTTTCAATCAGTATATTACATAAAACATTCATTTGTTTTTGTGTTCTTATTTAAAATATTTATATTTTAATTTAATTAATAAATTAATTATATATTATTATTGTATACGTTATATCTATCTATCTATCTATCTCTGTGGTTTCACGGTATTCGAAAGTTCTTGGCCGCAACAAGCACATTTCTCCAAGTGTCCCTATCCGGAGCTATAACCATTTAACTTCTACCATCCCATCACTTTCACGTTCCTTCATACATTGTCCACCCATATTAAAATCTAGCGTGAAAATCCACTTATGAGATAAAAATTAAAATTATTTATTCATATAATCTTAAAAACTAAAAAAGAGGTAATATAGTCGCAATGTAAATGTTAGAGATACACAAGAATATTGTGATGTAATAACATGGAAATCTGTTCAGTCTAACGTCAAAATTTCCGGACAAAAAGACTTAATTTCTGCGGTTATTGAATAGATATCGATAAAAATGATTGCCTATGTTCAAAAAGAGGTATGTAAGAATATTGTGATGTAATTTCATTGAAATCGGTTCAGCCAATTTTGAATCTATTTGAGTCAGAATTTCCGGACAGACAGACAGCTAGACAAACAGACATGAAAAATTCTAAAGTCACTTTTGGATTCTAAAGGTCATGAAACGCAAAAAATTTTAAATTCTGAGCAATGTGCAGACAAAAACCTTTATATATATATATATAGATAGAAAATTAAACAAATAGTAATATAGGATTTATATTAAAATAAGTGAAAATGTATGCTGCACATGATTATTAACAGTGATTGTATTAAATAAAGATGTTAGAAATTTTTAATAAAAATTAAAATTGATCGTTTATTTTATATTTTTCTTATTGAAGTTATTTTATTATTATTATTATTATTATTATTATTTTGTAATAATAAATAAAATTATTTTTCATTTTAATAAGCATGAAAATGTAGGTCTATAGAATTTTTTTTAATCGAACTGGAAACGGCCTTCTTTCTGCTGGAGAGATTGATTCGAGATGGGGCCGGACAACCTGATCCAAGTGAGAGTTACCTTCACTTATGATGCATTCATTAAAAGCGCTGATACGTATCTATTCATACCTTTCTAGGATAAAAGATAAAGCACCAAACATCATCTCCTTAATATATTATTAAGCTAAATGAACAATCAATAAATCAATTTTATCCGTAATATTTTTCTTGCAATGATATAAATAAAAGATTTATGAAGAAAATTCATTTATAATTTAATACACCGAGCTAATGATTTAAAGTAAAACTTCCAGACTCATTATATATGTAGGGGAACAGATGATAAATGTTTTTAACTAAGATAATACTTTTCGCTGATAATTCAATTAATTAACCAATTAATCGTCTATCAATTAAAATACTTAAAATACTAGGAAATCAATTAATATCTTCTACATTGTAATAGTATTTTTTTTTAATAACAATTTTATGTTTTTCTTACTAACCAGTTCTTAATTTTTGATCTATATTAGATGTATTGATTAGAATTAGAGTTTATTTCTTTTTTGTAAAATTCAAATATTTTTAAGATTTCATTTTTTATTATTTATATATTTATTTTATTTATTTTTTTCAATTAATTTATAGTCCCTTTCAATTTATTTTTAATTTATAAATATTTGTAATTACAAAATATTTATCATTTAAGCCAGTGGTTCCCAAAGTGGGCGCTACCGCCCCCTCGTGGGTGCTGCAGCGATCAAGGGAGGCGATGAGGGACACAGGTGCTTTTAGGGGAAATCACTTGTATATGAATTTTTTATTTAGAGATCAATAAATAGATACATAAATTCAATTTTCACCTTTATTTATAATATTTTCTGCATTGGTACATTTATCTTTCTGTTTAATTGTTATTAAAATTAAAAAAAGTTAAATTCCAGGGGGCGCTGAGTAAATTTTTTCTGGAAAGAGGGCGTTTGACCAAATAAGTTTGGGAACCACTGATTTAAGCTAATAAAATCACCTCAACTGAGTAATGATTGTATTTATGAAAATTAGATTTAAAAAAAATTTCGATCAAACAATATTACTAATATTAACGAAAATTGAATATTAAACCTCGATTTAAATGAAATCGCGCGAAGTATAAGAATTTTCAATCTTTTATACTGTAATAGTGGGAGAAATGACCCTTGATCTGATAAAGGTGGCTAGCGTTTACCTACTCCTGGCTAGACAGACCGAACTCGGACATTGAGGTGAGAGGAAGGAAGCGAAGAGAGTGTGGCCCGTGAAGAAAGAAGATTTGTGTCCAACTCATGAGACATTTATTTTTTTTTAATATTTACTTTTTAAGTTTTCATTTCTTTTTGTGTCCCTTACGCAAAAACGGTTTAAGCTAGAATCATGAATTTGGTACATGGGCATTATTCAAAATTCGTAGTTTTCTATCAAATTTTGAGAAATGTAGCTCAACCGGAAGAGGGTCATTACCTACAACGTTTTGATTTTTTCTCTACAGTGACCGTAAAAATATAGATATATGTTTGATAATTTTTCACATGGTTAAAAATTGTATAAAACTGCTATATATAGAATTTCAGTTTGATTAAATCTCTGAACGTACCAGAATTAATTTTTTAGCACTGCAAATCTCACGCGCCAACAAGTGACGTGGTGCCATCAACAAAGAACCAAACCAAACATGCGCTGGTTTAATAAATATTATTTATTAATTTTAATTTAAATATAAGATATTATTTAATCCAATTCAAATTCACGAGATATTCAAGTGGAGACACTCCAGCTAATTTATATAAGTAATTCGAAGAAATTATAACATTGTTGTGTTTCTTTTATTAAATATAAGTTATATCAAAATAAGTTGTGAACAATATAAATAAGAAATGAACAAGTCTCGCTAGCAGAATTTAGGTGATTTTTTCCAACCCAATCGACCAATTCACTTGAAATAAATAAATAAAAGAAAAACTTTTACTTTTAATCGTCTGTATTGGATAGTGAATTTGACATGACTCAAAGCTGATTTGCTGCTGATTTAGTACTATTTTATTAGATTTACTACTATTTTAATATGTATTTATTTTTATTATAAATTCATCCAATTTAATTAAATATAAATCCATCCTATATTTATTTTCAACTATATTTTATAATTAAATGTTCGATATGGAATATATATATATATATATATATATAATGCAATTTAATATTTTTTTTTGTTAAATCATTTATAAAGAGAATAAAACTCCTAGGTCATTAAATATTAATAATTTAATGATTATATACTCCTTTTCATCCTTTAACTATATTAATTGATTAGCTATTTAATTAATTTATTAATTTTGATTTGACAAATTATTACACAAATTAGGAGAAAATACAATTTGGATGGAAGTAGCTCAGAATAGGAATGTATGAGGAATGTGGTTGTTGTGTGGCAAAGAACTTTCAAATTCAATGATGATAGATAGATAGACAAAATAAATAAATATTTATTAAACAAAAAAAAAATAAATAAATAAATTTTATGAAAATTATTTTAAATATTTTCTTTTAAAGAATATTTAAATTTCGAAAACTAAAATAATTAATTATCTATTAAAATGATTAATCAACAATAAAATCAATCATGATTGAAGATTTAAAATTAATTTATTATTATTATCTTTATTTTTGCTTTTTTCGTGAAGGTTACTTCAAATAACTGCAATGAAAAAAAAACTCTTAAAGTTCTATTAGTGATGTATTGGAGGGGATCAGAGATTTAGAACCAATTTCTTAAGAAGGCTTTTGCAAGAGAGTAACGTTTGGGAATGGTTCAAACATAAATAATCAAATATAAATTGAATGCAACCTTAATCTTATGTCTATAGTTTATAAATATTAATATATTTTCGACTCGTATAACTATATACAACGTAAGTGTATAGAAGGGAGTGGACTTAAGCCCTAAAGCCTAATCTGTATTGCCTAATCATCAAGAGGATTATTTTTCCTTAAGAAATAATTAAAAATACTGACAATTGTTTTTCCCATGGAGAATATATTAAAATATTTTAAACTACAAATAAATTATAAGAAAAATCTCTTAAAATTTAAAAAAAAGTATTATTAAAAATATATTATACCAAATAATTTTTACTATCTCTGGCGAGATAGTATTGCAATCAAGAAAATTTTCGATATTGAGATTTTGATGTTTTTCTACGTTTTGAAGGTCCGTGAATTATTTTCGCTAAGGTTGAGGAAAAATGTGCGTGTAGACAAGATTACGCGAAAACGGTTTGGGCTAGAATAATGAAATTTGGTACACGGGCATTATTCAAAAATTCGTAGTTTTCTATCAACTTTTGAGAAATGTAGCTCTTTCAGAAGAGGGCCATTACCTACCAATTTCAATTTTTTTCCTCTAACTGACTCTAAAAATAAAGATATATGTTTGATAGTTTTTCATATGATTAAAAATTGTATAAAACTGCTATAATTAGAATTATAGTTTGAATGAAACGCTGAAAGTACCGGAATTAATTTTTTAACGCGTTTGCTGGCACTCACGCGCCAGCACGTGACTTGGTGCCATCAACAATAGTGCCAAACACGCGCTGGTTGAATAAATTTGATTTATTAATTTTAATTTATAATTTATATCATTAATTAAATTTAATTTAAATTTAATATATGTTAACTAATCCAATTTAAATTTGCGAGATAATCGAGTGGAGACACTCCAGATTTTTTATGATGATTTTGAATTCTGAAGTATAAATCTTTATTGTCTCATCTTTTGAACTCAGGTATATAAGTTGTGCATTTAGTTGAAATAGGTCAAAAAGTCACAAAAATATAGATCATCTTTTCCTACGCATTTGCAAATAAAACTGGAGGCGGTGTGGAGAAGATTCATGAAAAGTTAAAGAGAAGAGATATCTAAACATATTTCTTCATAAAACTTTATTTGAATAGAAAATGATTTTTTCATATTTTCCAGAAGAAATATAATTTCCTATATTTTATAATAATATTATTATTATTATTATTCTATTGATTTATATATTTGATTAATAATAAATAAACAGATAAAATATTAAATAATTGTTTTTTTTTCAAATTTTGTTATAGTAAGATATAAATTTTTAATCTCAGCAAACTGGATAATTAACAAACAAATGAAATTGAAATTTTTGAACATTGAGAGTATGAATAACTAATAATTGGAAATGAATACATACATAATCAAAAAAAATCTTTTCCAAAAAATTATATGGGCATTTAATATTATTATTAATTTTTTGGAGCATAAATGATATTTGCAAATATTTTATTATTTCCAATTAAATACGAAAAGAAAAATTCATTAGTTGTTAGTTTTCTTTTTCAACTGAATATTATTTTATTTATAAATAGATAGAGCATATCACATCATTTCATACGTTTTCTTTTTTATATAAATTTAAATATTTATGAGATCTCTTCACTTTTTAATTTATTTTCACTGTAATATATTTACTTAAAGAAAATTCAATGGTCTTTTTTTACATTTCACTCTTAAATGAAATTTGTTTATTTGTTTTTCTTTCTTTAAATAAGTAAGTAAAATTATTTTAGTATTATTTAAATTGTGGTTTTGTTTGTTTTGATATTTTGTTTTGATCTTTCGTTTGTTTATTTTTTGCTTATGCTAATTTCTACATTGAGTTTTTTTAAAAACTTATTATATATATTATATATATAAAAAAAAAAAATTGGTTCGAGTGTAAATTGAAAATAAATCTTTCTTACCACAAAAATGAAATATTTTAAAAATTGATTTAATGTGTTAATTTTTTAATATTAAATCATTTGATTACAACAAAATAAATGTTTTTTAAGCTATCCAATAAGGTATATATATATACTTCTAAGTTAACCTGTAACAATCGCCCTTCTGGATTTATTTTTACCGACCGACGAAAGTAAGGGAGGTATTGTTTTCACACCAAATTTCACATGTGGAGATTTTTACATATCTCCACGAATCATGCATTTTCTAAACAGAAAAAAGTATTTTTAGCATGATGTCTGTCCGTCTGTCCGTCCGTCCGTCTGTCCGTCCGTATAGATGTGTACAGCCTGTACGGCTCAACCGATTTTGATGAAATTTGGTATATTTACTTAATGCATCAGTGGTATGAATTGATCAACTTTTGGTGCAATTCCGGAAACCGGAAGTGGTAGTATTAGCAATCGACGATAGGAAGGAAAGGGTTATTTTCACACCAAAGGAGATTTTTTTATATATCACCACGAATCATGCATTTTGTATTGGTTTTATCCTCGAAAAAAATCATATTTATTAGTTTTTTCTTGATTTAAAATTATATGACGTCATCCAGCCATGCATGACGTCACAGCCTGGTCTTGCATATATATTATAAATAAAATAAAATTAAAAATGTTTATATTTATTATTTATGTATCCATATCTGTTTTTTATTACATTAATAGATATATGAAAATTATTTGAAATTGTTTCTGTAGCTGGAAATTAATTTATTTCAAACCGTCGGTCGGTTCGGACCTGGCCACAGGTCAACTTATTTATTTTCTTTTAAATTTATTTATTTTTCGATAAATAATCGACTTTCTAAGAGTTTGATAATTGCTATTTTATACTTAGCTTTGCGACAAGTAAATTTTATCTATAATTGGGTAATTTTTACTATCTCCCCAGAGATAGTATTACGATCGTGAAAGTTTTCGATGTTGGAATTTTGATGTTATTATACGTTTTGAAGATCACTGAGTCATTTTCACTAAGGCTGAGAAAAATGTCTGTGTGTGTATATAGACAAGATAACGTAAAAACGGTTTGAGTTAGAATAATTAAATTTGGTACACGGGCATTATTCAAAATTCGTAATTTTCTATCAACTTTTGAGAAATGTAGCTCACCACGTTTTAATTTTTTTCCTATAAACTGACTGTAAAAAAAAGATATATGTTTGATAGTTTTTTAAATTTTGACTTAAAAATGAAGGTAAGGGTTTTAAATTTAAATTTAATTTTTAACACGTTGACTTCCAATTACGCGCCAGGACGTGACGTGGTGCCATCAACAAAGAGAGCCATGGTTTAATAAATATTATTTATTAATTTTAATTTATAATTTAATTAATTAAATTAAATTTAATATAATATATGTGTTAATTAATTCAATTCAAATTTGCGAGATAGTCGAATGGAGACACTCCAGATCTTTATAAAAGGGATACTAATAAGCCCCTGGGGTCAACTTACCTTCAGTCGGCTATATATATACAATATTTCTAGTCAGAGAAGACGAACTCCTTCTAATGAGTTCGTAATGTGTAATATTGTGATTAATAAACAATCAAAATCATATTCTGAAAACTTTGTCAATTTTTTTTAAATTTTTTTGATATAATATTAATTATATTATAATCTAATTTAATAATTTAATTATTTTTACGTCCTCTTTTTGAGTTGTCGGTACATACTAAATACTTATTATATAATTATTAAAAGATTTTATCAATCAAAAAATTATTAATTGTTTCATAAACTTCATTGTTAATATAAATAAAGCATATTATGAATAAATGGAAATTATATTAATCATTGACCCGTTCAGTCTTAAAATTATATAATAATAATTATATGAGCCAGACAAGAAGACAAAACAAATTTGAAAAAATAACATTTTTTTTTTATTATTATTTAAAAGCTAGCAATTTAAAATAAAGATATTTAATTGTAAGATTAGTCTTAAGTTAACATTATCATTTATATAAATATAAAATTTGATAAATTTTCATAAAATATTGAATCATTACATTATATACAGGATCGTCTTATCAATTTTGGCGCTTGGGTTATAAATCAATTGGCACCCTAAGACCTAGGCATTCAAATTCTTAAATAATATTTTTTAATTTTTCATTGAAGTTATAATTAAAATTATTTTGTTAGATGAAGTTCCCGCTAACCTAAATTTCATTTTTAGTTTAAGCATATTTAAAAATTCCTCATTTTTACGTTCGTGGCGCCCCTTAAGTTATGGCGCCCTTCGGCTGTAGCCCAAATTAGTATGACCATCATTATAAACGATTTATTAATATACACGAAAAACTTAATTTAAATATATTTTTATTAAATAAATACATTCTTAAAGAAACAACTTTTAAGTTCACAATCAGTCAATAAATAATCATATGGTTAGTATTTTTATTAATAAATTAACGTAATAAATTATCAAATTGAAGTTGTAATTAGTTATAGAATAAAAAACTGAAAGTGTATAAAAACGCTCTAATTCATCTAAAATAAAATGCATCTTGATAAAATTTCTTCTGATCTTAATTTACTCTTCTTTGTTGTGATATTGTATTATTTTACCATCGTTTATGATTTTTAAGTCTTTTTGTTTTGCAAAATAAATAAATAAATAAGAATCTACTATAATAATAATATACATGGAATAAATAAATTATTACAATGAAAATCATTATTGATAATTTTAAAATATTTTCAGTGATTTCTAGATCATAATAAGAAAATTTCTAATAATTTTGAAATTAACCACATTATTATGAAATATTATTATTTTTATTATTTAAAACCACTGAAAGACATGATTGAATAGTTCATTCTGTAAACGTATTACGTGATTTGGTTACATATATATATATATATCACTCAAATCAAAACTGAATAGTTTTGATCGTGTAACAACATTCAATCTATTTACAAGCAAGCATTATAAAAATCGTTTAAAGATGAATATTATTTAGAATGATTTAGACATTATTTTTTCATTAGAAATTACTATCCATTATTCATTTCATGATTTCTACCATTTAATTAGTTGACAAATTAACTGTTAATTTTATGTATACGACAATAGTACAATACAATATTGTACAATAGAAGAATGTATATTATATTATTAATTATCCGTATTTTTTTATTTGTAGTATTTTATTTTTCAAATTAAGTAATATAATATATTTAATAAATTAAAGACTATTTCTTAAAAAATTAATTGAAAATAAATTAATAATAAATAATTAATTAATTAATAACTGAATTACTGAATTTTTCTATATGTATTTTAATAATTAATTTTACAAAATTAAAAGAAAAAATATAATTAACTTTTAATAATAAAATAATAAATAACTTTTAATAGATTCATTTATTATTATTTTTTTAAATTTATTTATCTCCCAATTAGTGGATTTCCTCAGCTACCCAAATCCTATTTCAGATATTTCAATTCATTCAGCTCAATATTATTTTAAATTAATCCAAGAGACACATTTTATTATTATATTGCTTATTAAGTATTTCTATATTTTCTCTACACGCACCGCAATCTATATATGCCTGTAGGAGCCTTTCACTTTCATGCTCACTGAAACCAACCCCTCAATAAAAGCAATTTCTTCTCGATAAATAAATAAATATATTATTAATATATACATTACTAAGTTGGATCATTTCCTCTCTCTGGAATATAATTAATAATAATAATACTGAATGATTAAATTCATATTTTTCTGAACAGGATTAATTAGTGTGTTTGTTTTTTAAATTAATTCCAGAGCAAGGATATAATTCCTACTTTTACTAACAATATCTAACTTAATCAATAGAATTTATTTTTTTAAATTTCAGATCATATGAAGATAATTTAATTTCATATTTGCTAAAATCCAATAAACAAGATCAAGATTGTTAATATTGGGAATAAATCTTATAAATTTACTATATTTCTTAATTTATTAAAAATTATCAAAATTGTAATATATTATAACAATTTTTGGAGAACTTTAAATAAATTAATAAGGTTTTTATTAAACATTATTATAAAATTCATTTTTTTTTATTCCATGATCAATCAATCAATTATTTAAATATTGATGAGATTAACTAATATTTTTTTTAATCATAATTTTAATTTAATATACTAAATAGCTTGAAAATGCATTAAATACATAATATTTTTATTATTTTATTTAAAAAAAACTTCCATTAAATAAAAATGATCATCTATAATTCAATTTTATTTCTGATTAATCATGTATTATGATTAAAAAAAATAATTTATAATTAAATTAAGCTTTTTGTGATATAGTAGTTACACTCCGATTAAAATTTACTTTTATTTTTGTTATAGTTATAAACTAATTCAAGTGAATTATATTTTAATTTATTTATTTACTTATTTTAAATAAAAAATAATTAATTATCATGTACCTTATGCTTTTAATTAAAGGATAATAGAAATAAATATTGTTTTTGATTTATTTTTAAATAGTTTTAATTTTGATTTGGTTGTTTTATTATTATTATTATTATATTATTATATTATAATTTGTTTAAAGCAGCGGTCGGGGAACTTTTTTAATCATTACCCCAGTGGGGTAGTTTAAAGTGTTTAAAATATGATTAAATTAATTTTAATTTAGATATATATGTTCATTAGAAATAGTGACCATTACCTTGGATACATCAGATGTAGTTGCCGGAGATTTTGCGGCAAAGAAATTACTCTCTGATCTTGATTCTGTTAAAGAATCTTTGACGGAGGTGATCTGTAACGACGACGAAGTCGCGCTATTTGTTTTGTCCGTTCCTTCTACACGTCCACCTTCACACATTTTATTTTTTTTCTAAATTTTCTTTTCTTTTAAACCATCGATTTAGCATTCATGAAATCATACTGTATTCGCGACGAAAAAGGAAATCAACTCCAATTAATGACGAAGAAGATGAAAAGATATCAACGAACGAGGTTAGAACATTCAAGACGGCACACACTGCGAGATCTGTCACTTGGCATGACGAATGACACTGACACCACTGTCATCGACTGATCACGACGACTTTCGCGAGTCGACTGAAATAACAACTGCTGAAGTCGAGTCCTAAAGGCGTGGAGAGTGACCGGTGAAGAGGAAGAGAGTGGAAAGGCGGCTTCACTTAAGACTCCCTCCGTGTTGTTCTCGAATCACAGAAAGAAAAAAATACATTATTTCACTCTTTAAATTTAATATAATTTCAATATATAAATCTATTCAATTATTATTATTATTATTAATATTATTATTCTTCCTACTTTGTTATTCTTATAACTTGAATTTGTCAAGTTCACTGACCAACCTTGGAATTTCAACTATGATTATTTTCACCTTCGAAATAACTACTAGATAATTATTATTTAAGGACATGAAGAAAAAAGTAGCGTTGTAGAATTGGATTTTTGATTGATTTTTGGTCTCGTGATGATTGATCTAATATTGGATTGCACTGTATTATTAGATGAGGATAGTGTGGTACGTGACAAAATCGAAAGCACAACTTTCAGATTAAGACAAATATTACAAGAGAGAGAACAATTCCCAAATTATATACCATCTGATTATAAATATGGAAGATATTGAAGGAAGATATACATAAACCTGGGATTATTAATCATTATGAATAAATATAACTACCCTCATACCTGGATTCAAATAAATTCAAATAAATTTTAATTATCATTAATTTGAATTTGAACAATTAAGATTTTTTATGACTATATTGTTTATAAATACGTAATCATCAATTTGAATTTGTACAATTGATATTATTTATGCATATATTGTCTAAAAATACGTAATCAAAATAATAAGTAAAAATAACCCTAAATTTGCATTATAAATTATGAATTAATAATTCTATCTAGTTAAATAAATCTATCCCTTAATATTTATTATTATTTTATATATATTAAAAGATTAACTATATAAATAAAGGGTATTTTTTTCGAGGTATAGAACTTTAAGTTGGCATTACTGTCAAAGTTGACGACCGATTTAACAGCTGTAAAGTGATTATTATTCTCAGTTTGGTTTGGCAATTCATCAGGAAGAGACTCACGCCTGAACAATACTTGCAAATAGTGAAATTTTATTTCGAAAATAATGGTTCTGTGCGGAATACGTATCGTGTACTACGTCCATTTTATCGTCGACAAAATTGTCCATCTGTACGGTGCGTACAGAAGAAGCTATTGCTACTGTAGAGCGTAGCATTGAGGAAGACCCGAATGAGTAGAGAGCCATGATTACTAACTTTTTCATTCCTGAATTGAACAACCATGATGTCCAGGAGCTGTGGTTCCAACAAGACGGCGCAACATGTCACACAGCTCGTGCCACAATCGATTTATTGAAAGACACGTTTGGTTACCGCCTAATTTCACGTTTTGGACCTGTGAATTGGCCTCCAAGATCTTGTGATTTAACACCGCTAGACCACTTTCTGTGGGGCTATGTAAAGTTATTGGTCTATGCGGATAAGCCACAAACGCTTGACCATTTGGAAGACAACATTCATCGTGTTATTACCGATATACGGCCACAAATGTTGGAAAAAGTTATTGAAAATTGGATGTCCAGATTAGACTACATCCGAGCCAGCCGTGGCGGTCATATGCCAGAAATCATATATAAAATGTAATGCCACAAGATTATCTTTCGTTTAAATAAAATTCATGTGAATCGAATAATCCATCGTTGTTTTATTGCAATTTAAAGTTCTATACCTCTAAAAGAAACACCCTTTATATAAATAAGTTGTTAAAATTATACTAATAATAGAAATATAATAATATAAAAACATGTATTTTATTTAATTTAATTAGTTCCCCCAAAAAACATAAAAAAAACAAACAAACAATAATAATATAAAATCAATATTCTCCATCCAAGAGTATTAATATTATTTTCAACATATATTCTTTAGGAAACAATAAACATAATTATAATTTATAATTAATGTTAATTTTCATATTATCAAATCATAAATAATGTGGTATATTATATATATATTTATAAAAATATTAATATATAGTATTATAATTATTATGAAATATAAATAATATTATAAAACCTATTTATATATAATATTTCTGTAAATTTTGTAATTCTAATTTATATAATTTTTAAACCACTTAATTTTTTAATAAAATACAATTAATAATACTGATTATCATCGTAATTCACTGTCGAATAATAGAATCAAGAATAAAGATAATAAATTATTTATATATGCATATAATATCTTTCTGATTATTTTATTAACTATTATTTTAAAAAATAAAATATAAAAATAGTTAATTTAAAAGGTTAACCAAATAAAATACTGAAATTTCTTGTTAATGTTAAGTAAACTAAAATCAAGGCTCATTTCTAATGAAATCACCCAAAGTTGATCGTAATATGGAAAGTGTAGGAACCTAACAAATAGAAGAGAATAAAAGAGCCCATCCGTCCCGGTGCTTTTCATGTTTTGCTTCAATGCATTTCGAAGGCGAGTCAAATCAATTCAATTACCAATCGGAATCCCACAAAAAACATTTATCTAATTTTTAAACTAACGAATATATTATTTATTTTTCAAATGAAATTTCTCTTTTTTTAAATTTCCTATACATCCCCGCCCATTCTCAGTTCCTTATCCGATCATTTGTTTTTATTTTTTATTATAAAATATATACTAATAAATTTCATAAATTTAAATATTTATTCAAGATGATTTAAAAACATCAATTCCCACGAATAAGAAATTATGTTAATGAAAAATAGAGAGAAAAAAAAATTAAAATGTTGAATTATTCCTTTCTCTTAAGAAATATTTAATTTATAAGAATTAAATATATATAATATCTAATAATTTCATAATAGTATTAGATTCATTTAAATTGCATAAAAACAGAATACATTCTAATCATTTCATTTAATAACTATAATACTTTCTTTTTATAATAAAAAATTATATTAATTTTAATTATCACATATTTTTTATTTTAATAAATATATAAAATAAACATTTGATTTAAGATTTAAAATTAAATAATCAAATTTATTGATTATTATTAGAAGAATATATATATATATATATAGTATTAAGTTGTTAAAAGATCCTACTAATTTTGCAATAAAATTTTGAAATTAAATGAATGAGTTTACTTTCTATTACTGTTACATTTTCATCCATTTGGATATTGTTAGTTATTTATTCAATCCTTAAAAAAATGTTAAAACTTTTCATTGACTTCATCACCATAGCGAAATGATTTGAATTATTGCTAAGGAATCTAAAGATTTTCACAAATGAAAGAAATAATAAAAGAGAATTTTAGAGAATATAAATAATATATATATATATATATATATATATATATCAACGTAAAAATATTCATTACTTAAAAAGTTATTTACTTTAAATTACCTTACTTTTACTTATTTGTCATTTGAAATTGTTGAAAAGTAAAATTATAAAAGTAATAAAAAATCTTTATATATAACATATTACAATATATATAGTTAAAAACTTCTTGAAACATTTATGATTCCCTTCCATAAAATAAAATATAGACTAATTGACCCTTTTGTATATTTAACTTTCACTAAAAACTGAAAAAATCCTCAGGACAGCACCTATCAAGTAGGTTACAACCTAAGCGGAGTAGAGGTGTTGTATGATAGTACAACAGATTCTCTCAACTTTTATAATGAAAACCAGATATAAAATTTAATTTATTTTAAAATATTCTTTCTCTGTTTTATTCTCCTATAAAAACACACAGATTTAATTTTAAAAGTTAACAAAAAAATTTATAAAATCAATACAAATATATATCCCACCCAGTTCCTGCAACGCCAGCAGAATTCATGACGTCATGATTTCTGCAAGCGCAGCACTAAATTACATTATATAAGACGGCTTCTCGACCCCATAGCCAGTTCTTAATCAACTCACTTGAAGGCCGAAGGCTCTGCCCTTTTGCTCAGGGATTCATTGCGAATCACCTGCATTTGCTCTCAATAGATAAACACTTTGATTATCTATTCATCGTTCAGGAATCATCTAAAAGATTACCTGCATTGTTATAATCCACTATAAAATCCATATATAGTGACTAGTACTTCATATGTACTGAAATTCAACAAATCCTTTGCATGATTTGTTGCTTCACGTGCTAATAGAACACTGTAATCGGTTCTGTATTATCTGTGTTATTGATTATTTTAATAAATAAACTTAAGAAAAAGTAACTTGTACTTTTTCTTCCAAAACCGTTTTTTTAAAAACGAAACTCCCGGATACAGAACCTTAACTTATATATATCGCAATTATTCATATTTTACATCAAAAATTACTGGGTACATGGGCAACGTTCTCTCTCAGCTGGTCGCGAGTGGCTATCCAGATAAAAATTGTCATTTCCCCAGTCATCATTTTCATTTTCCCATTAGAAATAATTTAATCTATTTATTAATAATAACGAAAACCATTTTTTTATCAGAACAAATAAATTTATCAATGAAAATTATTTTTATATTTTTTAGTTAAAATTTGTCGAATTTTTTTATTTAATTAAAAAGTTTTTCCCACATTGCATTTTATACTGCACAAGGATTTTAAAAATTAATGGGAACGTTGCACAGCCGGCAGAATTTCCTCTTGATGGCGGTCTGAGCATCAATTTTCAAAAAACCTCAATCTTATAATATACCTTTATTGAAATTGATTATACTTCACTTTAATCAAAATAACTTGAATCTTGTTAAAATAATATTTAATAAATTTATTTATAATTATATCTTAATGATTAATTATTAAATAATAATTAAAAAAAAAGAAGAAAGTAAGTAACATGCAATTTTATATTTTCAAAAGAATGGTTGATTATCTAAAAATCATGGAGATAACAAAGAATATTAGAAACCCTTCATAAAATATTAAATAATCTGCATATTCACTTAAAATGAACTGAATAATTAAATACATTTTAATGTGCTAGAAAGTGAATTTCACTAAATGAAATATTCAAAATAAAATATTTCATATCTAAAAATGGATGGAATGTTGTTGATATATTAATTGATTTTAATTTCTATATATATATTAATTATATTTTAACATTTCCCATGCAATATTAATGAAGTGCAGCTGAATTAGAAAAATGATTTATTTATTATCCATGAGAAAAATTTGTGGAAGCGTCATGGACCAATTCAATGATGCCACTCTCCTCTCTCTTGATTGCGAAAACAAAAGCACCGTAAAATAAAAGTAGATAGCTTGGAAAGATACGGTGAAGATGTTTCATAAAGTGGCTCCGTCGTTCAACCTTTGACTTTTAATCTGCATCCTTTTAAGGAATATAAAGTAGATGATTATTGTTAACATATTTTATTCATGTACACGTTATGTCGTTTCACATATCCTCGGTTTAAAGAAAATAACATTTTATATAATTTATTTATTAAGAAACAGTTATCGTCTTCATGCACGAATTTATTATGATTAACTATTTATCTATTTATCTCTATATATAAAAATATATATATCATATAAAAAGATTTTGACTACACAATGAATGTATAACATATTGTAAGGCCTAAGACCCAATATAAGATTTGTATATTATTATGAATTTCCTACACAATATTCGTTTATATATGGTGAATATAAGCTATTGATTAAAATATTTATCTAACAATCTAGAATCTTTGATATAACTATACGAGGATAGGTCAATAAGTCTGTGACTTTTTGAATATTGTCTTTTGAAATTTGAACCAGCTCGGTCTCTTAGATTTTGTTTGATACCTCGTGAATGGAAAACAAATTGGAAATAAGTGAGTTTTCATGAAAATCCATGAATTGGAATACGAATTGCTCCCATATCCGCCCTATTCTCCGGATTTAGTCCCGAGTGAATATTTCTTGTTTCCAAACCTGAAAAAATGGCTCAGTGGTATTAGATTTGACTCCAACGATGAAATCATCTCACAAACAAATACCTATTTTGATGTCCTAGAAAAATCTTATTTTTTGGAAGGGATAAAAAAATTGAAGAAACGTTGGACGACGTGCATAGCTTAAAGGAGACTACGTTGAGAAATAAAATGATTTTTTATTAAAAAAACCTGAGTTTCATTCAAAAAGTCACGGACTTATTGACCTGCCCTCATAATAAATCTTTAAAAAAATCAGTATAATATCATTGTAATAATTGTCTTATTCATTGTTGTGATTAAGATTTAATTTTATTATCTTTTCTTTTGTTTTCCTTTATTTATACACCAATGTGTACATTATAAATTATACATCAACTGGATACATTTTTTTTATTTATAATATTAATATGAAAAATATAAAATAATATAATATATTATAATCTTTGATGAGTAGTGGAAAAGAAGTAAGTTCGAACGATTTCGGATCTCTTTTTTTATTCTTTAATTTTAGTATTTTTTATTTTTATAATTTTTTTTTTTTATTTTTTAATATGGTAATGTATATATATTATCCCAGATGCTTAGAGATTAATTATTAATATGAAGTCAATTTTAAATTTCATTTTAAATTTAATACTATTTTTTGTGTTGGATATGTTAAGAGATTAAGAGATTTTAATTGAAATGGTGTATATACCAATAAGTTGGTTAATTGCGAGTTTGTTATTAAATTGATTTGTAAATTCATCATTTCATACGATGAAATTTCAATCAATTACTGAATGATGAAGAAATTTTGCTCATTTAGAAAATGTATATTTAAAGATGTTTATGAAAGAGATTCTTAATCAAGCAGAAAATTTATTTAAACGAAAGAATTATTAACAACCGAGGAGGAACTAAAACCGGGAAATGAAAGTTACACCTCAATGAATAGGAATAATATTCTTGCCATTCTTATAATCTACATGAACATTAACATTAATATATATATATATATCTTTTTTAGTAGTAGTTTTTTAAAAGATCTAAGCTTCATTTTAACCTAATGTTAACTAAACGTATGTCTGAAAATATTCCCTTTAAAAAGTAAAAGTAAATAATATTAAATTGAATTGAAATATTTATATTTATAATAATAATAATTAAAAATAGAACGCATAATAAATGAAAATATTAGTACAATTGATATTTTTAAATAACAATTAACAGAAGAAAGGAATAAATATAAAAGGAAGCTTGAATTAGGATATGAAGGGATGGATCTACTGCAACCCATGAACAAACTATCTATTAAATATATAGTTTGGCTATTATTTTCTAGGACTGCTCTAATAACACCAGAACAGATGATGTGCAAAACATAAACTTTTAATATGTTTAGAAATAATCCCTATCCGCCATAATAAACCTCTTTAGAAGATGTGGAATCTTTTTTTCGGACCCTTCATCAAGTTCTTCTTGATATCTTTAATATTCATAAAGCATTTTCCTTTGATTACAGTTTTGAGTTTGGGAAACAAAAAGAAGTCTTCGGAGGCCAAGTCAGCAAAGTTTGGTGGATGATGCAGCTCCATAACCATATGTTTGGCCAAAAACCTCTTCAAAAGCAACGCAATATGGAGGTTGTTGTCTTGCAACAGAAACCAACTTCCATTGTGTCGGCAACTTGGACGTACTCTATGAATTCTTTGTCGGAGTATGACTGCGATCAAAGGAACACAGGATGAAAATACCAATACCAATGGTAGTGTAAGATATATTATAAAGAACGTGTAAAATCTGCGGAAAAATGAAAAATGTATATCTACTATCTCTATGCCTCTCTCTCTTTCTCTACGAAACTCGAAAATTCTTGGCTTCAGCAACCGTATTTCTTCAAGTGTTCTTATCATGAGCTACACCCATCCAACTCCCCCCATCCCCAATTTCCCCCATAACTCTTACAACCCTTCCTACATTGTCTACCTTGCGCATCCATGGTCTTCCAACCGGACATTTCCAAGTCGTTCTCCCTTCAAATAAATTTCTCGCCAGTCTTTGCTATCCCATTCTTGCCCTTCGCAAACATCTTGATTTTATGAATCTATGTCTGGAGACGCATAGAATATGTTTGCATTCAATTTCTCGTTATTCAGTATGATGGAGCATCTTCTTGTTTTAGTCCATTTTAAATTTCAAATGCTTCTGATAATTGATTCCCGCATTTAATTATTCCTTTAATATCTTCTAGTCAAATCCGAATTATAAGTACTAGTTTTTTCGGGATTTCCATTAAGTTCAAAATTTGAAAAACTTTATCTCAATATATTGAATCAGATACTTTCTACCTACTAATAATTGATAAGCAGAACAGTCTGAATGCGCAATGATTTTCACCTAATATTTCATATATATATGGTTGTAATTTTAAAACGGAAAATCATATAATAATATTAAAATTATTTTAATATTTATTTAAAAAAAATATTATTTTTTAAATTATTATTATTATTATTATTATATATTATTTTATAATTATTTTGTACAATGAATAAATAATTAATTAAATTTGAATATTTCCATAAGATGAAGAGGATATCAAAAAATCAATCAGTAAAAATAATTTATATTTTTTTATCTTTTAATATTTCATAAAAAGGAAAAATAATTAGTAAATATTAAATTATCATTGTTTAAATACTATTATAAAAATGAACCAATTAATCTTTGAGTATTATTATACAATTGAAAATTTATTATTTACTATTATGTGAGTCTAAAAAATTATTTATTATTTTAATTAAAACATTTGTTATGGTAAAATATTACATTTCATAAAGTTTAAATTAAATATAATGATGCTTAATGTAATATACATAATTTAATTTAATGCCGATTTTTTTCCTACTTTCAAATTTTATTAAAAAAAAAATATTATGTCTAATGATAATTTAATTACTATATATTTTAATAAAGATTGTTTTTTTTTTAAATGATGTATACTTTTCTTTATAAAGTAAAAATAAAAAAAAATAAAATAAAATTAAAAAAATACCCTGATAAATTTGTTCAAGTTTGTAAGATTAAAAGTATTGTGAATTGATTAAAATTGATATTTATATAATGAATTAAGATTATAATCGGTCATCATTTTAATGCCACGCTATTTATAAACCATTAATAGAAATACTTCCGGATGATCATTTCATGCGTTTTTAATTGAAAAGAAAAATTACTTATGAAAATTGATGATAAACTAGATTAAATTAGAAAATGTCCATTCGATCAGGAAATAATAAATAAAAGTGTTAGTCAATGTTTTTTTTTTATTAAAAAAAACGACTTTATACTTTCTCAAAGATGACACTTAATATCTATAAGTGATGTATTTTATTTAGTTATTTATTTTTTCAATATTTTTAGAGTAATATTGACGGTTATAGTTTGTGTGTGTTTCTTGGTATTCTAAATAACTTTCTCAAGATGAAATAGTTTTCAATTTACCATATTGGGGAATTTTTTTTTTAATTTGTTATATTTTAGAGTTTAGAATATTAACTTGATTAAATTAGAACATATGTTTCCACTGATTGAACATATTTAATTAATATATTTAATATATATTATATCTCAACTAATCTTATTATACTAGCAAAAATTGTATATATATATGTATATATATTTGTTTATTTTAATTTTTTGAAATTCCCACCATAGATAATATTTATAAAGAAAAATCGATCTGTATTGGTTTCAGCCTTGGGAAAAATCATCTTTATTAGTTTTTTCTTAATTTAAAATTTTAATAATAAAAAAAACGCCGGACAGCGCTTCCTTAAATACAAAATATTATAAATAAAATAAAATGAAAAATATTTATTTTAATAATATTTTGTAATCAAATTACGAAATATATATTACGTTATATCCACAGGCCCTACTTTTCTGTCTTTCAGTGCATTAATACGTACGTTTAACGGTGGTATGTTTTGTATTTGTCTTTTATTTATTTTAAATAATAATCTTAATCTCTTAAATATTCATAGTTCCCAAGGAATAGCGGCGGATGGGTGTGAACCAGGTACTTCCAATATACAATCTATATGGGTAAAAACTTGCCACGATTTATGGTTCCCTTCCATAAAATAAAAGATAAGCTAATTGACCCTTCGTAATATCTAACTTTCACTCTTAAAAAAAACCTCTGACTTTTGTACAAACAAAATTATGCCTATCAAGTCGGTTGCCACCTAAGCGGGGTAAAGGTGTTCTTTGATCAGTATAATGAATCATCTCAACCTTAATCCTGATTTTCTTGATCGGATGCGCTACATTCTATTTCAAGAAGCTTTCCAATTTCAATCCCGGAGGCTGGGCTCAGTCAATTTTTATTCCTAAAGAATGAAATTTTATATTTTTAATTGTTTAGATAAGAATTAACTAGGCAGGGAAATGTTTTAATTCAAAACCATATTCCTCCAACTACATATACAAATTCTATTTTCTCTCTGATCCTTTATAAATGTTTTTAAATGCTGAACAATCCTAAATTAATTGAATAATTAATTCTAGTTGAACAAATGATTATTTCTGAAATATTTTCATAAGATTTTATGGTTTACTTTAATTAATCCTATTAGTTTAATTATACTAATTTATAAATGTCGATTTTATATAATATATTTTTTCTTTGTACAAAGTAATTTATCAAGTTTATGAAAATATTCATTTTTATTGACTTAATAGGCTCAAGGATTCGATGATTGGTGTGATCTGCAGAGGTTAATAAGAATTATTATTGTTATTATTACGAAATACTGCATTTTTATATGGACACCTATTTCTCCATAGGTCAACAGTTTTTGCCCGGACTTAATAGATTTGAAAATACTCTCTCGCCTCAAGGGAAAATATTTAATCACATGTTAAACATTAAAAATGAATGAATACTTTTAGCTATACTCTATACTTTTTATTGACATTAAAACATTTCATTCATTTGGACTATAAAAATATCAATTATATTGTACCTTCCATATGCTTTTTCAATCTATATAAACTGTATTTGAACCGTTTCTGAAATATATTAAATTTTACAAATTAAATTATACTAATTAAAAACATATGGTGAGTCTCACCTCGAAAATTTGAATGATTAATTAACAAATATTATATTTAAATTAAACTTAATATATTATATAAAATTATAAATTAAAATTAATAAATAATATTTATTAAACCAGCGCGCGAGTGGTTAACTCTTGATGACACCAGGTTACGTGCCTGCGCGTGATTGGCTGTCAACGTGTTAAAAAATTTAAAAAAATTAATTCCAATACTTTCAGCGATTCAATCATGCTGAAATTCTATATATAGCAGTTTTATACAATTTTTAATCATGTGAAAAATTATCAAACATATATCTATATTTTTACGGTCAGTTTAAAGGAAAAAAATGAAAACGTAGTAGGTAATGACCCTCTTCCGGATTAGCTACATTTCTCAAAAGTTGATAGAAAACTACGAATTTTAAATAATGCCCGTGTATCAAATTTCATTATTCTAGCTCAAACCGTCTTGTGTGCACCCACACCCACATAAACCTTATCCATTTTCTATCCCACAACCTGTTCATATAAATACAACAATTTAAAATTCTTATTCACTCGCAAAAGCCTTAATATCAACTGATTCGCGCTATCATTAAATTTTCAGCTATTACACTTGATGACAAACCAGTTGTTTGATAATTAACCTATTATATATTGACTTGATTTTCATGAATGAAACGTACGTCAAATAAAACGTATAAAAACATCCAAATCTCGTCGTCGGAAATTTTCGTGGTCGCAAAACTATCTCTCTGGCGAGATAATAAAAAGACAACAAATATATGCATTAAGTATATTTCTTTCAAGGTGATTACTCTAAATTTGTTTGATAAAAATAATAATATACTTATTGAAAAACCCTGAATTTATGTATGCAATGCACTTCCGTCGCCCACCTTAGGCCTGTATATTATGTTACGAGTGTGCTTCATTATTCTTTCTAAAAGTCACGCATATATTATTATCTAAATGACTCTTGGTGGACCTGTCTGCGCTTACCTTATTAAAATGTCTCGGACGAAGATAAGAACGTGGCTTCGTGAAAGAGAAGACCCACTTAAATGGATCCCTTAGAAAAGTAAAAGTAAAACAAGTCTTTGGTGAAGATCATGGTTTCCTTTTTTTTTTTTTTTTTTTTTTTTTCTTTTTTGTCAGAGATTAATTTTTTAGTTTAAAATAAAACAAACAAAAAAAATAATAAATAAATAACATGGAGCTGAATAAATTCTTGGAGTAATGTTAATTGCATGTGTCCCCTATCACGTGTGTTTAGGTCACGTGTAGATTCCATCAGGAGTGAAACGTGCACGTGCGAATGCTTTAACGGTCCTCAAGGGCTCCTAACTGCAAGTTGACCATGAAAACCATTTCTTGCCCCTCTTTGGATTTGAATCACGAATATTAAATATATATACCATGGTATATATATAACTATAAATTCTTATCAATTAATAGGATATCAATTTATATCTTTTTCAATTGCGATATATAAATATAGTATATATGACTATTTATTAATATATATATTTAAAATTCATTAAAATAATAAAAAATTTTACTTTTATTAACTATGATTATTTTTCTACTCATCCGAGATTAATTGAATGTATATGATGTTACTAATTAAGCAATATATATATATATATATATATATATATATATATATATTTATAATTATATATAATTTATTCTTACTTAAACTTATACTTAAACCAATACAAAATTTCATAATAGAATTTTTAAAAAAAATTTAAAATATTCAAAATTTAAAATATTCAAAATATAAAAAAAAAAAAAAATAAAAATATTTTATATTCATTCAAAATCATTTGACATTTTATTTAACAATTTTTTTTATATTGAAAACAATTTTTAAATTTTCTCAATTTAATTATTAATTGAATTTCACATTCAAAAATGACTCAATTTTAATTTAGTCATACAATAATAATTAAGTATTGATTTTTCATAGAAAAATATTTAGGAAAAAAATCTTATTCACATTTTCAGATGGAAAACTTGTCAAGGCAAAATATGCGATAAATGAAAAAGAAACAAAACATAGATTATTGAAAAGTTCAAGGATATTTTACATATATATATATATATTTCGAAGATAATTTAAAGAAGAAAAAATTAAATATTTCAAATCTATATATATAAAAGGCAATGTCTGTGTGTCTGTCTGTCTGTCTGTCTATAGACTCAAAAACTACCCGTCCGATTACGATGAAACTTTCAGGAATTGTTGTGGGCATACCAAGGAAGGTTTTAGTGTAGTTAAATCCAAAATTAATTTATCCAAAATTAATTTAATTAGTAATATATTGCTAAAAATCTGTAGTGTCACAAAACTATCGACAGATGGCGCTACATATAATTTTCCAAATTCAAATATTTTTAATTTTTTTTAAACTTAATATTTCTAACTTTGTATTACAATACAATAATGAGACGGAATTGTTGTGTTTTAAATTAGATTTTATAAATTGAAAACCATTAGTTATACTCTTAAGTTATTTAGTTTTATTGATCACATATCTGGAAAAAATCATCTTCATTAGTTTTTTTATATTTAAATGTATATATGTGACCTCACAGTTACCGCCTTTTAGATATATATCTATTCTTAAAATAAAATTAAAAATATTTATATTATATTCATATATATGTAAAATAATAATTATATTATTTTAATATTCCTATAAGTTGGTATCACAATTTATTATTATTATGAATTATTTATAAGTAATTAATATTATTAATTGGTATTAATAAATAAATAATATTAATTATATTAACTTAATATTTCTAACTTTGTATTACAATAATGAGACGGAATTGTTGTGTGTTAAATTAGATTTAATTAAAGATTGAATTTAGAATAATTAAAAGGGTTATTGAAACCGCGTATGCTGATTAGGGAATGACAAGATTGAATAGGTTCAATTAAAAAATGCTTATATAAAATTATAACTAAAAATGATTTATTTAATAAAACTATAAGAATTTAAATTACAATTTAATTAATTTTTTGTGAATAAATAAACATATATAAAAAACTATATATAAAATTTGAATTTTCATTTATTCATTCATTTAAAATTATTTTCCGATTGTTCCTTTAAAATAACCCCTCTTAGGGGGTCGGAAGGGGAGGCAACATAAAGGCCGGTCCAGACGCTCCCTTTTGCACAACGTTTTAAATCCGCGCAGTTTTAAGACGGAATGAAATCGTTGCAACTTTGAGCGTCCAGACGGTACAGTCTTGACGGTGCAGTCTTGTATTTTCCGCTCAGTTTTGTGTGATATCGCCATGGAGGAGGTTCTCCTGTGGTCAATTTTCGCCTGCTGTATTGTAAAAAAAAAAAGATTGGAACACATCAGAGGAACCGTTCGTTCAAAATGGTCACGGAAATGGCTTTTAAAAAGGCGGGACTTTTCCCATATAAGATTATTGCGTGAATTACGTGATATAGATTTCGCGTGAGATTCCAAAACGACCGACCGACCGACCGACCGATATACGCATGCGCAATACGCCAGAATGTTAGACACTAAACTTCTGATACATTCTTTACAAAATTTTACATATTTGCCATATTAAATATTATTATTTATATTTACATTAATAATCAGTATTACTAAACTATGTATATATAAAATAAAATATTTTAATATATTATTATGTGTTAAATTATATTAAATTAATTTCTAATATATTTATATAATTTAAAATTAATTTCAGAATATATATATATATATATATATATATATTAAATTATATACTATATATAATATATTATATAATATATATTTTAATAAATTAATTTTTAAATATGTGTGTGTGTGTGACCGTAAAAATCAAGATATATGTTTGATAATTTTTCACAGGATTAATAATTGTATAAAACTGCGCAGGTCACGGTTTTCAGAGCTCATGAGCTCAGTTATCGCTGCAACTGTGCAGTCCTCCCGACGGACTCAAAACTGCGCAGTTTTCCGGTCCGCACGCAACGTTTTGTCTGCAACGTCTTGAACTGCGCAGACAAAACGTTGTGCAAAACGGAGCGTCTGGACCGGCCTTAAGGGAATTTTCTTTCACTTTGTTATTGGGAAAAACCAGGGGGGGGACAGTCTTACCAGGAAAAACCCAAATTGTCAGCGTCCACTCTGGGGTTTTAAACAGTTTTAAAGGAAATGTTAATTATAAGTTCATTTCTCAACGAGTTGTAACTTTAAATTATTTTTATTAATGTTAATTATAAGTTCATTTCTCAACGAGTTGTATCTTTAAATTATTTTTATTAATTTAATTAATTATAATTAATTTATAGCCAATAATAGTTTATTATAGCTAATAATTTTTTTAATTTTTAGTGTAATTTGCACGATCATTATTTATAAAAAAAAAAAAACACATTTTGCAATTTCCCAGAAAGGCTGTTTTTGAGATGTAAGTATAAGTTAGTTTTATGAATAAAAAATATTTATTTTAATAATATTTTAGAATCAAATTACGAAATTAATAATATGGGACAGGGTAGGATTTGGTTGTAGCTCAGGATAGGGACTCTTAGAGAAAAGTGGATTCTGCGGCTAAGAACTTTCGAAAACTGTATAGACACAGAGTTAGATAAATATAACATATACAATAATAATATATAATTAATTTACTGATTAAATTAAAATATATATTTTCTAAGAAAACAAATATATGTCTTATCTACTTATACTGATTGAAACAAAATGGATGAAAACCTTTTACATACAGACTTTCAACCAAATACTACACTCGGGGGTACAGGGGGCGGAGCCCCCGTCTAGATGTGAAGAGCGCCTGGAAGGCGCTCTGATCAGCTAGTATATATATATATTATATATATATTTAATACAATTTCATTAGAATTAGCTTTTATTTATACCTAACTATTTATATTTTAAAATTAATTATAAATCTTTCTATTATTCCCATAAATTAAATTCTGATATAATCAAATGCTATCTCTAGTTCATAAATATAACTTAAAGTATTGAATTAAAATTCTATTTTATGAAATTTGTCACACACATACACACAAATACATTTTTGCTATTAATTACAAACATATTATTGAAATATTAAAAAAACAAACTTTTATATATATATATATTTATTTATTTATTTTTTAGAATTTATTTTATAAAAGTATATTTTATGTGCGTCTTCGTTCTTGGTTACCAATACTATTTTAATATTTATTTATAATAATTTGAAATATTTTTACCTTTATTTTTTACTTTCACTTAAAGTCTATTTTTATTATAGTATATATAAATTTCATTCTATATTTTAACAATATTCTTTTCAAATATCCAATAGATATTCAATAGATTAAGTGAAAGTTTATTAAGATTAAATGCATTTTTTTTTATTTTTTACCTTTTTTTATTTTTTATTTTTTGTTTTTATTTTTTATTTTTTTTTTTGAAAACTTCAACTAATTCTATAGAAATTTAATTTTTGATTTATATTTATGAAGGTTTTTTTATACAAGTTAATAGAAACGTATGTTTTCTTTAATTTTTGCCTATATACTTTATAATTACTCGTTAACCGTCTGTTTAGATGGAAATTTACCTTCACCTATTAAATTATTATTAACTTATTATTATTAACTTTAAATCAACATAATGAAAAGAGATTTAAGATAATAATTTAAGGCAAAATAAATATTAAATGTAAATTACTTGTTGAAATTGACAAAACCACAAGAAGTTTTTGGTTAATTAATTTGAACGAAAATGTTGCTGTAACATCATTTATAGATACACAATGTTATTGTAACTTCTCTCTGTTTTTTATTAAAATTGTTTAAAAATAGGCACAGGTATTATGAGAATTTTGGATTCTGAGAATCTTCTATGTTCAAAACGTAAATTATTTCCCCCAGTAATTTCATTACTCCAACTGTTCTTATCCTGAATTAAAAGCTTCTCTCAAATTTTTCATGATTTTTTATTTTGTACGCCCACCAGAGGTTTGTCTATTGATTTTCTTGTAAACACATTTCTTCCTTCCTACTGATTCAAAGCACGCTTACATTTCCAATTAAATTACATATTCTAATTTTTGAGTCCATAACGAACATTACAATAATTTATAATTTAAATAAAATTTTTATAAATAGGTATATATAAAATTATTTATATTATGAGAAGTTATTTCCGGATTATTTTCACGCTTGATTATGAGATTTTTTAGACTCTTGAAAATGCCGCCAAATTGGGCGCCGAAACATCGAGACTCAAATCTCATAATCAAACATGAAAATAACCCGGAAATGACTTTTCATAATATATATAAAGGTATATGTTAAAATTCTAAAGTAAATTGGTAACTTTGCATTCATTAAAATGTTTTGACTTAGGTATGTATTTAAGTTAAACATATAATTTTTTTTTCAAAATTTATTGAAATTTTTTTTTTTTTTTTTTTTTATTTAACTTCCAATTAGATACATTAATTCCACATCTGCCTTATTTGAGGCAATAGAAGAACATTTACAGGTTAAACTCAATATATACATAAAATATATACAATAAGAAATAGAGGGGTATTATGAGGGGAGAATCAAGAAAGAAAGAAAGAAAGATATTAGTGGGAGGGGGATAAGACTAGACAGGATTAAGATAGGAAAATAGGTGTTGAGGATATTATGAGGGACAAGTAGAGGAGATGGAGCGATTGACTTGAATCAAACCGTCGGCCCATTAGTCGAAGGAGAATTGAGTCTGTCGTGTATCAAGTCGTTAGGTCTAAGTCTTTTTAGTCTTCTGGTTAGTCCTTGTGTGTCAGTAAGTTGTCTCGCTTTGTCGTTAACATGGTTTTGTAGTCTGTTGAGGTAGCGAATGCTGTTTAACTGCACCTCCTCCGCCACAGTTCTAACATTGAGATCTCCATGGATTATCTTATTAGATATGTACCATGGAGCGTTGACCATTGCCCTCAGTGTCTTGTTTTGGAATTTCTGTATTATAGACATATTGGTATTGCTTGTTGTTCCCCATAATTGAATACCATATGTCCATATTGGTTTGATCAGCATATTGTATATCAATAGTTTATTGTCTAAAGTCATTTTAGATTTGCGTCCTATCAGCCAATATAGTTTGTGTAGTTTTAATTGTAATTGTTTTTTTTTTGTCCGTATATGAATTTCCCAAGTCAGTCTTCTGTCTAAGTGCATACCCAAGTATTTCACTGTCTTTTTAATTGGGATTTTTTTGTCGAGTTCAACAGCCGGGCAGGTCGCTTTATTTAGTGTAAATGTCACGTGTGCTGACTTTTCTTCATTAGCTACGATTCTCCATTTGTGAAGCCACAATTTAATTAGATTTAGATTTTGTTGGAGAATCGCAGACGCAGTTGTTGGGTCCGCATGTGAGGCAAGTACAGCAGTGTCGTCGGCGAAGGTGGCTACAGTCGTTTGTGGTCCAATGGGTAAGTCGTGTGTGTAAAGTAGGTATAAAAAAGGTCCCAGGACGCTACCCTGCGGAACCCCAGATCTAATGGGACAGACGGAGCTACAAGAGTCACCCACCCTCACTTGGAAGGACCTTCCCGTAAGATAAGATCTTATTACTCTGTAGTAGATTAAAGGAACCATACCCTTAACTTTTAGGAGTAGCCCTTCATGCCAGACCCTGTCAAAAGCCTGCGAGATATCCAGAAACACAGCCGAGCAGAATCTCCTGTTTTCAAGATCGTCATTAATGACCCTAACGATTCTATGAATCTGCTCAATCGTGCCGTGCCCCTCTCTAAAACCAAACTGATGATCAGGGATAACATTATTAGTGTCAAGAAAAGGCTTAAGCCTCCTTAACAACACTCTCTCTAACAGCTTGGACAGAGTCGGCAGCAAACTTATGGGTCTGTAGGAGATTACCTCCTCTGGTGTCTTGCCAGGCTTCAGAATCATTAAGATGTCTGCGTTTTTCCACTTGATAGGGAAGTAACCTAATCTGATAATTGAATTGAAAATATAGCTTATCAAAAGAATTGCCCTATCAGGCAGCTCTTTTATCATTCTACCAGTAATTAGGTCACCCCCTGGAGCCTTTCTTGGTTTAATGGTCTGTCGTATAAACTGTTTAATTTCAGAAGGTTTTATTTTTTTAAAATTTGTCATAGAGTAGTTGTGAGTGTCAAAATTTAGAATTGATTGGAAGTTAACGTCGGTATTGTCTGTAGGGGGATGTGGAGTAAAGACATTTATCAGGTGTTTAGCAAAGGTAGCCACCTTCTCGTTGTCGTTTCTGGCCCAACTGTTATCCTGTCTACGTAAGGGGGGATTCTAGTAATGGGTTTTTTAAGTTTTTTGGTTACCTTCCAAAGAGAGTAGTCAGTATCAATGTCGGGAGTAAGATTTTTAAGAAAATTCTGGATACCTTGATTTTTATCGATGGCCAGAAGACTCTTAATATCCTTTGTAAGTTTGTTTAATTGTGTCTTAATTGTTGGAGCTCTATGAAGTTGCCATTGTCGTCTTAGTATTTTTTTTTTGTCAATTAAATGTTTTATGTCAGGGGGAATCTTGAGTTTGTACTCTCTCTGAAAGTAAGTCGGTGTGCAGTCTGTAGCGGTTTTGCAAATGAGCTTAGTGAGATTTTGAATTGCCTTGTCAATATCCTGTTTATTTTTAAGTGGAATGTCTAGTGATATGTTTTTACTTAATGTCTCTGTGAATAAAGTCCAGTTAGTACTTCTATTTGTTATGTAAATGTCTTTTCTTTTGGGATATATTTGGGAAGGAAAAGTCACAAGTATCGGTGAATGATCAGACGAGAGTTCAAGACAGTTCTCCACTTTAGCAAGCCCTGGATCCAGCCCTCTCGTCACAAAAAAGTCAATTAGGTCAGGAATTTTGTTTCTATCTGTTGGCCAGTAAGTAGGGTGTCCTGAAGTCAGTGTTCTAAGTCTAATTTTGTTGATTGCTTTGAGAAGGCAATTTCCTCTTGGTGTAATTAGTCTAGAACCCCAGTCTGTGTGTTTTGCATTATAATCTCCTCCAGCTATAAACCTTTGCCCGAGAGTTTCGAAAAAACCCTCGAACATATCATGATGGATTTTATGTTTTGGTGGGCAGTACACAGCTGAGATTGTAATTTGTCCATTTATGTCATTAATTTTAATTGATGTCGATTGTAAATAGTCTTTGTCAAAACTAGAGTTTTCGTAATGTTGAATACAGTTTTTAACTATAATGGCTGATCCTCCGTGAGAGGTTCCGTCTGGGTGATTTGTCGTATACAGTGTGTAATTGGGGATTTTCAGATAACTTCTTTTGTTGAAGTGTGTTTCTGTTATCAACATTATGTCGATGTCTTTGTCTATTAGGAAGCATTTTAACTCCCCGGAGTGCCTCATGAGACCGTTGGCGTTCCATAAGGCAATCCTAAGGGAGCGATCCATTAGGGAATCTGGTAATTATGGTGGTTAATAGGTTAAGCATAGTGTCCATGCGTTCCATTAGTTTTGTCAACATGTTTTCAAGTCTAGTACTAGTAATGTCGGTACTGGTCATGGGAATTACATTATTTTCATTATGTTTGGAAGCCACTATTTGTGAGTAAAGTTTTGTTTTTTGTATGGGGGAAGTAGTCTGTGTTGGTAATTTGTTTTCAATAGGCTGATTTACTTTGACGGTCTGTGATTTATCTTGTACTTGTTTTGGTCTGAGAGAAGGATATTTGGTTTTTAGTAGTTTCCTGTAATGATCACAGCCTTTATAGTTAGCAGGGTGTGAGTCCCCACATAAAACACATTCAGGAGGTGTGCTTTTGTCTTTGTTACAGTCAGCTGTCAAATGGTCTTGAGTACATTTTACACACCGTGGTCTTAGTCTACAATATGCCTTTGTGTGACCGTAGTTTTGGCATCGTGTACACTGAGGGATATCACGTTGTGCTTTGGGAGGTTCTATCACAACTCTACTATGGCAAAGGAATTGCAGTTTATATATGTCCTTGTTATTAGATGCTGGTTTTAAGTCTATAAAGAAGATGGGAAGTGGGTCTTTAGTAGTCCTGTTTCTAATGTTAAAGATATTAGCCACAGAGTGACCAAGATCCTCAATTTCTTTTTTTATGTCGTTAGTGTCGGTTGAGGGGTGAAGTTGTTTAATTACAATTCTAAAGTTTCGTTCACATTTTGGTTGGTAAGTAAAATAACTTATTTTTGAAATGTCTAGCATTTTAATGATGGATCGATAATCGTTAGGTGTCTTAGGATTTATTTTTATTTCGTCTTTACTTGTCAGTTTACAGAAATAGCCGTTTAGAGCCACTCTGGTTAAATTGTCTGTCATTTTATTGTAGTCTGTAACGTGAGGTATGAATATTGGGGGAGGTTTATTTGACTGAGTAGGTGTAGGAGGTAGGGGATCATTAAGTGGTAAGTTGGAAAGGACTTGAAATTTATTTGAGGTACTAACAGTGTTTTTTGGATTGGTGGGGGTAATATAATCAATTATTGTCTTCTGTTTAACACTTCTAATTGTATCGGGACTGTGTCTCTGCCGTTTCTTCTGTCTTGGTGTTGTAGTTTGCCAACTGTCATCAATGTCGGGTGTATTAGTAGGTTCTTCTGCAGTAGTCTTGTTTGGAGAAGTTACATCAGCATCTATTATCTCTGGAGTCTTGCTTGTATTAGTCTCTTTATGGAAAAGACTGTGTTCAATAGCACATTTGGCATGGAAGTTCTTTCCACATTTTTGGCAATTGTATTTTTCGTTTGTAAAGAACAATTTGCAATATGCACATGTTGGTGGCATTTTATAAAAGGTTTGGGTTTTAGGGAAGGAAAATCTTCACACACCGCGGCCCGTCGGTGTGACTAACAGGGAGGGGGAGGCCTTGGATAGTGAAAGGTTTTTTTTTTTTATTTTTTTATTTTTTATTTTTTTTTTTTTTGTGTTATTTGTTTTTTTATCAGTGTTAAAGATATTATTTCTATTAGAATATATATATTAAATTTATATTAAAACTCAATATATACATAAAATATTAAAAAATAATTTTTTTCAGTTTAGTATAAGTAATTTTACTTCTATTAGTGCTAATAGACTATATTTTAAACTTATCTTAATAGGTTCCAGTAGCTTTAAATGGATCTCCCATTAACAGAAAGTCATGAAGGATCAAATCATTCAAAAGGTGTTAATAAGCACTATCAATTTGAATCCAATAGTATACAGTCTTGTGTTAATCGCAACTTTATATTTATTATTATTATTTTTTTTTTTTTTAACCACTTTCAACACTAATGAAATAACATCATTAAGGGAGCTTATGTTAAAGACGTCCGTCTCCTTCAGAAGCTCGTTAGGGAATGATTTATTGAAATTAGCCTCTTTTCTATTGATTATTAAATCGGTCTGCGTGATTCCCATTGCAAATTTTTCTTTTACCTGTTTCAATCAAACTAATCAAATTTCGAATTTACAAAATAATAATTGAATGTTTTGTAGTAATCGTTCTCAATCTAAAAATATGTTATTTCAACTAAAAGATATTCAAATTGATAAATAATTACACACATAGTCATCTTTTTTATTCTTCTTCATTTAAATACAGTAATAAACGATACTATATTTGTTTAGATACAAACACATTACAATTTTTTTTAAAATTATTTAATTTTTACTATTTCGCCAGAGATAGTATTGCGATCTCGAAAATTTTCGATGTTGAGATTTTGATGTTTTTATACTTTTTGAAGGTTCCTGAATCATTTTCACTAAGGTTGAGAAAAATGTCTGTCTGTGTGTGTGTGTGTGCGCGCGCGTGTGTGTGTGTGTGTGTAGGCAAGAATACGCAAAAACGGTTTGAGCTAGAATCATGAAATTTGGTACATGGGCATTATTCAAAATTCGTAGTTTTCTATCAACTTTTAAGAAATGTAGCTCAACAGAAAGAGGGTCATTACGTACAACGTTTTGATTTTTTTTCCTCTAAAGTGACTGTAAAAATAAAGATATATGTTTGATAATTTTTCACATGATTAAAAATTGTATATAACTGCTATATATTAAATCTGCTATATATTAAATCTCTGAAAGTACCAGAATAAATTTTTTAGCACTGCAAATCTCACGCGCCAACAAGTGACGTGGTACCATCAACAAAGAACCAAACATGCGCTGGTTTAATAAATATTATTTATTAATTTTAATTTATAATTTATAATTAATTAAATTTAATTTAAATATAATATATGTTATTTAATCCAATTCAAATTGCGAGATAGTCCAGTGGAGACACTCCAGCTAATTTTATAAGAATTAATTTTTCCGCAAATATTTATCATTTATAAAATTACTTTTGAAAACAAAAACTACATAATACCCATATAATACATAAAAATTAAAAAAAAACATAAAATTAATTTATTTAATATTATTATATAAAATATTAAAATAAAAAAAAAACAAATATAATTTTTATTAGATATTTTAAGATAAAACAAATAATAACAATTTTATAACAAATTTCGATATTATTATATATATATAATATTATTTTATAAATTATAATTAGATAATTTACTCTATATTTTTATTGATTCGACCCTTCATCCTTCCTAAATAAAAACTATTAATTTTTATATCATTTTATTTGAACCTAAAATAAAATAATTTTCTTCTTGTTCATTATATCCATATGTTTACATTATCGATAATTTCACTAAAGAATAGAAAGCTCAATTAAGATCTTTTGTATTTCTTATTTACATAATTGATTAAAGAGAATTTCATGTTATAGTAGAAAACGTTTCGTTTCCAATTTAATTTCTCTAAATAATGTTTTTGTTTATTTATTATAAATATTTTTTTATAAATTAAATTTACTCTCTTATCTAAAAAATAATTTTTTTCATATACTATATACCACCATATTATTATATTTAATATCTTGATCATTGAGTTATAATTACAATTATTTATTATTATTATTATTACCGACCGACGATAGTAAGGGAGGTATTGTTTTCACACCAAATTTCACATGTGGAGAATTTTACATATCTCCACGAATCATGCATTTTCTTAACAGAAAAAAGTATTTTTAGCATGATGTCTGTCCGTCTGTCCGTCCGTCTGTCCGTCCGTATAGATGTGTACAGCCTGAACGGCTTAACGGATTTTGATGAAATTTGGTATATTTACTTAATGCATCAGTGGGATGAATTGATCAACTTTTGGTGCAAATCCGGAAACCGGAAGTGGTAGTATTAGCGATCGACGATAAGAAGGGAAGGGTTATTTTCGCACCAAATTTCACATAAGGAGATTTTTTTACATATCACCACGAATGTATTGATTTTATCCTCGGGAAAAATCATCTTCATTATGTTTTTCTTAATTTAAAATTATATGACGTCACCCAGCCCTTCATGACGTCACAGCCTCGGGTAACGCCGGCAACGCCGGCTACTTCAGCTATATATTATAAATAAAATAAAATTAAAAATATTTATGTTATATCCATTTCTGTTTTTTATTACATTAATAGATATATTAAAATTATTTGAAATTGTTTCTGTAGCTGGAAATTAATTTATTTCAAACCGTCGGTCGGTTCGGACCTGGCCACAGGTCAACTTATTATTTAATGTTTTTATCAAATTTTAAAATATGACATTTTTCTAGTGTAATTTTAAACATCAACACCTATACAATAGAAAGTAATATTATAAAAAAAAATTCTTGAGGAAAAACTCAAGTTATAATATCTACCTATATAAATTACATATTTCGTTAAATAGATATTTAGATTTAATATACAATTTCTTGTTTTTACTATCTCGCCAAAGATAGTATTGCGATCAGGAAAATTTTCAATGTCGAGATTTTGATGTTTTTATACGTTTTGAAGGTTCCTGAATCATTTTCACTAAAGTTGAGAGAAATGTCTGTGTGTGTGTGTATGTAAACAAGAATACGCCAAAACTGTTTGAGCTAGAATCATGAAATATGGTATACGGACATTATTCAAAATTCGTAGTTTTCTATCAACTTTTGAGAAATGTAGCTCGAGTAGAAGAGACTTACCACGTTTTGATTTTTTCTCCTTTAAACTGACCGTAAAAATAAAGAACTATGTTTGATAGGTTTACACATGATTAAAAATTGTATAAATCTGCTATATATAAAATTTCAGCTTGATTGAATCGCTGAAAATACCGGAATTAAATTCTTAGCACTGCAAATCAAGCGCTATCAACAAAATTCCAAACACGCGTTGGTTTAATAAATATTATTTATTAATTTTAGTTTATAATTCAATTAATTAAATTTAATTTAAATATAATATATTATATTTAATCCAATTCAAATTGCGAGATAGTCGAGGGGAGACACTCCAGCTTATTTTATTGTTGAATATTAGAAATTTTTATTTAAACAAAATTTTTATTATATAAATATTTAAGAATAATATTCCATTAAACTGAAAATTAAATTTTTTATACATTAATAAATTCAACTTTCTATATTGTTTTAATTGTTTTTTTTTTTTCTAAATTAAAGTCAGTACTTAAAATACAAAAACAATATTGTAAAAACAGGTGAATTTATGTTTTTATTTATTACAAAAACTCTCCAAGGTCACTCAAGCCTCACATTGCTATTTATTTATTGATTACTTCATAAAATTAATTATCAGATTATAAATCTGATTATCAGTAATGTTATTTATAAATATTATAATTATTATTTAATATATATATATAGATATAATTATTTATTTTGAGGAAAAAAATTTGTCTTTAACCTCCATTTTTTATTAAAAGAACTTAGAATATTTTTCAAACAAAAAGTTTTATTTATTATTCAACTACGATATTATAATAATAACGGTTCGATTAGGTTGATCTGTTTTTAGTCTTACCCCCCTTTCCCCTAAAGAATCTAGGTTTCTTCTCTCTACAGTGAACCTTTTAAATAATAGATGTATGGCAATTGATTTTAATAAGTAGATACTTAAATAAAAGTAGATTATTATATAGGATAATAAATATAAATCTTTATGGAAAAGGAAAAAAATAAATCAAAGGAATGTTTGTGCTTGAATGATGAAGACAAAACTGTATATATATGCTATGTTTTTGTTAATATTTATTTATTAATATATGGTTTTGTGGTTAAATGGAATAGTAGAGATTCTACCTCATCAAACTTTTTCATTTTTGACCTTAAGAAAATTTATTAATAAAATATCTAAAAAAAAAAATTTTTAGAAAAAAGTATAGTATTTAATTAATAAAAAATTATTATGAATGAAGTATATTAAACAAAATAACAAATTATTATAAATTTAATAAAAAAAACAAAATAGAAATGACCGTCGATGATCAGATGACGTCATTATAACAGCAATTTTTATTTTTTTCCTATAATATTTTTAACATTTTAAACTGTTAATATTATTATAATCAATCAAGTAGTTAGTTCGCATGATTCCAAGTGATTTAAAGGATAATCTAAGCAAGGAAACGATTTCTATGTCTTATCTTTAACCTCTCTCAATTTTTCTATATTATCCACTCTCCCCTTGCTAATTTTAGTCTAAACTCTGGTCAATTCCCAATTATTTTCTTCATAAAAATTCAAATTTCTCATTCAATCCTGATTTCAAATTTTCTAAACAATGAACACTCTATATAAGCAACTTCACTATAGCATCTTTTACTAGAATTTCTGTTAGTTTTTGTTAATTAATTGATTAATATTTTTGTGCTTTTTTCTCTATAAGTAACTTTTTTATTGGTTCAAATGAGTTGCTTATATAGAGCGTTGACTGTATTATGTATATTATTGTCCCAAAGAGATATTTTGGTTTAATGATTTTTCCTGGAATTAAAAATATATACCCCAAGTTGGGTATTTATAAATATTCTAAACAGCTGGCATATGTTCACTTTTTACATAATATAAATTATTTAATTTATATTGATAGATATTAAATTACACTTTTTTTTTAAATGATAATATATTAATAAAATATAATTTTTGTTATATTTCGAAAGTCAAATTGTAAATCACACTCTAGTTCTTTCCTAAATAAATATATTTATTTATTAAATTAATTACTTAATTATAGTTTGTTTCTTTTTGTTTTTATTTATTTTTTTTTTTTACTTAAATCACGGTCCTATAATTTTGTGATAGAAAACTTGAATAGTTTCCGTTTTCCTATCAAGGAAGAAGATTATTCAGTTAAATCTTTTTTTTTTAAATTCAATACGATTTTTTTTGTGATCCGTACATTTTTTACATTCATTTTTAGACACAATTAATTTGATTCGGTAATCAAGATTGTGTTCCGTGATTTGTAGAAAACAAGAAGAGGCAGCTGAACATGATTAGAATATCTTCTATTTACTAGCATGATGGACATTTTGCATGCAAAATTTAAAACTTTTTGTTCTTTTTGGTTTTTATATATTTTAAAATAGCTATTTTTTTTTTTATTTTTGTTGATATTTTTTTTCTCCTGTCTTGTGTCTTGTTTTATTTTATATTTCAGATTCATTCTGTATTGGATTCAATGACGTTTGACAAGAGAGCCGACATCCAGAACCGAACCGTAAAAAAATCTACCATCGTCTTTCTCGGACACTTTTTGGGCAGTTGTCTGCTAATGTTATTTAACGGGGCTCCTGTTTTATAATCGGTCACAGGCTCCGGTCATTCGCAAAACGAATTCAATTGCCGTTTGATGTTGGTCACGCTCGTTTATTTCCTGTTTGGATAACAACGATTTTTATATTAAAACTGTGTGATGGAATCTTTATTTATTTATTTATTTTTTCTAATTTATTTTTTTTTTTTTTTACTTTATAAGAAAAAATTTTCATATTCATTTCTTAATAAGAAATCATCAATTGATGTTTTGTTTTCATTTTATTACATAATTGAAAAAAAAATATTTTCAACTCTATTATTTGAATAGAATTTGTATGGATTATATTTGCATAAATTTATTGATGATGAATGATGTAATTAAATGAGTTTTTTTTTGTTCTTTTCAATTATATGATATCTATTATATTTTCACAATATATTTAAATATAACTCAAATATATATAATTGTAAAAATTTAATTTGAAACCTCCAAAAGTGGAAAAAAGAGAAATAAAAAATAATATATTTTTTATAAAATTTAAATCGAAAACGGCGTTAACCCAAACAGAATATCTTCACTATATAAGTAATGAAAAAATATATAAAGTAGCAAATATTATATATATATAACCTCTAATTTCTTCATAATAATTAGGAATAATTATATTCATATACAACACACAACCACTAATAGTCTTATATACATATAGTTCAATCTTTCAGAATAAAGAATATTTTATAAAAACTTTGGAAACAGGCTTCATACCTCCTGAAAGCCTTATAGTCTCTGCTAGACAGAAATAGTTACATCCAGGATGATTCCATTAATTTATCATATCATCCTTAGAAAAAATGACAAATCAACAAATTATGAACTCTCTTTAAACAATAATATACGATGGCAGGTCAATAAATCCGTGACTTTTTGAATTCCCAGTCTCTTACATAAAATGGCAACACTGCTCCTGTCAGTAGACAACTATCAGCTGACTTCTGTTGAAATTTAAAACAGCTGGGACTTTTAGTTTTTGTTTGACATCCATTAATAGGATAATAGCTCGTGATAGGAGAAGAAAATGGAAAGAAGTGAATTTTCATGAAAATCTATGAACTATTATACGAATTGCTCCCATATCCGCCCTATTCTCCGGATTTAGTCCCGAGTGAATATTTCTTGTTTCCAATCCAGAAATAGCTCGGCGGAAACAGTTTTGACTCCAGCGATGAAATCATCTCACAAACAAATACCTTTTTGATGTCCTCGAAAAATCTTATCTTTTGGAAAAAAATGTATAAAATAAAAAAAAAAAAAAATTGAATCACAAATTCCACCCCATCCACTCCCCTTCCCGCCATTCTTCACCAATATATAGACTAAACTGCTAATAAAGTACCTCCTCTAGTGAAGAAAATCAAGTTAAAGGTTGATAGGACTCGTTCTACTAATCATCGGACACCTAATTTATATAACGAACTTGATAGGAACTATCCTTACGTAGGATGTACAAAAGATAGATTTTTCCAAAAATAAAAATTTGTTTTTTAAAAAATTTTTCAGATAAATATTAAATGTTATATTATTTAAGTCGCATAAATAATAAATTTAATAATTAATTAATAATTTTTAAAAAAATGAATAATATAATAGAATTAGTCGAAGCAATACAAAAGGAATTAGTTACTAAAAGTTATTAATCGCTAATTAATTACAATTAATTAATTATAATTCAATTATATTTATTCTATACCATCTAAAGATCGATTGAAGTATCTATAAAAATTTTCAAAAGTCTATCTCAATTTTAAGATAATGAAAAATCGATTTCAATTTGTCAAAAGAGCGAACAGATACAGAGACAGACGCCAATTGAAGTTAAGAAAAACGTTATAATAAAAACAGAATAAATATAAAATTACACTGGGTAAAAATAATATAATATTTTTTAAAAATAATTTTCAGGTTTTAGATTTTTTGAATTAAAAATTAAAAAAATAAAAAAAAAGAAAAATTAATATTTATAATACATTTTACAAATCATTTTTATCATCGAAAGAGTTACTAACATATATTGTTTTTAATAAAACAATTATGTCTTTAATATGTACCTAAAGTAAAACCTTTAATTATTAAAGCTTAATTAATTTTTTTTAAATAATATTTTCTTTAATGGAGATAACGGAACAAATCCTTCACACTGAATCGAGTATACTCGGACTTATTTAATTCTATTAAAATCTTATATATTAATTTAAATATATATTTACATATCATTATTTACAAATTTAAACATTAACATTACACAATTATTAACTAAAACTATATAATTAACTATTAGTTGGAAAAATCAAATATTGAACTTTCTTATAATTGTAATTAATATAATATTTTTTTCCATCATTAATATTATTATATTCTATTATAAATAAGTTGACCTGTGGCCAGGTCCGAACCGACCGACGGTTTGAAGTAAATTAATTTCCAGCTACAGAAACAATTTCAAATAATTTTAATATATCTATTAATGTAATAAAAAACATATAGGCATATAACATAAATATTTTTAATTTTATTTTATTTATAATATATGTATATATTTATATGTAAGACCAGGCTGTGACGTCTTGAATGGCTGGATGACGTCATATAATTTTAAATCAAGAAAAAACTAATAAATATGATTTTCCCTAGGCTAAAACCAATACAAAGTGCATGATTCGTGGTGATATATAAAAAAATCTCCTCATGTGAAATTTGGTGTGAAAATAACCCTTCCCTTCCTATCGTCGATCGCTAATACTACCACTTCCGGTTTCCGGATTTGCACCAAAAGTTGATCAATTCATCCCACTGATGCATTAAGTAAATATACCAAATTTCATCAAAATCGGTTGAGCCGTTCAGGCTGTACACATCTATACGGACAGACGGACAGACATCATGCTAAAAATACTTTTTTCTGTTTAGAAAATGCATGATTCGTGGAGATCTGTAAAAATCTCCACATGTGAAATTTGGTGTGAAAACAATACCTCCCTTACTATCGTCGGTCGGTAAAAATATTATGAAGTAATGTTCTAAATAAATTTCAAATAAATAATTATAAAACTTATTTATTAATAAAAATAAACAGTGTTGAGAAAAATTTAAAATACTCATTTATTCTATAAAGTTTTATTTATAAAATCAATTTTTATTACTATTTTTATATATTATTATTATATATTTGAAAAGTGAAAAATATTAAATTTTCATTTCTATTGTGTGTATATTTTATTAGAACACATATTTTTTTTTTGAATGGAGAATATTACACATTTATTATATTATAGGTATATTGATTGATTTGAAATTGATCGATTTATGGTGTTATTATTTTTAGTATTGAAAAAATCAATATCATATAAAAAGACTATATAAATAAATAATTAATATGTATATAAATTTATCATTTAATATTAAATTCGAACAGAACTAAATTGTATTTCTTCCATTGGCAAGAAATATTGAAATAGAAAGGAAGGAAAAGGTCTTTGATGGAAAGAATCCAGCCTCGCCCCCCCCCCCCCCCCGAGGGGGGTTTGTCGTTATCTGCAAAGCACACCATTCGATGGATGCCTCCTTTCGGAGACGGCAAGGGACTTTCTCTGGGGAGAAATCGAAGAGCCATTTGTGGAGAAAAGATTCTTCAGAGAGGAAGCGCGTGACCATTCGGAAACAAGATATTCAAGTTTACAAGTGAGATGAATGCATCGCACAGTGAAATTCAATCGGGAAATCAATAATTGCCACCAATGAATGATCTTGAGATTATTTATCAAGATAATCCATTTTTTTAGAGAATTATTATACATTATATTAGAACAGTAATAAAGAAATAAATTAATTGAAAGTAATATGACAGGAATTTATTAAATAAATGAATAAATAACATGAATAAAAAAAATTATTTAAGTAAATAAAACAAAATTTTAGGTTTGATTTTTAATTTATTTTAATGGATTCATCTGTTTTTCTAATATTATAAGTTTTTCATAATTAATTGATATTTATTGGAATTTTTCCTTTTAAAAAATCTGTAAAAATAAATAATATAATAAATCGAGTTAATAGACCTTATTTTTTAATATATTATTATATTTCTTAAAATTAAATATTTAAGTATTTTAAAATTTTATCATTAATTTTTATTAGTTTACAGAACCTTTTTTATGCCAAGTACTTCTAAAAACTTAAAATGTCCTCCTCATGTTAGATAGGCATTATTTTTAATATTAAAAATTTTTAATTGTTCATTAAGAACCTAAGTAAACTTCCCATTGTCCCTTGAACAGTAAAGTTGCACGCATGATAATGACTTGAATGAATAAATAAAAAGTTGAAGTTTAATTGGTTTTATTGGTGAATATTGAAAATTTAATTCAAATATAACAAATTTGATAAAGTAAAATTAAAAGGAGAAAAATTTGAATTCAAACGTTTTCTAGAAAATAAAAAAAATTCATTTCGATTAAATTAAATATACTGTAAATAACAATTTTTTTTTATGAAATAAAATAAAATTAAGTATGTATATGTTTAATATTCAAGAAAAACATCTCAAATTTTTCTTAATTGTTTTTTAATGAACTTATTTAGGATTCAAAATCTCGTTTTCAAGTTCTTTAATTAAAACTTATACTTGTGAGCTATGCTTTCAAATATTATCTTCAATAATTTCAAAGAAAAATGTTAATATTAAAAGTGAATGTTCTAGGATTTTCTTATGAAAATTTTTAACCATAGAATTAGATATTCAACCAATTGTAGATTCATTCTAAAAAAAAATGAACACACATTATAACTTAATACCTTGGTAAATAAAATAGATATTTTTTTTGCAAACATAAATTAAAAATTAATTTATATTATATTATAAAATAATTTTATATTATATTATATCTTAATTATTAATTCTCATGCTTTATTTATGTAATTCGAAATTTTAAAAAAGAATAAATAAATAAAAGTAAATATGTATATATTAATAAAATATTGTCATAATATATATATATATATATATATAATATTCATATATAATATTAACTTATTTTGAATATTTTTTAATTTTTTTAAATAATAGATGAAGCTTAAATTCTATTATAACCTAAAAACTGGTTTTGTCCATGTCCTTGTCAAGTCATTATTTCGAATTGTATGTTTTATTAAGGTATATATATTTTTTTATTTTTGTTTTTATCAAAACAACCTCGAATTTTAAATAGTTATATAATACTACATTTGTTTATTTATTTATACGATGTTATGATGTTAAATGGATAGAATATAAAAACACCTCTCTAATTCTATACATCGCTCGCTTTTTTTTTCTCGATGGTATTTCATTTTTTTTTTTATTTAATGATACATTCTTTGCCAATTCAGAATGATTATTGTGACACATTTTTAAATGTGTAATTCACGAGTATACAAGTTTTCAAGTATAGGTAATAATAGTAAAATACACCAGGATTTATCAAAGTGGAACAAGAATTATGTTGTTACAAATTTGTCAATTAAAAAATAAAAATTTACTCTACATTTAAAAAAATAAAATAATTTAATATCTATATCTATATCTACCTCTGTATATATATTATTATATGCAAATGAAAATATGAATGAATTAATTACCTAAATTTATGTGATATTCATTTTTAATAAAATACTATTTATTTTGAAAATAAATAAAAAATCAGATGCTTTTAGTATAGATATTTAATAATGATTGGAGGGAATCGTGATATTTTTATTTTTATTTTTTTTTTTTTTGTTTGATGAAAGTTGTATGAACGATCAAGTTAATCAAACTTAACAATATAAACTTTGAAGGCCGAAGGAACAGTTGGAACGTAAGTTTTTTTTCCTTCATTCTTCATGGGGAGACTTTCACAAAATCAATACCTTATCAAACAAAACAATGAGCAAAAACTAACGGAATACCTCATCCTTGTGTTTATTGAAATGCTTTGGATTAGTATTGGATGATCTCAGAAAAGAAATATTTCCAATTATACATCACGCAGATTCCATTTTATTCAATAGGAAAGAATTTAACTTACTAACCATCTGAAAAATTTTTGCAAATTGTTTTTATTTCTAGAATTTAATCTTGAGATGAGAAAAAGAGAAAATTAATGGATATAGACGGTTTTGTGATTCGTTTATTTATTTTAGGGAGGGGGGGGGAAGATCTGATTGAAGCAAAAAGGATGAAACCCTTTTACATACAGTCTTTTAACCAATCGCTTGAGGGGCTACATGGGCAGAGCCCCCGTCTAGGTGTGAAGAGCGCCGAAGGCGGTCTGAGCAGCTAATTATATATAAATACTTAACAAATAATAAATGTTAATGATGATGTGTAAAACTCTATAAAAGTATATATATATATATATATATATATATATATAAGATATAGATGGTTCATTTATTAATTGTAAATCCTCAATAAATTGTTTGAGTGGAGAAAATGTAAATTATCATTGGGAATTTCTCCATATCTTATATATATATAGATGTATATATATGTAAGGTCGGATTAACCTACTTTTGGGCTCTAGGCAAATTCTTATTTCTTAGCATATCCACACTTAATATTTAAAATAATAAAACAAACTAGGAAAGATTTTAAATGTTTGTTAATGAAAAGATATAAGAATAAGATGGAATGATACATGCTAATCTGAACCCCTTATAATAATAATACATAAATTCATAATAAATTAACAATAATGAATAATTATAATATATTATTATAATAATTTATTAAGTTTTTATCATGAAAATGAGGTTATGTATCACATGTCCAAACTTTTAGGTTAAAATTTAAAATATAAAAAACGAAAATGGCGGTTAAAATAACAAAAATCACACAAATGTCTGTATATGTGCCACTCATTGTAAGAAGATTAACTCCACATATAAACAAAGTGAGAAAATGAAGCCCAAAGTTCAAAGTTTGTATAAGATTCAGGGTTATTGATTACTAAAAAATGTATATATTGCATTGCAATATTAAGATTATCAAGTTCAATATTCACTTCATCTGTTGCAGATTACATTACATTACTAGAAAAATTGGTTCATATATACTTTGACCATTCTAAAAGTTTTTGTTGATATAAGACGTCAATAATAAATTAATTTGCAAAACAAAATTAGAAATTAATTTTTTTTTTAATATATTTTAAACTCATTTTCATCCCAGAATTGTATTTATCATCCAATTAAATAATATAATAATTTGATTGAATACATATAAACAAATATATATCTTGAACTATATAATACTTTTTAATAAAATAAAATGCCATTAGTGAAAGTTGATTTTAATTGATAAGAACTTTTGGGTATCGTTGACCCCATTCCTTTCCAAACAGACAATGATCAAATTAGCATAATTGACAAAGTGGAGAATTTTTTATTTTATTTATTAAAATTTTAATGAAATACGTACTTGTATCTCTATCTAGGAACGTAGATTGTTTTTGTTCGTGTTGTGTGTGTATGCATTTTGTTTATTTAAAAAACTACATAAAATAAAAAATAATTCATTTGGCTGGGAAAAAAAACAAAACAAAATTATAATTGAACAAAAGACAAAACAATTGACTTCCTTCTAAGCCGAAATAGATTAAGTCTGGTCATAAAAGGGAGTTGTTAATCATCTGTTTGGAGTTTCGGAGGAGACCTTGGGGTAGGAGATGGGGAGTCCTTTTCAGTGGGCGGAATGGAATTTCAATTGGGCGGCCAATGGATTAAATATCACCTTGGAGGGATCAATTCATTCCAATACGTCTAAGAATTAATCCGCCAGGAATTTTTGTTATTAACTTTCCACTACAAACAAAAATAGGAAAAAAATTCTTCTCTTCATGAATTAATGATTTCCGGAAGTTTGAGTTACGTTGATATATTAGAATAAAATTGAAATTTACCATTCTAAACAACTCAACGATCCTTATTATAAAATATTATTATAAATTATTATTAATTGCACGGTTGCGAGAAATATAATAATGCATAAATTTATTTATTTATATTCATTCAACACATACTTGTTTTAGGAATATTTTATTTATACTTTCACTTGCCTGTGGCGAGTATCGAATTATTATAACATTTAATAACTATTTAAATAGTAATAAAAATTAATTCTAAAATTTTATTTGTAAAAAAGAAATTAGCATTTGCAAATGAAAAAGAATAATTATTAAACGGAAATTGGAAAAATATTAAATACTTCTGGTTTAAAAAAAGAAAAAAATCCTATTATTATTAATTATTCTGACATAACAAAATAATTCTCCGTTTCACGTGGAATGAATTATATTTGCATATCAATTATTTTTAATATTTTCGAATAAACATACGTGGATTCCATAACTTGTTCGATTTCCGAATAATATGGATAACAGATAAAATAGAATAGTTAGAAATTAAAATTGAAATAACGTGTCTTGATTCAACATTTCAGTTCATTCGTGTTCAAACAGTCAGAATTCTTTCTGACTTGAATTTTTTTATAATATATAATATGTATTATATATTTAATGTAATATTTTGTATAATAGAATATATTGTTTTAAAGTAAATTAATACTAGTTTATATATTATATAAATATATAATAAATTAATATATATAAATAAATTTGCTATCTTACATTTTGTGACCCTACAACAGTTCTTTAACACATTTGGCATTATTTTACCTCATTGTCTATTTCCTTACTTCCATCCTAATATCGACTTTGCCCCTCAATGGTTCAAATTACATATTTAAATTTATTATAAGATTTATTAATTATTTTCGTATAATATGCATGTTTATTTTGGAGATACATGGTGATACATTCTTTTTTTATTTTATATGATAATTAATTTAAAATTTATATTTTTCTTTTAATTTGAAATCAAGATTTAGTATATGAACTTATTAATACTATTTTATTTAAAAAACAGGAATATTATCTAAAAATTTCAACTCTCCTTTTTATCACGAAAATTTTCGATGTCGAGATTTTGATGTTTTTATACGTTCTGAAGGTCATTTTCACTAAGGTTGAGAAAAATATCTGTCTCTCTCTCTCTGTGTGTGTGTGTGAGTGTATGTAGACAAGATTACGCAAAAACGGTTTGAGCTAGAATAATGAAATTTGGTATACGGGCATTATTCAAAATTCGTAGTTTTCTATCAACTTTTGAGAAATGTAGCTCAACCAGAAGAGGGTCATTACCGTTTTTTGTTTTTTTTTCAGAGCGAAAATAAAGATATATGTTTGATAGTTTTTCACATGATTAAAAATTTAATAAAACTGCTATATATAGAATTTCAGCTTGATTTAATCGCTGAAAGTACCGGAATTAATTTTTTAACACTGCAAATCACGCGCCAACATAACAAAGAGCCAAACAAGAGCTGGTTTAATAAATATTATTTATTAATTTTAATTTATAATTTAATTTAAATATATTATATATGTGTTAATTAATCCAATTCAAATTTGCGAGATAGTGGAGACAATCCAGATTTTTTAAATTCCGTTTCACAGATTTTCGCTTGTTCATTATTTTTTTTATTTTTTTTATAATTTTCAAAAAAATTGAAATATTTTTTTAAGGAAAATAAAAATAAAACGAAAATATAATTTTATATCAACCATGTTGCTTATACGCTATTAAATTTAACTCTCATTGTGAACATGTTTTGTTTTTGTTTTTATAAACATAAATTCATTACAGGTTTGTTTCAATCTGTCGGTTTGAAACCATACTTGGTACGGTAATATAATAAGCAAAAAAATAAAATAAAATAAATTTAACAATTATTTTTTAGTAAAACACAAATTCCTTCAAAATTTGAATAATTCATCATTTTCTAACTATCCTGTGTCTCTACAGAACTCAAAAGCTCTTGGCCGCAGCAACCTCCAAGTGTCCCTATGCTGAGCCACCACAATCCACCTCCTACCCTATCACGTCCTTTCCTACATTGTCCACCCATCGCGTCCTTGCTCTTCCAAGCGGACGTTTCTCTCTCCATTATATATTTTTCGCCATTCTTTCCTCTCCCATTCTAGCCACAAGTCATGTCCATCGCAGCCTTCTCGATTTTATAATCCTACCTATGCATAGAGGTCAATAATATCATTTTAACAATGTTATTTCATGAATTCAAAACAAATGATGAAATCTTATACTTTTTCTCCTAATAGTTAATAGAAATACAGAAAATGCATAATAGTATTAAGTTATCCTTCAAATTTTCCTAATGCCTATTATCAATCAATACTAATCTCTGTCCTCATTGCATAATATTTAATATTTAATTTACCTATCTCACTATTTTACTGGTTTAAATTTATATTTTATATTCATTTTTCACGATGAATCAACTAAAAAACCTATGCCGTCAAAGTGAGAGAGAGATTCTAATTTTAATAATATAATAATATTTTAATTTAATATTTTTCATTATAATATTTCGTAAAATAAATCCAAATAAAGAATAAATTGAAAAGATAAATCGTTCCACTGAAGGATATTTTGTAATTTCACTAAAAATATTCTTAAGAAACAACATTTAATTTTATAAAATCTATGCATCTATAAAAAAAATTTAATAAAAATTAGTTAAATAGTAAATTAACCGATTTAATCATCTTTGAAGAAATATTTAAACTTTAATTTTTTAATTTGTATCCATGATAAGCAATCGGAAATAAATTGGCTAAAGTTCATTGTACTGAATTCCCCCACTCCTTTTGAAGATTGAATTTGACTTTGACTTTGGTTAGAGTTCTGCTGGTCAGTGCTAATGGATAGATTTAAAGATTGTTTTTTTTTCTTTAAGATTTCCGGTGCAATTAAAAGCAGCGGAGCCTATCATTTTATTTCCTTTCTTACTAAAATGTTGTGGTCTGTTGCATTTTTTAACCTTCAATCTTAATCATTTAAATTAAATACATATTTCTATGATTAATTGGGAAATAGATTATTCACTATGTTAATAGAAAAATCAATCTATAATTTAAATATATATTAAAATATTTATATACACAACGGGGTTCAGTGTATATAACTCCTTTGTTAATCACTTTTGAGTAGCATATCTTCTTTTCCGACTTTTAAATTGTTTATGTACCATTAATAATGACAACACATTCTTTTATTTTATGAAAATTTCTATATAGATGTCCTCAGAAAAATTAACATGGTTTAATAAACCAATGTTTAATTTATATCATCATAGGACATCTTTTCTAAAAAATAAATTTAGTAAATTAATAAAATTAAATAAAATGATCTACCTTATAAATTTTTATTATTACTTTTTAGTGATATTTACAACGAATTCAAAGTAACAAAATATGTCAAGAAATAAATAATTCTATATAATATGTGTATAAAGAAAATAACAATTCAATATCATCAACAATTCGTTTTCACTCAAATTTGTAAATTGCCCAATTTTTCAAAATATAAATTTAAATATCAAAAATATTACTTTGTTTTAGAAAGTATTAATCAATTAGGAGTAATATCCAATTTAATTTTACTTTTAATATTATAGAATATTATAACTTAAAATAAAAATTTAAATATTATAAACATTCTTTGTGTGGAAATTCGTAGAATTTATAATTTTATATTGAGTGTCAACTTCTTAACTGAGCCACCAGAGAGACCACATGGAGCTTTGTTTATTTGAGTTGGATTAATTTTTTTTTAAATTTTCAACCTTATACCTTATCCTTGGGTCATGACGTTTCTAAAGATGCCGAACCATTAAAATCCATGAAGCCGTTTAGAATGAGTTTAGGATTGCGTAGTCGTTTAATTATATAGATTATTTACAAATTTATATAAATACAAGTAGTATGTGTTGACCGATTGCTCACATCTTCGTCCTCTGGGATCAAAATTGAGAAGTAACTCGATAAAAAAGTAGCGCCTCCGATCAAAAAAATCAAGATTAAAGTTGAGAGGAGAGGATCCGTTAAATAATGATTTAATTAAAACATAAAAAATAAGTTGACCTGTGGCCAGTTCCGAACCGACCGACGGTTTGAAAAATTAATTTCCAGCTACAGAAACAATTTCAAATAATTTTAATATATCTATTAATGTAATAAAAAACAAATATGAATATAACATAAATATTTTTAATTTTATTTTATTTATAATATATATGTAAGACCAGGCTGTGACGTCATGAATGGCTGGATGACGTCATATAATTTTAAATCAAGTAAAAACTAATAAATATGATTTTTCTCGAGGATAAAACCAATACAAAGTGCATGATTCGTGGTGATATATAAAAAAATCTCCTCATGTGAAATTTGGTGTGAAAATAACCCTTTCCTTCCTATCGTCGATCGCTAATACTACCACTTCCGGTTTCCGGATATACACCAAAAGTTGATCAATTCATCCCACTGATGCATTAAGTAAATATACCAAATTTCATCAAAATCGGTTGAGCCGTTCAGGCTGTACACATCTATACGGACGGACAGACGGACAGACGGACGGACGGACGGACAGACATCATGCTAAAAATACTTTTTTCTGTTAAGAAAATGCATGATTCGTGGAGATATGTACCTAAAAATATCCATAGGTGAAATTTGGTGTGAAAACAATACCTCCCTTACTATCGTCGGTCGGTAAAAATTAAATACGAGATGACATCAGAACTATTTTTTTTTAAACAACCATCTCATCTTATGTCTTTATCTTTTACATTTCTAGTAATTCATTTATTACATTAATTATAATTAAATAATTAAATTACTTGTAAAACTTAAATTATCATATGATCATTTTTATTTCTTTTATAATTTTTCTTCACTTTCATATTAAAGATAAAATTTGAATTCTCTTTTGTTCAAATAATTGAATCAGAGAAAGTTCATTGTTTTTAAATGAATAAGGTCCATTTTGATTTGTAAAGACAAATTATAAATAATTAGTTATATAATTATAGATGTATATAGTTATTTATCACCAAAATCATTGAAAATTATCAACAGCTCAAAAGAATTAAATTAATTCGAAAATTTTTTGAAAGCTGTAAGTTCCATGTTTCAATTATGAATTTGATCAGCAAGAATTTATTTATTAGATAATTAGTTCATGCACGCTAATAATACAAATAAAAATATTATAATAAATCTTTTTATAAGACAATATAAGGAAGTATTATAGAATAGAAAAAATATTATAAAAAAAAAATGATTTTCATATGGATTTCAATTGATTTCTATTCACTCATTTATTTATAGTTTTATAATCAATTATTATTGGTATTATTAATAATTATTGTAGGGAATTTCGTTGTCTAGGGGTTGTTTAGCAAAAAATATCTGTTTTGTTTAAATGGTTGCAAAAATATCGTTTTATTGAATGAATATGAACAAGATAAAAATAGTGTAAAAATAAATGAAATCGTAACTTCTTCGTTTCTTGAATACTTCTGGCGATGTACAAAAGACTGAATAAACTCTTGACTGTAAACTGTCGACTGTAAAACTGATAAACTTAAACTTAAACTGAAACTGTACAACTATACTCGAATCGTGTCCGTGTCCTTTTTAAAAGGAAGTCCAAACAGCTGGAACTCGGTTGCTATTGGTCGGTGGCGTGGAGTGGGAGAATGGCGGCGACGGTGATGGTAGCGCATGGTGGGGAGGCGGCGACGGCGTCTGGGGCGCTCGCTGCTTGGAGCGGCGTTGAGAGGAAGCACCAACTCCGATGATATTGTGGTTGAGAATGGCCGACCCTGAGGCAGTAAGATGTGCCAGGCTTTTGATGATTCGGACGGTGATGAGCCAAAAGGCTCCATTCCCACATTCGGCCGTCCTGCGATGTATTCGGCCTCGAATACGTTAATCTTCTTTTCCTTATCTCTCCACTTCGCCTTCGTTTTTCGATATTTATCGATTTTTTTCTTCACGTAAAATAGTATATCTTGTGATTTGGATAAATCATTTATGCCTGTTTCTAAATTTAAATCCACATTAAAATCTTCATTTTCTTTATTTAAAACACTATCTTCAGTTTCAACTTTACTTGCAGTTTGTGTTTTATCATTATCGTTAGAACTTTCTTCTTTAATTTCGTCTAATTTTAAAAGGACATTTGCTAAATTTAATTTTGCTTCTTTATTTTCTTCATTTGCTTGTTTTTCATAAATCACTTTTGCCAATTTTAAAACTTTCCAGGCGAATTTTAAATTAGTAACGTCATCTTCTTCACTGTCTTTCTCACCATCTTCACTTTCAGGCATTGTTTCATCAAGATAAAACATTTTATCATTGGGATCAATCTCTTCTTCACGAATTGTTTTATTTCGATCTTCTGAAGTGCTTTCATCCTTATCAACTTCCATTGATTCATCGTCATTTACTTTATCCTCTTCATTAACTTCACTTTCGGTCTTTTTTTCATTATCAGTCGTTAGAGATTCTTTATCTTCATTCTTTTCTTCTTTGACTTCCTGTTTTTCAGTCTCTCCTTTTTTATTAGATTCTTTCTTTTCAGTCTCTTCTTTTTTATCAGATTCTTTCTTATCAGTCCCTTCTATTTTCTCCGATTCTTTCTTTTGAGTTTTTTCTTTTTTATTAGATTCTTTCTTTTCAGTCTCTTCTTTTTTATCAGATTCTTTCTTATCAGTCTCTTCTATTTTCTCCGATTCTTTCTTTTGAGTTTTTTCTTTTTTATTAGATTCTTTCTTTTCAGTCTCTTCTTTTTTCTTAGATTCTTTCTTTTCAGTCTCTTCTTTTTTATTAGATTCTTTTTTTTCAGTCTCTTCTTTTTTATCATATTCTTTCTTTTCAGTCTCTTCTTTTTTATCAGATTCTTTCTTATCAGTCTCTTCTTTTTTATTAGATTCTTTCTTTTCAGTCTCTTCTTTCTTATCAGTCTCTTCTTTTTCTTCTTCTTCATCATCTTCGTCCAGTGTACATAACCAAGATAGAATGTTACCTCTGATTAGTTCGTCGCTGTCTTGCTCAGGAAGATTGAGTATATTAGATGTTCGACGTAGTTGCTTACTGGTAAGTTTTTCCTTTAATTCTTCATTTTTCTTTTCGTATTCCTCAGAACCTTCAACAAAGTTGAACCCTTCAAAGTTGAGTAGGGTTTTTCTACTGAGGCGGCATGTTGCGTCACCCGTTATTATCGTTTTTAATCCTTTCAATTCATATGGTTTGGCCTCATTGATGTTTTTTGCGATTTTTGGAAAAAAAACCAAATTCATCATCTTAATATATTTTTATTTCTTTAATCTTTACTGTATTAAATCTTGTATTTTCTTTCTTGCTGATTATTCACAAAAAAATCTTGAAAGTGAATAAGTTTTCAATCTTAAATCTTGTATCTTTTCCTTGACAATTATTCACAAAAATCTTGAGAGTAAATAAATCTTCAATCTTGAATCTTGTATCTTTTTCGTAAGAATTATTCACAAAAATCTTGAAAGTGAATAAAACTTGAATCTTGAATCGTGTATCTTTTCTTGAAGATTATTCACATAAAATCTTGAGAGTGAATAAGTCTAGGAATCTTCTTTTGCCCGAACGATAAACGAGTTGTTTTCAATCACGGACTGAGCCTCCAATTTGTAGGGAATTTCGTTGTCTAGGGGTTGTTTAGCAAAAAATATCTGTTTTGTTTAAATGGTTGCAAAAATATCGTTTTATTGAATGAATATGAACAAGATAAAAATAGTGTAAAAATAAATGAAATCGTAACTTCTTCGTTTCTTGAATACTTCTGGCGATGTACAAAAGACTGAATAAACTCTTGACTGTAAACTGTCGACTGTAAAACTGATAAACTTAAACTTAAACTGAAACTGTACAACTATACTCGAATCGTGTCCGTGTCCTTTTTAAAAGGAAGTCCAAACAGCTGGAACTCGGTTGCTATTGGTCGGTGGCGTGGAGTGGGAGAATGGCGGCGACGGTGATGGTAGCGCATGGTGGGGAGGCGGCGACGGCGTCTGGGGCGCTCGCTGCTTGGAGCGGCGTTGAGAGGAAGCACCAACTCCGATGATATTGTGGTTGAGAATGGCCGACCCTGAGGCAGTAAGATGTGCCAGGCTTTTGATGATTCGGACGGTGATGAGCCAAAAGGCTCCATTCCCACATTATGTTTATAGGAAAAAGTTAATCTTTTAATTTATTATCGTTTTATAAATTTTCTATAAGCTATTTTACTTATCTATTCTCTCATCATATTTTTCTCTCCTAATTCCTACTGAAAACGGATTATGTATTTGTCGCCCCAGCCAATCTATTTTACTATCTCGCCATTTTCGATGTGGGGATTTTGATGTTTTTATATTTTTATTTATTTATTTTATTTATTTATTTAATTAAAGAGATTTTATACAACCCGGTATACTCTATCCTCCCCCTATTTGGAGTAGAGGATTTACAAAAAAAGATAACAACAGAAAAAATTTAAAAAAAAAAACAAAAACAAAGAAAAATTTAACATAACAGGAATTAAATTACTTTTAAAAACCCATATATCTAAAAATAGAAACAGAAAGAATACAAAAAAAAGCAAAAACAAAAACAAATTTTTATTTATTATATTTAAATATGTAAGATCTCAGCTGGAGTATTTTATTTATTTATTTATTCATTTAAGAGATTATATACAGATCCAGGTATATCTATCCTCCCCTTATATGGGCTAGAGGATTTACAAAAAAAAAATTACAACAGAAAAAAAAGACTCATACATCCAAAAAGGGTAACGGAAAAAACACACACTTTTTTATTAAATTATTATAGAAATTAATGATTTATTCTTATAAATTAAAATCAAGTGATTATTAATTGATTATAAAAAAATTATTAATGTTATTTCAACACAAAGAGGGAGCACAAAATTAAAAAAAAATATTTTGAAAAAATGCCTAAAATTAACAAATTTTAATAATATAAACTATAGAACATAAAAATCAACAAGAAGAAATATACATAAACATATTAATCTAAAATAGAGTCAATTAAATGTTTTTTAAATAAATATAATAAATTTCAAAAATTTTAAAAAATATTGTGGGAAAATTGAAATTTTTTTTTTATATTTTTTTAGTTATCTATTTTTAATTAAATATTATTTAAATATATTTATATATTAATTTATAAAACGGACAGAAGAGTATTGTATTCAATATAAAAACAAAAATTACTAAATAAATAAAATAATAAAAATGTTTCTCTTCAGGAATACATTTTTGAATTTTGGTAATGCTATTTTTTATAATGTTATACTATATCAATTTCTATTTCCATATAATAAGTAAAAGTGAATATACTACAAAGATGAAAGCTTTAATACTGTATTTGTAATTATAAATCAGATGAAAGTGAAATTTTATCCATATATATTTTTCAAATGAAATGTGAATTTTTATTTTGAAATTTATTCTATAAAAAATTTTAAAAGTGTAGAGAGGGGATTAAATATAGTATAAATAAATAAATAAAAATATATATATATATATATATATATATATCATTCTTAAATGATTATATAACTTATTTAAAAAATTTAAATTTAATCACATATACCAAATATACGCTATGTGTTTACCCACCAATCCAAAACTCTCCTTTATAAAAAATATCAGAAAAACCGTCTTAGGGTTTTAAACTTAAATAAATACTGAAATCTCATGGTAGCTTTTTTTAATAAACCTGCCTATACAATTCCTATTAGAAATTTTAAATATAGGAATTTAGATATTTCAATTTTTTTCAAATTTGATTAAAAATAATTTTATCCTATGTTTATTTGAATATTCAATTTAAGAAAATTTTATTTTTGACATCTACCTTAAAAAAAGTGATACTTTGATTTATTTTTAGAATTAATGAATTCATCCTATATTTATATACTCATTATATTTATAAAAATATGAGCTGTAGACTGACGATTTGAAATAAATTAATTTCAAACAATATTATATATATATAAAGTATAAAAAAAAATATTTTTAAAACTCGAATTAAAACGACTAAATTATATTATTATTGGTTTTTCTTTTTAGTTTAATTACTCAATTATTAATTACTACTATATATTAAGTGAAATATTTTCCGACAATGAATAAAAAATTAATTATTTATTTTGGAAACTTCCACTTCCGGTCTCCGGATATACACCAAAACTATTAATGCTACTGATGAATTAAGTAAACATACCAAATTTTATCAAAATCCGTTGAACCGTTCAAGCTGTACACGTCTCTACGGACGGACGGACAGACATCATGCTAAAAATACTTTTTTCTGTTAACAAAATGCATGATTCGTGGAGATATGTAAAAATCTCCACATGTGAAAACAATACCTCCCTTCCTATCGTTGGTTGATAAAAAAAAATGGAAATCGATGTTTGTTTCATTCAAAAAGACAAATGCATTCCATTTATTATATAAATGATTATTTTGTTAATCTATAAATGTTTAAAGAATAATTTCAAATCATTCTAAGACTTGTCATGCTTTGAATTTCTTTTCCATTGTATTATGGTCGCCGTAGCTGATGACGTGATGACTTGCCATTGAGGCTCACTGTCTTCGCCTCGTCTCCAATGTAACTAAGCTTCTCCCAATTAGTAATGCTTTTACTTTTTATTATCCACCACTACTTACACGGAAATTGTCGTTTACTTATTTCTATCTAATCCATTTGTTATTAAGACAATGACCTTTTGATTAAATGAAAGTAACATTTATTTTTTTTAGATTCTTTTATTGTGAAATATGGCTTTTGTCCAAAATGTAATTATTATTATTTTACGATTTGTTTTAATTATTATTATTATTATTTTTTTTTTTTTTTTGAATAAAGAATTCATCTGAAAGTTATATCTATTAAACCTACAATTAAGAAAGTGATAATTGATGGAAATATTATAGAGAAATTTTGTTTTTATTATTATTCATCATTGAAATTTAGCTTAAATATTTTGAATATTATATTATATTTTACAATAAAGAATTTTAATAGTATAAAATAAATAAAATCAGGGTTTTTTTTAAAAAATAAATTAATAAATTAAAATAAATGTTTATTTAATTAAAATTTTTAAATAGCATCTTTTTCAACGAGGAGACACTAAATATTTGCTAACCAAAATATTTTATAAATTATATCATATTATATAAAAAAAAATTAGTTCTTTTAAAGAATTTCCCATTCACTTGGGTAAATATTATTTAATGATATTTCATTTCCCTCTACAAATTTTTTTCTATTTTCTATTACTCACACAATAATTATATAAATAATTAAAATCTATGTGAGTTTGGTTATAGTTTATATATAGTGTATAGTACCTGATTCACCGAGTCACCCCTCGGTACTTTAAAAAAAATATTATTTATGAACTATGAATATTTAAGATTAAGACTTTTATTTAAAATAAACGACAAAATATATGAAACAATTTCAAATAATTTAGAACATAAATTAAAAAAAAAATAGTCATATAACATACAGCCCTTAAACGATTGCACTGAAACACAGTAAAGTATGGCCTGTGGATATAACATAATATATATATTTCGTAATTTGATTACAAACTATTATTAAAATAAAAAGTTTTAAAATTTTATTTTATTTATAATATTTTGTATTTAAGGAAGCTCACTCTGAAGTTATTTAAATTTACTATTTTAAATTACGAAAAAACTAACAAAGATTATTTTTCGGAGACTGAAACCAATACAGATCGATTTTTCTTTATAAATATTATCTTTGGTGTAAATTTTTCAAAAAAAATTCTTAGGTCGGTTTAATAATTCAAATATACAAATATATGTACATATATACAATTTTTGGTAGTATAATAAGATAAGATATTATATATATATATATATATATATAGAGAGAGAGAGAGAGAGAAAAAGAAAGACCTTTTCATATTCATTTCATATTCGTATTCATATTTATATATGGGGAGGGAATATTACAATACTTGAAGATATATTTGGTAGCAATAATATCTTTTCTATGAATAATAATTATTTAATCTATTTTTTTTAACGTCGACACCCAAATTCCATTTGTCTAAACCTAAACAATGAATGGTTGGCAAATATTGCACTAAATAACTTGAAGTTATTTAAATTGACCAATAAATCATGTTTTTCCAACTTGAAACTATCTATGATGAAATACTATATAACCACAAAAATTTTAATCACATTCACTTTCAATCTGAACAATCTAATGAGTGTTCATATAGAAACTTAATGGAGTACATTACATTATATGCGCGTGCCCGCGCTTTTATGTTTATATTTTTTTTTATTTTCAGAGAGCTACAAAACCAGGATAAAAATATCTTTGAATATTATAATATAAAATCTTTATTATGATTCTAGAGTATTTATAAATGTTCAAGAATTTAATTTTTCACATAGAAAATGCTTTTTAAAAAAAGATTGAAAAAGGTACGAAATGCAAGTAGATGAAGTGCTAGATTTATTTATAATAATAAAGTAATATTATTGGAGGCAGGGTGGCCGAGAGCGTAGGATACCAACTTTCCACGCAAGAAGTCGGAGTTCGATTCCAACTAAGAACAAAAATTTTCAATTTAATTAACATCAGCTGCCTCCGGCAAGCCCCACCATGGATGTCACCTTGTCGTGTTGGGGGGCTTCGACTTAACTAAGAACATCCACGTCTCGGAGATGAGACTAGCAATCTACTCAAGAGACGCAAATCACGATTGCTCTAAGAACCACACACAGCCTCGAAAATTGGAATGATTAACACATTGACGACACGGCAACGAACCTATTACGGCAAATGGGTTAAGATTCGCCGTAAAAATGGAACGAACACGTAGGAAGAGCCAACGCGGAAGGGCTCTTGAGAATATAGCCCGGGATGGAAGGCCAGCAACACAAGAGACCAAGCCACCGAAAAAATGGGCTGACTGCTGGGCGTACTCTTCCCAAAAAAGACCTGAGGATAGTGAAGAAGAACAGGCCTTAGGCCTATAATAGAAGAAGAAGAAGAAGAAGAAGTAATATTATTAAACAATAAAAGTAAAAAATGATTCGAGAAGATTAAGATTAAAATAAGTAAGAGTTTTTAATTAAAAAATAGTACCTACTTACTACCAAACATCATCTAATGATATACCACATATTCAGTAATAATCTGGAATTATTATATTCCCAGAAGGAATGAGACTTTTTGATATCACTCATGAATAATAAATTAACACTAACACTCAAAGAGTATGGAACCTGGCACATCGAAATCGAATGCAGTTCTCAGCTTGGTTTGCTGTGCCCCGCTGAAGATGGCTCTATGATCTTTTTAATATTAAAAAAAATTATTATTAGAATTATTAATAGCCAATACTTTAAAAAAAATAAAAACAATAATAATATATTATCAATCATAAAAAAAATTCACCATTTCTAATAAGCAAATAAAACTAAATATAACCTTATAAGATCAAAAATGCTGAAATTTAATATATATAATAGTTAAAGTTAACAATATTTTAAATTGATAATTTATTTATTTATTAAAATGAGATAAGTGTAATTAGTTTTTTAAAACAAAATGATTAGGTATATTAAATATTAAGTTTAAAAATAACGAAATATTTTTTTTAATACATAAATCATTTTGTTTTTAATAAATAGGTCTGTTCAAAAGAAAAGGTGAATTGTGAATTTTCGCGGGCTGTGTATATTCGACTATCGAAATATTTTTGTTATGTTGGTACACATATGTTTCTTATATGTTGACATTATCAGCCATTTTGGATTAGTAGTTTGTTTTTGACAGCTGAAAAAGTTAGTCACGTTTTTGTGTGTTCTTCGATTTTTTAAAGAATCTGTATTCAATTTTTCGTTAAAAATCGAATAAAGAGCTCCAACGCACTTAAAATGTTGACTGTGGCATTCGGCGAGTCTACTTTGTCTCAAAAATGTTTATAAGTAGTATTAAATGTGAAGGTTTTGCTCAGTTTTCTCCGACTAGAATGGCGTTGTGAATCATGAGTTCTTTCCAAAGGAATACTACAAAGAAGTTATGCAACGTTTGCAAGAAGCAATACGGGTCAAACGATCGGAATTGTGAAAAAACAAATAATGGATTCTGCATCTCGATAATGCACCAGCTCACAGATCATTGCTTGTTCGTGATTTTTTGGCAAAAAAACAACACCGTAATCATGCCTCAACCACCGTATTCACCAGATTTGGCTCTCTGCGACTTTTGTCTAGAACGAAAAGCGCATTTCAGAAGTGCTTCGACGATTGGAAGAAGTGCTCTCATAAGCATAAGTGAATTAAATCTGAGGGGAATTTCTTTGAAGAGTACAAAATGGATATTGATGAATAAATAAATACTTTTCGACATAATTCAAAATTCACCTTTTCTTTTGAACATACCTCGTATATTTTAGTATATTACAAAAACCAGAGATTAATTTAAGAAACATTTGCATTTTGATTTTTAAGTCAATTCTTTTTTTTAGCAAGTTTCATTTTAAAAAAAAACATCTTTTGTTGTTATTGAAAGTAAAAGATCAAATGATTATGAAAAATCGCTCTTGTCCCCCCACAGTGATGATTAAGAATAAAAAGGATTAAAAAAACAGGGATAGAAAAATATTTTTCATTTACTGTTGAACATTGTCTCTACGTTATTAAATGAATATTAATGATTAGTGGAGAAGAGAGGGAAAGGGGTTATTGATTTCTTTCTCGGCCTCATTCATGAATGCATTTCAATGCAATGGTAATTAGAAATGATTCATTGCTGAAGAAGGAGGTATGTTGAAACGAAACAGGTGAAAGAACAAATGATTTTTATGAATATTAAATCGTATCGGACATGATTGTGAATGAATAACGAGTGTATGCCCTGTTGAAACAACTTCCAAATAGTTCAGTGTGTCAATTGGAAATAGTCAATGAGAAGAGGAGGTGATTTCACCTTCCATCGATGTCCACGAAACGGTCATTGACCAGCCTCAAAGCCGGTAGACGACAAAATAGATTCCCTTTTCATTTGTGCGTTCAAATGAGAGAAATCCAGAACAATGCTCCAACCAGAGATTAAATAATCCAATCCGACCTGTTTTAGAGACAACAAAACTATTCTTTAATTAGACATGATTAAATACAATTAAAGAAATTATTTAATGAAAATTACATCACAATCTTAATCGTCGTCTATCTAATCTTTTTCTCTACCTTTGTTTTCTTAATTACAATCCTTCTTTCTCTTTCTCTACTTAACAAAAGAAATTAAAATTTAATCAAATCAAAAAAAAACTCTGGAGTGTCTCATCTCGACTATCTCGCATATTTGAATTGGATAATCAAGCTTTTTTTCTATATTTAAAAATTAATTAAAATTTAATTCTATCCGATCATAGGATTTAAGGATTTTAATATAATTTTCATTGATAACCTTTTATTTAAATATTGGATTGACTTAATACTATATTTTTGTGAGTTACTTAAATTTATGAAATAGCATTTCTTTTCAAATTCTTTTAGCTGCATCAAAGTTTTGATAAAAATTAAATACATTACCAGGTACCTGACGTGGGCGTAACAATTGATATACCCATTACATGTCTTATATGGGATGTTCAATGTGTATACAATTACATATATTTATATGGATAGTGAAATTTGAATATGTATTAAACAGGGATATTATTATTAGTGGGAAACGTCCATTTGGAAGACCAAGGAGACGGTGGGTGGATAGTGTGAGAAAGGACGTGAGAGAGATGGGAAAGGATAGGGACTGGTGGGTTGTGGCTCCGAATAGGAATACTTGGAGGGGTGTGATTGCTGCGGCCAAGAACTTTCGAGTTCCGTAGAGCCACGGAGATAGATTTATAATCGTATACACATTTATATTACCATTATTTTATTATATTAACTTCCTTCGATACTTTAAAAAAGAAATCGAGAAATTTAATTTTAAACTACCTTCTGAGACAGAACACCTCAACACGCGCCAGCGCGTGTTTGACTCTTTGTTGATGGTACCACCTCACTTCCTGGCGCGTGAAAATGTGTTAAAAGATTTAAAAAATCAATTCCGGTATTTCAAGCTGAAATTCTATATAATAGCAGTTTTATACAATTTTTAATCATGTGAAAAACTTTCAAACATATATCTTTATTTTTACAGTTAGTTTAGAGCAGAGATTCTCAACCTTTCAGGCTCTGTACCCCCTTAGAACACTGATGTGAGGTCACGGCTCCCCCCCCCCCTGTTTCAGAGTATCGCAAAATCATCTGACGTGTTTTTTAGAACCATTTTTAAAAAAATTAAAAATAATCGGAAATGTTAGCTTTTTTTTTTACAACAAAATTTTCAAAAGTTTTCGGGCACTTGATATGCTCGCCCCCCCCCTCCCCTAGAGTGTACTCACGCCCCCCCCCCCCCAGGTTGAGAACCGCTGGTTTAGAGGAAAAAAATAAAAACGTCGTAGGTAATGGTCCTCTTCCGAATTAACTACATTTCTCAAAATTTGATAGAAAACTACGAATTTTGACTAATGCACGTGTACCAAATTTAGACATTTTTCTCAACCTTAGTGAAAATGACTCGGGGACCTTAAAAATATCAAAATCTAGGCATGAAAAATTTTCGTGATTGCAATACTTTCTCTGGCGAGACAGTGAATACAACGCAGCAACTTTCATAAACTGATTGAAATAAGTCTAATTTAGATTATAACTTTTAGTAATTTATTAAATAATAATAATAATAATAATAATATTAATATAATTATCGAATTTTTACTTTTGGTCTATATATTCCAAATTTTACAATTTTTTGTTAAAATTTAAAAATTGTATAGTTAAAAATAATATAGGCTAATGATACTAATAAAATTTTTATTTATTTTAATTAAATTTATTTGCTTTAATATACCTATTTATATAAACTTTTTATAAGATGAAAAATTCTTTAGATATACATATTTAAATATTCATAGGTCTTTCTCATATTTATGGATTTTAAATTTTTACATGTATTACTAAATAAATAAGGTAATAAATATATTAGTGGCAATATCAAAATTATTTTAAATTACTTGTTTCTAAAAATAAAAATAATATGCTCGTATATGTATACATTAGATATATGTAAACGAATGTAATATGAATATATATATATATATATATCCATATTAAAATAAATTAAAATATATAAAAGATTTTAGAAAACGACGTTGTTCTCGTGGACTATATACGATATATATATATGTATGTATATATGGTGTATTTAACCTTTACCTCAAGTAATAAGACACACAGATCATTAACTTTATTCGCTAATTACATTTAATTAATTAATTATAATCCAATTATATTTCTTCCATCCCATCTAGGCACCCATTTAATTATCTAGAAAATTTTTTAGAAGCCTAGCTTAATTTAATGTTGATGAAAAATCGATTACAATTTCTTATTTGAGCGAATTTGATAAAAATTTTGTAACAACGTTGTAATATTAATTATTATTAATCTATTATTTATGTCATTGAAAATCACTCTTTTTATGATTTTAACTGTTTTTCTATTATAATGATATTTAAAATAATCTGGAGTGTCTCCACTCGACTATCTCGCAAATTTGAATTGGATTAATTAAGATATATTATATTTAAATTAAATTTAATTAATTATAAATTAAAATTAATAAAAAATATTTATTAAACCAGGGCGTGTTTAGCTCTTTGTTGATGGTACCACCTCACTTGCTGGCGCGTGATTGCCAGTCAACGTGTTAAAAAATTTAAAAAATTCCGGTACTTTCAGCGATTCAATCAAGCTGAAATTCTATATATAGCAGTTTTATACAATTTTTAATCATGTGAAAAACTTTCAAACATATATCTTTATTTTCACGGTTAGTTTAGAGGAAAAAAATGAAAACGTGGTAGGTAATGGTCCTCTTCTGAATGAACTACATTTTTCAAAAGTTGATAGAAAACTACGAATTTTGAATAATGCCCGTATACCAAATTTCATTATTCTAGCTCAAACCCTTTTTGCGTAATCTTGTCTACACATACACATATACACACACATACATTTTGATCAACCCTAGCGATAATAAAAATAGTAATAACTAAAATAAAATTTGTCTAAATAATACTATCACTATCTATCTATATCTATTTCTGTGGCTCTACGGAACTCGAAATTTCTTGGCCGCAGCATCCACATTTCTCCAAGTATCCCTATATTCTGAACCACAACCATCTAACTACTACCCTCTCCCATCTCTCTCACGTCTCGTCCTACATTGTCTACCCACTCCATCCTTGTTCTTCCAAGCGGACTTTCCCCACCAATATATTTTTCGCCATTCTTTCCTCTCCAATTCTAGCCACGTGCTCTGCTCGTTTCAGCCTTCACGATTTTATAACCTTAACTATGCCTGGAGATGCAAAGAGGTCATGCAATTCCTCGTTATCGAGTCTCCGCCATTCCCTGGTGACCTCATCTTTCTTTGTCCCATAAATGCTGCGATGAATACTATTCTCAAATACTCTAATTCTACTCTCGTCTCTTAAGGTCATAGACCATGCCTCACCCCCATAGAATGCAACAAGCAAAATAATTGTTTTATATATCTTAATAAATACCCTTTGATAATAATTTTGAGTAGATAAGCCCCTTTTTTGAAAGATAACAGACGTCACCCGATTGCAATCTCAATTTAAATTCTTCTCGAATATTATTATTCTTCGTGATTACAGAACCTAAATATTTAAGTTTTTCTACATTTTCAAATACTAAATACACTATGTTACATAATTGTATTAAATTTTATCATAGTTTTATGGAATTTATGAAATGCAAAGAGTAAAAAATTTAGTATTAATTTGCGGTTAGTTATAATCTACCATATATTAACTTTCTGAAATGATAAATGAAAATAATCCTTCACTAATTTTCTTGTTTAGACATATAGAGACCATGCAAAATTTCAGAAATTTCCTTTGCCTGGAGCATGGTTTATTAATGGTAAATTACTGAGAGCTTTTAAGATTATGTAGGTAAATGTTGTTTAAGTAAATATTATAATTTAAGTACATATATAATATGATTTATTTTCTATACAAAAAAAACTTCTTTATTAGATTAATGGTTATATATATATAAATAAAACTTTATTAAATATAATAAGAAATATGTTTTTACACTTTTGAAAAAACGCAAACTTTTTTCTCACCGCTCTTCTTCATTTATATTCTGACGACTCATGGAAGGAAGAAGATAATTCTATATAATTTAATTGGGAATTATCTCAAGAACTATCAAATGAATGTAAAAATATATATTTTTATAAAAAAGTTAAAATAGTATAAAAAATCTTAATAAAACGCGAACATAAGTAATTCAAATCATTTTCGTTTCAACTTAATATTAAAATATTTGCACTACTTTGAAAAGATAAATTGTAGCATCTTCTTCAAATTCAATTAATTTATTTTATCAACATAGATAAAATTTTATTAGTTTCAATATTTATTAAATTTGAGTGTAAATTATATAGATTAAGTTCTTTTCATTATCCACATAAACTTAATTATTCTATTTTAATAGAAAAATAACTAAATTAAGAAATAAAATCAAAGGAATATATTTTATTTTAAATTTCAAATTTGCTTACCTAATGAAATATCCTAAGTATTTACTAAATTAAAAAATATCTTATATTATTTTTACAAATTATTTAAGTGTAAATTTTCAAGATTATTTTTGTTTTATTTGTTAATTTAGAATAGATAAGGTGATTATTATATAAATTATATAATATAGTAATATATAAATATTGTATAATGATATTAAAAACATATGTTTTTACTCATGGTTTAAAAACGTTTTTTTCTACAATTTATAGAAAATAGGCAATGACGGCGTGAGTTAATTATGACCAATTAATTTGACACTTTATAACATAACAGAAAATAAGTTTAAAACAATTGGCGCCCTTAAGAATTGGCGCCCTAGGCTGTCGTCTGTTTTTTTTTACCCGGCCTTGAAAATTTCTTATATATTTGATTAACATGTAGGTATTTTTTTCTTAATTGGTCTATTACAATATGTAAAATTTCTAAATACATTTGAATGATTAATTTCATTTTAGATGTTGATTTTTCAAAAGAAAAAAGACTTATAAATATATCTATAAATATTTTTATTATAATCTATTTGTTTAGTGTAACTTGTTTACTTAAGAAGTCTCTCGGAGAGATTAGATTTATATACTTCCATTTACTTCAATTCACTCCAAGGTCAGTAAATTTTTTTTTTAATTGAATATTAAAATATATTTTTGTAATTTTTCTTTGTATCATCTTTAGTATTAGAAATCCTGATATTTTAATTTTTATTTAGCTTTGAATAATATCTTCTCTGAATTGAATAAGTAAATAAGTATACAAATTAAGGATATATTAACATATTTATTTGAATAATACTAATAAATCAGAAATATAATTATTAAATCTTTTCTTATCTTATTATATTTAGCAAAAATTGTATGTTTGTATATATATTTTGTATATATATTTGTATAAGTTTTAAAAAGAAAAATCGAACTTATTTTTAAAAAAATTACAACAAAAAAAATTGATTGATATTTACTATATATAAATAAAGACAGAAGTGAAATTATAAGATAAGAATAGTAGAGAATTCACTATCAGTAGGATGTTCATTATAAAGACCCCAATGAATTTATTAAAATTCCCAATATTATTATTAAGGAATAATTTTTTTAAAGTACTGATCGGCGGCTCGGTGAATCATGTACTATTTTATTGTTTTTATAATTAGTTAAGATATTGTAGATAAATATTATATTAACAATTGATTCATTTATTTGATTATTTCGATATTTACCATATAATATAAAAATAATTATAATATGTACCTCGATGAGATAAAGAATGACTAATAACTTGATAAAATTGGCGAAAAGTTGAATTATATTTTTACAAAAAAAAAACATAAAATTTATTTAAATTATATAGATAGGAAAATTAAATAAATATGAATTTATATTAAAGTTGTTGGTTAAAAAATTTAAAATGCATTTATAATGGTATTAAGGTCCAATTTTGCTATATCTTAATAAAAATATTTTATTATTTTACTTGCTGCTTAAAAAAATAATTATTTATTTAGTTTCCATAAATTTTATTAATATTCCGTTTTCATAAATTATTGAGAAAAAATTCATTCCATATGTAAATTTAAATTTATATTAAAAATATTCATGTTGCGTTTAAGAGAGGAAGACTTACAATGCACACACAATTGAAGCCAAAATGCCGGTTATCGACCTGCCAGGGGCAAAGAAAACTTTCTCATTTATTAACGAATACAAGCCAGAATTACAAAATACATTTTGTAGGTATTTGGCTTCAATCTAGACCTAAATTTTACCAAAAGACAGTTCTATTAAAATATTATGAAAGTATCATAGCATTTTTATTTTCAATATCCGATATTTACAAATATATACATATCTTATCTTATCTTATTATACATATTTGTATTTTTAAATTTTTAAACCGCTCGAAGGATTTTTTCACACCATAAATTATTTTTATAAAGAAAAATTAATCTGTATTGGTTTCAGCCTCATGAAATATCATTTTTGTTAGTTTTTTTCTTAATTTTAAATACGAATTTTAATAATAAAAAAATGACACCGGACAACGCCGTACAGCGTTTCCTTAATTACAAAATATTACAAATAAAATAAAATTAAAAATATTTATTTTAATAATATTTTCTAATCAAATTAAAAAATATATATTATGTTATATCCACAGGACATACTTTTCTGTCTTTCATTTTTTACGTTTAAGGGCTGTATGTTTTATGATATTTTTTTAATATATGTTCTTTTAAATTATTTGAAATTGTTTCGTTTATTTATTTTAAATAATAATCTTAATATTAAATATTCATAGATCATAAGGAGCTCGGTGAACCAGGTACTATTTATAAAACAAATAAAATAAATTAATTAAAATTAATTTAATAAAATAAAAAAAATTTTCTTTATTATATAATAGTATATTATAAATGTAAATAGGATAATGTTTTTACAATTCATTTATTTAAAAAATTACAAAATATAAATTTTATTTTTATATTGAAATAATTCTAATACATGAAAAGAAAAATTATTATAATTAAAACCTTGATTAGTTAATAAATATAAATTACTAGTATAATAAAAAAATTTGTTGTGATGCAAATTTTAGTTAACCTTTATTAATCCGCCCAAATTATATTGTATTTTCTTCATTATACTAATTATATTTTTATATGTATGAATAAATGAATTAACAAATATGTAGATAAAAGTCCTCTTGTGCCTACGAACATCATTTCTTCTTTTAACGTTTGAAAAAAAAAGATCGAATGGGAGGGAATATTTTGATTGGGCAACACAATGAATGAATGGCTGACTGGATGGGTGGTACATTTTTATCATCGGAATGTGTATATAGTATTTAAACTACGTGTATTTATTGAGGTATATTATACATAAAGACGGTTTCCACTTCAAGGCCATTCGTGGTACAAAATGAATATTTCCAAATGTCAATTTCGACTTCGTGAGAAACTATCAGGCAAAGAAAAAGGTTATCGAGTATTGTTCAAAGGTCAACTTCGCGAATTCATGCGAGAGTTTTCCAGAATTTTAAGAAAAAAATATTCTAGTTCATAGACATATACTTGTAGACAATATAACTGTTTTTGTTTCGTAAATTATAAAGAAATTTCATCTAGAAAATGTTTCAAAAAATTTTCTCATTTTTCATTTTTCGATATAAACTTAAATATAAAATTCTGAAGTGTCTCCACTCGACTATCTCGGAAATTTGAATTGGATAATCAACCTTTTTTTATATTGGAAAATTAATTAAAATTTTATTCTATTCAATCATAGGATTTAAAGTTTTTAACATAATTTTCACTGATAATATTTTATTGAAATAGGAAGGCAATCAAATAATACCAACATTGTTTTGACTTTTTCAACGTAAATATAAAATCCGGTTGGTACGCGGTAAAACATTGGCTATATTCTAAACTAAAGATATATCTTAATACGATGGTGGGGTGAAAAGTTTCCGTCCTGACCAAGAAAAACGATGTTTTAAAATTTTTTTTTTGTTTTATTTTTCAACATTCAAGATAGCTGAGGCCTGTACGATGTCAGCTGAACCATATGAATATGGAAAGCTGTGTGCAGCGTGGGTGCCGCGTTTGCTAACGTTAGACCAAAAACTGCTTCGAAAAAACATTTCTACCGACAATTTGGCGCTATAGGCGTAATCCAAACGAATATTTGGGTCGATTCATAACTGAAGATGAGACTTAAATTAAATTAAATTAAATTAATTGTTTATTTAATTAATTAATTTAATTAATTATCTAAATTAGAACACCGTTATGAGAAATGTATCAGTGTTGATGGAGATTATGTTGAAAAATATAGCAAAAAAAAATTTAAAAACATTGTTTTTCTTGGTCAGGCCGGAAACTTTTCATCCCACTCTCGTAATTAAAATTAAAATTAATTTAATTAAATTTAATAATTAAAATTAATTTAATTTATTAATTAAAATTTGATTTAAGTTAATTTAATTTATTAATTTTAATAAATTTAATTTTAATTTAAAACATTTACCTTGATTTTTACCAATACACACCAACACACGAGTATACACGCCAATAAACGCATATACTCGCATATACACGTCAATACACGCATTTACATATATAATTGTAATATTAATAGACAGGTAAAATAAAATAAATAAATTTCTTAATTTTATGAAATTGAATTTTTCTTTTATAGAAAAAAGTAAATGAGTTAGCTTTCCAAAGTATTTTTATGGTTGAGCTTGATTTTAAAGCCAACAAAAGCCACTAGACGTTATTCTTTCAAAAATATAATATCAGAAAGTATTAAAGTGAGACAATATATAAATGACCCCTATTAAACGATAGAGAATACAATGACCTAAAAAAAACATAAACAACGTCTTTTGGTACAAAAGTTGTTGTGAAGCAAGAGAATAAAGCTATTAGATAGGTTTGATTAATTTTTGTTAGGTCACGTTTTGTATTTTTTTTTAAATACTATATTTCGAGTGAAAAAAGAATAACTTGATTTTATGCAATAACATGTCTCAGGTATATGTTTAGGCACAAAAATCATACGATGAGTAATGAATTATTGCTTTTTCTTCGGTTCAATTAACATTTAATTCATCTTTATAATTTATATTTTATTTAATTTCCACATGAGTTATTATTTATTAATTGAGTTTATTAAAAATAATAATTACTATAAATAATAATAAAAGAAAAAGAACAAATATAAAATACAATAAAGAAATGGACACATTTTGATAATGGTTTCTAAAATGAATCGAGGATCTTTTTGTTCAATGATTGATGAGTTATTTTTTGATGATACAATCATATTGCAAAAGATAAATAGCTTGAAAATTCATTTTATTTCAATTATCTTTTGTTTTTTGTTTTGTTTTTGATATTTAAATTTATTATATTGAATGAGGACTAACATTAATCAATTTGAAATATTAAATATAATATTTGTGCATTTAAAATAGTAATTAGTTTAACAATAATTAATAAGAATAAATAAATAACTAAATTAAGCTGAATATCTATTTTAAATCATTATATATATTCTCTATATTATTGATTCATTTGTTTGTATTCTTTGCTCTCACAAAATGAAGCTAATCAATTAAATATCAAAAATTATAATAATAATAATAATAATAATTTAAATTACATTATATTTAATTTAAATTGAATTTTTATTGTTAATGTAAATTTAAATTAATTTTAATCTAAATAAATAATTTAATTATTTATAACAATAATTTTATTTAAACAAAAAAATAATAATATTAAATTTATTTCCATTTAATTTATTATAAAATTTAAAATATTTCTTTTAAAATAAATAATTTATTTTTACCGACCGACGATAGTAAAGGAGGTATTGTTTTCACACCAAATTTCACATGTGGAGATTTTTCACGAATCATGCACTTTGTATTGGTTTTATCCTCGAGAAAAATCATCTTTATTAGTTTTTTCTTAATTAAAATTATATGACGTCTTCCAGCCATTCATGACGTCACAGCCTGGTCTTAAATATATATTATAAATAAAATAAAATTAAAAATATTTATGTTATATCCATATCTGTATCTGTATTACATTAATAGATATATTAAAATTATTTGAAATTGTTTCTGTAGCTGGAAATTAATTTACTTCAAACCGTCGGTCGGTTCGGACCTGGCCACAGGTCAACTTATTTTTAATAGTAACCATGATAGAGATCATTGATGAGAATTTGGGAATACATCTTCTAAATTGCATTAAATTCAAAAATGGCTTTATATAATAAGAAATGCAAAGTTCCGGTATTGGGAATAGAAAACTTTACCTCCCTAGGGTTAATATGAAAGTTTATTTTCTCTTTATTTATAAATTCACAAAATTATCCTAAACTAAGTAAAAGAAAATTGGAATATATATAATATAAATTGTTAAATATGGCCTAAATACAAAAAAATGTTTTAAAATGAATTTAGATTAAATGTTTAGAGAAAAGGAAAATAATTAGATTATTATATATATATAAATTGATGTTAATAAAGATAAATAATTTATTAGACAAATCGCAGATATTAAATGTCAATTGTAATCTAATACTTATATAAATACATCTGTATTTTAGTATTTTGTTTCAAATGAGATAACTAGTGCTTGAAATTGTTTTATAAATAATTTTAAAATCTAGTTTACATTTTATAAGTAATTTGTCTTGTCATGACAATGATTGTTTATTAAAATAACTATATTATATTTAATGTATAAATTTCGGACTTAAATACTTCAAAAAACCCAGATATTTGAATATATTTTAGGTTTTTACTATCTCGCCATTCACTAAGGTTGAGAAAAATGTCTGTGTGTGTGGGTATGTGTGTAGACAAGATTACGTAAAAACGGTTTGAGCTAGAATAATGAAATTTGGTATACGGGCATTATTCAAAATTCGTAGTTTTCTATCAACTTTTGAGAAATGTAGCTCATCCGGAAGTGGGTCATTACCTACCACGTTTACATTTTTTTCCTCTAAACTGACCATAAAAAATTGTGTTTAACACGTTTCCGCCGGCTCCATAATTTGTCTATTTATTTTATGTGGCGGCATGAGCCACCGGTGGTACAGGCCGGCGGGAATGTGTTAATCAAGACGCGATTCCCGTTTTTCCATTTTTCTTATGAGGGCGAAAGTAGCGCCAATCAAACGACTGTAGCTTTTAAACGAATGGACCAAATGTCATGATACTTCATACATAAACTAGTGACAGATGAGCCTCTCGAAATTAGTCATGTTCATTTTCTAGTGGTGTCACCTATTGAAAAATCCCGGGACTTTTCACCACATGTAGTAGTATCTGATATCTAATAAAATTGTAAATGAAGTCTCTTGAAATATTCACGAATGAATCACGAGAAATAAATATACAAATAAAGATTTCATGAAGATTACTTACGACCATGAAATTAAAAAGTGAAAGAATATCTCATTAATACAAAATAAAAAATAATATTCTAATCATCTTTAAAAAAAACTTTTTATTACGTCAATTATAATAGATTTGTTATTTTATTTTGTAACATGTCCCATTTGAGAATCTATTGAATTAAAAAAAAAATCATCAATTTAAATAAAAAAAACAAACAAATATTAATTCTTTTCATTAAAATAAAATAATCATTAATTATTGTTTTATTATTTCATCTCATATTAAAATACCTCAATGAATTTATCACAATGTCATATTTTTAACCTATTTTCTTCCAAAATGCAGAAAAGAAATAAGATAAATAAATTATACTTTATTTATCTTATATTATTTATTTAAATTATGTTCGATTCTTGAGAAAAAAGAAAAAAATTTTGGTATTTTTAAGAATTATTTTTAAAGAGTTTTTAAATTTAATTTTAGTCTTGAAAAAATATCATATGCTTATAATTCTTATATATATATATATATATATATCATCATCAACATCAACTCGGCCTTCTGTAAAGCGCTTGTACCTCTTATAAGCATTTTTTTGAGTCAAAGTAGACTCGTCGAATGCCACAGTCAACATTTTAAGTGCGTTGGAGCACTTTATTCCATTTTTAATGCAACATTTAGTACAGATTCTTTGATCCAATTTTTTTAAGTGAATAATCGATGAACACACAAAAACGTGACTAACTTTTTCAGTTGTTAAAAACAAACTACTAATCAAAAATGGCTGATAATGCCAATATATGAAAAACATATGTGTGTGTACCAACATAACAAAAAAAAAGAATTTTAATAATCGAATGAACACAGCCCTCGAAAATTCAAAATTCACCTTTTCTTTTGAACAGACCTCGTATATTATATTTAAAATTATATATTAAGGTTTAATTAAAAAAAATATAATTATAAATAATACAATTATTATTAAAATATTTATTGATTCTATCATAAATCTTAAACCAATCAGGTAAGTTCACCTTCCTTATTCAAACTTATATTACAGCCTACATATTAATAAAATCAACAGGCAAAATAAAGGTTAGTGAAATTAACAAATAGAAACATTCAGATCACAGACCATAAACTTCATTCAAACTTGATTCAGATAAAAACATATTAATTAAAAGAATCTCTTAATCACTTTTAAATTATTCCATTTATAAAGAAATTAATATATAATTTCATAGATCAAATTTAAATGAATTTTTGTATTTTATGTGAAAAATCCAAAAAAAAAATTAAAAATTATGTAGACTCCAAATGTCACTTTTCCAACAACTTTTGATTTCAATTACAATTTAAATTTTAAAAGTAATTGATTTATTTAATCATTATTTGATTCGATTGCAATATTATAATAATTATATTATAATATTGTAATAAAAATACAATATACCTATTAATTAACTTTTGTAATTGTTGGGTGGTTCATTGGAATGGAATAGAATGTCACGGTTTGGCATATCCAAGTGAAGCAGGTTGTAGTCGGCGTGTCTGCCCTCCGCAGGTGTGTCTGTGGTGATGCCCCAAATTCCTCCAAGCTCAGCTCATTCACTCTCTCTTCTGGTTTCGATTGCCCTCAAGGCATCATCATTGAAACTGTCGAAATGAGCAAACAGCCCATTTGGATATCGAGATGGATCCTTTCCTCTTCCCTTGACCTTGATCCTTGGCACTTGGAGTCACCGGTCACCCTAATCCAACACCTTGTCCTGTTTCACATCCTCCCCTTCTCCCTCACATCCAGAATTAATCCATTAAATCTTGCAATTTATTTATTTATTTAGTATGTTAGTTTGGCAATGATCATTTTCTGAAAGTTAATGCCTTCTATGATTGCCAATTAAATTAATCACGGTGGTGAAAAGAAATAAAAACTATAAAATTCTATTATATTTGAAAAATATAATTATAATTATCATTTAAGTTGGAATTAATTTTATATATTTATTTAGAAAGTTACTTTTTTTCATCATTTCTAATTGATATTAGAGAATTTATTTTTAAGAACATTCTTCAACAAATTTTTTTTTTATTTAAAATATTAAAAAATGACAATGAAAAAAAAAACAATTTCAAAAATCTTTTAATAGAAAAGTGAATATTTCTTTCTTATCTTATTATACTAGCAAAAATTGTATATACATACGAGGTGTGTTCGAAAAGTAAAGTGACTTTTCAAATTTCGCGGGTAACGTAATTTCGATTATCGATTTTTTTTTTTGTTTTGTTATGTTGGTACACTCTTCCCGAACATCTGTACCAAGTTTCAAGTGTATAGCATTATTTATTTGGTTGTGAGAAGCGTAAAGGTTATAAGTGTTTTGCGTGCACGGCTATTTTTTGCTATCGAAAAATATGGATCAAAGGATTTGCATCAAATTTTGTGTAAAAAATAAAATAAAGTGCTCCGAAACACTTGAAATGTTGACAGTGGCATACTGTGAAACTGTTCTGAGTAAAAAAAATGTTTACAAATGGTACAAACTCTTCCAAGATGGCCGGGAAGATGCCAATGACGAGCCTCGATCTGGACGCTTTTGCTCACTGTTTTCTTCGATTACCATGGCGTGGTGCATCAGGAGTTCTTACCATATGGCCGTACGGTCAATAAACAGTATTATCTTGAAGTTATGCGCCCTTTGCGAGAAGCAATACGAAGAAAACGTTCAGAATTGTGGAAAAACAATTCATGGCTTTTGCATCACGATAATGCTCCTGTTCACTCATCTTTGCTTGTGAGAGATTTTTTGGCCAAAAACAACACCACAATCATGCCTCAGCCACCATATTCACCGGATTTGGCCCCATGTGACTTTTTTTTGTTCCCAAAACTATGAGACCTATGAAAGGACGGAGATTTGCAACGATTGAGGAGATAAAGACTGCATCGCTTGAAGGGGACAACATAAATATTGATAAATAAATAAATATTTTTTCTTAAAAATACAAAGTCACCTTACTTTTCGAACACACCTCATATATATATATTTGTATTTTTGGGATATTAAACCGGTCGGAGGATTTTTTTGAAATTCACACCATAGATAATATTTATAAAGAAAAATTGATCTGTATTGGTTTCAGCCTCGGGAAAAATCATCTTTGTTAGTTTTTTCTTAATTTAAAATAGAAATTTTAATAATAAAAAATTGGCGCCGGGCAACGCCGGACAGCGATTCCTTAAATACAAAATATTATAAAGAAAACAAAATTAAAAATATTTATTTTAATAATACTTTGTAATCAAATTACGAAATATATTTTATGTTATGTCCACAGGCCATATTTTTCTGTTTTTCAATGCATTAAAGGCTGTATGTTTAATGTCTTTTTTTAATTTATGTTCTTTTAAATGGTTTCATATATTTTGTCGTTTATTTATTTTAAATAATAATCTTATTATTAAATATTCAAATTTCACAAGGAAGAATTTTTTTAAAGGTTCGAGCCGCTGCTCGGTGAACTTACTTACGGCCATACTTTGCTGTATTCCATTGGATTACTTATTTATTTATTTGTATTAGTCAACATGGTCCACTTTATAATCTTTCATTACGTCTGTAATCTGTAATTATATGATATATAAGTTTTTATTAGTGATAGAAATTTTTTTTGACCTATAAGCAGGGAAGATGAATCCTGAATCGATGTAATTGGTCAAGATGCAGTTGTTAACTGTTTGTTAGGCTGTGCCCCGGCAAAAATGGCTTGATTCTTCTTGAGGTGGTGGGAAAAGAAATAATGTTTGGGAAATTATCGTCTTTGTCATTGAAGTGCAGTAGAGCCCCTCATAATAATAATTATAATAAATCATATATTCATGTATACAATATATACGATATATTTATAAATTGCTTATCTCTGATAAATCTTTCTGATAATAATTTAAAACTTGAACAATAAGAGAAGATAATAATTAGTATAAAGCCAAATTAATTAATATATATATTCCATTTTAATTTTATACAATTATTTGATATTATGTTTATGATTTTTGACTTAAAATATTTGTATATTATATTTTTATATTTTATAAATTTATATAATTTTTATTATATTTACTTTTTATTTTTATAAAATTTACTAAGAATAAAAATAAGGATTTTTATAGTTTCTTTTTTCTTAATAATTATAGACTAGTAAAAAAAGATTCATTAGACATATTTTGGACTTGTATAAATAAATAATAAATAATCTAACATATGAATAATAAAATGATAGGATTCTTAAATGTAATAGATAATTAGTAATAATATATTTATTTTAATGGACCAAATAAAATAGTTAATATAATATAATTACTAAGTTCAGTAGCGTACCTAGAACTTTTGCCGCCCGGGGCGATCTCCAGTTTGCCGCCCTTTCTATTATAAGTCAATCAAATAGTGGTTTTTATAATTAATACACATAAAAATAAATTATTAAGTTATTTAATCAATATTAATTAATACACAGAGTAAATTTTTTTACACATATTTGTATGCACTCGTAAACATCTTATATATAATATTTACTCTTCTAGCTTTCATCCTAGAAAAATCGTGTATAATGCTCTCAAAATTTATATTATTTGTAATTTCTGGTTCTATTGACAATATTGCAAGATTTTGTAGTCTTAATTGACTCATTGTAGAACGAAGATAATTTTGCCGAACAAAATCTTAAAGATGCGTTTTTTGATGAATACAATAAAATAAAAGTATTATCCTGTTCTTGGAATTAGAATTCAAAATTTACACTAAAATGCATTTAAATACACCGAGGAATAATATTCGAAATCATATAGTTGATCATAATTTATATAAATCAAATAGTAAACTTATAATAATCATTTATTATTCAAGAAAGAAAAAAATTAAATATGAAATGAATAAGTTGCTTTTTACAACTATAACTAACTATAAGAAATGCCGCCCCAAGATAAGTGCCGCCCGGTGCGGACCGCACCCACCGCCCCCCCCCCCCCTTAGGTACGCCACTGACTAAGTTAAATAAACCAGATTTTTATTGATTTATACTATAATTTGTAAGTATATATGCTATATTCAAAGAAAATATTGTTTTCATTATTAACCCTATTTTCAAACATTTTGTATTAATAAATATTTATTTTTATTCAAAAGGTTTTTCTCCTGTATGAATTAATAAATGTCTATCTAAATCAGATTTCTGATTAAATTTCTTTTTACAATAATCACATTCAAATGCTTTTACTCCTGTATGAATTAATAAATGTCTAATTAAAGCAGATTTCTGATTAAATTTCTTTTTACAATAATTACATTCAAATGGTTTTTCTCCTGTATGAATTAATAAATGTGTTTTTAATTGTGATTTCATTATAAATTTCTTTTCACAATAATTACATTCAAAAGGTTTTTCTCCTGTATGAATTAATATATGTCTATCTAAAACAAATTTCTGATTAAATTTCTTTTTACAATAATTACATTCAAATGGTTTTTCTCCTGTATGAATTAATAAATGTGTTTTTAATTGTGATTTCATAATAAATTTCTTTTCACAATAATTACATTCAAAAGGTTTTTCTCCTGTATGAATTAATATATGTCTATCTAAAACAAATTTCTGATTAAATTTCTTTTTACAATAATTACATTCAAATGGTTTTTCTCCTGTATGAATTAATAAATGTGATTTTAAATGTGATTTCATATTAAATTTCTTTTCACAATAATTACATTCAAAATGTTTTTCTCCTGTATGTATTAATAAATGTCTATCTAAATCAGATTTCCGATTAAATTTCTTTTTACAATAATTACATTCAAATGGTTTTTCTCCTGTATGAATTAATAAATGTGTTTTTAAATGTGATTTCATAATAAATTTCTTTTTACAATAATTACATTCTAATGGTTTTTCACCTGTATGAATTAATAAATGTTTAGTTAATTCAGGTTTAACATTAAATTTCTTTTTACAATAATCACATTCAAATGCTTTTACTCCTGTATGAATTAATATATGTCTATCTAAAACAAATTTCTGATTAAATTTCTTTTTACAATAATTACATTCAAATGGTTTTTCTCCTGTATGAATTAATAAATGTGATTTTAAATGTGATTTCCGATTAAATTTCTTTTCACAATAATTACATTCAAAAGGTTTTTCTCCTGTATGTATAAATAAATGTCTATCTAAATGTGATTTCCGATTAAATTTCTTTTCACAATAAGTACATTCAAAAGGTTTTTCTCCTCTATGAACTAATAAATGTGTATTTAAAGTTGATTTCTGATTAAATTTCTTTTTACAATAATTACATTGAAAACGCCTGTCTTCTGTATGGTTTGAATTAGTATCTTCTACAAATTTTTCGCCTAAATATTTCTCTGTGTCCTTTTTGAGTTTTACATTATTTTTGAAAATTGAAAATATTTTTTTATGAAAACATTTTTTTAGATGTTTACATAAAAATTCGTCACTTATAAAATTCAAATGACAATATGCACAAGAATATAGAGGACCTAAAAAAGAATTGTTTTCGTTATTTTGAATCATTAATATTTTATATATCTGACTAATTTATAATTCCATTTAAGGAATGATAATCATTACAAATAATATTAAAAAAAAAATAATTTTGCTGACAATTAACCTAAATTTAGATGAAAATAACATAGAAATAAAAATTACCTATATATATTGGATATTTTCTGTCTTCTTGTGAATAAAGATCCATTTTTAATTGATTAATGTATTATCAATTGATGGTTTGTGTAAGATATATTCTATGTAATAAGCAGTAATAAGTAATATAAACGTTTACAATCAAAACAAAAACCAAATATTCGTGTTTAAGATAGCAACCAATGGGTGTCCAGCTCAATGGGACGGGTGAAACACGAACGCCAGATGGTGTTGCAGGCGAAAACGGTTGATACTTCAGGCGCCCAATAGATGGCACCGCAAAAAAAATGACCGAAGATTTGCGCTATCTGGCCGCTGACAACTATAAACTTTTTTAAAAAAGGGGGTGGCGGCTTGTGACACGATTTTTAAATTTATTTTTATTTCGAAGGAATATTTAGAATTAAAAATTGTAGAATTTTTAGATAAGTGAAAAATCATTTATTTGGAGATAAAACTGACATTTCATTTGATTGCTGAAAAATCAATTATGCTTATCTCAGAATATTGTCAAAGTGTTGGTTCTATATCCAAATAAATGATTTTTCACTTAACTGAAAATTCTACATACTTTTATGTAATTTATATATCTAAAAGAAACGAATAATGTTTTATGTAATATACAATATTTATTTGAAAATAAATTAAAATTATAAAATACTTTTTACAAAATTTGTTATGATATCACTAGTAAACGTATTCTTTTTACATACATATTTGTTTATTACACATTGTATTTAATTTTTCACTTTAATTTGTAAATTTGTTTTAAACTTGTTTTGGTAAATTGCAATTATTGAATTTACACATCTAGATGAAATGAATATAGTTCTATATAATATACAATATTTATTTGAAAATTTATTAAAATTATAAAATGCCATTTACAAATTTTGCGATGATCTCATTAGTAAACTCATTAAGCAATTTTTCCCATTCAAGTTGCCACATATTTTTATACCGAAAATTAGTATGCGCCTGCAGTGTCTGATGGTCGCATGCATCTCTTGGGCATCTGCAGCTCCGTCAGGCCGGAGGAAGGTGCAAAACTGTATTTCAAGACTTGCACTTGAGTGTCCAGGCCTTGGCTCCATCCATACATAATATTTAAGCATTTTACCAACACGTCATAAAAAATAAAATAAATAATATAAATATAAACAAATTATAAAATAATCTTTTTCCAAAGGACTAAAAAGAATAAAATAATTTTTCTACAAGCCTGACAAAGTTTATGGATGAATTGCTTCATATTCAACGAAAAACATTGTGGGCATTTAGTTTTAAATATATCATAGGTGTCCAAAGTGGTCTATTTGGCGAATAACAAATTTGGGGCTCTATGAAAAGAAAATGGGGGTCCACGATGGATTTTTTGAATGTCTCTTAAAAAAACCACTTCCGGTTTCGGGATATACACCAAAAGTTCATCAATTCATCATACTGATGCATTAAGTAAATACACCAAATTTCATCAAAATCCGTTGAGCCGTTCAAGCTGTACACATCTATACGGGCATTCAGCGGACGACGGACGGACGGACAGACATCATGCTAAAAATACTTTTTTCTGTTAAGAAAATGCATGATTCGTGGAGATATGTAAAAATCTCCACATGTAAAATTTGATGTGAAAAGATTAATTTGCAAATTGAATAAAACAAAAAAATATATTAATCTTCTGAAATTGATTTTATGTATTTATGTTAAGTAAATGTTATTATTGAATAATAATTATTATATTATATTTAAAAATAAATAATCTATATATTTAATACGATAGTGTCCGTCTGTACGCAAAAAACTCCAGAGCCTAAACTACAAGGAGTAAGGTAACCAAATTTTTCTGAGGTGAAGGGTACCTCAAATGATGAAAAATAAAAAAGAAATTAGAATCTTAGGTAACTCCTGAGCTGAACTGCGGGTGTTCCATTTTCCAGAAATATATATAAAGGAGAGTGTTTGTATGTATGTAATTTGTTTACTTTTTTGTGCTGTCATAGAAACAGATATATATATATATAATTAGAACCTCTCTCTCTCCCTCTATTTAAAATTTTAAAAAATGGAGTGTTCTAGCCAAATTAAGAAATTTAAATTCCTTATGCAACATTGATAGGTAAATGAATTGGACTGGAAGAGGAGACATAAGATTAGAGAAATTGGGGAAAAATCAACCGAAATGTAATTAAAAAAAAATTCAAGAATTATACTAGGGATACGACTTACATACAATTAAATGTAGAATTTGAAAAAGTATAAATATTTAAATACTTAAGATCTCTAATCACGAAGGATAATAATATTCAAGAAGAATTTAAATCGACGTTGTAATTGAGTAACGCCTGTTATTATGCAGTAAAGGGGCTTAGCTCATCAAAGAGGATCAAAATTAAAATATATAAAACAATTATTTTTCATGTTGATCGATGACTAGGGTGACCATATTTCGAAAACACCAAACCGGGACAAACGGTATACCTTTTTTTTAGAACTAAATTGAAAAAATTTTGAAAAAAAATTACGAAATGTCCTAAATATTGAAAAAACAGTAGGGTGTCCCGAAGACATTTTTGGGACAGAGCACCTAAAGACGGGACGTTTGGTCACCCTATCGATGATTTGGTTGTAGCTCAGGATAGGGACGCTTAGAGAAATGTGGATGCTGCGGCTAAGAACTTTCAAAAACTGTAGAGACACAGAGTTAGATAAATACAATAATAATATATAATTAATTTACTGATTAAATTAAAATATATTTTACAAGAAAACAAATACATGTCTTATCTACTTATACTGATTGAAACAAAATGGATGAAAACCTTTTACATACAGACTTTCAACAAAATACTATGTATCACTCGGGGGTACAGGGGGCGGAGCCCCCGTCTAGGTGTGAAGAGCGCCGAAGGCGCTCGGAGCAGCTAGTTTTTATTAATATAAGATTTTATAAATGTAAATAGGATATTGAACTCATATTGTCTTCATAACAAAAGGTTATTGTTTTGTTGTTTTTTTCTCTCGGGGACATATATAATTAAAAAAAATGATCTTTTTCTCTATGCCATTTGAAGGCAAAAAACCCTCTTCATGGGCTCTACAACTGATTAATAAGAATTCATCATTAATTTTAATGCTTATAAAATATTCTTAATTACTTTCAAAATGAAAATCTATCCTGAAATCAATATTTATGCTTCAGATTCCGTTAAAAAAAAATAATCGGAGCAATACAAAAGGAGTTAATCGCTAATTATATTATAATTAATTAATTATAATTAAATTATATTTCTTCTATACCTTCTAGGCATTGATTGAAATATCTATAAAAATTTTCAAAAGATTTAAAGATGATGAAAAATCGATTTCAATTTGTCAAAAAAGCGAACAGTCAGAGAGAAATTTTTTGTGGAGAAGAGAAATCACTTCTTCGGCCAACATTTTTATAGTTACCAATAATAATAATAATTACATTTTTGTACAAGTATATGAATGTACACAATAAAATACTTAACTAAACTCTCATTTCATCCCATTTGTCCCACTTTGTTTCAATGAAAATGTGGTCACTTTAGATAAATTTCATATATAAATTTATCAGTTTACATTCAAGCAGAATTTATGATTTAGCCGAAAATTTACAGAAATCACTAAAGTCAACATATAAAGTTGAAACATATTCCATTGTAATTGACAAAAGTACAGAATCGCAGGATGCTGCTGATGTTTTTATTCATGTGATGTGAACTTAAAAGTAAGTGAATTATTCCTATGCGATATACTTTATATTTTTAATGCACTTATGTAAGTTTTGATTAAATAATATATAATTTATCGTTAAAAAATTTAGTTTGTTTTTCAACTGGTGTTCTTGAAAGAGTTATTGCAAAATTAAAAGAAAAATATGGAGGGTCTTCACTCGACTATCTCGCAAATTTGAATTGGATTAATTAACATATATTATATTTAAATTAAATTTAATTAATTATAAATTAAAATTAATAAAAAATATTTATTAAACCAGCTTGTGTTTGGCTCTTTGTTGATGGTACCACCTCACTTGCTAGCGCGTGATTGCCAGTCAACGTGTTAAAAAATTTAAAAAATTCCGGTACTTTCAGCAATTCAATCAAGCTGAAATTCTATATATAGCAGTTTTATACAATTTATAATCATGTGAAAAACTATCAAACAAATATCTTTATTTTTACGGTCAGTTTAGAAGAAAAAAAAATGAAAACGCGGTAGGTAATGACCCTCTTCCGGGTGAGCTACATTTCTCAAAAGTTGATAGAAAACTACGAATTTTGAATAATACCCCTATACCAAATTTCATTATTCTAGCTCAAACCGTTTTTGCGTAATCTTGTCTACATACACACATAAACACACACATAAATACACTCAACCTTACATGTGAAAATGACTCACGGACCTCTGGCGAGATAGTAATGAACGTTTCATATTCTCAGTTAAGATTGATCAAAAATTGAATCAAGATTTGATTTTGAAACTTCTCTGTTTTAGTGAACTATCCCATAATAGTTCTATTTAATTCCTTTTTAATGGTTGTCAGTTCAAATATATCACCTTCATTGTCATCAGATGGATTCAAGATATTTAAATAATTTCAAAAAAATTCAGAATTACGAAATAAAGTTTTATTTATTTATACATAGAATGGTATAAAAATGAAGTTTTTATTAAATAAGTTGACCTGTGGCCAGGTCCGAACCGACCGACGGTTTGAAATAAATTAATTTCCAGATACAGAAACAATTTCAAATAATTTTAATATATATTAATGTAATAATAAACAGATATGGTATAACATAAATATTTTTAATTTTATTTTATTTATAATATATATATGTAAGACCAGGCTGTGACGTCATGAATGGCTGGATGACGTCATATAATTTTAATTAAGAAAAAACTAATAAAGATGATTATAAAACCAATGCAAATTGAATGATTCGTGGTGATATGTAAAAAAAAAATCTCCTCATGTGAAATTTGGTGTGAAAATAACCCTTCCCTTCCTATCGTCGATCGCTAATACTACCACTTCCGGTTTCCGGATTTGCACCAAAAGTTGATCAATTCATCCCACTAAATAAATAAGTAAATACCAGCTGGTCCGAGCGCCTGTACCCCCGAGTGGTACAATTTATTTTTATATACTTTAAAAATTTTACAATTTTTTAATTATTTATTATAATTGTTAAATGGAATTTCTAAAAATGACCCATTAAAAATTTGTTTCCTAAAATGTTTCAAAATAATTCAAAGAATATTTTGTTTATAAGTTTATTTTTTTAATATTTTATTTATAAAACACGAAAACATTTAAAATTATATGAATAATTGATCTCATAATTGGATTTTTCATTTTCAATTGACGATTTGAATTCATAAAATATTAAAAAAAAACTTTTAAAACTTTTTAAATTATATTCAAGTAAGTTTATAAGAATATAAGATATATTATGGGTGAATTCAAAATGTATGAATATAAAGATAAATCTTCTTTTAAACGTTGTGTGAAAAAATTTCAAATAATTTAAATGTAAAACTATTAATGAAATTAATTCGGCGCTCTTCACAGCTGGACGGGTGCTCCGCCCCCTGTACCCCCGAGTGGTACATCGTATTTGGTTAAAAGTACTGGTACTTAAGTTAAAAAAATGATTCATTATTATTGGATTTGGCTTTTATATTAATACCTGTGACACCGAACTATCACTCGACCCTTTAACCAATTTATACAATTTATTTTTATATACTTTAAAAATTTTACAATTTTTTAATTTAATCAGTAAATTAATTATATATTATTATTATTTGTGTCCCTTCATACAAAATGTAAATTCTCTTTTTTGATGTTTTCCTAACATAAACAAATATTTTATAATATTTACCGGAGTATAATAAATTGATAACGTCATTTAATTCTCCTAGTATATATCGAATCGAATATAAAGATAAATCTTCAAAACGTTGTGTGAAACAATTTCAAATAATTTAAATGTAAAACTATTAATGAAATAAAAAAAAAAAATCAAATATATGAATATAATATAAATATTTTTAATTTTATTTTAAGAATAGATATATATATCTCACAGGCGGTGGTTGTGACGTCATCAATATATTATAAATTTAAATTAAGAAGAACTAATAAAGTTTCGTGAGATGTGATCAATAAAACTCAATTTTTCTTTATAAATACTATCTCTGTTGTGAATTTCAAAAAAATCGTTAGAGCGGTTTTTGAGAACAATGAAACAGAGAAACAGAGAAACAATTTTTACTCGTATAAGAAGATAAGATAAGATAAGATAAGATACCAAATTTCATCAAAATCCGTTGGGCCGTTCAGGCTGTACACATCTATACGGACGGACAGACAGACATGATGCTAAAAATACTTTTTTCTGTTAAGAAAATGCATGATTCGTGGAGATATGTAAAAATCTCCACATGTAAAATTTGGTGTGAAAACAATACCTCCCTTACTATCGTCGGTCGGTAAAAATTGTGGCACCTCCCCTAGCAATAATACGAGCCTACCTAATCAGGAGCGCCTTCCAGTTTGGAAACCGCAGATATAAAATATAATATTGCATTAACAAATGCGAGTATATATATTATATAGGTATTTTTGTATAAATATATGTTTTCTAAAGAAAAATCGATCATATTATTAAAAAATTATAATTAAAATTACAAAAAAATTGTTTGATATTTTTTATGCACATATAAATAGAGACAGAAGTGAAACTATAAGGTAAGAATAATAGAATTCACTATCATTTGAAGGCATATATATTCTGTTAAAATAGTAAATTTACTCGAGTTTTATATAATTCATCTTAAAAAAAAATTTCATATTTTTTTATTGAAAATTTAGAAAGATAATGTTTATATAAATATATGCGAAAAATGGAAAAATTGATATTTTTATATTTTTAAATCTATTAATTATTGAAAAATATATGATTCGATTAAATTTAATTTAAATATTCATAAAAAATTAGATACATTTTTTCATTTTAAATTTTCAAATTTTTTTGAATTTAATTTATTTAAATAAAATAATAGTTTCTGAATAAAATATTACTTACCATAAGATTTATTATTGAAATATATAAAGGGAGGAGTGTAATAGAAAATAAATAAATGTTCTAGTAATAAAATTTATTTTGTATTAATTTTCTTAAGTAAACAACACCAGGATAAATGATATATTTTAAAGGATCAATACAAAGAATAAAATAGGCCAAGCTTAATTGAAAGTTTCAAGCCAACACCAGATACATTTTCTATGCAAATCACATTCCGAGTGTTTTTTTTTTTTTAAAAAGTATCATCTTTAAAGGTCATTGGCAAACTTATCAAGAACGTAACTTTGGTGAAAATAAATTTTTCTTTAGTAAATATTTATACTAAAATTATAATGAAAAATACATTTATATTATCGTATTTATGTTAATTTGATGTGTATTTAACCTTAGTTATACTTTTATTAAATGTAAGAATGGTTTTAATAAAAATTAACCCAATCAACTCTCTGTTTATGTTAAATCATAAATATGAGCTGTGGCCAGGCACAGAACCGACCAACAATTTGAAATTAATTAATTTCCAAACAACATTATAAATAGATATATAAAGTATAAAAAAATATTTTAAAACTTGAATTAAAATGACTAAATTATATTATCTTAGTTTTTATTTTTAGGTTAATTAATCAATTATTTATCCTAACTAAATTTTATTATTTTATTTACTGACAATGAATATAAAATTATTACTTTGTAAACTACCACTTCCTGTTTCCGGATATACACCAAAAGTTGATGAATTCATGTTACTGATGCATTAAGTAAATATACCAAATTTTATCAAAATCCGATCAACCGTTCAAGTTGTACACACAGACGGACAGACGGACAGAGATCATGCTAAAAATGCTTTTTTCTGTTAACGAAATTCATGATACGTGGAGATATGTAAAAATCTCCACATGTGAAGTAATTGGTGTGAAAACTAATCAATCAATCAATCAATCCTATCATCGATCGGTAAAAATTGTTATAATTTTAAAAAATTAATAAAAATAATGTTTCATTCTAAGAATGTTTATTTTTATGATAGTGATACATTTTATTATACAAATTTGAAATTCCCAAAAATTATTATTTTGTTTTTTTTTTTATAATTTTATTTCAAAATTACTTTCAATACCAAATAATTAATTTGTATGAAATCATTTCAGCACGATAAGATTTTTTCTAGTACATATTTGTTGTTTTTTAGACACAAGAAAATTTAAGGCTATCTTGATTTCAAATTTTTGGGCCGGGAACTTTCATTTCTATATAACAATAATTTTTAGGACATTTATCAAATATATGGTATGGAGGAAGGGTGATGCTATCGTTGGGCTACTTAAATCAAATTTGTAATTCATAGATAATATAACCTATCAGTATTTAAAAAAAATATTCCTTATGGTCTCTGAATATTGTTTTAAGATTGGGAATATTAATAAATTCATTGGAGTTTTTATAATGATAGTGAATTCTATTATTCTTACCTTATAGATTCACTTCTGTCTCTATTTATATGTGCATAAAAAATATCAGTCAATTTTTTTCTAATTTTAATTATAATTTTTTAATAATATGATCGATTTTTCTTTAGAAAACATATATACAAAAATACCTAAATATATATGTATATATTATATATTTATATATTAAATGATAATTTATATTAATGTAAAACCTTATATTTAAATATGAATCTATTTTTCCTTGGTCATTACGATTTTTAAGGGAAATTCATCAATGGTAGTTTTTGTGCCAAGACTTTTTACCTAAATTCTCAATTAAACTAGCATTAATACTTGTAAATTACAATAAAATCTTTTACAATATACTTTCAGTAAAAAAAATGAAGCAATGATATATGTTAATTAATATAAAAGAAAGAAATAAACAATATAAAAAACATTTGATAAAATTTTTAAATATATTCATAATAATTTTTTGAGAATTTAATTAGTAATATAAAAAGAAAAAATGAATAATATTTACTAATTAGAGGCAATATTAATGTAGATGAATTGTCCCCATATCTTTTTTAATTATTTTTATATATTAAAGTTTATATAAGTAATAATATAAAAATAAAAATTTTTTATAAAATAACGTTTTTCCAATGGACTAAAAAGAATAAAATAATTTTTCTATAAGCTTGACAAAGTTTATGAACGAATTACTTCATATTCAACGAAAAACGTTGGGCGCATTTAGTTTAATTTATTTATATGAACAATCAAGTCAAATTTTTGTAATAAAAATTTTATTAAACACATAAACTGACAAAATTTTTTATCATGCAATAAAATTGATAGTTTAAGAGCTAAGAAATTAATCTTTTATTATTTTTCACTGTAATATACTTATATCAAAGTATGTATCAAAATTTAAAATTATTTTTATTAAATTTACATATTATCAATCAAATCCAAAATGGTTGATTATATTTGAAGAAATAGTGTTACTTATTAATTAAGTGTTTTAGTGTGGTATGTATCTTAGTATATATATATATATATATGAATTATAGCTCTATAAAGGAAGTTAATTGCATAGAATTAAATGCGCCCAACGTTTTTCTTTGAATATGAAGTAATTCAACCATAAACTTTGTCAAGTTTATAGAAAAATTATTTTATTCTTTTTAGTCCATTGGAAAAACGTTATTTTATAAAAATTTATATTATTTTATTCTTTTTAGTGCAATTTTAATATGATAAATTTATTTAATATAACAAGAGAAATAGAAAAGATGAAGTTTACAAATTTACAATTTACAAATTGAATAAAACAAATTAATTAATTGGACCAATACAAAAGGAGTTAGTTACTAAAAGTAATTAATCACTAATTAATTACAATTAATTAATTATAATTCAATTATATTTCTTCTATTCCTTCTAGGGATCCATTGAATTATCTATAAAATTTTCAAAAGTCTACCTCAATAAAAAGTCAATGAAAAATCGATTTAAATTTGTCAAAAGAGCGAACAGAGAGACAGAGAGACAGAAGCCAAGTGAAGTTAAGAAAAACGTTATAAAAACGAATTATTTATTTACAATAGTTGACAACGCCTTAAGATAGGCAACCAAACATATTTCTCTTCATGTTTATTCTATAAATTCCTGGAGTTTAAAAGAAAGAATATTCCATCATTTTTTTGACATTTTTTGTAGTTATTTTATGTAAAGTATAAAATGACTCTATTAATAACGTATAAAATAAGAAAAATATAATTTTTTTAAATTTGTCTAAAAGATATATATATATATTCCTAAATAAAATTTTAAATATATTTGTTTCTTTATATTTAAAAAAAAGATTATGATAAGATAGCTTTTTTATTTATTAAATATATAAATATTCAAATATAAAATGTTAGATTTATTACTTATATTGTTACATTCGTGAAGAGATCTAGGTATTATTAAAATTAAAAATAACTTAAAATATAAAAATAGGTTAATTTAAAATAAAAAATTGTTTTTTTTTAATAATTGAAATTTTATTTAATTATAATATAAAATATTTATTTAGAATGTGCAAGAAAAAAAAAGAATTTATCAAATAAAAAAAACATTTTAATAATTTTTTTTAATTATAATTAAGTATAGTATGATATCTTTTTTGTTGTGATACAATAATGTTCTTTTATGTATGATATAATATGATACTAAATAATGCCGTATACATTAATCACATTGAATTAAATGACAAACAATTAAACATTAAAAAAAAATTTTTAATCTAAACAAATAATTTCATTTATATCTTCTATTATATTAAATATAATTTGTTGATATTTGGTGTTTTTTATAGAGAAAGTAGAATTTTTCTAAAAAAGAGTATAGTATAGATTTCAAATAAGTTTGGAAGATAAATATGCATATACGAGATTTATATATGAATATATGTATTATATATATAATATAATTCTATTTACAGTTGCAAAGAAATATATGTATAGTAATTACATATTCATGGAATATGATAATGTATATATCCTTTATATGTATATATATATAAATTTAAGTAAGCGTAATTTTATATTACTTTATATAATAAATTTTATTTTTTGATTAAACAATAAAAATTGATAATCATTAATTCAATAATTACTTAAATGGTAGTATCCAGTTAAATTTGAAAATTCCAGTTTCAGCCATTTTAAGGTTTGGTAATTAAAATTTGATTAATGCTGACTTTGAAGTCGAGGATTCAATAAAACCTCACAAAGTTAAAAAAATAGATGATTAAAAAATTAATGGAAATATGTTATTAATCAAACCTTAAACTTGGCTGAAATGGACAATAGTATTTAGGGAAAAAACCAAATCAAAAAATTATACCCTGGAATTGTTTATATCTATTTTAGATATATAATGTATATATATATATATACAAAACACAAAATAAAAAATCATTCACAATTAAAATAAAATTTACATACATATTTTTCAGGAAAGGTTCTTATCAATTGTTGCGGAGATCTTACTAGATTTGACATGTGCGCCTCCATGATGAAAACTGTAAACTATTTCTAATTGTCATTTGTAATTGTCTTCTTAAATATATTATAATAAATCGCAATTAATTTAATCCAACTGAAGGACGATATTCTTTTGAGAAAACTTTCATTAATGACCAAATGACTGAATTCAAAATCGAAAAACTGGAAGGACTGATAAGAGAAAGTTTACAATATTCCCACTGGGAGCGCGCCAAATCAAAAATAATTATTATGCCAGATCCGTTTAAGTTCGTTTCAATTTTTTTTATTTATTAATATTATTATCTGTTAGAAATTTTTTTTTACTAAGACTAAGTAAAAAAAAAAATTGAAAGCATAAAAACTCTCATAGTTGTGTTTTTTTCTAGGATGGCACTTTTTTTGGCCGTCTGGGAGAAAAAGTCCCAATTTATGATATAAAAAAAATATGTGTGGCCATTTTATAAATAAGGCAAACATAAGACCTGTCACAGTCTGGTTGTTGCCCTGTTTCAGTCTAATTGTGCCTTGATTATATTATAACTAGATTCAAAATTTTAAATCTTTATAATTTTGCCTTTTACTGTGTCTGCATGCTTAATATCATATCTGCACAACTCTACAGATACTATATTTTAACAAAAAAATTGTCTAAATGCTAGTCATCTGTGTTTAACTCTTCTTTAATTGCTCTATTCAATGTGGCCATTCTAATTGGGATTCTTTCATCCACAAAAGCTTCAATTATAGCTCGATCATATTCAGGAAAATCTAATTTCATTTGTTTCAATAGCCGCTTACGTAATCCAGGGCCATTTCGAAATGTAACCCCCATATATTCATTAAATTTACCTTCAATATTTTCTAAAATTTGCAAAAAAGTCGATGAATGTTGTACAAATTCGCCTACAGATTGATTCGAATCATTTCTTGGTAGACAATAATTATGTTCATTTAATTTTAAAATTGGTTCTAAAATTTCCGGATAAAAATTCGCTATTTTTTTCATAATAATTTTTCCAATACTAATTAATAATTGATTTTGATTCTCTTCGGATGGTCGATCCATCAAACCATTATCAGAATTTGAATAAATATTCCATTTGTTGGATAATGAAACGTTTTCTGTTAGTTCGGATGACATACCTTCGAAAAATTCATTAGAAATAAAATTCATATTTTGATTATGTAAATTAACTAAATGCTTATTATTTAATTTCATACTACCGAAAAGAATCATACGAAATTGTGAAAAGACATTTAACGCGGATGGTGGTTGTTCTCCAATATCTGTCGAATTTAAATTCACTAAAAAATTATTCAACGAATCTAAATTTAATTTATTTGTATAATGAAAATCTTTAGAATATTGTTTTTTTAAATCCCTTAAAAGATATTTTAATGATTGGATGGAAATTAAAAAACCTTTTTGAAATTCTTCCTCATAATCTTTTTGTAAACATCTTAAATTTTTTATTAATTCATAAAATTCATCAAAAAATGTATTTTGTTGGTCTAAACATCGGCCGTAAATATGTTTAAAATGGGTTTCCGTATTAATACGATCGGTAAGATTCATAATAATCATCCAATGATTAACTTTTTCAATAAAATGTGCGGTGTATTCTGCAATTTCGATATTTTCACCAGGCATATAATTAGTCAACGCCATAGAAGTAGAATGAGAGAGAAGTTGTATAGCTAATAAACTATCCTCCCGATCTGTTAAATGCTTATCCAAAAGATCCGTATTTTTTAACCGAATTAACGCCTCTAAGGGGGTTTTATTAACAAAACCGCCATTCTCTAAAACAAATCCAGAGTCTAATAATTCATTTCTTAATAATTTAATTAATGTGAGACTATCAGGTAAAAAATAAATGTTCTTCATAGTGGTGGGATGACTGAACCAGGTCCGTTCTGGGTTCACCTGGAGCCGTTTCCAAAGGTCACTATCACAGGCACCGACGCACACAATAACATTAAAACCACACAAATACAATTGACGAATTATTTCAAGTAATAAGTTTTGTGTGAACGTTTTATCAAAATCCACATAAATAGGCTGACACCAATCGCCGAATAGGCCCTTGGCTAGAACCACTTGCATACTTGAAAATGGTCCGATAATCTCATCACTCTCCTTACGGTATTCAAATTTTTCTTGAATTTTCATTTGATCGAATTGTAAAATAGTAAGTCGATCCAATGAATTGTATTTTTTGGAATTGATATGCATACATTTTAATATATCATGAAGTAGGCCAAATTTTCGAATTCTCCTTGAGGACCAATTTCGCAATGTCTCAACACCTAAAAAAACAAGCAGTATTTTAAATTTTACATAAAAGAGAAATATTATGTAATTATAATTAATAAATTAATACTAATTTATTTAATTCTAATAATTAAAATACATTATTGTGTGTATTTTACTTTCTCAATTATTATTTACACATATGTTTAGTTTTATTTATTCTATTTTTATTACTATCTATTTCATCTATTTTACTATATATATATTCTCAATTTTATTAATTATCAATTTATTAAAGAATCAGAATTTCTTATTACAATGAAATTTTAAAATAGTAATTATTTTTTTATTAGGGAATTTTATTCTTTACATTTTGAATTAATAATAAATAAAAGACTTTAATAAATTAATACATTTCATTGGAATAAATTTTTAATAGAAATTACACTTATTATATATATTTCTATATAAATTACGAATTTATCTAAATTTGAAATTTAACAATTCATAAATTATTGATAATTAAGAGTTACTAATTTAACTCCATTCCACTATTTTAATTATATATGATAATCTAATTATACATATGACATAATCATGAATAACTAACATTAAAAAAAACGTAGTTTTTATGATTACTGCTAAGATTAATCAAATTGAATATAAAGAATTTATTATTTATTATTTAACATATGAAGATATTGATATTTATTTTCTTGTTTCAATATTTTTTTAATAGAAAAATTTATTTAAATTATAAATAGTTCCTATACTCAGACTGGTAGCGATACTAATCCCAATAAAAAAAATTTCATAAATAATAAAAAAAATACCTCCCTTACTATCGTCGGTTGATATATTTTATATATTATTTTTTAACTCTTTATATTAATAAATATTTATATTATATACCTCTAAATTTCCCACATTTATGTTATTTTTATCAATTTATTTGAAGTAAAATATTTATAGAAATTGATATCCTCTATTAATAGTTCGAATCTGTTTATAGGAGTATATCTATATATACAAAATTAAATTTAATCAATTTAATTATAATCAATTGTTTAGTTTATATGAAGGTTAAAATGATAAATTTATGATTTGATTTTTTTATGAATTATAATATAATTGAAAGCATTTAAATAGTAATAACAATATGTATAATAATACTTTATAAAAAAAAAATTTTAAAAAACCACGTTTTACTAACGGACTAAAAAGGAGAAAATAATTTTTTTCTGAAAATCCATACTGACATTACATACAAGAGATCTGATTTGAATCAAACTGTCCATAACGTAAAACGTGGGGCGCAACAAATAATAATTTTTCTATTCAAATATGATTTCTTTTATTAATTTTTATTTAGCATCAATCGTTGTATTTTTTAAGGCTTAAGTTTTCACCAAAATTCTTGTAGAAGGGAATATTATTAGTAATACGATAGGATAAGTTTCGTGATATAATTTTTATAAATATTACCTATTAAGTATTTAACAGACTTTTTGTAAAAGGGAATATTATTAGTTATTCATTAGAAAATTTATCGTATATTTAATATATTTAAAAATTGTTTAAGATACTAACTTATACTATCAAACTTTTCAAATATCAAATTTTTTATCAGACCACTTGTAAAAGGGAATAATATTAGTAGTCCAATAGATTTTTTTTAATTTAAATTCTTTAGAGCATTAAATTTAATATTTTTGATAAAGATCAATATTCATTCGTCAAATTATATTATGCGTGGTTTTAATGTTTATTTTGAGATTTATATATTTTCTATATTTTTATTAGAAACAGGATATTTTAGACATATTTGCGCCCCACGTTTTACGTTATGGACAGTTTGATTCAAATCAGATCTCTTGTATGTAATGTCAGTATGGATTTTCAGAAAAAAATTATTTTCTCCTTTTTAGTCCGTTAGTAAAACGTGGTTTTTTAAAATTTTTTTTTATAAAGTATTATTTTCTACTTTTTAGTCTTCAAATTTTGCAATCGATTTTAGTTTACTCATATTAATTAAATTTATGAAGTATAATTTAAGAAATGAATGTGTACTAAATATTTATATTTATAAAGTTGGGGATTTTATGTTTTTTTGTTTACATCCGACATTTTGAATTTTTATATATAGGAATAATTTTGGATTATTTCATTCAAATTATAGCAATTAGAAGCTCATAGAAATGATAATATTGTATTGTCATCGAGAGCAAAGCTGTTGGTGAAGTTTCAAGAAAATCCGATGATTGGAAGTCGTCGAAAAATCGATTGCAAGATTTGACGCATACAAGTTAAGTAAAACGTGATAAATGAATTAAAATTATTATTCTATCTGTGATATTTTAAATATTTTATATTCATTGTCTTTTTCAAATCTATAAGTGATTCTATATGATGAATTATATATATATAAGATATATTTTATAAAATAAATAGATAAATAAAGTTAAAAAAATAAAAGTATTAATAATATATATATTTATTTATTGATTTACCTGGTAAAGGAAATTTCACGTTCTCTCTCATATAAAAATAACTTTCTTTACTAAAATTTCTTAAAGTTAAAGCCATTAATATCTCTTTCTCGGACCATTTAATTTGCTTTTTCTTAAAAAATATAATTCTTATTTGATTGGGTGTGAAAATTTTTGCTAAGACTTTTTTCAATTCGATTAGTGATTTTTTATTTTTAGCATTTTCCTTACGTAACAAAATTTTCTCCTTATTAAATTTATCAGTTAAATTTTTAATTTCCAATTGCGAATTGGATAAACTTTGTTTTAAATTAAAAATTTCAATACGCAACTCTTCACATTCTTTTTTATAATTCTCTTCCGCAGCTAGTAATTGTTTTTTTAAATTTTTGATCTCTTCACGTAATGTTTCATTTTCATTTTTATATTCCGATTCCAGGGAAATTTCTGGAATGTTTAATACAACGCGTGGTTCATTTTCTAGTGTCGATGGGTCCGTTGTATCCGCGACAATTTCAATATTAAATGAATTGCTACCAGTTTTGGTGGTTTCAAATTTATTGATATCGATCATAAAATTAGAACATCCCTGATTATCTTTTGGCGGGTAAATTTTTACAACATTCTCTTCTTCAAAGGTATGAAATTTTTTACGCCGTTTTGATAGTGGTATGGTATCCTCTTGAATGAAATTTTTCAACTTTTGGGTTGGAATTGCATTTGGTTTTAGAATTCTTCGTGATGGTGTGCCTAAAAGTTGCGCTTTAAAATCCCGTTCGAAATCATCTTCAGTGAAATGTTCAGAACAGATATGACACGAATTATAATTCCACAAACTAGGAAAACATTTTTTCATCCATTGAATGCGTACTTGTTCATTTTTTGGGAAACGATGATAGGTGATTTTCTTTTCAGAATTTTTTGTTTTTTGACAACTGTTCTTACACGAAGGGATTGTACATCGAACACCAGGCATTCTAAAACTGAAACATAAAATTATAAGTAAATAAATAAATACCTAATATATTATTATTATTAATTAATGAACAAAATGAAAAAAAGAAATTTTGAAAATATGTATATAATAATAATTTTATATATAAAGTTCTTTATCTTAGAGGAGATCGAACTTGATCGAAATGTTTGAATTACCCTATAATACATTTACATCTACACTATCAATAATTTCTTATAATATTATAGTTATTTATTAAAATAAATTTATTGAAGTGGTTTCCTTTGTATAACAGAACTCTAGATTTAGATTCAGATTTGCAGTACAGGCCACTTTATAAATTTCTTGCTGGGAGAATAGAAATATTTATACTTATTTTCAAATATTTGTACAATTTTTAAATATATTATAAGGAAACATTAGAATTTATCTTTAATTTTTTAAAAGGACTTTTATAGATAAATTTCTCTAAATATTTTGTGTGAAATGGTTTCAAAAAATTTTCTCCTGATTGTACACTAATTTGTATTTATACAACAGGGCTTCTCTAACCTTTTGGAAGCTATTTTTGAAGACATAATCGATTATAATAAATATAGACACGTCATTAAATATATTTAAATAAACAAAATATAATATAATAATTATAATCATTAAAAATATAATATTAGTAAAATAAATCTAATGTTATAAAATAGAGAAGCAAAAAATACTCAAAAAAAATTATTATTAATTTTTTTTTAAAATCTGTGACATTAATGAAAAAAAAAAACGATTTTATATATAAATTAATTTTTTATTTTTTATTAATATATATAAATTATTTTTTGAATATCACCAAAAATGTTTTCATCTTTTAGATTATCTAATTTGTTATTCCTTTTTGAAGAGATAATAAATTGAAAGCTATAACAAATTATTTATTTTCTTTGAAAAGGGTAGTTATTGGGATTCCCTCGTTATAGGGAAATCCAAAATTGAACTGATGTCTATATATGTATATATATATATATATATATATATATATATATACACCTGAATAAGTCGAGTTAATCGGAGCAATTCGCGCAAACTCACGAACCCCGGGTTGGATACTGGCGGGGCTTTAACATTTTCCAACCCACCTCTATTATAAAATTGATATAACTCTCCAATTATAAAATAACTACATTCATTTAAACACACTCAATCATCTCTTTAATTTTAAATAAATTATTTTGAAATATTATTTAAAATAATTAAAAAAATAACAAGCCTATTCTATATATATATATAAAATCTATATATGACGAAATTATATTATTAAAATAAATAATAGAAAAATATTTATTTTTTTATTTTTTTTTTTTGTCTAAATTTGAAAAAAATTAATGTCTATAATTATAAATGAGAATGAGATAATGTAGAAATTAAAAAGAAACGAAAAATACTTTAAATGGATACGGTTTTTATGGTAATATATATATAATATATATATATATATATATATATAAAATCTATATATGACGAAATAAATACCATTCAATTCATACTTCATATAATTAATAAATATATATATATATATATTTATATATATATATATATATATATAGATATATTATATGAAGTATGAATTGAATGGTAAAATTGAATAATAATTGGGTGTTTATTTCGAAAATTGTTTTTTGCGTGTTTGATAGTTGTGTGGTACTTACTTAATTAAAGGAAGTCATTCTAGGAGGAGCCGAAGAGAGTGCGTGTGCTGTGATGAGGAAGGTTAGCCCCTGAGTCCCAGTGTCAGAGCAAAGGGCTGGGAAGGCGCATTGCGCAGCTGCCGCCTGATCGATTTGCAACCAGCAAGTCGATCCACTGCTACAAATGGAGTAGATTTTATTGTTCCCCAGGAAACTACTCCGCCATCCATAGTCAGTCAAATGCGGAGAAACTTATCCAACCAAAGAAAACGAACAGTTTGTAATATATATATATATATATACTCACACCAATTGAAAGATAAACAAACCTATCGTCTAGTTTGTCCGTAACCATATAGAAGAAGAAAGTAAACTAAAGGAAAAAACAAATATTAATAATAATTACTTCTCACAATTTAGTTAAAAATTCATTATTTTTTAAAAGGAAAGTTTTTATTAAAAAAAAAAATAAAAAAAAAACAAATAATAAAATTGAATATCTCCTGCCATATTTTAAGATAAAAATTTATTTATTAAATATATTATTTAAAAATTTAAATTAATTAATTTAATTAATTAAATATATTTAAAAAATCGATCTATTATTATTTATAATTATTATTGTATTATTTTCCTTCTTATATATATATATATATATATATATATATATATAAGATATTGTTTTATTTTTGATACAGGTGGGGATAAAGTAGAACAATTTCAAACACCTTTCAAACTGTGGATTAATTAATAATGATTTTTATTATTAATTTTTTACACTCTTGCCTTGTTGAAAACACCTCTATCGCTGCTGTTAATAGAGAAGGGGTAGTTAATATTCTTGAAATACGGGATTAGAGGTCGCATAATAAAAAGAATGGGGTAACGTCTAAATAAAATGTAGTAGGTAATTCAACCAATCTTTATAATCATACAATTCAATTACATAAATGAACATTTTAATCGAAATAAAAATAAAATTACCATGAAATTAATTAACATTGAAAGTCTTTCTGTTCATACTTATATTGTATTTTTATTTACAGAAATTCAATTTTATTTGGAAAATTTTTTTAGTAATTTATTTCCTTTAAAATGTCATTTGGCATGTGTATATATGTACATTTGAATATATTTTAGATTATTGGAAGTTGTAAAAGGAAATAGTGTCAATTAGTTGTGAATTATTAGAAAAATTAAAATAAAATTGCATCGTTCTATTATATTATATATTATATATGTTTAACGTGAGAGTAATTTTTATTTAATGATGATCCCTAATTTTTTTTACAAATATTTATAATAAAAAAGAAATATAAAAATTCTTATTATTATGTAATTTAAATCTAATAAATTGTTCACAATTATATCATTGCTATAATGAATTTTTAAAAAGAAAAAAGAATAAAAATATAGAATGTTATTATATATAATTATTTAATAGAATAGAATTTATATTCAGTTATTTCTAGTAGCATACCTTGGGGGGGGGGGGGGAGTAATGTCAGTGGGTGCGGTCCGCAAGTCCATGTAGGGTTGATTATTATCTCTAAAAATTTCGCTTGGATACAGAATATTCAACAATTGAAAAATAGTATACTCAACTTTGTAATTTTATTAAGAATTTTTAACAAATGCTATCAGTTTATCTATTTTCTAAAAGATCTTCTTTAAACATTATATTAAATTAACTTCTCTAAGAAATTACAAAAAATATAACTTTTGAAAAAATTAAGTATATGATGATTATGATTTTTTATTTATGAATGTTTGAAGTGTAAATATACTATATGTATATGTTTACATACACTTAAGAGTATAATTTGTTTGTTTATCCAAAAGAAATGAAATAATTTATTTTTAAATATAAAATAAAAAATTTTTAATAGTAATTTATTATTGTATTATGTATTAAATATATATTTCGTTTCATTAGGTGTAAGTATCTTGTGATTTGAAAACAAGTGTAATTTGTATTTGTATAAAAGTTGCATTTATAGGTAATTCAACCATCTTTGGATTTGTCTGTTGTTTAATCCAATGACTCCTTTATAGTTATAAATTTATTAAATAAAACATTAATATTTTCTAAAATATTTTTCTTATTAATAGAATATATTTGAACGGATCAGGATGAATAATTAAAACTCACCACAACCTGCTTATAGGGATACATGATCAATATTATATTAATATATTTTTATTTAAAATATATAATTCTAATTATAAAAATATTTAATTTTAGCTATAAAAAATATTTTATTTTTATTCAAATAATATTTAATCCCATTTAAAATAATATTTAATTCTGTTTAAAATAAAATTTAATTCTGTTTAAAATAATATTTTTTATATTAATAAAATAATATTTTTTATATTTATAAAATAATATTTAACTTTCTAAATCATTTTAATTTAAATTAAAGAAATATGTAATTTTTTGACAAAATAATTTAAATTTAACTGACGCCACACATACATTAATACTGTCTAATTTAGTAAAAAAATAGTTCCGTACTTATAGTTGTCTCAATAACTATTATTTTAAATTCATAAAACCCACCATTTTATTGATATAGAAAGGGCGGCAAATTAAAGATCGTCATGAGGGGGGAGGCAAAAGTTTTAGGTACGTCACAGGTTAAATTTGTAATTCACAAATTCACTTATAAATCAACCCGTCATTCTGATGGCTTTCTTAATTTATATATATACATTAATAAAAAATCTTTTAAAAACTATAAAAATGATGTGATAGATATCAAATAAAATGAATTATCCATATTTAACAATTATGGATAATTTAACTAAATATTAAATTTAAAAAATAAAAAAAAAAATTTATAAACTTTCTCTTCCAGTTTTTAAAATTATAATATTACTACTTTTTAAAATTTATTATGTTTTTGTAGATTGTTAATTTTTAGGAGAGGGTTTTTTGCACAAAACAATTTGAACGTGTAAACGGGCCAAGCCACACCCCATAAACATATCAATAACGATATATTGAAGTCAGTCTACTCAAGCGTAACGATATATCGATCTTTTTTAGAAATATATCGGGTAACTTCCCATCTCCTAGGCTTGGACTGGCATTGGCAATCGGGCAATCGGGCATCCTCAAAGTCCAGCCTCACTCAATTCATTTATTTAATTTGTATATATTTAAATTAAATGATTTAACTAAATGTTCAATTCTTATTTAAATATCTAAATGTCTTAATAAATTTCATAATTACATAATTATTTTACATTGTGAGTATATAATTTTAATTTATTTTATTATTATAACAAATATAATTATTAAAATTATTAAACATTTTGAAAAATTTTAATTTTTGAATAAAAATATAAAATTATTATAAAACTATTTCAAAAATAATTTTATTTTTATAATCTTATATATAAAATTCTCGTGTCACAAAACTTTGAAAAAATACTCCTCCGAAACGGCTGGACCGATTCTTATGAAATTTTTTATGTATATTCAGTAGGTCTCAGGGCATGTCAGACTTCCTTTATAAAACCGCTAATTGGTAAGGTGTGTCCAGGAGGTGGAATTTAAATAAAATTAGTTTAGTTACAATGCTAGATCATAGAGGCGCTGGTGGCGATAATTTGACATGTATATAAATTCTAATAGGGGACTTGCAAACAATACTGCTTCATGGGTGAACCGTCTAAGACGTTATCTTGACTTTGCACTCTCAGTTCGAAACTCACAAAGGCACATTTTTTTTAAGTATTATATATTTTTTTTACAAATTTGTTAGTTTTTATTATTTTAATATTTTATTAAATTATTTTATTTTATTAAATTATAATATTAAATTAATAATTATGTCAATTAATTTTTTCTGCATAAATAAACATATATAAAAAACTATAGAGATGGGACAGGGTAGGAGTTAGATGGTTATAGCTCAGAATAGGGACACTCGGGGGGGTACAGGGGGCGGAGCCCCCGTCTAGGTGTGGAGAGCGCCGAATGTTGATGCGGTGGTTTCCTGTTGCCTTCCGCATGTATAGTTCCTGGAGCCGGAAGCAGCTGATGTTAAATTGAATTTTATTAGAAAAATTTGTTCTTAGTTGGAATCGAACGCTGACTTCTCGTATAGAAAATTGCAATTCGGCTAGCTGACTCCTTCCTTTCAATTTCATTGAAATCAATAGATATATTTATTCCTTTATACAAATCTTTTTTGCGTTTCAACGACTCGATTTTATAAAGATAGTTTAAATTATTTATATCAAATATAATCGTTATTTTATTATTGTATTTTAAAGTTAAAAGAAAGTAAAAAAAAATCGATCAATTTTTTATTAATTTATAAATATTTTTATTTTATTTATTTTTTTTAATAATTTTTTTTATACATTTATAAAATAATATAAAATAACAAAACATTTTATGTGAAGATTCGAGTTTTAATATTTTCAACTTTTGAATTAATTGGAGTCGCTCGAAGCATAACAATACCTAAAAAATTTAAAAAAATAAAATTATTACGAGTGCTTTTTTAAATTTCAATTATTTGTGTCTATTCAACAAAAATAAACAAGAAGCGTCATTTTTTAGCTAATGACACAACCTTTCGAACAATATATAACACTGTTCGATCTGTCATATCATCTCATACATTCTCTACAGCTATCCTAACGACATTTAGAGAAAAAACCGGTAAGGACAGTGGCGGACTAAGGCTAAAGTGGGGCCTAGGTAACATTGTAATTCCAGGCCTAGTCAGTCAGGACACATATTTTGTGTTTGATAGTTTGGAGAGCGCGACTCATCTTTCACATCTGAACGAAAGCGAGTGGACCATTTCTTTAAAGTAGTTTTTGAAAAAGTACCTTCACCGTGCACAATTTTTCATAAGAATGTATAGCGTTCTTGTCTTTGAAATGATTTTATTCTATGGTTAGAAGTAAATAACTTTCAAACTACTAAACTAAACGTTCGAAGTGTCTTTATCAACTTCAACCGGTCTTCCACAACGTGGAGCATCTTCAACATTAAAATTTCCGGATCGAAATTTGGCAAACCAGTTTTGGCACTTGTGTACTGACAACAAATCTTCTTTATAGGCTTATCAGTGAATTTCTTTCTGGCCTATAAAATTATTTTTACACCTTTTCTATAGTAAAATAGTAAAATAGTAAAATATGACGAAAATGTTACTTAATGTCAATATTAAATGGTCATTCTCAAACTACTATGTAGATTCAATTGAACTTCTTCACACAAGCCTTGCTATATCAGCTATCAAAACATATTATGATTGTGAGACTTAAGCGTAAAGTTGAGTTCGAAAAAATACAATTAAATCCTCTGGAGGGAAAAAACGAAATTACTTTCTGAAATACGTAATTTTTTTTTTTACTTGCTAAATGAATAATTAATATATATATGACATTTACACTTATTCGGTGTAATAAATTTATTCTACTAAAAAATGTATAAAAATATTAATTCCAATTCTGTTATTTTTTTCTTGAGGGATGGGGAACTTTCTTATATTTTTAGTAGTTAAAAAAATACATACCTGTTGGATTGACACGAGCCCTTATTTCACTATCAATGGTAACTTGGGTTAACGATTCTTCTTCTTCTTCATATAAATTCTAGAAATAACAAAATTTATGTATAAAAATCTTCATTATTTATTAGAAAATTATATAAATTGAAAAATAAATGTTACTTCAATTGAGTATTGCTCTGAGCCATCAATTCCAATTTCGTTTAATGTTAATTCAATTAAAAGCGGTTGTCCATAATTATTTGTATTATGAAGTCCAATAGCCCAACTGTTTGAACTTAATTTACGGGTCCATATTTGAATTTTATCCTTAAAACAAATTAACAAATAATAATAATCATGTTATTTAATTTAATTTAATTAATCAATTATTTTATAAAACAAAAATATTTAATATTTAATAAAAAATTGAGTTTGTACTTTTATTTGGATGAGTTGTCCTTGTTTTCCTAAAGAGTCTTGATTTACTTGTAAAATACGACGATTTTGAAGTATAGCTTTATAATCAGGCTTGACTGTTGCTAGATCAGCAGAGATGAATAGTGGGGCAGCTAAAATTGCCCAAAGGCCCATTTGAGTTTTACTTTGATCATAACTCAAACCGTAATTACCAACGATTAGCTGAAAAATAAATTACAAAAAAAAATCTAATTATAAAAATGAGTTGCTGCATTAATATAGACAATTATTCTAGCAAATTACTAATTATATAAATAATTAGTTTATGGAATTCTGTTAAAATTAAAACGAAATTCCAATAGCTGAACGTTAGATGATAAAAAAAAGTTTTAAAAAGCATTAAACTTATAAATAAATAAAGATTTAAAACAAATATGCGTTATTAAAAATTTATTTAGTTAGATTTAGTTCTATTCTATAAATTAAAATAAAATGTTTCATCAAGAGATATTAATTATATAAATTTCACTTTTTATAGTTAATAAAGATACATTAAATAAAATTGTTATTTTTTAATTAATAATTATTTAATGATTATTTTTAAGAATGAAATTTGATTTTTAATAATTTATATAATAATAATTTTTGAAAAAAAATAAGCAATTCTTTTAGAAAATCATAAACCTACCCAAACAAAACTAAAATAATAGCTATTTTTAAAATAAAGTTTTTTTTTAATAAATAATTATAAATCATATTTGTTAAAAGACTCTACTAATTAATAATAACAAATAATTAAAAATAATTCTGTGTAAATATATTAAAAATAATCCAATATATATGTATATACATTTGTACAAAACAGCATATATGGTAACTAAATGGATATCGCAAAACACTTGGTTTTTTCCAAAAATATAGAATTATAAAAATATTAAAATTATAATCCAGTATGTTAAAATTAGTTACCATATCAGGATCATTCCAATGTCCTGGTCCAGCATAATCAACAAAAGGACCATTTTTGAAATATTGTAAAATATCTTGGACACTATCCCAGCTATCATCAATATCTCCATAATTTCGCCAAAGATTGCATGCTTTCACTAATGCTTCGTAGTTAATCTATATAATTAAACAAATTGGAAATTGAATTAAATAATATAATAACTTTTATAATTTTTTTTTTCGATAAATACCTCCATGTTTCCCTGTTGATAAGCAGGCCAGCTACATGAATAGACAATAGGACGGCCCGTCTCATTTAAATAATTTCCAAAATCGGTATAATCTAAAATAATTTATAATTTTTATTATATATTAATATTATTTAACTTGTTTTGAATATTCTATTTTATTTAAATTCATATATATATATATATATATATATATATAAATTCATTTAGGTTTCCCTGAAAGTTTTTATTATTATGAGAAATGTTTCACGTTTGGTTGTTATACTTGGGTCTCGACTTTTTGGCGCCCATTTTAGCGTTATTTTCAAATCAAGTTTATTTTATTTATCTGGCTATTCAGATTTTTTGTATTGGGCTTGGTGCATGACACAAAGGATGTTCCTCGACCAAGTTAATTCTAATGACCTGGATGGAACTTATTTAAATATAATTTGAATGAAAATGATTGATAATTAATAAATAGAAATAAGGAAATACCCTTGAATTTCCAATAATAATAATAATAATAATAATATTAATGAGACAGGACTTTAGAATCTCAAAATTCAATTTGATTATTTTTTACTCAAGTGTTAATTATAATTATATTTATTTTATCTCCATGTCGACAAGTAAGGAATTATTATCATTTAATAGGCACACACAAGTATATTATTATTATTATTATTATTTTAAATAAACCTATAATTCAAAAAAAAATATTTTGATAAATAATGATAATATTTATTTATCAGAAGAATACTTTACTCTCCTTTTCTTGTTACTACATAATTATTTTAACCTTTTTATTATTACCTTTTTCCATTTTATCAAGATCATGATAACATCCATCCAATTTTAAATAATCAATTTCCCATTCTGCAAAAGTTTGTGCATCCAATTGGGGATTTTCAAGTACTCCTGGATATCCTGCACATGTATAATTGCCTAAATCTTGGTACATGCCAAATTTCAATCCTTTTCCATGAATCTGAAAAATTATATATTTTTAAATAATTCAAAAATGATATTTCTATTTGTAATGGGACCAAATATAATATCTAAAATAAATCAATAATAATACTATTGCTGTATTGCAACGTGGGGTCCACAAGGGGGCAATTTGATTGTAAAGGGGGGCAATTCGAAACTGGACTCGATACGAGTTTAACCTTTTTTCTCTGGGTCATTAAAGAAGTGCTTTAAATGATTTACTGGTAAAAAAAGAAATCGTCTGGATATATTAACACAACGGGAAACTTGAGACTGAAGCTAACCAAATTGGAACCTAACATAAATCTCTGTGCAGCAAACATCAAGCATAACCATCTCACTAAATTAAAATATTAAATTATTATAGAAAAATCTTTATTAAAATTATTTCGAATTTGAATTTCATAATATGTTTTGAAAATTTACTTACTGTCTTTCGTTAACAATTTCCTAGTGATTTCTTCCTAAAACCTATCATTTAAGTTTCTTAATTGAACAATTCAAATTACTAATATTAAAAATTATGTATATATGTTACATAGGGGTGCATAAGAATTTTAAAAAGGCTTAGGTGGGGTATGGCATAAAAAAGGTTGGGAAACACGGATCTAAATAATATCTCTAATAATAAATTAATAAATAAAAAGAATATTATTTTTTAAAGAAAAGAAATAATAGAAAATGAATAATTATTATAAATATAAATTAACATTCAAAATTAATTAATTAAAATATAGAAATTATAATTTAAATTTAATAAATTAAAATAAAAAAAAATACGTTTCGTTATTAATTTTGATATTTTATTTCTTTCTTATTATAGATATTCAATTTTTTTTTTCAAAAAATCATTAATAAAGAAAATATTTATTTTATGAATGATAGTTATACTTACTATGAAATAATTAATTTATTTTAGGTTTTTAATTATAATTTAAGATTAAAAAAAGTAAAATAAATAGGATAGTGGGGGATGATTATATCTGTTTTTAATTTCAATTGATTAATTTTTATTATTAAATTTAGATATATATATATTTATAATAAAGTAATATATCTTACTGTAAAAAATTAGATAAATTATTATTATTATTATTATTATCACTACTATATAATCACTTAATTTTTATCTGATAGAAAGCAAGAAAAAATGTTGATAAATCTGATCTATCTATGTTAAATAAATATTTTCAATAATATAATTATGAACTCTTAGACTATACTGATTTATTTAATTATTGATTAATGATTAATTATTTAAAACAGAAATTGTATTTTATAATCTACATTCACTGCATAATTAATATTAAATAATTACATAATCTGCGAGTGCTTTCATTCCTGATGGGAATCGTTCAGGATCAGGGAGCATTCTTCCTGTTTCTGGTTCCCTCTCTTTTGCCAACCAACAATCATCGATGCTGACATATTGATAACCAGCATCTAAATATCCTTCAGACACCATTAAATCAGCAGTACGTTTGATTAAACCTTCACTAAAAAAAATATCAATAAGAATTAATATCAAATTCTTTCGTTTATTTAATTATTAATTTCGATTTCTAGATTTTTACGATCTCGCCAGTGATAGATTACGATCACGAAAATTTTCGATGTTGAGATTTTGATGTTTTTTTATGTTTTGAAGGTCCCTGAGAAAAATGTTTGTCTGTGTAGACAAGATTACGCAAAAACGGTTTAAGCTAGAATAATGAAATTTGGTATACGGGCATTATTCAAAATTCATAGTTTTATATCAACTTTTGAGAAATGTAGCTCAACCGGAAGAGGATCATTACCTATCACGTTTTGATTTTTTTTCCTCTAAACTGAAGATATATGTTCGATAGTTTTTCACATAATTAGAAATTGTATAAAACTGCTATATATAGAATTTCAGCTTGATTGAATCGCTGAAAGTACCGAAATTAATTTTTTAACACGTTGTTGGGAGTCACGCGCCAGGACGTGACGTGGTGTCATCAACAAAGTTTCAAACACGCGCTGGTTTAGTAAATATTATTTATTAATTTTAATTTATAAATTAATTAATTAACTTTAATTTAAATATAATATATGTTAATTAATCAAATTCAAATTTGCTGGATATCTTTTTCCTGATATCTTGTAAAAATATCTCGCTTACATTATATTGGCATTATAAAATATTTCTCAGCACAGTAAGAAAAGTTTTTTTATAGGGTTTTGGGACAAAAAAAAAATTCTACATATAAAATAAAATAAAAGTGTAATAAAACATAACTTTAAATTATCATGGCTCAGTTCAAATCTTTCTTCAAGACCTCATCATAGTACAAACTTCTTATTATTTGACGTTAATGTCGAAATGATCATAAAATTGAATAAAAATTATTTATGAAACAAAAAACCGAATGTTGTTAATCTTAACTCTTCTTTAACCTTTTAATTTGATTATTAATTTTCAGTTACATTTTTAAATTGAAAGTTGTTTCTGCCGGTTATGTTCGTTTATACCAGGGGTTGGCAACCTTTTAAGACCGAAGAAGTTACAAATTACAAAATTTTCAAATTTTTAAAAGAGCCACTAACATTTTTGTTTCATTATGATATTTATATATTGTATATATATGTTACGGTAAAAGTAGATATTGTGGCAAATGTACACATTTTCCGGTAAATGTGCACATTAGCCTCCTCATTTGGGTAATGTGCATTCAACTAACATTTACAATTTCAAATAAGGGAAATGTACATTGAATTCACAATGACCATGTCGTTTTGGTAAATGTGAGCATACGTGGTAAAACGGATCCCAAAAATTTAATTTGCGTTGTTTTGTCTAGAGATGACGATAAAAATTTATATAAATTAGGAACTAAACAGGGAATTTTAAAACAATCTTATTCTAGGCATGAATTCGCCATTTGTGAACAAAAGTTTATATCATACGAAGATGTTCCTCAAGATGTTGAGAAATCGGTAAGAGAAATTATAGGAATGCAGTCCCTTACTGGTGGCCAAGGTTTTAAAAGATGCATCTGAAAAGGAACATGTTCCTCAAAAAAATGCAGTTGTAAAAATGCTGGAATATTATGTAATTCCAAGTGCCACAATAGCAATTCTTGCTCAAATAAATAGCACTTTCTTCATTATGAAATTTCTATATGTTCCTTTATAATTTTATAAAATTTAACTGTTATAATAAAAAAAGTATGTTAATATTATAATTATTTGTTTGATTCCGATCGTATTGGTCCTAAAAAACTAGGACGAAAATAGTATTTATGAATATTGGGATATTATATGTAATAAGTATGTTTTGTTTCTCATTCACATTTTTGAATTAAAATAATTTTCGTTATTAAAGCTTTTTGTATTATGTTTATTTAAATAAAATTTTTTTTACTGCAACAACATTTTTAATTTACTTGTATTCCACCTTTCCTTAAAATACGAAGGTAAGAGTATACATTTACCAAAACGTAAAGGCAGGTGTACACATTTGCCGGGAAATGTATATATAAATTATATTCAGTTTACTTATACCTAACTTTTGTTACAGTAAATGTACACTCTTGGGAAATGTACACATTTACCGGAAAATGTATACATTTCCCAAGAGTAGACATTTACCGTAACATATATATATATATATATATATATATTTGATTTAACATAAATAAACTGTTCTCTGTTGAGTATTTTTATCTTGTTTGCATTATATATTTTTACTGCAATATAATATATATTTTGAGTTTTAAAAATAAAATAATATAATTATTAATATTTGTGCATGGAACTGGAAAACCACATCTTGACATCGAAAGAGTCAAATGCGGCTCGCGAGCCGTATATTGCCGACCCCTTATTTATACCTTAATTATTCTAAAATAAATAGTTCTTGAGAGAACCTACAATGTGGGAAACATTAAAGGTAAGTTTATCATCATTTTGTAATTGTAAATGACCTATTGCTAATTATTTGTAGATCCTACCGTATGGCTATTTATATATATATTATTAATAGCGTCATAAAATCCGGAGACGAAATTTCCTCTTTCAATTACAATAAAAGAAAGAATATCTTTACGAAATAAGAACTAAATAAATAAGTAAATATAAACAATGGCCAACGAATCCTGGTAGTCTCCTTAGAAGTAATATTTATTAAAGTTCTATTTATTACACTTTTTTATATTTATATGTATAATCATCTATGGTTTAAGCTATTTTCTAAGTGATTTCCCATTCCAACTTTTGTTTTAAATTTACAACTTAAATAAAATACTATTTAACTTAAAAAGTTTTTTTTATTGAGTTAATTTTTTTTTTAATTAACATTTTCTAAAATAATTTTTATATAATAAAATATTTGATAATATTTAGCTATATAATTGTATGCAAAAGTTGTAAAATTTATTATTAATCAAAATTTGACCTGAAATCAAAAAATATCAGGAATTACTATTTTAATCATTTATATAAAAATATTAAATTGTAAGTTTTCTTGAATAATATTAGCTCTAATAATACTAAAGTAATAAAATTGTTTATTTTGTTTTAAAATTGTTAAAAATATACTCTATTAAATGCTCATAGTTCTATGTTAAACTTTATTAATTAATATACTTATACTGCATCAAAAAATAGGGGTCGACTTAGAAAAAAGGTTGGGAATCCCTGATGTAAATCTAGTGCCTCGATCCTGATAACAGAAACTTTCCATTAAGCTTCTATTAAAAACAGATACGTGATTAAAGACAAATTTTCAATCAAAGTACAAAAAATGTTTCAAGTCTGGAAATGTAATTAAAAAAAATTCCTAGCATCCTATAAGAGCAAATACAATTTTGAACGGAAAAATTTGAAAATTAAGAAAAATTAAGATTTTAATATAATTATCCAAACAAAATATTATAAATCAGTGCCCAATGTATTGTAAATATATTTGATACCTGACGCAGTCATCCGGATAATTGACACAATCCGTGATGCATCGATATCTTTGCCAGGCCATCCATCCAAGAGGTGGCGTCAACGCCAAGCCATTGTCAAGACCCAAAACGCCATAACTACACACAATTACAAGTCCTAAAACGGTAACTATTAAATATGACATAGTAAAAGGCATTTGTATGACACTTATTTCTCGACTCATTTCTTCTCACTCTCATTCCCATTTTATATTAAAAAAACATGCACATCAATTTCTTATCTCTATTTTTATGATAAAAAAAATAATGATTATTATTAGGAGAAATTGATAGGGAGGAAGAAACAATAGAGGGGGGGGGGAAGGGAAGGTGTTCAAATGACAATTGAATAATAAATTACATAGAAAATAAATCTTTATATAAAATTATCTAATTATATTGAATAAAAGTAAGATAAAAAGAAGAGAAAAATCAAACTGTCCCCGTTGAAATATGTTTATTCATTATTTTCAATTATTAATGTACTAGAATTGATTAATATTAATAATTAAGGAAAATAAAACTGCGAATTTTATTTTTTATTGAAATTCAAAATAAAAATTTACTAGCATATCAAGAAAGGTTAAGTAGAAAGACATATCACTTCCATGCCCTTACATCCCAAGAAAATATTTAAATTTTTATTTTGATCATTATTAATGTCCTCTTCAGAACAGTGTTTTTCGTCATCAATGGATGAATAAAAACATAAAAACATTTCAATATTTTAATAATCAATATTTTTTAAACCTTTATAATATGATAAAGGTAAAACCAAGGGATTTGATGTGGTTAGAGATATGGCGCATTTTATATATCTCGAAGATTAGCTCTTTTGGTATGGGAAAGGTATTGGGGATGATAGTAGCCATCTACGCGTCCAGATAAAGCGAGTCTACCTTAGTTATAAGTCAGGGATTCCCAAAGTGAACACTACTGCCCTCTCGTGGATGCTGAAGCGATCCATGTGGGCAGTGATGGCCAAAGGTGCATTTAGGGAAAATTACTTGTATATTACTTTTCTATTCTGAGTTCAATAAATAGATACATAATTTAAATGTTTCTACTTTACACTTTTATTTATAATATTATGCGAATAAGTACATTTATCTTTCTGTTTAATTGTTATTGAAATAAAAAAAGTTAATTTCTAGGGAGCGCTGAGTAAATTTTTTTTGGAAAGGGGGCGCTTGGCCAAATAGGATTGGAAACCACTGTTATAAGCGAACCGTCGTGTAAGGAAGATTTGCTTTTTCTGCCATCTTGAAGATCAACACAAGCGAAATTTCATCATATTTATTTCCAAAGGTCGTAATTTATTTTCATTTGCAATTTTTGTAAGTATATTATAGTATAGTATAGTATAATTATATATACTTTATATATATACAATATATATATTATTCTATACTAAAGTATACTAAATTATAGTATATAGTATAGTATAAACGTTTTATACATAAATGTAGTTTTCAGATTTTTATAAAAGCCTTTTCCTGATAAAAAATTAATATTATTAACAATAATTGTATAATTATAAATTAAAGTAAAATTAGCTGGAGCGTCTCCACTCGACTATCTCGCAATTTTGATTGGATTAAATAACATAATATATTATATTTAAATTAAATTTAATTAATTATAAATAATAAATATTAAACCAGCGCATGTTTTGCTTTTTGTTGATGGCACCACGTCACGTGTTGGCGCGTGAGATTTGCAGTGTTAAAAAATTAATTCTGGTAATTTCAGCGAATCAATCAAGCTGAAATTCTATATATAGCAGTTTTATACAATTATTAATCATGTGAAAAATTATCAAACATATATCTTTATTTTTACGGTCACTTTAGAGGAAAAAAAATCAAAACGTTGTAAGTAATGACCCTCTTCTGGTTGAGCTACATTTCTCCAAAGTTGATAGAAAACTATGAATTTTGAATAATGCCCATGTACCAAATTTCATCATTCTAGCTCAGACCGTTTTTGCGTAATCTTGGTTACATACATAATACACACACACATACACACACACAGACATTTTTCTCAACCTTAGTGAAAATGATTCAGGAACCTTCAAAACGTATAAAAACATCAAAATCTCAACATCGAAAATTTTCGTGATCGCAATACTATCTCTGGCGAGATAGTAAAAAACAAAATGAAACAATGTAATAATTCAGCTTCTTAATACATTTTTTGTATAATTTCGTTTAGCAACGAATGTGCCAATTTGCACAATTTTGTTATAATTTTTTTTATACCTTTTAAATTGTATATCCCATATGTGTTTAGGGATAACCCTCTTTGTAAACACTATTGTATTCTTTCTCTGGCTTAATAAACACATTTTTAAACTAAACTAAAAAACTAAAAACGTTTTACACATTCTTTAAAATTAATATTAAGACTTATTTATTCACAATTTTAGTAGTTCTTATTTTAAGAAAAAAACTAATTTATCCTATAAGTGCCTAATAGTTCTAGGTACAATTAACACCAATAATTATGTCGTAATACGTATTAGCTTTTGAGTTTTGGCAAAGACTCGAATTGTGCGTTATATCTCTTAGTTGTAACTTTTATTATTATTATTATTATTATTATTATTATTATTATTAATATACTAGATATTAATTTAAATGCTTGATTCAACAATGATTTTTAATTGAATTATATTTATATTCTTTGTACTTTGTAGTTCAATCATTTAAAATGTAATCATTTCTCTTTATCACTTATCATTAATATTTATAAAATGTAAATTTCCCGAAATGAACATCTATCACCAATCTAAATAGTTTATTTTAGAATGGTGTCAGTGCTTGTTAAATAAATACACCAATGGAAGGTGTTATCAAAAAATAAAACTGAATTTCATTTATTACTAAAGATAAAGAATTATTTACATTTCACTTAAAAAGAACAAATGTTTTATTTTTTTTATTAATTTTAGATTAACCTTTATGAAATGAAATCATTAAATAATTATTTCTCTAATCTTCTTGAGGATTAGATTTTTTTGTAAATGTTTTATCTTTATTTTATTTTTGATAAAAAAATAATATTATTATTTGATTTATTTTCGATTTCTTTTTTTTATACACATTCTTACTTTCACTGATGTACTATATATATATTGTAAGTGTAAGGGAAGAGTACGATAAAATATATGTTATAATAAATAGACCGACCAACTTTAAAATTATATGGTAAATGTTTAATTTATAAATTTTAAAACCAATTGAATAAAAACATTCATTGGCTATTCAAGTAAGAATAAATTAAATTGAAACAGAATTTTTATAATTTCTCTTATAAAATTATAACTATGAAACAAAAATTGGAAAGTTCTTGGTCTCATTAACCACAATCATCTATTTATTCTTAATTCACATCATATTTTAGATATATGTAGTAATAGTAATGGAAAATCCATAACCACACCTTGTGTTTATTAATATTATATATAAATTATATTATATTATCTCTTTTTCTCATTTGCATTTGTTGGGATTAATGATAAAAATATGAATATCAATTAATTATAATTGTGATATTTAATTTTTTTTTAAAGTGATAAAAAAATTACTGTTGACACAAATTACTATAACTATACATCAAAATTCAATACATTTTTGGCGACATGGACCGATTGCTGAAATGAATAACGCGGGTGAGACCCGGCAGCAAGGTACATGTCATTTGTTGCACGACAATGTCCCTGCATACAAGTGGAGAATTGTGAAGGAGTTCCTTACAAAAAGGGGCGTTGTTTTGTTTGAACACCCCCCATACTCGCCGGATTTGGTATTTGGCTTTTGGTTTTTGGCTGTTCTCAAAATTGAAAATGTCGATGAAAGAAAAGCATTTTGGAATCGTGGAAGAGATCCAAAACACCGGGGTCCTAGACAGCATCCCAAAAAATGAGTTCCTGAGTTGCTTTGAATCGTTTTCCAACGCTGTATTGATGGCGAAGGAGTTTATTTTGAATAAAAACAAAAAAAAAAATTTACTCCTACTCGTAATCACTTATCTTAAGTCAGTCCCTTTATTTTTGCGACAGACTGAGTAGATTAGGCAAATACGAAATTTATTTATTTTACTAGCTTTCGCCGCTCATAGCGAGACTCTTCCCTCTGTTCTTCCCAATTTACAATAGTATTTTATCGAAAACCTATAATAGCTTTTATATTTTTCCTTATATTAAAAACTTAATTTTCCTTTTGTTTTCTTATTTATTTTTTAGGGCAGCTAAGATTTTTTGAGCTTAATATAAGTTTTTAAAAATCAATTTCTCATTAGAGATCGATAAAAGTTATATCCTCTGTTATAATATGGGGATATATGAATATTGTGGAAAAATTTCATTAAAATCAGTTAAGCCAATTTTGAGTCTATAAGGAATTTTTCTCGACGGATAGACATGAAAAATTCTAAAGTTATATTTGGATTCTCCAGGTCATGAAAGGTAAAGATATACAAAAAGTTTTAAATTATGAGCAGACAGACATTTTATATTATATACTTACATACACATACATATATATTATATAGGTATATTACATATGTTGTTTTAATTTCTTACAAAATATAATTCATTTTATCTGTAATGTTGTTTAATTATTTATATTAGAGATTTGTTAGTAATATTTTTTTTTTTGATAATATAGATAACAATGTTATCTCTTATATTTTAGTTTTTGAAAATATAAAGGTTCTGAGATTTATCTATAAAATATTAGTACATATTTATTTAGAATTAAAATATAAATAGTAAAGATTATAGTATCTGATAAAATGTACCATTATTATCATGTATTTCACTTAAACATCTCATGTTTATAAGCTATACTCAATAATAATTGTTCTATTCTGGTAGAATATTTTAATATTGAACTTTTGAATAAATAATTTAAAATGTTTTCGTTTGGTTTTACTATATACGAGGGTGATTTGAAAAGTTCTAATATAGGCAAAGATAACACAAGATTCTTGAGAAATTTATTTACTATTTTGTTTTAATTGTATTATTTATTTTTTATTCAGTTGTTTGTTTGTGGTAATAGAATAAAGTTAACAAGCATTCAAATTTTTTGAAAAATGGATAAAATCAAAGTAAAAATGATAAAATGTTTTTTTTGCGATATTTCACCATAAGACACCGAGGAAATCATATTTAAATAAGTCTAAACTTTTGGGATGTCAAACGAGTCTCAACAAGGAACTTGATTTTTCAAACTTCCCTTGCATGTTTGACTGTTTTATAAGTAATATAACTTAATGGAATAATATTTTCTTCAAATTTTAAATAATCATAAAATAATTCTTTATTTTAGGTTTTAATGATCAAAATCATTTTATATCAAGCTTATTAAAAAAGTTACTATTCAATTAAAAATTAATTAATATAATTCAGTATAATATGGTTTAGATTATTTTTCTATTTATTTTTTATAAATTTACATTCATCAAATATAAATATAAATTTACTTAATATTGCTTTTGATTTATGTTTTAGATATATATATATATATTTAATGGATAATATATAAACTAATGAGAGAGAGGGAGAGGGGGAAGGAAATGAAGAGGTAATTAACAAGGTAATTGAGAAGATGGCCGTGGTGGTCCCATATGTTTCTTGGTAAGTTGAATTATTCGTTCAGCTTCCCGAATGCCGCTTAACCGGGCGCCATGTGTTGTACTGAAATGCCCTGGGCAGGTGGCCTCTCCAGCAAACAGCAAAACTGGCGTTTCGTCACATTCAGGTAACGGAGCTCCTAAATCGCATTGATGTGCTACTGTTGACTTTTATTAAAAAAAAATATAATTAATAAAAATTCTTATGCTAATTATACAGAACAATCATCCAGTCATGGATTTGAATAAAACTATACCAGTGTGTTCCTTTTTTAATTCCAAATAAACTTTTCTTATGCAATTTTTGCGGGTCGCTTCTAGTTTACGAGATAAAGAGGATTAAAGTTTCCCAGATTAGCTTATTATGAACCTCGAAATATGTCATTAAGCAATGCTTTATTGACTAATTTACTAATTATTCACTTATTCCTAATTTTCGGGTTTTTCGGTTCGCTTTAATTAATTAATTTTTTTAATCTTCTAATATTCAAACCGAACTTATAAAAACCGAAAATTTCTGGTGATCAAATAATAAAACATGGTAGTTAAATAGAATATCAATGAATTTATAAGCAAATTTTAATAATTTTTATCCTGTAAATTAGAAGCGACCCATAAAAATTGCATAAGAAAAGTTTATTTGGAATTAAAAAAGGAATCCACTGGTAAAGTTTTATCCAAATCAATGACTGGGTGACTGATCTGTATAATTACTAAAAATTTATTTATATATTATTTATATTATTTATAATTTATAATTATATATTATATTCTGAATCTGAAGTGGTTGGAATATTCGATACAAATCTGTTTATAATCTGTTTAAAACATTGCATTTACTGCATTAAATGCATGCAGTGGCGTCATTTCAAATTTTACTTGGGGAGGGGCAAATTTTTTCTTAAAATTACCAAAAAAATTAATTTGTAAAAAAATATCTTTGAAGTAACAAACTAGAATCTATTTACATCATTTTTAATACTTTAATTAGAATAAGATAAAAAATATACAAAAATCACAAGAATTGAAAAGGATGTTTTTTATTTTCTATCCATTATAAAATTTACAAAGAATTAGAGTTCTTGGGGGGGGGGGGGATCCACCCTGACCCCCCCCCTTAAATGACGCCAGTGAATGCAGGATGTTAACCCGCTCATGTTTTTGTTGTTGTATATGAAATCGGTGTAAATTCTTTTCTCTTAATTTTACACCAAATAAAATTAATTGATCATATAAAATAAATTTAAATTACCTTAAGAGACATATAACTGAAACTACCACAAAAATATGGATCAGATGACCATTTACTACGTAGAAGAGATTTAGGATATGGCAGAGTGGGATCTCCTGTGAATTCTCTCAACAAATGAGTGCATCCTTCTACAACTTCAACATCCGAACAACGTTCCATAGCCATTGCCTCTGGACCTAAAATTTTCAATTTCATTCAATAAAACATTCAAAAAGAAATTAATAAAATCATATAAAATTAAACATTATGGTAATTTCACATCTTTTTTGTCGTGTTAAATGAAAATTTATACAATAATGAAAAAGTGAAAAAACTTTTGTTAATTATTTTTTAATTATTAAATTAAAATGATATGCGTTAATCAAAGTGATTTATCTATTGAGAATCTGGATTCAAATAATTATACTCATGAATTTTTGCAATTCAGCGCCAAACGATATTAATTTGTCATTATTATTAAAAAAATAGATTTGTGTTTATAATACCTTTAGATAACTATATATCTATATCTGTGGCTCTACGGAACCATATCTTGAGCCACCACCATCCAACCCCTACCCTCTCCCATCTCTCTCACGTCCCTTCCTACATTGTCCACTCACCGCATTCTTGGTGTTCCAAGTGGACGTTTTCCAATCGGTCTCCCCAACAATATATTTTTAGCCATTCTTTCCCATTTTAGCCACTTGTCCTGTCCATAGCAACCTTATGGCTTTATTTACTCTAATTATGTCTGGAGATGCATAATGGTCAAGTAATTCTTCATTATGCACTCTCCGCCATTCCCCATAATATCTTTAAATAATAATTATTATACTTTTTTTAATTCATGTTCTTTAAAATTACAAAACTTCGAGAATATATATATTTGATAAATATAAAATATGAGTATATTTTAAAGATAATTCTTACCTGATATATACAAACAAATGACGTGACAAGATCCGCTCATTTCTTCCATCAAACAAACTCCTTTCATCCAGGAACTCCGATCACATAATTCGTCCTGTGACCAGGCAAATATTATAGAACCAAATTCACTTCCTACCCAAAATGGTCTTTCAAATTCTAAAAAAATTTTATTCACATGTCCGAAACCAATTGAGTCAATGGCACGCATTTTTTTATCTGGCAATGGTGGACAGAAAATGATTTCCGATTGTTTTTTTAATACTCCCAAAGACATTGTTATAATAACATAATCAGCAGGTAATGAATGACCATCACAACATTTAATAATCGCCCGAGGTTGTGAGTCTTTCGAAACATTTTGGGCTCCTGAATTTGTTACACTCGTAGGATTCCAGATGATCTGTTGAACTGGTTTGCAAAAGCGGAGTGAATGATCAGGTAACTGGCGAAGCAATGGAGCCAAAACGCCAATATAACCTAAAATCCGCACACTTTGTATAAATATTTACACTCACCGTATACTTATGTTAACAATCTAATAATAAAACATCTAATCATAATTATTTCATATCTAAATGTGCCACTCAGAAGCCAAAGCGATTAACTCCACATTTAAAAAAACTGAGAAAATGAAGGCCAAAGTTCACAACTTGTAGGAAATTCAGGGTTATTCATTACAGAAAAATGTATATTGCATTGCAATATTAAGATTATCAAGTTCATTATTCAGTTCATATGTTGCAGATTACCTTAACTATTAATTAATATTAAAATTAATATTAATTATAAATATATCATTTTATAAAATATATTATTCTTATTAATTATTATTATTATTATTATTATTATATCATGAGTGAATGTGAGATACTTACACAAAATTATTCACATATGGAATATAAAAATATAATTAGATAGATTTAAATGTACACCTATTAGGTAGGCATTCAAATTTATTGGATAAATAATACTATTAATTTAAAAAGATTATATCATATCATTAAATCTAAAATCATTATAACATACCTAAAGGGACACGAATTTTTCCACCTGGAATTTCATAAAAACTTCCAAATTGATCAGCTGAGACCATTGATAAATCATCACCACATCGATATCGAAATTTATTAGATAAACCATACATTACACGAGCTGCTTCATAGCGTTGCTCTTCTGGAAATTTATGTAATTCCTGAAAAAAATAATATAAAAATTTATTTATTTAAATTACATTTTATCTTTGGGGATAAAGGAAAGGAATTATTAATTTTTTAAGATATGATTAAAAATATAGGATTGTTTTTATTATAATAAAATAAATATTTACGTTAAAAACTTTAATTTAAGAACTTCCCAATATAAAGTAATTAAGTTAATAAAAGTAAATGATTTACAAAATAATTAAATAAATGAACTTGTAATTTTATTCATTATAATAGTTTTGTTCTATTTGAGTTACATACTAGACATTCGCTCTCTAAACAGATCTTTTGTTATCTATTGGGTGTATAAAACCTTCTCTTTTCAGTCCAAGCGAAGAAGAGGTGTTATGTGATTCTTAAAACAGATTCTCTCAACCTTTATCTTGATTTTCTTGATCGAAGGCCGCTACTCCTTTACTTGAAAATAGCACACAATTTTTTTTATGAAGAGATCTAACAATTTTGATAAGTGTAATTCAGTAAATAGAACAAAACTATTGTAATCATCAAGTTAAACATAAATTAATAAAAATATTTCACTTTTTCATAATTTAAACAAAAAACATTATAATTTTTCACTCAACTTGTTGTATTCGTACGGTTATAAAATGTTGTAATGTTCCATGCGATCTTCCAGCCGCTAATGTAAATAAAGCTGAAGCTTGTTGTTTTATCAATGTAAATGTATGATACGCTATTAGCGAAATGGACCAATCGACTGCACGGCCTTCTGAGGTCACAAATAAATTCATTCCCTAAACATATTTTAATTTATTAAGAATTTGTATTTTTGATTTTTATGAAGAAAGAGGAAAATTGTGAAATGATAAGTATGAATAATAAATCAATTTCAAAACAAATTAATTGGACAAATTTTTATAGTTCAAAAATTAATACATTTATTTAGTATTGTTTCAATCATTACAAGAAATTTTAGAACAAAAAAGTAATGATCAAGGATTCAATAAATCGAGAAACATGGTGGGGGTGTTTGATAAATCTAGAAAATATAGTAAAAAAAAGAAAAAGAAAAAATATGTGGTTCCGCATGGAACCTAAATTTAAATTAATTTGAATTATCGCCCTCTTACTATGTTTATATATTAATTACATAGAAGTAATAATAAATGTTAGTGTTAAGTACATAATTATGGAATTTATATCGAGAATTTTAAGTTAATTTCATTTATAATTTTAAATATTTATTTTTATTGTAATAAATTAATAAGTTTGACCATCTCTCCCTACCTTACCACCCCTAATGAGTGACATACCCCACCCTTACATATCTCCATAAAAAAGCGGACCGAACGCTCTGAAGAGCCCTTGTGGTTGTTCTGCCTTGTTGTCTTTGCCTGCCCGCCGACTCCTTGCTCGGCCAGTTTCGCTCGCATTTGGCCCGTTCAAATTTACAACGTGAACGCGGTTCAATTTGGGATCGTCGACGCTGCTACGGAGACTTCAGCTACCGGCCCTGTGCTCCCGAGTTCCTGAGGGGGACCATTTCTGCCACGTTGGAGCCGTTGGGGTCCAGTTAATCCGTTGGAAACTCGAAGGGTTTCCAAAGCCAATTGATATCTGGATCCATTGGCAATCAATCTGCAGCAGGACGATCATCGAAGACAAGCGAGACGGCGAATTCCTTTTCCCAATCCCCGTGGTCAAACAGATAAGTGCACTTATTCTCCCCTTTGAATTATATTAAATTTTAGATTTAAGTTGTTATATATATTTAGGTGATCCTAAATATAATTAATCTTGTATCATTAAAATAAATTGATTTTAATTAAAATATTGTAAAAGTTGATTACAGTTTTTATTTAGCGATCTTTTCTCCATCCCGAATCTTTAATATCTTAAAAATAGACCTTTTAATACAGTCCACCCAATTTTCAAGGTGCGATAGAAGTGAAGAGGTAGCTATCGTATTTTTATTAATTCCTCTTTTTAGTCCTTCGAGCAAAATTAATAGATATTAAGGATTCATCCCATTCCATTTAAACCCACCCTAGGAACCAATGGGCTTGCCCTGTCGGAACAAAAACTGGAGCTCAGGGCCGGCAACTGAAGTCTCTGTAGCAGCGTCGACGATCCCAAATTACACCGCGTTCAAGTTGTAAATTTGAACGGGTCGAATGCGAGCGAAACTCGCCAAGTAAGGCGTCGGTGGGCCAAAAGGCCACAAGGCAGGCAGTAGACAACAAGCAGGTAGAAACAACAACAGGCAGCCAGCAGCCACAGCAATAATCTATTTTATAAATATATTTTATACTATTGAATGGTAAGTAGGAATTCTTTTATAATAGAAAAAAGCGTAAGATAAATTTTTTTGATAATTATAGAACGACCTTTTCATTGATCTTGTCAAGTGGTGATTGTAGAAGGCCTTCTTGAGCAGCGAGGGTGAATACTGGATTAGCAATACATCCACCTTCAATAAAATTCGCACCTATTTCAGCAACCATGTCTCCCAGCCAGCAGGAATGAATTCGCCCTCCCGGTCTTTCTGTTGCCTCTAATATTGTTATATTTCGAATACCACATTGAACAAGTCGAGCAGCAGCACTTAACCCAGCAATACCTGCCCCAACGATTACTACAGCGGGTTCCGGTTGACAGGGGTCCACTAAACATGGATTCACCTGAAAATATATTCAATTATATAACTAAATACCGATTGATAATATTAATACAAAAAAAAAATAAAAACATAATTATACCTACTTGGCATTCGGATTCATTAGAAGGAACTGGTGGACAAAGGATAGGTTTTTTAGGAACACAATGGCTATGGATACAATGACGTTGAATAAAACCCCAAACCGGTAGAAAACCCCGCATTTTATTAATTTAATATTAAAATGCCATGGAGACAACATAAATATAAATAAACAAATGTTTATATATATATATATATCATAAATAACTAAAATTGAAATTAAATTATTAAAAAAAAACATTCTATAGATATATAAAATCGGAAAAATTTAAATTTTCAAATGTACGTAATAATAGAGAAAATATTTCAAAGAATATATATATTACTAGCTGCTCCGAGCGCCTTCGGCGCTCTCCACACCTAGACGGGGGCTCCGCCCCCTGTACCCCCCGAGTGTCCCTATTCTGAGCTATAACCATCTAACTCCTACCCTGTCCCATCTCTCTCACGTTCCTTCCTACATTGTCCACCCTGTTCACAATTAGTCTTCCAAACGGACGTTGTCCAATCGAACTCCCCATCAATATATTTTTCCTCTCCCATTCTAACCATGTAGCCTGCCGATCCCAGCCTTCCCTATTTTATGACCTATATCTAGAGATGCATAGAGGTCATGCAATTCCTTGTTATGCAGTCTCCGCCATTCCCCGGTGTCCTCATCTTTCTTTGGCCCATAAATGCTGGGAAGAATCAAATACTCTGAATCTACTCTCATCTCCCAGGGTTATAGACCATGCCTCCCACTCATATAATACAATTAATAATTTAATAATTTTGATCCCCTTTGATAATAATTTTCCGATTGCAACCTCGATTTAAATTTTTTGCAAATATTATTCTCTCTGATACTAATTATTTTGTCTTATCACTATTAATTTCAAACCCCATCACTTTTCCTGCCTCGATTATTTTTTTATGCCTCTTTAAATGTTATTAATTTATTTAAAAAAAACAAAGTAAACAAAATAAAAATAAAATATAAAGAAATTAGCATAACACTAAACTACTATAAAAATAATATTAAATAAGTTGACCTGTGGCCAGGTCCGAACCGACCAACGGTTTGAAATAAATTAATTTCCAACTACAGAAACAATTTCAAATAATTTTAATATATCTATTAATGTAATAAAAAACAGATATGGATATAACATAAATATTTTTAATTTTATTTTATCTATATATATAATTTTATCTATATATATAAAGGAGACTGTTTGTATGTATGTATGTAATTCGTTTACTTTTTTGCTGTCATAGTTTAATATGTTAAAATGTAAGTTATTTACATTTTAACATAAAATAGAAAATATATTATTTAAGGATTAAAGAATAAAAATAGAAAGTAAATTAGTGAATATTTTAAAAATTAGACAATTTGTGGAAATTGAAATAACTAAGAAATGAGAGGTGGAGGGGATGAGGAGAGAGGTGAGAGTGTGTGTGAGCTGGACAGAGAGAGATTTAAAGTTTATATATAGTTCTCCGTGTTGTTCATTCAAGAGCCAGGCGTGGCCCACTGACTGGCGGACTCATTTTACACAATGTATATAACTAGCAATCAAAGAATTATTATAAATTTTAACTTTTTATTTTAAATTCTAATATTCAAATATCATTTCAATTAAATAATTTATTCTAAAAGTTCTCATTTTAATTAATTTAATAAAATATTTAAATCATATTTAACTTAAATTATTTTGTATTTATTCTTTCCATATTTGAATAGGTACTTCTTTTATTTTAAGGGAGGGAATTAACTATGATCTAAAAAAATTAATAAATGAACTTAATAATAAAAAATCAAATAAATCCATTAATTTAAATTAATACTATTAATGAATGTATATATTGTTAATTTATCTTTAGTTTTATCAATACTTTTATACCGTTAATTTTTATAAATTAATTTTTATAAATTGTCTCAAGTCTCTAACTTTGCATTTTCTCTAATTTTATTATAATTAAAAATATTCAATAAAAATCAAACAATGAAATTAAAATATCGAAATGAAATGATCAAGAAATATTATACTCTATTATAACATATACAATACTTATAAACTATAGGCGGAGGAAATATTAGGAGATATCATTGCGGGTTCATGCCAAATCGATCAACATTAATTAAGATATTTTCATTATGACAGATATTAAAAAAACCGCGAATTCAATATCTCTGTTCACTAATTATTTGTAGACTTTAGTAAAACCTACGCATGACTCAATAGATCCGGATAAACTTTTTCAAATTTTGATCTTAAAATTTATCTTGAAGGTAGTAAAGAAAGAGTAAGATGTGGAAATCAATTGTAAAATATTAGGTGACCCAGACGACTTAAATATAATAGGAGATTCGGCAATTGCAATTACAGATAGCGAGGAAAAATTAATCGAGGTAGGAAAAGAGATGAGGTTTGAAATTAATAATGATAAATAAATATATTTAGAAACAAACAGGAGCAGTATTAACATACAAAATGTAGAATTTGAATATGTAGAAAAATTGAATGTAATCACGAAGGATAATAATATTTGAGAAGAATTGAAATCGAAGTTGCAATCGGAAAACGCCTGTTATCATGCAGTAAAAAGGCTTATCTCATCAAAATTATTATAAAAGGGAATGAAAATTAAAATATATAAAACAATTATTTTGTCTGTTGTATTATATGAGTGTTAGACATGGTCTATGATCTTTGGAGATGAGAGTGGATTCAGAGAATAGGATTCTCCCCAGCATTTATGGGCCAAAGAAAGATGAGTACATCAGGGAATGACGTACGAGAGATGGAACAGAGGCTCAGGATAAGGACACTTGGAGAAATGTGGTTGTAGCTGCCAAGAACTTTCGAGTAGATAGATATAACATATTCAATAATAATATATATAATTAATTTACTAAATAAATTAAAATATATTTTAAATAATCACACAATAAGAAATGAATGTTTTATGTTATACATTGTTTGAAACAAAATGGATGAAAACCTTTTACTACTTTCAACCAAATACTATGTACCACTCGGGGGTACAGGGGGCGGAGCCCCCGTCTAGATGTGAAGAGCGACGAAGGAGCTCTGAGCAGCTAGTTTATAATATATAGCTGAAGTAGGATTTGGATTTAACTACACTAAACCTTCCCTGGGATGCCCACAACAATCCCTGAAAGTTTCACCGTAATCGGACGGGTAGTTTTTGAGTATTTGACAGACAGACAAACACACAGACACACAGACATTGCCTTTTATATATATAGATAGATTAAAAAAAGTCGAATTGGCAGTCGTGGGACTGGCCGACAAAAGTGAAAACTTGTGCGTAAGAAATTTGAAAGCAGACGGAATGCGCACCAGCTTCACGAGAAAAATGAAATTTATATACGTATATATATATATATAAAATTCATAATTATTTTTTTCAGCAAACTGATTATTATTACAAAAATATTAAAAATACGATGTGTATGAATATATATATATATATGTCTGTCTGTCTGTCTGTCTGTCTGTGTGTGTGTCTGTCAAATACTCAAAAACTAGCCGTCCGATTGCGATGAAACTTTCAGGGATTGTTGTGGGCATCCCAGGGAAGGTTTTAGTGTAGTTAAATCCAAAATTAATTTATCAAAAATTAATTTAATTAGTAATATTTTGGTAAAAGTCTATTTATGGTTACCATGGTTACATTGAAAAATTTACAATAAATAAATAAAAATAATTGGAAATCTTTTCAACTTATTATTTTGATAAATTTTATTAATATTTTTAATTTTTTTTAAACTGCCAAAAATAACATACCCATAATAATAGTTGTAATAAAAATAAAAATATAAATCACAATGTAAGTAAAATATTGAATCGTTTTATTTATATTGTTTCAATTATTGTTTGAATATTTATTAAATTTATATATAGATTAATTTACATGTTTAAATGTATATTTAATAAATTTATTTATTGATTCTTAATATTAATAATTCCAATTACTTTCTTGAAATTTTTTTTTATTTAAAAGCATATTCAGCATATCTCGCAAATTTGTTCAGCATATCTCGCAAATTTGAATTGGATTAAATAACATATATTAATTTAAATTAAATTAAATTAATTCAATTATAAATTAAAATTAATAAATAATATTTATTAAACCAGCGAAAGTTTGGCTCTTTTTTGATGGCACCACGTCACGTGTTGGCGCGTGAGATTTCCAGTGTTAAAAAATTAATTCTGGTACTTTCAGCAATTCAATTTTCGATGTTGAGATTTTGATGTTTTTGATGTTATAAATAATATTTATTAAATTATAATTTAATTTAAATTAATAAATATTATTTAATCAAATTCAAATTTGCGAGATAGTCGAGTGGATAGTGGAGTGTTTGACTCTTTGTTGATGGCACCACGTCACGTGTTGGCGCGTGAGATTTCCAGTGTTAAAAAATTAATTCTGGTACTTTCAGCGATTCTATCAAGCTGAAATTCTATATATAGCAGTTTTATACAATTATTAATCATGTGAAAAATTATCAAACATATATCTTTATTTTTACGGTCACACACACACACACACACACATATTTAAAAATTAATTTATTAAAATATATATTATATAATATATTATATATAGTATATAATTTAATATATATATATATATATATATTCTGAAATTAATTTTAAATTATATAAATATATTAGAAATTAATTTAATATAATTTAACGCATAATAATATATTAAAATATTTTATTTTATATATACATAATTTAGTAATACTGATTATTAATGTAAATATAAATAATAATATTTAATATGGCAAATATGTAAAATTTTGTAAAGAATGTATCAGAAGGTTAGTGTCTAACATTCTGGCGTATTGCGCATGCGTATATCGGTCGGGTCGGTCGGTCGGGTCGTTTTGGAACGGTCGGTCGTTTTGGAATCTCACGCGAAATCTATATTTTTTCCCCATCCCGCAAAAGTGCTCAACGCCGCTAAAGAAGTTTTCACTTCAAAAAATTAAAAATATTTGAATGTTTAAGTTTATATGTAGCGCCATCTGTCGATAGTTTTGTGACACTACAGACTTTTACCAAAATATTACTAATTAAATTAATTTTGGATAAATTAATTTTGGATTTAACTACACTAAAACCTTCCCTGGGATGCCCACAACAATCCCTGAAAGTTTCACCGTAATCGGACGGGTAGTTTTTGAGTATTTGACAGACAGACAAACAGACACACAGACATTGCCTTTTATATATATAGATTAAAACCTTCCCTGGGATGCCCACAACAATCCCTGAAAGTTTCACCGTAATCGGACGGGTAGTTTTTGAGTATTTGACAGACAGACAAACAGACACACAGACATTGCCTTTTATATATATAGATTAAAACCTTCCCTGGGATGCCCACAACAATCCCTGAAAGTTTCACCGTAATCGGACGGGTAGTTTTTGAGTATTTGACAGACACACAGACACACAGACATTGCCTTTTAATAGATAAATATAAAAATGCTTGTTTTTTATGCTTATATATTGGATGTATTATGATACTGAGCACATGGCAAAGACTTTCTAAAAATAATTGTTTTAAAAAAAAATAACAGGGAAAAACCCAGAGATATACCTCTTCGTTAGCCCAAAAGAGAGAGAGGGGTGGACAATTTTGCCAAGTGGCAGAGGAGGGGATGATTGGCTTCGACATATTTTGAATTCTCAATTCCTTAACTACACAATATACCAACTGTGGTCGACAATTGGTAATTAATAATTAATTATAAATTGCAATTGCTAAAATATAAATTAAAGTTCTTTTAATTTATATTTCTATTTTTACGGTACCTTTCAATTATTCTATTTCATCTTAATTTCTTGAGTTATCTATTTTAATTTAAATTCTTACAGTTTTATTAAATAAATCATTTTTAGTTATAATTTTATATAAGCATTTTTTAATTGAACCTATTCAATCTCATCATTCCCTAATCAACCTACGCGGTTTCAATAACCCTTTTAATTATTCTAAATTCAATCCAGAGTGCTACCAATTAATTAAACTTATTTTTAGCCCAATTTTTCTTATAAAATACCTCACCCCTAATATCTTATACACGACAATCTATATATAAGATGGTAGGTTTAATCAAATGGACTATAGACAGATTTGTTTGCTAAAAAAAATTTTTAAATAATTACAATAAATAGAATAATATATTCTTACCTAAAAACAAATTGGTTTTTATAGTCAACAATTCTTTAACACACAACAATTCCGTCTCATTATTGTAATACAAAGTTAGAAATATTAAGTTAATATAATTAATATTATTTATTTATTAATACCAATTAATAATATTAATTACTTATAAATAATTCATAATAATAATAAATTGTGATACCAACTTATAGGAATATTAAAATAATATAATTATTATTTTACATATATATAATTATAATATAAATATTTTTAATTTTATTTTAAGAATAGATATATATCTAAAAGGCGGTAACTGTGACGTCACATATATATATTTAAATTAAAAAAAACTAATGAAGATGATTTTTTCCAGATATGTGATCAATAAAACTAAATAACTTAAGAGTATAACTAATGGTTTTCAATTTATAAAATCTAATTTAACACACAATTCCGTCTCATTATTGTATTGTAATACAAAGTTAGAAATATTAAGTTTAAAAAAAATTAAAAATATTTGAATGTTTAAGTTTATATGTAGCGCCATCTGTCGATAGTTTTGTGACACTACAGACTTTTACCAAAATATTACTAATTAAATTAATTTTGGATAAATTAATTTTGGATTTAACTACACTAAACCTTCCATGGGATGCCCACAACAATCCCTGAAAGTTTCACCGTAATCGGACGGGTAGTTTTTGAGTATTTGACAGACAGACAAACACACAGACACACAGACATTGCCTTTTATATATATAGATAGATAGATAATTAAAGAATAAAGAAAAAACAGGTCATTAAGTTATGTCATCTGCCGACAGGATTATATTCTTTAATAAAAATAAATGATCTAGATCAGAGGTTCTTAAACTGTGGTCCGCGGACCCCTGGGGGTCCGCGAAGACTTTACTGGGGGTCCGCAAAGCCATCGTACAGGTGCACGAGAAAATGATGAGTCAGTTAAAACTTTATTTAATATAAAAGGAGCGATGGCATGGATTTGTGAGGAAACAGAGATCAAATACCAAAATTCAACGAAATGTGCAAGAAAACTATTGCTACCGTATCCATCTTCATATTTAGCTGAATTTTCTTTCTTCAATATTATAATTTCTAATAAAATGTGTTCTAAAATATGCAAAAAAATCGTTATTCACCAATCACTGTTAGAAATATTCAACATATATCCTTGTTCTTATGAGATCGTAAGCCAGAAATTAACTAATAAAATGACGTAAAGTACCTAAAGTTGGGAAGGGGTCCGTCAAAAACAATTTCTCCAAGTGGGGGTCCGCGGAGTACATAAGTTTAAGAACCTCTGATCTAGATGATTATATTTAATGAGTATAATTGCATCACATGTTGTAAGTATAGTGTTTTTGCGTGAAAAAGAAAAATGTTAAGATGAAGAAATTGGATGTGTGAGATGAAAAACAATTAAAATAAAAATTCACTAATAGGAATTCAAAGAGAGCAATGTCCTTTTTTTATATTTACCACATCTGATAGGAAAATAATAAAATTGAGCTTTGTTTAAAACAAATAATAATAATATTTATTTTAATATAATTTATATTAATCATTCTAAATCGACTTTTTCTTGAGATAGACTTTTGAAAATATTTATAGATAATTCACTAGATCTCTAGAAGGTATAGAAGAAATATAATTGAATTATAATGAATTAATTGGAATTAATTAGCGATTAATTACTTTTAGTAACTAACTCCTTTTGTATTGCTCCGATTAATTTTTTTTCAACGGATTTTGAAACATAAATATTGATTTCAGGATAGATTTTCATTTTGAACGTATTTAAAAATACTTCATAGCATTAAAATTAATGATGAATTCTTATTAATCAGTTGTATCGCCAATGAGGAGGGGTTTCTTCCCCTCAGATGGTATAGGGAAAATATCTTTTTTTTATACTTTGTATATGTCCCCGTTAGAAAGGAAATAAAACAATAGAACATGTATGAGCAACCTTTTTAACCCACGGGCCAATTTAAATTTTAAAATTTTGGGGCGGGCCGCACTTAGTAATAATTTACAAAGCTTTATATATATACTAATAAACATTATAATATTGTTTATAAATAATCGAGACGAATAATAAAATTCTATTTTAGAAATGCTCGGCGGGCCGCAGAAAAACATTTAAAGGGCCGCATGCATATATATATATACATTTATAAAATCTCATATTAATAAAAATTATTTATTTATAAATATAATATAATAATTATTATTCAATAATTACATTTACTTAACATAAATGCATAAAATCAATTTTGGAAGATTAATATATTTTTTGTTTTATTAAATTTCTAAATTTTCGTATAACTTCAACTTTTCTATTTCTCTTGTTATATTAAATAAATTTATCATATTAAAATTGCACTAAAAAGAATAAAATAATATAAATATAAAAAAAATTTATAAAATAACGTTTTTCCAATGGACTTGTCAGGCTTATAGAAAAATTATTTTATTCTTTTGAGTCCATTGGAAAAACGTTATTTTATTCTTTTGAGTCCATTGGAAAAACGTTATTTTATGCATTTTTTTTATAATTATATTTTATTATTTATTTAAGTACCTGGATCACCGAGCCGCGCGGCTCGGTACTTTAAAAGATTATTATTTAACATAAATAAACGACAAAATATATAAAACAATTTCAAAAATTTAAAAGAACATAAATTAAAAAAAAAATAGTCATAAAACATACATCTCTTAAACATCCTTATTAATGCATCTAAAGACAGAAAAGTATGGCCTGTGGATATAACACAATATATATTCCGTAATTTGATTACAAAATATTAAAATAAATATTTTTAATTTTATTTTATTTATAATATTTTGTATTTAAGAAAGCGCTGTTCCGTGTTGCCAGGCGCAATTTTTTTTATTATTAAAATTCCTATTTTAAATTAAGAAAAAACTAACAAAGACTATTTTTCCCAAGGCTGAAACCAATACAGATCGATTTTCCTTTATAAATATTATCTATGGTTTGAATTTAAAAAAATCCTTCGAGTGGTTTAATATTTCAAAAATACAAATAAATATATATACATACAATTTTTGCTACTAAAATAACATAAGAAAGATATAAAATAAATTATAAGTATATTAATAGTATATATATATTTAATACTAATACCATTGCACATTAATTTTATAATTTCATTCTTTAATTCTTTATTTAACTAAATTATATTTAAATGTTAACTTTTTATGGATTTTATTTTAAATGGAATAAATTGTAAATCTTATCATCAATTATGATTATTTACAATGGTGTATTGGGAGGGGACGACGTTCCCTTACCTTTTTACCACGTTTTTCTTAGCTTGCTTTCTTGTTTATCTGTTCGCGTCAAATCTTGCAATCGAAATTTCGACCACTTCCAGTCATCCAATCGCTCTGAAACTTTTCAGAGTTATGTATTCTGGATGACAATACAATAAAATAACACATTCGTAGCTTGCAAGTGTTTAATTAGAGCATAATTAATGAATATTTGTATTTTGTTAACTTAAAAAGGAGAAACAATAATAATACAACAAAAGGCCCTTTCCAAAACTTACCTTTCTCAATACATAATACAAAAGAAGAAAACAACAAAAGGGACTTTGTCAAAACATTAAAAATAAATAATACAGATGTCCATAGTCCGCTTGTTTAAAAAAATATTCAAGAGTTGATTCTAGTATGTATTAAATATATTCAATATATTAAATATTAAATATATTATTTTTGATCTAAACGAATAGAGAATGGATTTTACATAAAATTTGTAATCATTTCACAAATTAATAATATAATAAATGACACATTGTGAATTGACGATAAAAATAAATATATTTCATTAGATCTTATTTTATTATACTAGCAAAAATTGTATAAATATATTTTTAATTTTCTTTCGAAATTAATTAAAAAATTTTAAAATATTTTAAATATAAAAAATATTGATACAATATCTAATACAAAAACGAGACGGGATGCAAATATAATACATTAATTAATAATAATAATCAAAATATTAAAATCCGTTTAAATAAGAAGTTTGAAAAAATGTTCAGGTCGCTCCCCTCCAACTAAATGACAGTCCTGATCGTATGTTCCATGCTGCGAATTAAATTTGGATTAAGCATCATAAATTCTAAAATAATAATTAAATAAATTTCAAATAACGATTAGATATTTATTAAATGAATTACTAATAAATAATATTCAATCTAATGAAATAAAGAATCTCTATATATTATATACACGGTAAATGTATTAGAAAAAATAAAAAGCCATTTTTTTTTTATGAAGAATTTTGATTTTTTTAAATTATAATTTCTGACTTTTGATTGATTACATTTAAAATCATTTTAAAGTTATAATTTCGTCTTTACAAAGAGAGATAAAAAATTAATAAAATCAAAATATTGAAAAAATATAATAGGGAGGTAGAAAAAAGGTTCAAACTCCCCTCTTCTTATTTTTACTTAACGGGTCTTCTGATTGGTTGCCTGTTTCGACACACCTTTTTTCGACTTAAACGCCACCCTCAATTTCTTTCAGCTATCATTTGCTCTCTGCATCTCACCAAGTCATCATTAGCACTCTTGCTAACTGAGTGTATTTTACCACGTTTTTCTTAGCTTGCTTTCTTGTTTGTTTGTTTGTTTATTTATCTGTTCGGGTCAAATCTTGCAATCGAAATTTCGACCACTTCCAGTCATCCAATCGCTCTGAAACTTTTCAGAGTAATGTATTCTGGATGACAATACAATAATACAATAATAATTCGTAGCTTGCAAGTGTTTAATTAGAGCATAATTAATGAATATAATTTTGTATGGGAAAATCAAAACAAAAAGTGTAAATATTTAAATTTGAAAAAAACCGTTAAAAACCCGTTAAAAGAATAATATAATATGTATAATATTTAAAATGTAAATAAATTTGAAAGAAGGTATATTAATGTTTTGTACTGTAATTTAGAAAACAAAATTTAAATTTATGATGAGTTTTAGGCAATAAAGAATTAAAATATGACAAATTTAAAAATTTCTCTTTATAATTCAATTTAAATTTATTACTTTCAGGATAATAGTATTTCATGACTATTAAAGTCAATCAAAAAACTTAAAAGTAGTATAGGTCAAGTGAAATCGATTGCAATATATGAAGACTAAAAAGTAGAAAATAATACTTTATATAAAAAAAAAACTTTTTTAAAAAACCACGTTTTTAACGCACTAAAAAGAAGAAAATAATTTTTCTGAAACCCCATAGGTACTGACATTACAAACAAGAGATATGATTTGAAGAAAATTTTCTATAACGTAAAACGTGGGGCGCAAATAATAATAAATTTTTTAAATGCAATATAATTTCTTTGATTAATTTATTTCAATATCCATGGATTTATATTTTAAGTTTTATATTTTTTACCAGACTTTTTGTAAAAGGGAATATTATTAGTAATCCAACAGAATACTTTTATTAATGTAAATTTTTTTTGGAAAATTAATTCCTTAATATTAAATAAACATCTTCAATTTACACTTTAGAAATTTTATTAACATAAATATTAAATATTTGCTAGAAGTTTTGCAGTAGCAAAATTTAGTTTTAGATTTCTTCAAGTTAAATTTCTTATATTATTTACCAGAATATTGTTAGGATGTCATTTTTTATCAGAATTTTTTAAAAGTGAATATTATTAGTAATCTAAAGGTAATCTTTTCATAAATTAAATTTACCTCTTTTAAAAATTTCGATAAGTTATAAGCTTTACTTTTTGAAGCTAATTAAAATATGAATTCATTTATCCTATTAATTTGTACCTAATAACATTTATTTATAAATTTTTATACGATACAGAATATTTTAGCCATAGTTGCGCCCCACGTTTTACGTTATAGAAAATTTTCTTCAAATCATATCTCTTGTTTGTAATGTCAGTACCTATGGGGTTTCAGAAAAATTATTTTCTTCTTTTTAGTGCGTTAAAAACGTGGTTTTTTAAAAAAGTTTTTTTTTTATATAAAGTATTATTTCAGAACCGGAACGCATTCCAGTACTTTTTCATGTCCCGACAACTCCCACTTAAACAGTAGATTTATCCTGTTAGAATTTCTTTTTTGTGTTCGTTAATATTTTTTATAGTAAGAATTAGAAAAAACAAAAACTTATATGGAAAAAAATAGTCTGCTGAAAATAGGACTTTTTTTGATCCCACTATACGTTCCCTTACTTCTTATTTTGCCAATACATCACTGATTATATATAATATCATTATGATAATAATGTGTGTTTATAGAAAGTAAGAAAACATTTTATTGAATAATATTTTTTGAAAATTGTTATTAATCCTATTTTAGCGTTTAGGCCAAGATGATGAATTTATAGAAAATTACTATTCAAAGATCTATACATGGATTTTAAATACAATCGTTAAAGTCGTTTTTAAGTAAATCCAATTATTTTTAGTTTTTCATCTGAATACGATCATTTTGTTTTTGGTTGTAATAGTGAATTTACATATAATAATTTTTAAATTAGTTTTTTCCTTTAAAAAATAAAAAAAATGTAAACTTGTATAATTTAATGACATGCCGGATGAAGATGTTTTCATATACGAAATTTGCGTCATTATCCTTTAATAATTGTTATTTATGTATATAATTTGATATTATTATTATTGGAGTTTACTTTTTACAAATTTCACTTTTGATTAAATTAGAAACTGTCATTACATTACACATTTATTATTCTTTTTAATGAAATCATATAATTAACATAAAAATGTATATTTTATTAATTTCAAATTATTTTACTTTAAACTCAACTCAATCTTCCTGATTTGAGAATTCTAGAATGAGTTGAATTTAAAATATACCTTTGTGTCTTTTATAATTGGATTATAGAGAATAATTTTTTTCGTGTTAATTACTATCTCGTCAGAGATTAATTTAAATATAATTTATGTTATTTAATCCAATTTAAATTTGCGAGATAGTCGAGTGGAGACTCTCCAGATTTTTTTGTAATACTCTCTTATAAAAATAAATAATATTTTTTGAAAACTATACTTTTATTTTAGACCTCAATTTATATGTTGATGAAAATAGTATAAAATGGAACATAAATGGAGAATAAAATAAGGATAGATTAAGAATTTTTTTTTTTAAAGAGAAAATATTTCGACGATCACCTTATTTAAATAATAATTATTATTATGAAAACCACTGTGACCTTGTTCAATTTTGAAAACAATTTATGTAAAAAGTGAAACACAATAACTGAAAATTGCCTGGAAAATATCTAACAATAAGATAATTCTGTGACATTCTTCTATTCAATTGAAAAGTAATGTAAAATGATATATAAGACAGCTTAATAAGTACATATAAATCTTTTTAACTGAAATTTAGAAAAATATATTTTTACATTTGTTTCATATTAATAATTTTATTCATTGCTAATTGCTCAGACAGCCTTCTTTACATTTATTTAATTTAATATTTTAAAACCATTTTGTCCCAAAATTTTTATCAAGAAGAAAAATAATTCTTAGTGTCTTGTATTATTTTATTAAATATCGATTCTTTATAAAAAAATCGGGAGTGTTCTCCCCTAGACTTTCCCGCATATAAATTAAATTACAAGTTATTTTTAACCATTATCTTGAGAAATAATTAACAACAATAAAAATAAACAAACTAATTAATTTAAATTATAAAGTAAAATGATTTAACACTATTATATATATATTTATAATTTACAACTAACGCTACTTGTATAGGTAAAATGTCAGTTCCGGTAGTCAGATCATGATGAAATTTGGTATCTGAATTTTTTTCATATTTTTAAATCTATATACAAAATAGGAAGCAAATATCTCGAAGCAAACTGGTACTTTACTTGAAAGGTAAACGCAACCAGCGTAGGTAAAGTACCACTTCTGGTTAACCAATTTTGACGAAATTTTGATAGAAATCTACAAACTGTGTATAATATCGGTGTACCAAATTTCGAAGTCCTAACTTGATTAGTTTTTGAGTAAATTTGCTCACAGACATTACATACATCCATACATACACACACACAGACATAATTCGAAAAATGGTATTTTCCGACTCAGGGAGGTCTAAAACGTCAAGCAAGATCTATCGAAATCTCGAAGTCGAAATTTTTGACGATTCCAATACTTGCGGGAAAGTAAAAAAACTTTGTATTTATCTATCTCTATGGTTCTACGCAACTCAAAAAGTTCTTGGCTGCAGCAGCCGTATTTCTCTATCCATCCAACTGCTATTTTCTCCCATCTCTCGTACATTGTCCTACTACCGCGTCCAGCCGTACATTTTGCAATCGTTCTCCCCACAAATATATTTTTCGCAATTCTTTCCTCTCCCATTCTATCCAAGTGTCCTGCTTATAGCAGCCTTCTCAATTTTATCTAATCTTATTATGCTAGCTAACATTGTATGTATATATATTTGTAAATGGGTTCTCAGAAACCACTCGATCGATTTTTTTGAAATTCACGCCATTGATAGTATTTATAAAGAAAAATCCAGTTTTATTGATCACATCTCTGGGATAAATCATCTTCATTAGTTTTTCCTTAATTTAAACGTCACCCAGCCCTTCATGACGTCACAGGTAGGGAGAGAACATTTGGAATAAAAGTTGTCGCCTATCTGACCTGAAAAATTCCCACTAAAAATGTTTATAATATTTTAATTTATTAAATCAAACTATTATTTTTTATTTCAATATTTTTAATGTTAATACAATAATTTTTATTTTATAATCTATAAAATAATTTAATTATTTTAAAAAACGGCAGTCTTCTTACAATTTTTTACACTCCCTACTGATGTGTGTGGACTGTGAATCCCTTCTCATCTCATAACTGAAAATAGTGTCGAATAGAAATAGACGATATTACTTGGATTAATTTTTAAAATAATTAAAAATTTAATTTTATCAAAAAAATATCTAATTATTTTCAGATAATTTTATATATTTTTTAATATTATTATTAGTAATTTCTTTTTATTTTAATTTTTATAATTAAGCTAAATATCATTTAATATTTTTTAAAGTTATTAATTTAATGAAATACATTTGTTTAAAATTTTTTTCATAATCATTGGATAGTATAAAACAAAGTCGATTTCTCTGTCCCTATAAACGCTTCAATCTTTAAAACTACACAACGGATTTGATGGGTTTTTTTTATAGATAGAGTGAGATTGAAAAGGAAGGTTTTGATGTATAATAACAGAATTTATCCAATATTTAATTATGCATAATGTTTTCATTCAAAGATAGCTCGGTGTCCCAGGTATATATTTTATATCAACAGGCCTACTTTTCTGTTTGTATGTTATTATTTGAATCAAATTATCAGCCAAACCCAATAATAATGAATCATTTTTTTTTAACTTAATTACCGAGCCGAGGCTCGGGGTCCCGGTACTAATCCTCGAGATGCATAGAGGTTATGCAATTCCTTGTTATGCAGTCTCCACTATCCCCCGGTGACCTCATCTCTCTTTTATCCATACATGCTGCGAAGAATTATATTCTCAAATACTCTAAATCTACTCTCGTCTCTTAAAGTCACACCTATTTAATACAACAAGCAAAATAATTGTTTTATATACTATATTTTAATTTTGATCCCATTTGATAATAATTTTGACGAGATGAGCCCTTTTAATCAATGATAACAGGCATTACTCCATTGTAACCTCGATTTACATTCTTCTCGAATATAATCCTTCGTGATTACAGATCTTGAGAATTTAAATTTTTCTACATTTTCAAATCCTACGTTTTGTATGTTAAGATTTTTATCTGTTAATACTATTCATCTCTAATACTAAATAGCATTATTAATTTCTTCCTTCTCTCCATCTCTTTTCTATTAATTTTTCTGACGGATTTGTAATAAAATAATTTTATAAACAAAATTAATAAATGCATAACGGCACCATGATAATAAAAATAAATAAACAAAAAAAAATATTAGAATTTAGGATTAAGTTTTGAGAAAATGATACAAAGAAAGCACAGAGTACATTAATAGAAATAATTCTACATGGTCCGGGAATAATGAAATAAATTAACTTTGGTCGTAATCGTAATTGAATTTTTTTGTGGGATACCTATATGAATGAATAAAAAAATAATAATTTTTATATAATGTGGTATAATATTTGTTTTTTGTGGGAAATATATATACCTATATATGTGTGAATAAATAAACATAACAATGTATAGTGAGATATTAGATAAATTGAAAATTATTTTTTTAAAAAAAACATATCAACATAAATAAATAAAAAAATAATAAAAATGATTGATTTTTTATAATAAATTTATATTGACCATACAATAAATTTATTTAAAATATTACTATAATTTTTATATAATGTATAATATTATAATTTTTATATAATTTGTTTTTATTATACTTATAAGAAATAAATAATATTCTCTTTAAGTATCAATGATTAAAAAAACCTCTGACTTCTGAACGTCCTACGCAAGAACAACGTCTATCAAGTTGGTTATATCAATTAGGTGTCTTGTGATCTTGTGATCAGTAAAACGGGTCCTATCAAACTTTATCTTGATTTTCTTGATCGGAGGCGCTACTTTTTTATCAAGTAGCTTCTCAATTTTGATCTCGTAGACTGGGTTGGCTCCGTCTCATAGACCCCAGCTAGAGAAATTCCCTTGACAGGAGCGGGACTTGAACCTGGGACCACGAGAATGATTGACAGCTACGCGACCTCCCACCCTGTGGCGCCTCAAACTATAAATGATTATTGATTCTAATTATTAATTATTTTTCATTTAATTTCAATTCAACTACTAGGTAAAATTCATGATTATATATTGGCCTTAATATAAAATATATTATGGCAAAATTCGGGTAAAGTTCTTAATGACAGTGAATGATAGAGAAATTCCCTTGACAGGAGCGGGACTTGAACCTGGGACCACGAGAATGATTGACAGCTACGCGACCTCCCACCCTGTGGCGCCTCAAACTATAAATGATTATTGATTCTAATTATTAATTATTTTTCATTTAATTTCAATTCAACTACTAGGTAAAATTCATGATTATATATTGGCCTTAATATAAAATATATTATGGCAAAATTCGGGTAAAGTTCTTAATGACAGTGAATGATCAAATCTTTATATATATTCAGCTTAAAATATTTTAATTTTATATATTGAAAATTTTATTTATTAGAATAAATATATTTTTTTAAATTTTAAATCTGATAAATTTATAAATGAATTATAATCAAATAGAGAACAAAATTATGGTCCCAATTTCACTTCAATACGATACACCCTCCATTCCAAAAGAAACCGAACTTTAAAAAAAAATAGTACCACTAATGCCATCTGTTGTAATATTTTACCCGTAGATGGCTTAGTCCTCATTGACAACTGGTATAAATTTCATGACATTTGATGCATACAACAAAAGTTATTGCATTTCAAATGTCAGTGTGTTTTGTACATCGGTCGGAATCACGTTATTCCTTTGCATCATTCGCCCTATTCACCAGATCTGGCTCCGTACGACTTCTATCTGTTCCCTAAACTGCGTTTGGCGATGAAAGGAAAGTGGCACGCATCGATTGAAGCCATTGAGAAGGCGACGACCGACGTTCTAAAGACCATTCCAATAAAGGACATGGAGAAGTCGTTTGACAACTTGTTGGAGTGTGCAAATTTGTATATCGATGTAGAAGGGGAATACATTGATTAATAAAAATGATTTGTTCTAAAATGTACATTGGTTTTTTGTTTTTTTAAAAAGTTCGGTTTCTTTTGGAATGGAGGGTGTATGTCTGGCTAAATATTAGCTTTATTAATTTTCTATTTTCATTTTTATCTTCTTTGATAAAAATTTACCTGACTGATATCTTACTTGATTTTGTTTTTAATGTAAAAGAGAATATATAGAATTTTATTGTATATTAATTATTGTATTAGTACCGGGACCCCGAGCCTCGGCTCGGTACTTAAGTTAAAAAAAAATGATTCATTATTATTGGGTTTGGCTGATAATATTAATACCGGGACCCCGAGCCTCGGCTCGGTACTTAAGTTAAAAAAAATGATTCATTATTATTGAATTTGGCTGGTAATATTAATACCAGGAACACCGAGCTATTGCTCGACCCTTTAAAAAATATTGATATACAATTTTTTAATAAAATCTCATATCAAAAAAGAAAATTTATTAAAAATTAAAAATAAAAAAATATAAACATCTCCTTTTTATTATTTATCTAAAAATTCATATTTTAATTTTTATATAACCTACAAATCATTTTTTTTCTTAAAATATAGTTGTAATAAATAATTTTAACAAAAACAAAAAATAATATAATTTAGTCATTTTAATTGACATTTTGAAAATATTTTATTATTCATAAAAAATTTAAAATAATAAATTCTGTTTTTTTATTTTAGACAATGATAAAATTGGATTTCTTAAAATGACCCATTAAAAATTTGTTTCCTAAAATGTTTCAAATAAATTAAAATAAATTGATTTTCATTTCAATATATAAAAACCTTTTCAAATTTACTTGATCAAATAAAATAATTGATCCTATATTATATATACATCGAACACCGAGCTATCGCTCGACCCTTTCATAAATAAATAACAAAATTGTATCAAATACCATTTATTATTCAATATTATTACAATCATTCACACCAATATTAATATTAGATCATTACATCAATCTAATTAAAATTAATATAACTTAAATATAATTTTTTTTTTTTTTTTTTTTATTTATAGTGTGTTAGGGGAAAGCTAATCTTAAACAATTTTTAAAAAGTTTAATGTATGGATATATGTGTTCATGCAATGAAAACAGATATCGGTATAACAAATATTTTTAATTTTATTTAATATTTATAATATAAATAATAAGATATAAGAAGCGGTGGCTTGATTGAATAAATGTGTTAAAATTTAAACAAATTCAAATATTCTTTTATATACAATTGTAATAATAAATAATAATGATTTGATAAAGGATATAACTTTAATTTGGGCGCCAAGATAATAAGGGTTGATAAAAATAAACTTTCACAAAATATTTGTATATTGTTAACGGGTTTAATAGAAAGAAAGAAAACAAAAATAAAGATAAATTTACCAAATATTTCAGAACATGGAACATATAAACATAAATTTAAGGATTGAGTACCATGCCCTATCTCATCAGCTCAATGGTTTCACAACGACTCCAACGACTGTCTATCATAGCGAGCCAAGGGCTGCTAAGATCTTTAGGGGAATCCCTTTTAGTTTGCGCGGGCTCCATCTGAGCAGCACCTCCTGGGAGCCAATTCCAGTGGATGAGTTCACCAGGTTTAAATATAATTACAAATAAAATAAATGGTCCGCCCGTTACACACACATATTATATACAATTTAATATTATTTTATATATATTTATATTATTGAATATATGTGTTAAAATTTAAACGAATTCAATTTTAAGAATAGATATATATATATATATATATTAAAGAAAGAAATTTATTACAATATTACTATTATTAAATGTTGCATCATTGCATCAATCTGATTAAAATGAATGGAACTTCGGGTACTCAATAATAATAAATAAATAATATTAATAAATATTAAATGATATTTTAGTGAAGAAATATTAAAAATTATAAAACTATCTAAAACTTAATTAATAAAATAAAATAAAAGAACAATGAATAAATAAATATAAAATAGTAATTTATTAAAAAATAATAGATTAAAAAAAAAAAAAAAAACTATTTTCCGCCGGTTTCGATCCTGCGAAGTTGAATTGTCAGACAGTCGCTCTACCCATTAGACTAATAATACTTAGATGATGAAAACGACATTTTTTAATCTCTTAGCAGACGTAGATGTTTTTTTGTTTTTGTTTTTGTTTTTTTTTTTTGAGAGAGATTAATAAATATCTATATATATTTTATTAAAAATAAATATTTTTAATTTTATTTCGAAATTAAATAATAAATTTTAAAATATTTTAAATAAAAAAAAATATTAATACAATTTCAGTTAAAAAATAAAAATGGATGCTAATTTTGACGTTTTCCATATATAATTTTTAATTAAGAAATTAATAATGAAAATGAATTTTTCAAGAGATGTGATCAATAAAACTCAATTTTTCTTTATAGATACTATATCTAGTGTAAATTTGAAAAAAATCGTTAAAGCGGTTTTTGAGAACCAATGGCTATATATATATACAATTTTAGCTAGCATAATAAGATAAGATAAATAATAATTTATAAACAAAAATAATCTACAGATTTTTATACACTTCACTTTCATCATTGTACCTTATAATATGAATTTGCCAAATTATTTTTGAATAAATAAATGAAAAAAATCTTTCTTGGGTCAGAGAAGTAAAATGAATTCCCTCGCACATCCACCCCACCCCTCTCTCGTTATTCCTCCAATTACTATTTCTATTCCATCTCTCTCTCTCTTTTCTGTCAAAAATCAAACCCAAGACAATAAATTTCTAAGTTTTTTTATGATAAACTATTTAACTATTAATATTAAATTGCATTCTATTACGTGAATTGTTTGTATTATCTCCAATAATTTGGCAACACTCCAACAGGGAACAACAAAAAAGCCATCTAATCACAATAAATATATACATAAATAAATAAATATATCTTGAGAAATATTCATTCGTTAATTAAAAATTATCTCAACTTCATTGCCGTCATTAATATGATATAAAACATATTTTTTTCTTAATATCAATTATTAATTAAGGAGAAACATTTTTTTATCGAATACATTCTTACATTACAATCAGTTGCATACATGTAAAAAATGCGCAAACAGGTAAAAAAATGCAGGAAACTGAATACAATTTATTGATATAGTCCAGAGATGTTCATGCCACAAAATATTATAATTTTAGTAAAAAATAATTATGTAATAATTAGCCAGTCACAATAATAGTAGTAAATTCCTATGATTTATAAACCTTAAATAAAATACTGACAACTTTTATTTGAAATCTGGAGTGTCTCCATTTAACTATCTCGCAAATTTGAATTGGATTAATTAACATATATTATATTTAAATTAAATTTAATTAATTATAAATTAAAAGTAATAAATATATATTAAACCAGCGCGTGTTTGTTGATGACGCCAAGTGACGTGCTCGAGGGTAATTGGCAATAAACGTGTTAAAAAAATTAATTCCGGTACTTTCAACGCTTCAATCAAGCTGAAATTCTATATATAGCAGTTTTATACAATTTTTAATCATGTGAAAAACTATCAAGCATATATCTTTATTTTTACGATCAGTTTAGAAGAAAAAAAATGAAAACGTGTTGGTAATAGCCCTAGATTTTATAAATGTATATAGGATATTTTACTCAATTGTCTTCATACAAAAAAGGTTATTGTTTTGTTTTGTTTTTCTCTAGGGGACATATATAAAAAAGGATCTTTTGAATGGAAAAAAACTCTTCATTGGTGCTGCAAATGATTAATAAGAATTCATCATTAATTTTAATGCTATAAAATATTTTTAAATACGTTCAAAATGAAAATCTATCCTGAAATCAATATTTATGCTTCAGAATCCGTTGAAAAAAAAATAATCGGATTAATACAAAAGGAGTTAGTTACTAAAAGTAATTAATCGCTAATTAATTACAATTCAATTATATTTTTTCTATACCTGCTAGGGATCCATTGAATTATTATATCTATAAAAATTTTCAAAAGTTTAGTGAAGTTGAGAAAAAAGTTATAATATAATAAACAAATCTAAAAATCGAATTATTTAAATAAATCAATAAAATAAAATAAAACCCTATGAAGGAGATCACGCAATTATCGAAAAATAAACATAAATATTTATTAATTTATTTATTTGTTTATATACAATTCTAATAAATTATAAAATAAAATTTCAAACAATGCTCCTCCCACCACTCTCATAACAGGTTTGACCTCGATTATCCCTTCATTAATATTATAAAATCCAAACATTGGGATAGTCTAGTTGTTGATCAACCGCCATTATGTTCACTACAACCATTCAATATTATTTATTCATTTTATTTATTGAATTAGCCAATACGATCAATGGTTATCGAATTTTATGTATTATGCACACCCCCTCTCCTAGTCATCATATTTTCAATCGCGAATTAAATTTAGAATTAGTTAAACGTGGTCATGAAGTATCTATCTACATTATACATCAGTATATCTACAATACATCTATCTTGTATAGTTAAACATATAATATTTAATTGCAGGTAACAGTGATTTCAGCTGATGAAGAGAAATATCCACCGGCTAAAAATTATCGACATTATGTGATTGAGGATTTATATAAAATAAAAGAACTATTTAATTATGAAATGTTAATTGATCAATCCTATTATAAAAATAGTCAATTAGTTTTTGATTGGGAGGAGTTTGTCTGTACGCAAACGATGAAGTCAAAAACGTCACGGACAATTCGGCAATTGGCGAAAAATGAAACATTCGATTTGATTGTGTATGAATCTGGACTTGTGGATTGCTCACTAGGTAAGGTTATTTCATCCTTCTAGTCAATAAATAAATCTTATTTTATCTAAATAATAAATATAAAAATAAATATGGATATGTATTTCTGTAGTTGATAGAAAGGAAAATTAATTTTGAGGAATGAAAGAGCCCTTGCCCTTAAAAAGAAAATTTTTATACAAATTATAATTAAAAAGTACTAAATAATAAAAATATGCCTGTGTATATAATAATTTTTTTGTTTTTTTTTTTTTTATTTTCCAAAATAATTTTTACATCTGCCCTCAGATAGGACAATAATAAAAAATCTCATAATACTGTATATAATAATAAGTACCGGGACCCCGAGCCTCGGCTCGGTACTTAAGTTAAAAAAAATGATTCATTATTATTGGGTTTGGCTGGTAATATTAATACCTGGGACACCGAGCTGTCGCTCGACCCTTTAAAAAATATTAATCTACAATTAATTATTTATTACAATTATTAAATGTTGCATCATTGCATCAATCTGATTAAAATGAATTGAACTGGGGTCCTCAATAATACAAACAAACAATTTTAGCTAGCATAATAAGATTAATCCAAGTAATATCGTCTATTTCTATTCGACACTATTTTCAGTTATGAAATGAACAGTCAGTAGAGAGTAAAAAAATTGTAATTGAAGACCGTTGTTTTTAAAAATAATTAAATTATTTTATAGATTATAAAATAAAAATTATTGTATTAACATTAAAAATATTGAAATAAAAAAATAATAGTTTGATTTAATAAACTAAAATATTATAAACATTTTTAATGTGAATTTCTCAGGGAGGTAGGGAGCCCAATTCATTTAACCATCCATGTTGTATAAGGAATCTTAATTTCTTAACACTCCGTTTTTTCAAATTTAAAATAGAGGGAGAGAAAGAGTTTCAATTATATTCGAATAGTCTATATATTCTATATATGAGTATTTTTTTTTTCTGAATTTAATACCAAGTTGATTTTCAAAATTTTCTATTCTTTATGCATATGATTGATTACATGTGTTAAAATTTAAACAAATTCAAATATTCTAATTTATAAATTTATATAAAATTTAATATTATTTTTTCGAGACTAATGGCAAATACCGGTGGCCCTAGTCAGAGCAAGAGAAGACTCCTTTTGGTAGCGGCCCAGTCGATGATGTTATATGGATCGGAGATTTGGGCTTTACAACTATATTTTAAGTGAAAAAATGATTTCTTGGTTATATAAAAATTAAAATATGATTCTTTATATCTTTATTATACAGAAAAGTAGGCGTGTTAATATAAAATATATACCTGGGACACCGAACTATCACTCGACCCTTTAACCAATTTATACAATTTATTTTTATATACTTTAAAAATTTTACAATTTTTTAATTATTTATTATAATTGTTAAATGGGATTTCTAAAAATGACCCATTAAAAATTTGTTTCCTAAAATGTTTCAAATTAATTAAAATAAATTGTATAAATGTTCATTTATAAAATCTATATATCTGTGAGTTTGTTTTTCGATTTTTTAAATTTTGATTTTGGATTCGATTAGAGCTTAAAATGTGTAAATGTAAAGTGGTCTTGGTTTTTTTAAAATTCGTTTGGGAACATGGTCAAATCGGCAGTCAAAGTTGAAAATTCCCCATATATTATAACTACTGTAATTAGTATTATTATAATGTAAAATTATAAAGAAAAAATGTTTAGACATTATTATAGACATTTTCATTCTGTAAATTAAATAATTTTATTTCATTTAAATAAATATCTATTTTTAAATATTTTTTTCTCTCTACATTATTTATCTAATTCTCACAATATATTAAGATCATACCGGGACCCCGAGCCTCGGCTCTGTAATTAAGTTAAAAAAAAAAAATTCATTATTATTGATAAATATATATCGTAATTTATAATTATAAAATATTATTAAAATATATATTTTTAATTTTATTTCGAAATTAAATAAAAAATTTTAAAATATTTTAAATATAAAAAAAATATATATTTTTAATTTTATTTCGAAATTAAATAAAAAATTTTAAAATATTTTAAATATAAAAAAAATATTAATACAATATTCTTTAAAAAAAGGCGGGAGTCAAATTTCAATATAAATGTCATTTGTGATGTCATCAATATATAAATTAATAATAAATAATATTAATAAATATTAAATTTAATAAAAGAACAATGAATAAATAAATATAAAATAGTAATTTATTAAAATGTAAACAATAGATAAAAAGAAAAAAAATAACAAATTCATTATTTTCATTTTCATTTTTAAATAACGATTCACCCGGCGAGTTTCGAACCGACGAAATCCACTCGTTAAAACATCTCTCTAGCCACTGTACTATATATGTTTAGATAAAAAATTGTCATTTTTTTACTGTCTTAGCAGGCAGATTTGATGTTTTTTATTTTATTTTTTTTTTTTTTGAGAGAGATTAATAAATATCTATATATATTTTATTAAAAATAAATATTTTTAATTTTATTTCGAAATTAAATAATAAATTTTAAAATATTTTAAATAAAAAAAAATATTAATACAAATAAAAATGGAGGCCAATTTTGACGTTTTCCATATATAATTTTCAATTAAGAAATTAATAATGAAGCTGAATGTTTCAAGAGATATCATCAATAAAACTTAATTTTTCTTTATAAATACTATATCTAGTGTGAATTTGAAAAAAATCGTTAGAGCGGTTTTTGAGAACCAATATATATAGATAGATAGATATATACAATTTTAGCTAGCATAATAAGATAAGATATAATAATTATATATATATATATATTAATTGTTAGCTCATTAATTACAAAACAACACTTTTACCTGGATAAAATATATATCTTCACATCTTTAAATTTTTAAAATGTTTAAATTTTAAACTCATAGTTGTTAATAATAATAATTTATCATAAAATAAATCATTAAATGTATATACATATCTAGACCTATATATATATATATATATATATATATATATACCATATATATAAGGGCTAAAATTCCCTGAATCCTTATCCCTACTGTAAGTAAATTGTATTATAATAATAATAAAATAGTACTATTTATAGTTTTTCTATTTTATTTATTAATGTAAAAGTAAAAAAAATATTTATTTGAGAAATTAAATTAATATTAATAAATGAATAATTTCAATTTCTTTGATTGATGTAGGTATGTCGTAAGAGACACAAAAAAAATTTCAAGCAATTAAGATGATTGGATTTCTTGATGTTTGCGTGACCAAAAATGTATAATTATATAATTATATTTTGGATTCTTTCTCCAAAAGTTACACGATCAACTTAGGGAAAAAATTAAGCCTACATTTTTTGCTGTTACATACATACTAACATAAGTATATAGAATATATATAATATAAAAGTTATGTGTGTAATTGACTCAAAAATTCAAAATCGAGATTTGATTGGAAATACAACTTTTGTGGGTAAAAAAATATGTTTTTAGAAGTTGTGCTAAGTTTGTTTCTAAAAAATATAGGATAACACTTACAAGTGGAGGAATGTGGTTGCTTAGGATAAGGAATTTTTAGTAATTAATTTCACAAAAATATTTATCAGTTTGACTCAACTCTTTCTATATTTAATCATTATTATGAATTGATGCTAAAAACAATCTTCCTTGCTTTAATTTATATTATTTATATATAACTTTTAATTAAATATAATATTTACCTCTGTGAACATAATATATTGTTCCATGATTATAAATATTTTATATAACTTTAATTAGGTCTTTTTATATAGTTATATCATTAGAATAGATAGTTTTAAAATCATAAAAAATATGAATATTACATTAAATTTCTTAAAAGAAATTTCAATATAAATTTTCAAGAGAAAGGGAGGGGCAACGTTATGGTTTGGCTATTTTTTAGATATCTTAGTTAAGGAAAATTACTCGAAATTTGTAATAAAATACTTAAAATATCCTAGAATTTTATGACTACTTTAGATAATGTAGATGAAATAAAACTTTTTGATTTGGTTACTATATCAGAAAATTACTAAAAAAAAATAAATCTGTACAAGCATAATTATTTATAGATTGTTCAAAAAATGTTTAAAATACAAAACCCACTGGATCACATGATGATGTTAAATTTTTTTTAAGGGTATAAGTTAGACCTACATCAGCCATTTTCGTGATTTCAGCTCTTTCGGAATCTCTTTCTTTGAATAGGTCTTCGTTAAGAGGTTTCAATCCACATCGAGAATGTATGGGAATAGTAGAGGTTGTGCTCTTTAGGTAAATTTGGTCACAGTTTCTTTCTCCCATGGACATTTAATAATAAAAGAGAACGTCTCACGGAACACAAATTCTGATAGGAGGATGTCAGTGAAAATTTCTTCAGCTTTTTAAATAGGATTGGTTTATTAAATCAAGTTTAATATTTATTAGGTTTGTTCAAAAGAAAAGGTGAATTTTGAATTATTTCGAAAAGTATTTATTTATTCATCAATATCCATTTTGTCCCCTTCAAAGTGACTCCCCTCAGATATAATGCAATTATTCCAGCGCTTCTTCCAATCGTAGAAGCCTTAATCAGGTCGTTCTTCGATTCCGACTTGATCTCATCAATTGTGGTCCTTTCATTGGTCTCTTCAGTTTTGTGAATAGAAAAAGTCTCAGGGAGCCAAATCTGATAAATACGGTGGTTAAGGCACGATTACAGTACGACCTGTTGGCATGATCTCATGATGCACCACGCCATTGTAATCGAAGAAAACAGTGAGCAAAACCTTGACATTTGATCGAACTTGGCAACATCTCGGCGTTCTGTAAAGCGCTTGTATCACTTAAGCATTTTTTTGAGACAAAGTAGACTCGCCGAATGCCACAGTCAACATTTTAAGTGCATTGGAGCACTTTATTCCATTTTTAACGCAAAATTTAATACAGATTCTTTGATCCATTTTTTTTAAGTAAAAAATCGAAAACATAAAAACGTGACTAACTTTTCAGTTGTTAACAAACTACTAATCCAAAATGGCTGATAATGCCAATATATGAAAAACATATATGTTCCAACTTAACAAAAAAAATAATAAATTCGATAATCGAATAACAGATCTCGTATACTATATATTTGCATTATTCATTTATAATTTATTTATTTAAATTCTAAATACTTCTCACTCTCTAGTTGAGCCTGTTTTTCTATAATATGTATTTATTATTTATTTATTGATTTATTGGTGATAGCGACAAAATGTTTTACATTTTGCAATAAAATGTATTTCTTACTATCCGGAAAAAGCGTAGAGCTCGACACAGTAGAATCAGCCAGGATGGAATTGACTGTTTGCCTGATTATCTCCGGTGATAATGATTATTTGGATGGTGAAAAATGAATTAAAAAGAATTTCTGATGGATAATGATTGATAGCCTTTAAAAGTCTAATAATAATCGAAATCAATAATATATAATTTAGGTGTATATATTAATGTATATTTGTTTTATATTCCAGGTTATTTATCGGATTTTAACTATCCACCTACCGTCGGTATTGCGGCTTTTGGTTGGGCACCATGGATAAGTTGGTATTCAGGTATACCAGAAGATTATCAATTTATTCCCCCTTATCTAGCTGATTATGAAGCTCCATTAACTTTTTGGCAAAAAATAGATTCCTTTTTTTTCAATTGGTATACTTTGATTTATTACCGGTAAGTTCTTTTGTATTTTATATCACTTTATATAATTTGTTTATTTGCTTTATATAAATTTGTTTCATCATCAGTCATAAATTCTTCAACTCGTTTAACATCTCTTCCCTCTTCATCCCTCTACATATATTTTCCTAATCTTATTTCTCAATAAGTTTTCTTATAACAATAAGGATAAATAATTGTTAATTTCAAATATGACCAACTAAAAATATTCAAATATTACATTAAAAGTTAACTATTTTATTTATTCAATCTTAATCTTTATTTTACTTTATAATTATTTATATTGTATTATAGAAATGAAATGTTCATTGATATCAATAAAAAAATATAATTGAATTGTTTTTAGATGGGTTCATTTACCTAAAATGATGGCATTAGGTAGAGAAGTCTTTGGTGATGATATGCCCGATTTAGATACTGTATTAAGAAATACAAGTTTATTTCTTGTAAATGTGAACATTGCTCGAGATTATCCACGACCCATATCACCAGATGTCATTACAATTGGTGGGTTACATCTCAAAAAAGGCAATGCATTATCAAAGGTAAAGAGAGTTATTTATTAATATTAAAATAAAATTTTGTACAAAATATGACTGAACTTTATTAATTAGATGGCTATTCTATCATTAATTATTATATTATAATATATTGGCACTATTTTCTATCAATATATGAACCGTTTATTTTGAAAGTGGCCTAACTCCATTTATCTTCAAATCGAGATCTTTAATGGTTTTCGTTTCAATGAATTTTTATAAGTATAAGATCCTAATGAGTCATACTGCTTAAGTAAATCTAAGGGTGTTAAATTTATAGTTCCTATTAAAATAGTGGCAATTATTAAGTGAATAATTTGCGTTTTCTTATCGAGAATGGAATTTGGCCACTTTCAAAATTAACGACCAGATTCATTATAAAATTTGAAGGGGCCCAAGTCCATTCAACATAATTTAAGATGCTTCAAATTGAAAAAAATTGGATTATTTTACATATCTTTGGCTGTCCGAGTTCTTCGCAAATAAGGAGGGGGGTTTCGACAAAGGGGGTATTATGAAGTTGCCGTGTAGATGGAAACAGATTATTGAACAAAACGGCGCATATTTGAACAAAATCCGATCACTGTAACACTTTTTATAAAGCATTGAATAAAGGGCAAAAAAGCGGAAGGGAGATATTTGACAACCTATTATTACCAAATTCAATCCCTTAAATTACGTCGTTTTTGTTTTATGTCGTAAGCGATGGAACGTAACTTTGTTATACAAGATTTGCTTGAATATTAAATATTAGAAAATAAATTTAATGAAGTTGAGGTTTGAACACTCTTCTTCAAGATAAACGTAAAACATAATTAAATAATAATAAAATAATTAAGTTTCTTTAATAAAGTAAATTAAAAAAATTTAATTAAATATAATTCATTAGAAAAATACTCTAGAATTATAATTTGTTTTCATATAAAAAAATACTACATCTATACATTATCTATATTTTAAAGTATTGAATCTTGTAATTCTTTTAGGATCTTCAAAAATGGATGGATGAAGCGACAGATGGTGTCATTTTATTCTCATTGGGTACTAATGTACGTTCTGATCAATTATCTAAAGAAAAAATAGATATGTTTTTAAAAACATTTGGAAAATTAAAAGAAAAAGTTTTATGGAAATATGAAAGTGAATTAGAAAATGTTCCATCCAATGTGAAAATATTAAAATGGGTACCACAAGGGGATTTATTTGGTAAGTGTTTATTATTATTATTATCAAATATTTTATTAAAAGAAATTGGTAATATGATTAATATATTTATAAATTTGATTTTTATTTAATAATCGTTCATAAGGGTAGTTTGATAAGTCATTAAGATAGTTAAATATAATAAATTCTATTAAAAATTATACAATATAGTATTTATTTTTTATGATTACTGTATGTTGTATTCATCTTGATAATACTATTATGGAATTATTTTTTTTTATATCTAAATAATTTGAAATATTTAAAATATCTGGAAATTCTTGAAATTTAAATTGTGTCTTTTTCACCCTTCAAGACTTCTTTAGGCTTCTATTTCATCAAATAAATTATCTTCTATTATTTTTTCCTTTGTAATTTATTTCTTTAACATGATGATGAGAATATGTAGTAATGTATAAACAAATTTGTTTAGATTATATAAAAAAATTAATAATAAATCTATCTTATTAGTATTCTTATCTTAAATATATATAAAAAAGTATATACATATAAATTTATTATAAATTCGAATGTCAATGTTATCAATGATTTTACCTTATTTCAAAGAAATAAATAAATTGGAAGAATTATTGTTTTAGAAACCTTGAGAATGGCAATTTTAGAAGAATAGATATTCTGAAAATTATATAACATTTTGCTTTGTAAAAATTTATTTCTCTTTTTTTTAATATAATTTTATATGATCACAAAAAAAATCAAAATTAATTTATAAAAGCTATGATTAATATTATAATATTTTTTTTTATTTAGTCCAGCTTCAATTTTATGTTATGTTTTTTGTAATCGAATTTAAATTAATTTATTTGATAATACTTTGAATATTAAAATATCTTAATTTAGGGAAAACTGATGTTAAAAATTGTTCAATATTTCAAAGAGTAAATTTTAGAATGTTTTTTTTTGTAAATTAAAATATGAATAATTTATCATTTAATATATTAATTTCTATAAAAATATAAAACTTCAATTTTAATTTTTATCTTTAGGCAGATCATAAATTTTTAAATAAAACTTTTTAAATATATATCTAAACAAATTTATCAATATTAATTACTCTTAAAACGATTTACAACTTAGATGGTTGTATTTCAGATTTATACACAGACTAGCTGCTCAGAGCGCCTTCGGCGCTCTTCACACCTAGACGGGGGCTCCGCCCCCTGTACCCCCGAGTGGTACATAGTATTTGGTGGTTGAAAGTAGTAAAAGGTTTTCATCCATTTTGTTTCAATCAGTATATTACATAAAACATTCATTTCTTTTGGTGTTCTTATTTAAAAAATATATTTTAATTTAATCACTATATTAATTATATATATTATTATTGAATATGTTATATCTATCTACCTATGTGGCTCAAAGATACTCGAAAGTTCTTAGCCGCAACAACCACATTTCTCCAAGTGTCCCCATTCTGAGCCCTTGTTCCATCTCTCTTACGTGCCTTCCTACGCGTCATTGGTTTTCCAAGCGGACGTTTTCCAATCGGTCTTCCCACCAATATCTTTTTCCTCTCCCATTCTAGCCACCTGCCCTGCCTATCGCAGCTTTTTCCCTTTTATAACCCTAACTATTTCTGAAGATGCAGAGAGACCATGCAATTTCTTGTTATGCTGTCTCCCCCATTCCCCGGTGACCTCATCTTTCTTTGGCCAATAAATGCAGGGAAGAATCCTATTCTCAAACACTCTGAATCTACTCTCATCTCCCAGGGTCATAAACCATGCCTCCCACCCATATAATGCAACAGGCAAAATAATCTTTTTATATATTCCCTTTGATAATAATTTTGAAGAGATAAGCCTCTTTATTGCAAGATAACAGGCGTTTCCCGATTGCAACCCCGATTTAAATTCTTCTCAAATATTATTATCCTTCGTGATTACATTCAATTTTTCTACATATTCAAATTCTACATTTTGTATCTTAAGATTTTGTATGTCAATACTCTTCCTCTTTGTTACTAAATATTTTTTCTTATCACTATTAATTTCAAACCTCCATTAATTTTTCCTCGCTATCTGCAATTGCAATTTCCTAATCTCCTATTATATTTAAGTCGTCTGGGTAACCTAACATTTTACAATTGATTTCTTCATCTTATTCTTTCTTTACTACCTTCAAGTTTGAAGATTGAAAATTTGAAAAAGTTTATCCGGATCTATTGAGTCATGCATATGTTTTACTAAAGTCTACAAATAATTAGTGAACAGAAATATTGAATTCGCGGTTTTTTTCCTAATATCAGTCATAATGAAAATATCTTAATTAATGTTGGTCGATTTGGCCTGAACCCGCAATGATATCTCCTAATATTTCCTCCGCCTATGGTTCTTAAGTATTGTATATGTTATAATAGTGAAATAGAGTATAATATTTCTTGATCATTACATTTTGGTATTTTATTTTCATTGCTAGATTATTATTGAATATTTTTAATTATAATGAAACTTGAGAAAATGCAAAAATAGAGACTTGAGACAATTTATAAAAATTAACGGTATAAAACTATAGATAAATGACCAATATATACATTCATTAATAGTATTAATTTAAATTAATTGATTTATTTGTTTTTTTATTATTAAGTTCATTTATTAATTTTTTTAGATCATAGTTATTTTCCTTAAAAGAAACTTAAATTCTGTGGTGCTAGGGGATTTGAAAATCATTCGTCGCAATATGAAGATTTCGCTTACAGTTTCTGTCATGTCCGACCTCCATCCAACAGTTATTTTCTGTCAAGTTTTTTGCTTCTCTTAATCATGTGATCTATATATTTAATTTTTTTTGATTCATTATAATAAAATTTAAACAAATAAAAATTTTTACTTTGTTAATTTATATAAATTTCAATATAAACTGATTGTGAGTGATACGCTTAGCCAATACTCTGAATAATTTGTGTACAAAAATATTGAATGTTCTTAGCGAGATTTGATATAATGTTGTACGATTTGTCCTAAATCTGAATTAGAAGAAAATTATAAATTGCATTAAAATGAGACCTTTTAGAATAAATTATTTAATTGAAATGATATTTAAATATAAGAATTTAAAAAAATATTATATTCTTTGTTTGGCAATTGTTATTTAATTATGTGCAACATGATTCGACTTGCACAGAGCATCGTTATTTTTTATTAATATCACATAATAAAAATGAATCTTTTAAACATAATAAATAAAAAAGACATTTTAATAAATTTAAAAAATATACCCAATTTAAAAATGTCAAAAATTTAAAACAACTTTATATCATCATATTTTAATTTTTATATAATATATAAGGTAATGGCACCAATAGATGACATTTTAAGCGCTCTTGCCACTATTTTCTTTTATAAAACTGAAACTATACGTCTCACAAAAAAAATCTTTTGGTTATTATAAAGCTTATCTTACCTTTTATCACCATGATAAATATTTTAAACTTTTATATGAGTTTAAGAGGAAATATAATTTTTTTTCAAAGTAATCAAATGGAACCTATAGATGACACTAAAAATTTTGGTGGAACCTAATGATGACAATTATGGAACCCAAAGATGACATCTACTTTTTTTCACTTCGCTTGCTCTCTTTATCTTCAACTTATTTATTTACAAAGTAAAACATCTTTCCAACACCTTGTTGCTGATTTAACTTTAGTTATAATAAAAAAATCAGGTTTCATATAATGATACATTAGATATATTTATTGTGATTGATTTTATTTTTAGCTGATTATTATAATAAAATAAAAAATTGATTTTAAACAAATCTTTTTTTAATTATGCATTTTTAATTATACATTGAGAACAGAGTAATTTAAAAAAATTTTCAAAAAAATAGTGTATGAAGTTCTGGAACAGAAAAAAATTTTCTGACAATGAGAAACACAGCGTCACCTTTAGGTTCCTATATCAATTCAGACATGCAACATGGTGGAATTTTTATAAAATTATCTCCTCTTTACAGCTATTAATATAATAGACAATTTTTTTAAAAACCTACTTATAGCTGACATTGCTGTCATCTATAGGAAAAACAATTTTTAGGGGCACCTATAGATAACACCGTTGATAAAAAAGATACTTTTAAAAATTAGGTGTTTAAATTGAAGTGATTTATATCTATATTAAGTCTATTTTATAATGTAGTTATTAAATTCTTGATAAATATGAATATAAAAATATAAAATACTAATTAAGAACATTACTCCCCTTAAGGTTATCTTTAAGATTTGTTGAAAAAATCAATTGTTGACGATTCGGTCTGCTTTTCAAGTTAAAAGAAAAAAAATAGGGCGACTTATTGTATTGTTGTAGGATATCTCAGGTGGTGGAAAAGCATAACTATCATTTAAAAAAAAAAATTTCCGCGTATGTTTTAAAATTTGCTTATTTTTTTAGTTTAAATTCAAAAGTGTCATCTATAGGTGCCATGTCATCTATAGGTGCCATTACCTTATATATTTAGTAATTAATAATAGAGAAATTAAATTAAAATAAAAAACAAAGATAATATAATTCAGTCATTTTAATTCAGGTTAAATAATATTTTTTTTTTATTATTCAATGATAAAATTTATATATTATTATATATATATTATAGAAAAGAAGAAATATTCAATTAAATAAAAAATAATTTAAGATAAAAATATGATCTAATAAATATTTTAATTAAATTGAGAACTTTTAGAATAAATTATTTAATTGAATTGATATTTGTATATTAGAATTTAAAATAAAAAGGGAAATATTATAATAATTCTTCGATTGGGAATCTCTATGATAATTCATTGTTTGAAATGATTCCGCTAGGCCGGCAGTGAGCCGCGAGCTGCTCTTGAATGAACAACACGGAGAATTATATAAACTTTAAAAAATTAATTTCTGCGGTTATTGATAAGATATTAATAAAATTTATAGCCTATGTTACTCTAGAGGTATATAAGAATATTGTGATGTAATTTCAAAGAAATCGGTTCAGCCAATTCTGAGTCTATAAAATAGTAATTTTCCGGACAGACAGACCGACAGACAGACAGACCGACAGACAGACAGACAGACAGACAGACGTGAAAAATTCTAAAGTCACTTTTGGATTCTAGAGGTCATGAAACGCGAAGATATGCAAAAATTTTTAAATTCTGAGCAATGTGCAGACAAAAACCTTTTTTTATATATATAGATATATACCCCAATGAGTTCGATATTTATTTTAATTTTTATCGACTATCATTCAATTATTATTCAAAATTTGAAATTTCAAACAATGAATATAGAAAACATTTTTCTCTATTGATTGTTATTGATATTGGTTAACAAATGAGTTTATTATTTTATCATTTATTTATTTTTATTCTTAAGGGAAATGTTATTTAAAAAACAATTATAAGCGAAATGAGAGTTTTAAATTATTCTTAAATTTAATTTAATTATTATTTTTTTTTTGTAGATCATCCGAATGCACGTTTATTTATCACTCATGGTGGAGGGATGAGCAGCAATGAGGCCATTTACCATGGCATTCCAGTTGTTCTTATACCAATTTTCTGTGATCAGAGTGCCAATGCTGATAGACTACATAGAAGAGAAATGGGAATTAGAGTATTTTTTGATGAAATGCTTAAAGACGAACATTATTTATATAATGTTATTCGAAAAGTGATTGATGAACCAAGGTACTAAATTAATTCCTTAAATAAATGAGAATACAAGGTAAAAGCTAAATGTTTATATTAAAAAAAAAATAAATTCTATGAATGAGATTTTTTTTGAGAAGGGATAATAAGGTCAAAAGAGAAATTGAATGAAGATAACATGGAAATGGCTTAATGATATCAGTTAAAAAAGTTTTAATTATTTAAAATTATTTAATTTCATATATATCACAAATATGAATCTCGCAAAAGTTAATTTTATACGCCCTTTATATACATACATGTTATTTTTTTTATATTAATAATCTTGACTTCTGTCTGGTAGGTTCATTTTTCAGTTCCGTATATCCTATTATAGCAAATAATACAAGGTAGAACACAAGTTTGAGGTTATGGTCTATATTTTATTTGCGTCCTATGTGTATGGCCTACAATCCTACATAAATTTGGAGAAGTGATATATGTGTTAAAATATTAAATTAATTAAATATTAATTATAATATTAATTATATTATCATTTACATAATACATAAATTGTAAACTTTAAGTTAAAAAAATATTTTATTTAAATAAATAATTATATTAAATTAAAATAAATCTTTCTCTTTTCTAGATATAAACAAAGAGCGAAGGAACTTCAAGCAATCTACAAGGATGAACCAGTCTCACCATTAAATAAAACTATTTATTGGCTAGAATATGTGGTACGTCATAAAGGTGCAAAACATTTACGTTTAGCATCCAGAGATTTAACATGGTATCAAATGGGACATTTTGATCTATTACCAATATTTCTTTTGATATTATGTCTATTTGGAATTCCATTTTATAAAATTTATAATAAAATTTTAACAAAGAAATTATATAAAACAAAAGAGAAAAAAACATAAGTTAATAATGAGGATGGATAATATTTTCTACATAGTTGTTATAAATATATGTATGTGATTTTTATTTTTTAGTAAGAATTTTGTAAGATTTTTTTCCCCATTTGTTAAAAAAATTATTAAAATTAATTTTGTAATAAAAGTTATTCTGAATATATTTATATTTGTTTAATTTAAAATAATTACAATTTATTTAAATGTAATGTCTCTCTTCGAGGTCTCATATCCATTCCTTTGAAAAAATCGTGAACTTTATCTTAAATGTTTTTTTCTCTCCTCCAGTTTTTCTGAATTCCAAATCCTTAAAATCTTAAAAATATTCAAATGATGGAGAATATTTGTGGTTGACACATATTTTTATGAAATTTTGTACTTTTTCTAAATTCACCATTTAATCCTTTAATACAAGCAAGTGAAAATCGGGGCCCGGCAAGGTTGGTATCAAATATTTAAATAATATAAATATAAAATTTTTTTAGAAAATAACGTTTTTCTCATGGACTAAAAAGAATAAAATAATTTTTCTATAGGCCTGGCAAATTTTATGGATGAATTTCTTCATATACAACGAAAAACGTTTGGCGCATTTAATTTTATTTATTTATATGAAATAAGTTAAATTTTTGAAGTAATAAAAATTTTATTAAACACATAAACTTGCAAATTTTTTTATTATGCAATAAAATTGATAGATTAAGATCTAAGAAATTAATCTTTTATTATTTTCTCATTGTGAAATATACTTACATCAAAGTATGTAAAAAAATTTAAAAGTATTATTTTCTTAAATTTACATATTATCTATCAAATCCAAAACAGTAGATTATATTAGAAGAAATGGTGTTACTTGTTAATGAAGTGTTTTATAAGTGGTATATAAGTATATATATATATAAATTATACCTCTATAAAAGAATATAATTGCATAGAAATCAAATGAAATGAAAACCAAACGTTTTTAGTTGAATATGAAGCAAATCATCCATAAACTTTGTTAGGCATATAGAAAAATTATTTATTCTTTTTAGTCCATGAGAAAAACTTTATTTTATAAATTTTTTTTTATATTTATATTATTTTATTCTTTTTAGTGCAATTTTAATTTGATAAATTTATTTAATATAACAAGAGAAATAGAAAAGATGAAAAATTTGCAAATTGAATAAAACAAAAAAAAATATTAATCTTCTAAAATTGATTTTATGTATTTATGTTAAGTAAATATTATTATTGAATAATTATTATATTATATTTATAAATAAATAATTTTTATTAATATGAGATTTTATAATTGTATATACTATATAGGATATTGTAATCATATTACATTCGAAAAAAATAGTTCACCTATTTCTAAGGATTTGAAGGGCACTGCACATAATTAAAAAAAAAAGGGAAAGATCCCTTTGCCTCCACAGGCCATCTATATCTTCTCTCCCCTTCCCCTAAACCGTCCTGAGGCATATACAAGGCCACATTCATAATACAATTTGAAAAATAAAATAAATTTTTATAAAAAAAGTTGTTTTCAATTATTTTTCACTTTCTTTTTTTATTATAAAAAAAAACAAAAGAACCTTTTTCAAACAAAATTTTATTTTATTATCCACTCACTTTGTTTTATTAAAATAAAAAGAAAACAACTTTGTATAAAATGATAATAAAAAGAAAGATGAGCAGCCCCCAACTTTTAAACAGAAAAGTAAAAACATTTCGTTACAACATCATTCGCAATTCAAACTAGTAGGAGTAAACATGCTTACATTAAGTGAATTTCTAATTATCACATTTACTCTGGAAAACCTGATAGAATTTCTCTGCCGACATGGGGTGCTCCCAAGAACAAGAAATTGTTCGATATGTGGCAGAGAAATGCATTTGAATATGGAAACTCTTATTTTTACATGCACCACTTCTGTTATGGAATCCAAAAACAAAAAAAATTGTGGCATTGTTCAATCAGCAAAAAATGGTACTTGTTTCCAAGATAGCAAGCTTCACGTGGTTATTATATGTCAGTTTGTGGCATATTTTTTGCTTGAAAGGTATCCACTACAAGAAATTCTGAAGGAAGAAACTGGCATAAGTTCATCGACAACGATTCTTGATTGGTTGAGTTTTTGCCGTGAGGTAAGCATTCTTTAGCTTGGAAATATTAAAAAATACAGTATAATATAAATTTAAAAAAAAATGAGTAATATATTAATTATTCACAGGTCTGTGTGTACTGGGCTGAAAAGCAGAGTGAGAAGCTTGGAGGCCCAGGACAAGTTATTGAAATTCACGAAACAAAAATTGGAAAAAGAAGTCTTCATCGTGTCGGTCTTTTAACAGGGCAATGGATTTTTGTAGGGTTGGAGCGGGGATCTAAAAAAATGTTTATTTCCCCGGTTTCTGATAAATCTCCAGACACTCTCCTCGAATGTATAAAAGCTTGGACACTTCCGGGGACGACAATCGTGTCCGATTGTTGGAGGACTTACAACTGTTTAGCGACAGAAGGCTTCCAACAATTGACAGACAACCATTCATATAATTTTGTCGACCCGACTGGTGAGAGATATTTTTAATGATACAAAATTAAAATAAAAAAATATTGTCAAGAATTTTTTAAAAACCATTTATTTATTACAGGAGCCCATAGACGATATATAGAGCGCACTTGGAGAGAAGTTAGCGGAAATGTCCCAAGGTTTGGTAATCGTAAACACCATTTTTTGGGTATTTTCTGCGAATTTCTCTTTAAGCGCTGCTATTCCTATCGAGAGCGGATAGAAAGTTTTTTTTCCATCATTGGAGAAATGTACCCTCCAAAATCCAGTGCTGAAGATCAACCAGGAACATCAGCTGAACCAAGTACCACCTCATAAATATTTGTTTGAAACCGGTAAAACTTCTTTATTTAATGCATTTTTTATTATTATTTAGTCTAATTGTTTTAAAATTATAGATGAATTTTTATTAATCAGGACGAGAATCATTCAAGAACCCGTTTAGTGTACTTTAATCCGGACGACTCGATTTTATCTACAAAAGGAACATAACTATTATTTCGATTTTTTTCTTTTATATTTTTTTTTATATCTTTATTATAAACTATATATTTTTGGAATATATTAATTTAATTTGTGTTTTTTCTATTATAATATTATTTTTTTTATATCTTTATTATAAAATGTATATTTTTGGAATATATCAATTTAATTTGTATTTTTTCTTTTATTTACTTACAGCTTAAATAATTAATTGACTTTTAATAAGTAATAAAAAAGTACATTAAATAAATATTCTTTTATACAAATTTATTTTATTTATATTTTATTAAAAAAAAATAAAGAGAAAAATAAAAAAATTAAATTATTTAATACATCTTTTATTATTATTTAGTTTAGTTACATTAAAATTATAGATTTATTAATCGGGATGAGAATCATTCAAGAACCCGTTTATTGTACTTAAATCCGGACGACTCGATTTTAACTACAAAAGGAACGTAATTATTATTTCGATTTTATTTTTTCTTTTATAATTTTATTTTTTTTATATCTTTATTATAAAATATAGATTTTTACAATTTATCAATTTAATTTGTATTTCTTCTTTTATTTATTTATAATTTATGCATTTATAAGTAAATGTTATTATTGAAGTAATGTGTTTTTAAAATATAATTATTATATTAATTAAAAATTTTTCTTTTAATATTATAAATTATTTTGAATTTTTTTCAAAACGAAAACCAATTCAATATTTATCCGACCGAATTGCGTGAATGAAAATTCAAATTTTAAAGCAATTATTCGTTAATTACATTAAAATTAATTATAATTCAATTATATTTCTTATAAACCTTCTAGGCATCCATTGAAATATCTATAATTAAATCAACATATGAATAATAAAATGATATGATTCGTAAATGTAATAGATAATTAGTAATAATGTATTTATTTTAATAGACCAAATAAAATAGTTAATATAATTACTAAGTAAAATAAATCAGATTTTTATTGATTTAAACTATAATTTGAGCTATAAAGTATATAAGCTATATTCAAAGAAAATGTTTTTATTATTAAGCCTATTTTATAAACATTATGTATTAATAAATGTTTTTTACCGACCGACGATAGTAAGGGAGGTAATGTTTCCACACCAAATTTCACATCTCCATGAATCATGCATTTTCTTAACAGAAATAAGTTGACCTGTGGCCAGGTCCGAACCGACCGACGGTTTGAAGTAAATTAATTTCCAGCTACAGAAACAATTTCAAATAATTTTAATATATCTATTAATGTAAACATATATGGATATAACATAAATATTTTTAATTTTATTTTATTTATAATATATATGTAAGACCATGCTGTGACGTCATGAATGGCTGGATGACGTCATATAATTTTAAATTAAGAAAAAAGTAATAAAGACCAATACAAAGTGCATGATTCGTGGTGATATGTAAAAAAATCGCATGTGAAGTTTGGTGTGAAAATAACCCTTCCCTTCCTATCGTCGATCGCTAATACTACCACTTCCAGTTTCCGAATTTGCACCAAAGTTGATCAATTCATCATACTGATGTATTAAGTAAATATACCAAATTTCATCAAAATCCGTTGAGCCCTTCAAGCTCTACACATCTATACGGACGGACGGACAGACAGACATGCTAAAAATACTTTTTTCTATTAAGAAAATGCATTATTCGTGGAGATATGTAAAAATCTCCACATGTGAAATTTGGTGTGAAAACAATACTTTACTATCGTCGTTCGGTTAAAATATTTATGTTATATCCATATCTGTTTTTTATTACATTAATAGATTTATTAAAATTATTTGAAATTGTTTCTGTAGCTGGAAATTAATTTACTTTAAACCGTCGGTCGGTTTGAACCTGGCCACAGGTCAACTTATCTAAATTTGATTTACATTCAAAATTTCAATCATGAATTAATCAATTTGTTTTTAAATGTGATTTTCGATTAAATTTCTTTTTACAATCGCACTGCTGCAGCGCAAGCATAATTTAAAATTTAAAGGGAAGTCCTTAGACTTATAACATCACCCCCAGTTGTGTGTCATCCCCTCGCCACAGACTACCTCTCGATCATACAATTGTAAACATGCCTTATGTAAGTAAAATTTTATTATATGTTAAATTAATTTTTAAATATATATGCATATATTTAAAAATTAATTTTATTTCAAAAATAAGGAAAAATTTATTTTTTTATATTTTCATCAAACGACAATTTCGACATTATATTCTATTCATTGACCATTGAAAATGAAAGACTTGCTTTCTATTTTAACTATTCTTCTATTTTCTCGTATACCTGATCCAAGACAATAGGCTAAGTTTTTATTAAACAAACCATATTTATAACCTGTCGATCAACCCATGTACTTAAAATTCGAAATTCCAAACATATACCTCAGAAAGTACCCTGTTTTGTGTATTTAATAATAAAACTATTTTCAAAGGTGTAAATACGTCTTATATTGTTTTTTTTTTTTGGAAATTATATATTATATATACATAAAACATTATTCGTTTCTGTTGGAAATGCAAATTACATAATAACAATTTAAAAATTGCCAAATTTTCTCAGAAGAGAAAAATTTAATACAATAGATGAAAAAACAATATGTAAAAAAGATATGTTTAATAGTGAGACCATCACATAATTTGGAAATAGAATTTTATAATTTTAATTAATTTTTAAATAATTATTATGTATTGCATCCGGCCCGCTGTAAACATCTTTGCGGCCCGCGAGATTCATCGCATTTTATATTCTGCCCCCTCATGAAACAAATATTGCACTAGTGAAATAAATATGATTTCATTTTTTTTATTTCGTTGTTTCTTTTTTTATTTTTAGTATTATATATTTTTTACAATGTGCATTCAGTATCATTATTATTATATTATATATGTTTATATGTAAAAATAATAGTAAACATAATAAAAATTCATTATTTTTCAATTCGTCACACCAAACAATATCTATAATGGGTCTAAATCTAATCTGGGTATGTATAATTTTATATGCGGCCTGCGAAGTTATGATGCATTTCCAAAGTGGCCCGCAAGATCATTTGGGTTGGCCACCTCTGATTTAGAACATTAATCGTTTCATCTAGCTGTGTAAATTCAATAATAACAATTTAAAAATTGCCAAATTTTCTCACAAGCGAAAAAACAATATGTTAAAAAGATGTTTAATAGTGAGACCATCACATAATTTGTAAATTGAATTTTATAATTTTAATTAATTTTCAAATAAATATTGTATATTACATAAAACATTGGTTTCTTTTAGATATGTAAATTAGATAAAAAGATTGTAGAAAATTTTTTGTTAAATGAAAAATAATTTATTTGGATATAAAAAAAAAATTATCTCCAAATAGATGTAATGAACCTTTGAATTGATAACTTCTCATCTTTCGTAACTTGATTTCTTTGTTTAACTTTTTATGTTGTAATCTTTTCCCGGTAATGGTCCATCGTAACTAATCCCTTAACGGATCGAAAAAAAAAATACCAGTGCGTACCTTAGATTATCCTGATTGATTTTTGATATGAAATAATTGGTGCTCATTTCGTGTTTACGGGAGAATAATTAATATAATTTGCATATAAATTGGGGGTGGGGGGCCATGTTTTGATAGTTATAGTATGACATATGATCAAAAGAGGGCGAGATCTTCACCTTGTCCAGTAGATAGCGCTATTAAATACAATTTGAATTTAAATATATATTAATTTCAACATTTGCCTAAACCAGGGATGAGCAACCCGCGGCCCGCGGGCCGCATGCGGCCCTTTAAATATTTTTCTGCGGCCCGCCGAGCATTTCTAAAATAAAATTTTATTATTCGTCTCGATTATTTATAAACAATAATAATTTGTTATTTATTATAATGTTAATAAATATTTTTAATATATTTTTTATTAATAATAATAATTTGTTATTTATTAATTTTTCTCCCATCAATAAATTAATTCTTCTTCTTCTTCTATTATAGGCCTAAGGCCTGTTCTTCTTCACTATCCTCAGGTCTTTTTTGGGAGGAGTACCCCCAGCAGTCAGCCCATTTTTTCGGTGGCTTGGTCTCTTGTGTTGCTGGCCTTCCATCCCGGGCTATATTCTCAAGAGCCTTTCCGCGTTGGCTCTTCCTACGTGTTCCTTCCATTTTTACGGCGAATCTTAACCCATTTGCCGTAATAGGTTCGTTGCCGTGTCGTCAATGTGTTAATCATTCCAATTTTCGAGGCTGTGTGTGGTTCTTTGAGCAATTGTGATTTGCGTCTCTTGAGTAGATTGCTAGTCTCATCTCCGAGACGTGGATGTTCTTAGTTAAGTCGAAGCCCCCCAACACGACAAGGTGACATCCATGGTGGGGCTTGCCGGAGGCAGCTGATGTTAAATTAAATTGAAAATTTTTGTTCTTAGTTGGAATCGAACTCCGACTTCTTGCGTGGAAAGTTGGTATCCTACGCTCTCGTCTACCCTGCCTCCAATAAATTAATTATAATGTTAATTTAAAAATTATTTATTTGGATATAAAACGAACATTTTTGAAAAAAGCATATTTGATTTCTGTAATGCTAATTTTATATCTCAATAAATAATTTTTAAATTCCAAATATTCATTCAAAAAAAATTTAAAAATGCCTTCCTCGTCGGTCGGGAAAAACGCTCACACATGCCCACCCTGCCTGCCAGCACTGCCAGCACTAGTAACGAAAAAAAATAGCATTGAGTGTATAGCTCTGTGTATGGATGCTCTGTGACTCAGTATCAGACTTGTGAGCTGTTAACTGACTAATTTTTGGGTTTCTTGAAAGACGTGAGTGCAATATTATTATCAAAAAGGTAATATCATATTAGATTTTTTTCATTAAATTAATTAATAATAAAATAATTTTTAATCCCTAATAGCATGTCGAAAAAGCAAACAAAAATACGGAAAATTGCGGATGAACACAGGATTTTCCAATAAAAGTGGAAATTTTATTATTTTCTTAATGACGTTAAAGATAAAGCTGTATGCTTATTATGCTCAGAGACTGTGTCTTCATTAAAATAATATAACATAAAAAGACATTAAGATACAAAACATGAAGATAAATATAAAAACTTAACCGGACAACTCCGGATAGATAAGGTTAATCAAGAGGAAAAAAACTTGAGAAACCAACAGACTATTTTTAAAAATCAAGATATTTTATCAAATACGGTAGTAAAGGCTAGTTTTATTGTCAGTCAAATACTGGCAAAAAAATGAAACCCTTTGCGGATGGAGAGATGATAAAAGAATGTCTGACTGTTGTTGCAGAAATAGCATTTCCTGATAAAATAAATATTATTTCAAACATTAGTTTATCAAGATTCACCATTGCAAGGAGAATCGACGACTTGTCCGAGAACATAGCTACAACGCTTCGTGAAAAATTCGAATACTGTTATTTGGCACTTGATGAGAGCTGCGACATTAGCGATACAGCACAACTTGATATATTTTTACGTGGTATTGACACTAAATTTAATATTACTGAAGAATTGTGTTCACTGGTTCCAATGCAATGGACTACAACCGGCAAAGACCTGTATGATGAACTAAAGTCGGTGTTGGAAAAATTTTCTATTTTATTAGAGAAGATTATTGGTATATCAACAGATGGAGCACCAGCAATGTCAAGCATGTATGTAGGAGTATCGGGAAGGCTATTTCAAGACATTAAGAAGGCCACAGGAAGAGAAATATTCATTAACCACTGTATAATTCACCAGGAAAGTTTGTGTGCGAAAAGATTGAATTTTCCAAATGTCACAGTACCAATAATTAAATTAATTAATTTTATAAAGTCGCGCGGGTTAAATCACCGTGAATTTAAAGAATTCCTGAACAATTTAGAAACTGAATATGGCGACGTGGTTTTCAATACCGAAGTACGTTGGCTTAGTAGAGGTGCAATGCTAAAAAGAGTATACGCCTTAAAAAGTGAAATTCAATTGTTCTTGGATATGAAGGAATATGCCTTTCCTCATTTTGGTGATAAAGAATGGATGTGCGATTTTGCGTTTCTTATCGACATAACTCAGCATCTCGGTGATCTTAATGTCGAACTTCAAGGCAAAGGACAGTTTATTCACAATTTGTATGATAAAATTCAAGGCTTTGAGCGCAAATTAAAATTGTGGAAACAGCTTCTTTTGCAGAATAATGTGTCTCACTTTCCATATTTAGAAAAAGAAAACGTTACTACTTCTCAAAAATACGTACAATATATAGACATTTTAATCAACGAATTTCAATTACGATCCCAAATGTTCAAAGCTGAGAAGATAGCGGTTTCCATGAAAATGTTTTCTTCACCATTTAATATATCGATGTGGATACAGTTCCTGAAAACTTTCAAATGGAAGTGATTATCATTCAGAATAATACGGATTTAAAAAATGTATTTTTCTCAGTAAACATCGATAATTTTTATAAATCTTTTGTGAGCCCTGAGAAATTTCCGCTTTTGACGAAAAATGCAAAGCAAATGATGTCTCTTTTCGGAAGTACGTATGTATGCGAACAATTATTTTCAACCATGAAATTAATAAAAAATAACCACCGTTCAAGACTGAGTGATGCTCGATTAGAAAGCTGCATACGTGTAGCCTCTTCATCAATACCGGCTGATATTGATCAGCTTATATCAAAAAAACATTGCCAAATTTCTCATTAAAGTTTTCAAGTAAATTAGTTTTTCTGTTCTTTTATTTTGCATTAACATTTATGTACACTTATAATATTCACTTATAACTATATAAAATATTTACTTTTTTAAATTTTGCATTTTTGTTCTTTTCTTGTCGCATTAAAATTTATATATGAAATATTTACTTTTTTTAATTTTGTATTTTTATATTATAATGTTTATTAGTATATATATAAAGCTTTGTAAATGATTAGTAAGTGCGGCCCGCCCCAAAATTTTAAAATTGAAATTGGCCCGTGGGTTAAAAAGGTTGCTCACCCCTGGCCTAAACATTTATAAAAATAAATATACATATGAAATACGTTTAATATTAAAAATAAATAAATATACATATGAAATTTGTTTTTTTAATATTAAAAAATATTTAATTTGAGATTAATTATATATAGAAAGATCAACTATCAAATAGATTCAAACTTTTTTTTTCTTTGATTAGATTATAATTAAATATTATTTATATTATTTAAAAATTATTATTTTTCTATTTATTAAGGATGTCTTTTAAAAAATTGTAATTAACCCTATCATATGTCAAATATTATAGCTAAGTTTTTTTGAATTTTTTAAAATTAAAATAAATATTAATTAAATAAAAAACCTTTGTACTGTATAACTCTAAATTATATAACCTTATACAAATAATAATATCCTAAAGGATTTTTAGAAATATAATTATAATAATTAGAAATATAATATAATATAAGGTTATATAATTTAGAGTTATACAGTACAAAGGTTTTTTATTTAATTAATATTTATTTTAATTTTAAAAAATTCAAAAAAACTTAGCTATAATATTTGACATATGATAGGGTTAAAGCAAACACAATGGTGAAGGCCCCGCCATCTCTTGGCCTGTCTTGACCTAAAGCCAAGCGTGGTTGTTGGTTACGCCCTCTTAGGGACAATCATTTCTATCTCGGAGCCACGGATGTAAATAATTACACAACCAATGGGTGTCCAGCTCAATGGGACGGGTGAAACACGAACGCCAGATGGTGTTGCAGGCGAAAACGGTTGATTCTTCAGGCGCCCAATAGATGACACCGCAAAAAATGACCCCAGATCACCCCCTCCCACAGGCCTTCCGAATTCCCTGCAATTATTTGAATATCAAACTCGACACCCACATACCATCCGTATACATAATATTCGAAACAAACCCAAGTAACATGGTATTAACTATTACTAATATTACACAATATTTAAATTATACAAAAAAAAACTTGTTCATCAATGACACCAATCGAAATAAATTGATTTCTTGACTAATTTATATTTTTCACTTAACACTATTTAACTTATGAATTTATATTATTTATTATTTGATAAATATAAATATAAATTTTATTTAACACTTAACACCAATAAAATTAAAAAATTTATTATTTATTGTTTGATAAATAATATAAATTACATTGTAACACTTCGCGCTATTGATCAAATATCAAAGTTAAATTATTTAATATTAAATAAATAAATACAAATTTCGCAGCAATATAGAAACTCACAATAAGCAATATTAAATCAAATATATTCACGTACTCCTCTCAGTATATCTTTTATATTTTTTTACATGTTTAAAAATTGCATAAAACTGCTATATATAGAATTTCAGCTTGGTTGAATCGCTAAAAGTACCGGAATTAATTTTTTAGCACGTTGACTAACAATCACGCGCCAGCATGTGACCAGATGCGCTCAACAAAGAGCCAAACTCGCGCTGGTTTAATAAATGCTATTTATTAATTTTAATTTATAATTTACATCCCACATGTTTTTTCATTTATAAATTAACCCAAATGTACGTAAATCAGTTGTTTGATAAACTTAGATGATTAAAAATGCGTTGGATTAATTATTCTTAGTTAATCAATGATTAATGGATTTCTTGTGATCTTTATAAATAGTATATTTATGGAAATAGAAATGATTATTTATTTATTTATTTATAAATTTCCTTCTTGCTAAGGACAACTCGTATGTGTTTCTCTCGTTTCAAATATTGACATTGAAGAAAATTTTTAATCCATACATCTTCTATCTATCTATAATAATAAAAGCAAGTTAATGTGTCTGTCTGTCTGACCGAGCTCTCCAGCCATATCTATCGCACGCAGGGACCTGGAATTTTTTACACGGAAACACAAAGGGGCTGGCCACCAGACCTCGAAGCCCGATTTTCGATTTTATAATTAGAAAAATTTTAAAAAAATTATAAAAAATAATTAATGAAAAATAGTTTAGTTACCATACTAGATCATAGAGGCGCTGGTGGCGATAATTTGGCGGTAATTTAAATTCTGAGCAATGTGCAGATAAAAATCTTTTTATATATCTATTGATATTTACAATATCTCAATTGATCTTATTGGCCTTTTAAACTTTGAAAACATTCACATTACGGCTATAATTTAATACTATTAATTTTTAAGATTATGTGAGTAAATTATTTTAATTAGAAAATTTGATCTCATTGGATTTAATTGGATTTTCACGTAAGATTTTAATATATAATATATTTTTTAATATTATTTTTATAGTAGTTTAGTGTTATGCTAATTTTATATTTTATTTTTATTTTGTTTACTCTGATTTTTTTTTTAAATAAATTAATAACATTTAAAGTAGCATAAAAAAATTAATCGAGGCAGGAAAATTGATGGGGTTTGAAATTAATAGTGAAAAGACAAAATAATTAGTATCAGAGAATAATATTTGCAAAGAATTTAAATCGAGGTTGCAATCTGGAAATTATTATCAAAGGGGATCAAAATTATTAAATTATTAATTGTATTATATGGGTGGGAGGCATGGTCTATAACCCTGGGAGATGAGAATAGATTCAGAGTATTTGAGAATAGGATTCTTCCCAGCATTTATGGGCCTAAGAAAGATGAGGACACCGGGGAATGGCGGAGACTGCATAACAAGGAATTGCATGACCTCTATGCATCTCTAGATATAGGTCATAAAAAAGAGAAGGCTGGGATCGGCAGGGCACATGGCTAGAAGGGGAGAGGAAAAATATATTGGTGGGGAGTTCGATTGGAAAACGTCTGTGTGGAAGACCAATTGTGAACAGGGTGGACAATGTAGGAAGGAACGTGAGAGAGATGGGACAGGTTAGGAGTTAGATGGTTATAGCTCAGAATAGGGACACTCGGGGGGGGGGGGGGGGGGTACAGGGGGCGGAGCCCCCGTCTAGATGCGAAGAGCGCCGAGGGAGCTCTGAGCAGCTAGTATTAAATATTAACAAGAACATTATTCGTTTATTTTATTTATGTAAATTACATAAAAGTAGGTGGAGTTTTCTGTTAATTTAAAAATTATTTATTTGGATATAAAACTAACATATTTGAAAAAAGCATATTTGATTTCTGTAATGCTAATTTTATATCTCAATAAATAATTTTTAAATTCCCAATATTCATTCAAAAAAAAATTTAAAAATCTTTAAGATAGCAACCACAAACCTCCGTTATCAGACTTGGACACTCAAAGTTGTTTTTGAAACTGCGTTGTGCGCTATCTGACGGATATCCGACAGAAACTTTTAAAAAAGTATTTAGGGGCTTCTGGTACGTTTTTTAAATTTATTTAGAAGGAATATTGGGAATTAAAAATTGTAGAATTTTGGAACGTTTTTTAAATTTATTTTTATTTAGAAAGAATAATTTTCATTTTTTTTAGCGTAGAATTCTAGACGCCCAACAGATTGCTATATTCTATGTAATAAGTTTATTTTGATTAATAACCATAGACCATCTCCTGAATGCACTGCAATTATTTTAATATCATACCCAGCAAACATGGATTTTAATGTAAGTAAAATTTTTATTATAGAAATTATTTTATTATTTAATATATATTTATTTTTTATATGTGGATATATTTAAAAATTAATTTGAATATTAAAACTATAAAAAAATTTTATTATTTATTTTCACTTCAAAGGACAATTTTCAAAATTGTCTATTATATTTATTGTGTATATAAAATTTGAAATGTTTTTATCAATTCTAACTATTATTATTGTATACCTGAGTAACACAATTAGGTACATTCATAAAGCATAATTTATAGCCTGTCCATCAACATTTCAACTTAAAATTCCATTTTATAATTGTATGTTGTATTAAATAATATATTATTATAAATGATGATTCTTCGAAGTCCGTCACAGAAAGGGGGCTCTACAATAGCTACCACACCTTTCTAAAAATAATTATTAAAGGAAAACACAAATTTTTTTTAGTGTTAGTTATTTTTTCGCAAATTTATATATTTTTATTATTTTAAAAGACAAATTAAACTAATAACTAATAATTAATCTCCTTTTGTTTTATTAATATTTGCAAATTTTCGTCTAACATCATCTTTTCTATTTTTCTTGTTATATTAAATAAATTTAACGAAATATAATTTTATTCTTTAATTTGGAATTATTTTTTATGTGGGCCTATATTTAAACTATTATTATAAAAAATGTTTTATTTTTGTAGCCCCGTCTTTGTGCCCATAAAAATTGCAAAATTTATTCGTTGTACATACTCCATTCCAAAAGAAACCAAAGGTTTTAAAAATTAGCTGGAGTGTCTCCACTCGACTATCTCGCAATTTGAATAGGATTAAATAACATAATATATTATATTTAAAATAAATTTAATTAATTATAAATTATAAATAATAAATATTAAACCAGCGCATGTTTGGCTTTTTGTTGATGGCATCACGTCACGTGTTGGCGCGTGAGATTTGCAGTGTTAAAAAATTAATTCTGGTAATTTCAGCGAATCAATCAAGCTGAAATTCTATATATAGCAGTTTTATACAATTATTAATCATGTGAAAAATTATCAAACATATATCTTTATTTTTACGGTCACTTTAGAGGAAAAAAAATCAAAACGTTGTAGGTAATGACCCTCTTCCGGTTGAGCTACATTTTTCAAAAGTTGATAGAAAACTACGAATTTTGAATAAGGCTCATGTACCAAATTTCATCATTCTAGCTCAAACCGTTTTTGCGTAATCTTGGTTACATACATACACATACACACACACACACACATACACACACAGACATTTTTCTCAACCTTAGTGAAAATGATTCAGGAACCCTCAAAACGTATAAAAACATCAAAATCTCAACATCGAAAATTTTCGTGATCGCAATACTATCTCTTACGAGATAGTAAAAATAAAAAAACCAATGTACATTTTGTGTACAAATCATTTTTATTAATAAATGTACCCTTCTGCATCGATATACAAATTTGCACGCTCCAACAAGTTGTCAAACGACTTCTCGATGTCCTTTATTGGAATGATCATTAGGACGTCGGTCGTCGCCTTCTGCGTGCCACTTTCCTTTCATCGCCAAATGCAGTTTAGGGAACAGATAGAAGTCGTACGGAGCCAGATCTGGTGAATAGGGCAAATGATGCAAAGGAATAACGTGATTTTTGACCAAAAATTCAGTTACAAGTCGCAAACGATGTGATGGTGCATTATCGTGCAAAAGAGTCCAACTGCCGATTTCTCGATATTCTGGCCGAATACCACGAATTCTTGCCAGCAAACGCTTCATGACGCCCAAGTAAAACTCTCTAGTGACTGTCTGGCCGGTGGAACAAATTCTTTGTGGATAATTCCTTTTGAATGGATATTTTCTTCCGATAATCCGGTTCTAGGACGGCCTGATCTTTCGTCATCATCCAGCTTCTCTCTATACGATTTGAATCGCCTGAACCACTCGTAAACTTGCGTACGGAATAGACAATCATCACCATATGCATTTTGTAGCATTTGGTGCGTTTCAGTAAAAGTTTTACCAAGTTTAACACAAAAATCAATTGCAGCTCTTTGTTTGAAACTCATTTTCCGACCGATGTACAAAACACTGACATTTGAGACGCAATAACTTTTGTTGTATGCATCCAAATGTCATGAAATTTATACCAGTTTTCAATGAGGGACTAAGCCAACTACGGGTAAAATATTACAACAGATGGCATTAGTGGTACTATTTTTTTTTTTAAAGTTCGGTTTCTTTTGGAACGGTGCAAAATGTTTTATTTACCAAGGAATGATAATTTACGTGCGAGGTGGATCAAGCAATTGGGTCGCGATGATTTACTTGGCCTCCCACATAAGAAAATAATGCAATATCGTGAAAGTCGCCTTCATTTTGTAGACCGCGATTTTTATACATCGGAGAAGAAAAAGTTAATCGCTGGAAGGATACCCCAGAAAGTACAAGATGGTATGTTTTGTATATATTTAATATAAAATGCCATGGTCAGATTTTTAAAAAAATTTATAAGAATTCTTTATATCTAACTATATTATATTTTTTCTAAAGTTAATATATACAAATCGGTTAAATAAAATAAGTTATAAATATAATAGCTTTTTAGTTATATTCATATACATATCTAGATGATGATAATAATAATAATAATAATATAAATAAATAAATTAATAAAAAGTCAAATTTCCTAGTTAAAAATAATATATTTCACATCTTTTAGAATAGATTTAAAGAAGATTTTCAAGTCAGTGAAATTGAATTTTCTTTCTAATATTTTTTATAGGTTGAATTGATTTATGAAGCTTATTAGGCACTGGTTTAAAATTTAAAATTTGTTTATTTCATAAGTTATTTTACAAGATCAAAATTATTTTAAAAAATGAATCTAGTTTTTTAGAATCTCTTGTTTTACTTTAAATCTTTTTTTCTTTTCATTGAAACATCCATCGTTATAGTAATGATTAAAACAAGATCAAAAATTTTTTAACCTTTCTTATATAATAAACATTTATTTTATAAGTTTTGCATTTACATGATCAAAATTACTTAAAAATATTAATCTAGATTTTTTAAAATCTCTTGTTTAAATACTTCTTAATTCTTCTTTTTTTAATTTGATCTTTATTGTGATTCATTTTATAATAAATATACCTTATAGCAGGGGTCGGCTACCTTTTTCGGATGGCGGGCCATTTTCAAAATAATTTTTTTTATGCGGGCCGCACATTCAAATATAACTTACATAGTGCTTTTATATCATATACAAGTATAAATATTATTAAAAGATTATAGAAAAAAGTACTTTTTATTGACAAAATTTATCAATTCTTAAATAAAAACATACGATTCCAATTACATACTTATAAATATAATAAAATAATATAATAATGAAATAAATATTATAATAAAAGAACAAGAATGTTAGAAAACAAAAATAATACAGTTTGTAACAGGAAAAAGGAAAATACAATTTCAATTACAAAAATACATTATTATGTGAATATAAAATATCTTTCATTTTATTCATTCATTAAGGTTCAATGCGATGTTTGTTCTTGAATATTGTTGGATAATTCATTTACGTCCGGTTGTGTTTGGGATACTGAGATCCTCAACAAGTTTTGTAAATTTGTACTTCTGTTGGTATACATTATTGCCACCGGCCACATTTCGGCACGTTCTGTTGATTTTTTCAAAATTATATTAATGCTTTGGGGGGCCGCACAAAAAGGCGAAAAGGGCCGCAGGTTGCCGACCCCTGCCTCATAGTATTGATTAAAACAAGATTAAAATAATTTTAATCTTTCGACAAAATCTTTGAATTGCTTAATCTTTCTTAACTCAAATTTAACACGTTGACGCTCCTTTTTATACTATTGAAGGTCTAAAAAAAGCACAAATTTTTTTTTTGCAAAATTAGTTAGTTTTTGGAGATTTTTTATCGAGATAACAGATTCACAAAACAGTTTATATTAATTTTTAGCTTATTTTCAAAAAAATATGATGGACGTCTATAGCAGACATTTGTCTATCAAATTCAACGAATCTCTGAAAGACGTCATTTGTCTTCTTCCATAGACGTCCACCAAATTTGCATGCTATATAAATTTAAAACAAATTTTTCAAAACTTTTTAACAAAAAGAAATAAATATTTTTTATTAACATGAAATTCAATTTTGTAATATAATATAATTAGACAAATAAATTTTTATTTTCTTGTAGCATTCTGAACAAATGGCTGGTTTTTCTTGACATGTTTTACAACTATAGCAAGTTTACATTCAGACATTATTTTTGCACATTTTCGGGATCGATGATACACTTATTTAGTGTTGAATTTTCTCGTTTAGGGATTTTTTCGATAAAATGCTGAGTGACAAACGAAGGAGAAATATTTGCAGTTGTTATTAGGCGCCCACATATTGATTTTCCTATTGCTAAATTTCTACCAGTTAAAACATCATTTGGCAATCGAACTAGAGATCTTATTAATAATTCTCGGAAATGAAGAAATTTTGTATTCTTATGTAATTTTTTATATATGTAAGAATTCCAAACGCATAGGTTCAAAATATGAAAAATGACTTTTTTTATACCACCTTATATTTATTCTTGGTAACGAATAGTATGGAATCATTTGATCACATATATAGATTATAATTAACTACATCAATACTTCTTCAGTATTTTCGTTGAAAGTTTAAGTTATAAAAAAATTGAAAAAATAGATATTTATGAATCACAATCAGACATCGATAGACGTCATTTACGTCATGTGTTCAGAAAAAAAATTTGATTTTTTTGAAATATTATTTATTATAATAATTATGTTTCTAATGTAACAATTTCAATTTCTTTATGAAAACTTTCCATATGGTTATCAAGTATGGATTGGCTAACAAAGCATTGACTACATATTTTGCAAATAAAATTATTGCGATGAGAGACAATATGAGTTTCATAATATTTCTTACTTTTAAAAACTCTCAAACATACATTACATGTGTATATTTGCATTTCATTTAGATGATTACTTTTTTTTACATGTTTGCGAAAATGTGTTTTTTTAACTATAACTAAACAAATTGGACATCTGTATAATTTTTCAATAGGATGTTCTTTTAAATGTAATTTAATTTGATCTTGTGTATCAAATAATTTTAAACAAATTAAACATTTAAAATGCTCTCGTAAATGTTGTTGCAGTATTATTTGGTGATCAAATGATAATTCGCAGATTTCACATTTGAATTTTTTAGGTAATTCATGTACATTACGTACATGTCGATTCATTGAGCTCTTTTGATTAAACTCTCTATTACAAAATTTACATGAATATGGTTTTTCACCTGTATGTATTCGCATATGTTTTAAAAAGTTACTCGAACGTAGAAATCCACGAAAACAAATTTCACAATAATAATCTGAATTAGACATTATGAGTTATATTTTGAAGTATTGAAGACTCAAAATTATTACTATTTTCACGTAGAAATATTCTAAAAAGAAAATACTTTATTATTTCAATTTTACTTGATTACTTAAAATAAGGTATATTTAGGGTGACCATATATATCTTACATTTTTTATGAATACATACTATTTGAGAAATTGAGAATTGAGAGTAATTGAACCATTTGTTGTATGCCTTTATGTATATTATGCATATAGGTTATAGTAGACTCCCCTTCCCTACATTTAAAAACACCGTCCCGTTTTTAGATAATATGGTCTCCCTATGTATTTCATTATTTGAAAAATATATGGTAATTATTCAAATTAGTCTTTATGACATGGATTTGGATAAAACTTGACCATTGGGTTCCTTTTTTAGTTCCAAATAAACTTTTCTTATGCAATATTTGTGGATCGCTTCTAATTTACGGAATAAAAATTATTAAAATTTGCATATAAATCCTTTGTTATTCTATTTAGCTACCATGTTTTATTAATTTGTCCAGCAGAGAGCTCCACTAATTTCCGATTTTTTTTCAGATCGGATTGGATATAGAAAAATTAAAAAATTAATTAATTAAATAATTTCCCTATATCTAAATCGAACCAAAAAAAAATGAAAATTAGGAATATGTGAATAATTAGTGAATTAGTTAATAAAACATGACTTAATGGCACATTTCGACGTACATAACCTGTTATTTTATCCCGTAAACTGGAAACGACCTATAAAAATTGCACAAGAAAAGTTTATTTGGAATTAACAAAAGAACCAACTGGTAAAGTTTTATCCAAATCCATGACATAAAGATTAATTTGAATAATTACCACCAGAACATCTGGAATAAAATATTAATGTATAGCACTACTAAATGAAAATGAAATAACATTAAAATTAATTGATTTGATTAAATAAATTATTATATATTAGCAAAAAAATAATAAGGTCAGTTTATAGAAATAAAAAAAATGGGAATATAAGATATAAATAAATTAATAATTACCATATAGATTAAAATAAATTGGTGAAATTTGATAAAAAATCTTTTTTCGGGGTTAAGTTAATAAAATATGTTGTCAGTAACCCTTTACAAATCTATCACTAAAAAAATTAGATTAAACGTATTAGTAGATTTTAGGATTTATATATGAACATTAGAATAAGAAGGTAGTTTTACCTATAATTGTTACAAACAATAGATAAGATTTAAAAAAATTAAATTTCTTACACCACTCTTAAAGAAAGATATATCTAAATGAGTTATGTTTTTAAAATAAATATAAAATATATTCATATTAGAATTATATTTGAATAAAAATTTGTAAAAAATCACTTTTAAGTCATTTGTATTTATAAGATTTTAGACCACAAACAAAAGAACATCCCACACACCATCAATATAAAACATTGTCAATTGTGAGAATTGCCAATATTATATAAAAAAAAATTTCCTAAAATCCAATATTATAAATCCTATTTTAAATTATTAATTTAAAATATAAAATAGTTATAAGAAATCTATATTAAAATTTAATTGTTAATATATATTATGTTGAATAATTCTGTTATTAATGTATTTATTTAATTGTTAATATTTATCTATTTATATATATATATATGTATATATATATTATATTTATATATCTTATCTTATCTTATCTTATCTTATCTTATCTTCTTATGAGAGTAAAAATTGTTTGTTTCTCTGTTTGTTTCTTTGTTCTCAAAAACCACTCTAACGATTTTTTTGAAATTCACACCAGAGATAGTATTTATAAAGAAAAATTGAGTTTTATTGATCACATCTCAGGAAAACTACATCTTTATTAGTTTTTTTCTTCTAAATTTAAATGTATATATGTGACGTCACAACCACCGCCTGTGAGATATATATATCTATTCTTAAAATAAAATTAAAAATATTTATATTATATTCATATATTTGATTTTTTAATTTCATTAATAGATATACATTTAAATTATTTGAAATTGTTTCACACAACGTTTAAAAGAAGATTTATCTTTATATTCGATTCGATATATAGTAGGAGAATTAAATGTCGTTATCAATTTATTATACTCCGGTAAATATTATAAATTATTATATACTAAATATTCCATTAGTATATATTAGATAAAACATTTATTTGTTTTTGTGTTCTTACTTTTAATACATTTTAATTTAATCAGTAAATTAATTATATATATTATTATTGTAAATGTTATATCTATGTGTCCCTTCATACATTTTGAATTCACCCATAATAAATCTTATATTCTTATATACTTACTTGAAAATAATTTAAAAAGTTTTAAAAGTTTTTTTTTAATATTTTATGAATTCACACAAATCGTCAATTGAAAATGAAAATCCAATTATGAGATCAATTATTCATATAATTTTAAATGTTTTCGTGTTTTATAAATAAAATATTAAAAAAATAAAATTATAAACAAAATATTCTTTGAATTATTTTGAAACATTTTAAGAAACAAATTTTTAATGGGTCATTTTTAGAAATTCCATTTAACAATTATAATAAATAATTAAAAAATTATAATATTTTTAAAGTATATAAAAATAAATTGTATAAATTGGTTAAAGGGTCGAGTGATAGTTCGGTGTCACAGATATATATTTTATATCAACACGCCTACTTTTCTGTTTGTATGTTATTATTTGAATGGCGATTCGGTGAATGGTTAATGGTTAATTAACGGTCCATATAACATCATCGACTGGGCCGCTACCATAAGGAGTGAAAATAGTGTCGAATAGAAATAGACGATATTACTTGGATTAATCTTATTATACTAGCTAAAATTGTTTGTTTTATAACCACTTGGGGCGCTAAACAGTTTATCAAAAAAACACTATAGAAAAAAAATATATGTATTTATTATATATTTATGTATTATTGAGGAGCACAAGTTCATTCATTTTAATCAGATTGATGCAAATGTGTAACATTTAATAATTGTAATAAATAATTAAAGAATTGTATATCAATATTTTTCAAAGGGTAGAGCGAGAGCTCGGTGTCCCAGGTATTAATATTACCAGCCAAATCCAATAATAATGAATCATTTTTTTAACTTAAGTACCGAGCCAAGGCTCAGGGTCCCGGTATATATTATAAAAGTGCAATGTGGGTATGTTTTGTGGAGGTAAAGGTTCTAAGGAAACAAACATACTATCAACAAAGCTCAGGGCCAGACACTCAAGTGCTGCGGAGTTCATTTGCAATCCCCATGTTTTTCCCACGGCCAATTATATGTTGCATGTTGTGAGTATGTGATTACACAAATTGGGAAAAAATCACTCGAAATGCAATTAAACAAAAAAATTGAAAAGTTAGGCTAAGCAGACGTCTTAAATATTATAAGAGATTCGCCAATTGCAATTACAGATAGCGAGGAAAAATTCATGGAGGTTTGAAATTAATAATGATAAGAAAAAATATTTAGTGACAAAGAGGAACAGTATTAATTAATATAGAAAATGTAAAATTTGAATATATAGAAAAATTGAATGTAATCACGAAGGATAATAATATTTGAGAAGAATTTAAATGGAGGTATCATTCGGGAAACGCCTGTTATCATGCAGTAAAGACCATGGACGTATAGGAAGGGACGTAAGAGAGATGGGACAAGGGCTCAGGATAGGGACATTTGGAGAAATGTGGCCAAGAACTTTCGAGTATCTTTGAATTATATAAATAGATAGATATAACATATACAATAATAATATATATAATTAATTTACTGATTAAATTAAAATATATTTTAAATAAGAACACAAAAAGAAATGAATGTTTTATGTAATATAATGATTGAAACAAAATGGATGAAAACCTTTTACTACTTTTAACCAAATACGATGTACCACTCGGGGGTACAGGGGGCGGAGCCCCCGTCCAGCTGTGAAGAGCGCCGAAGGCGCTCTGACCAGCTGGTATATATATATAAATTAAGGCTGAATATCGATACCCTCTTAATTAAATAAAAAAATTATAAAGTTGAAATGTTTATAAAAAATTAAAAATAATTATTTCAATTTTTTAATTGTTTTAAACATTTTTCCTAAATGTTGGTACAAAGCCAACCTTTCCCTTTCCACTAGGATCTTCCCATCTAAAGCACAGACCATCATTATCAGTCTCGGACACTAATGTTAACTTTTGAAACATTGTTTTTAGTGCCACTGCGGGGCTAAGAAGAACCAAAGGAAAAAATTGGAGAATTTTTAGTTCAGTTAAAAATTATTTATTGGGAGCAATTGGGAGATAGATAGAACTAAGAATTCAACAATCAATTATGCTTTATTCAGAAATGTTGGTTTTATATCCAAATAAATAATCGGATCTGCATACTACCGTGTACTATGCGGCACCGAGTCCTTTTCGGAATCACAGAACACAAGAATATTGTATAGAAAATGTATATAATATATAAAATATTACATTGTATGTGGCACTGAGTTCTTTTTCTTTAAGTAAATATAATTAAATTCACAAATTTTAAAAATCCGTATATTAGAAAAATTCAAAATATTTCTTTTTGATCTTTGCAGTGTCATCGACTTTCAAAATACGTTTCAAATTTTTGCGAAATCGTTCAACTAGAAGTGGGTTAAAAACAAATTACAAATTTTGAACATTACAAACAGACAGAAAAGTGAAGTTAATAAAAAGCGTATAAAGGACAAAGTTAGGCTCTGTGGAGGTGCGTGAAGAAACAGTGAATCAAATTTTCTAACATTTGTAAGTAACTATAATATTTTTTATTTGAAATAATCTTTAAATATTTTTGGAAATCGTAAATTTCTTAAGTTTTTTTGCTCATTTTTCAAAAAAGAATTGAAATGGAAACAATTTTCCGAATTTACCACCTCCCTGGAATTTACTCACAAAAGCGTAAAAAATATCAGAAATGCATGAAGGCAACTTTATTTTTGGTGGTGTCAAAAATATAAATATATTTTCAATGGTTATACTTTTAATAATATAATACTAATAATTTAACTAAAATCTTTACAAATTATTTTTAAAATCTTAACGAGACTTGTTTGTGAAAGGCCTCAAAAGTATTAGTTGTTTTTTCTCAAATTATAAATTTTCGATTCCAAATGGAAAATCTAACTTGATACACATTATTTCATAAACTTTATATATATGTATATAATAGTAAAATTGTATATAATAAGATTTTATTTTACACTTTAAATATACGAATGAAGTAAATATAAAAACTAAAATATTAAATATTTCTAAATATTCCCGGTGGGAGATGTTCGCCATCTGATGGATCGAATATATATCATAAGCAATAACAAACATATTTCTACATTAATAATATTCAATAATAAATTAAAAATAATTTTATTAATAATCATAATAATACCCTTTAATTTAAAGCAAGTTAAAATTATAGTTTATATTTAACATTAAATGTGTTTTTCCTAAAGGTATGTATTTATTATGATTATTAATTTTATAATATATTTAATTTAATATTATTAAAAATTATTATAAATCTAGATCATAAGTTGACATTTTAATATCCATATTAAAATTAAATATATTTAAAAGATATTTCTTCTTTTCTAGCAAATAAAATGAAGAAAATTGATTAAAATTATATATAAAGTTTTATTTATAGTATGTATATGCATATAATAACATATTATATTAAAATAAAGATATGAATACAAATAAAAAATTGGTAATTGAAGTTAAAAAGAAAAAGAAATTATTGACATGTGATTTATGTTTACGGGAATTTTCATTTATGAGTCAATTTAAGCAACATATGCGAGTACATACAGGCGAGAGGCCATTTGAATGTTCTGAATGTAATAAGAAATTCACACAAAAAGGTGATCTTGATAAACATATTAAAACAATACATAGAATGGAAAAGAATTTCAATTGTGATATTTGTATGAAATCATTTGCTGAAAAATGTAATCTATTGAAACATTTAGTTACACATTCTGAAGATCGACCATATAAATGTGATGAATGTAACAAAACATTTGCACGAAAAAATGGCCTTGATGTTCATAAAAAATCTAGACATAAAAATGATCGTTTATATAAATGTAAAATTTGTTCATTATCCTTTGGAGAAAGCTCATACTTAGAATTGCATTTTCGTTTGCATACAGGCGAACGGCCATTTCAATGTGAAATTTGTAAAAAAGGTTTCACACGTCAATCTGTATTAAATAAACATGTCAAAGGGGTACATTTCAAAGAAAGGAATTTTATCTGCCAAGTATGTTCACGGTCATTTGGCGAAAAATTTACATTAGATCGTCACATTCGACATTTACATCCAGAAGAATATTCATTGCTTCAGAAAATTGCTGAAACGAATTTATTAAATAATTCAATGAATATAATATAATACCTAAATGAATAATATTAATGCATAAATAAATCTGGAATAATGGAATTTTGAAAAATGACTAAGGGAATGGGAGGGAGGGGTTGTTGTTGTTAATTATCCGATCTACTGGGGTGCATGCGGGATAGCAGTAGATAGGATATTCTATATATTCTATTTATATTTATTTGTTTAAATAATATATAATATATATTCAATATTATATTAGTTGTTCTGAGACTGTAATATAAATACAAAATATATTTTATAATAAAATTATATTTAAAATAAGTTTTTTAAAATAATATTTTTATAATTATTTTATCTGAGATTCCTTTCAAAGTTCGCATTTTTTTTCTAGATAACTTCTTATCTCCCTATTCCAATCTACTTGTCAATCCTGATATTAACTTATATTTTACATTTTAGTTTTCTTAAGCTATTCAAATATTGTCAATATTGCTTCCAAATTAGCATTAAATAATAACTTGCAATTGGTCAAAAAAATGTTTTTAATGAAAATACATAATGATTAATTAAATTAAGGATTAGAATATTAGTCATTACATTTAAGGAATCATTGGCGAAAAAATATTTTTGAAATATCAATCAAATTCATGTCAATAATTATTATTATTTTGACCAAGAGGCCGATTTCTTCACTAATCTTTATTCTTTTATCTCCTGAAATCGTTCTGAAGACATTTGTCTCCGCATCTGTAATCATTTCCTTAGAGATCTCTCAACTTTCTTATTTTATCTAATATTGTTATCCAACATTACCTTTGCAAATACATAATTTCTGTCATTCTCGTAAAAACTTCATAACTTAGACACTTTTTATAAATCAACAGAAAGTTCATTTCTTGTTTTTCTCAACATATTTTGTAAAAATGCTATGAATCTGGAAAAATGGTGAAGACGGGCTTTACTAGATTTTGATCGAATGCAGGAGATACGAGGGCAGGTCAGCAAGTCCGTGACTTTTTGAATGAAACAAGTTTTTTGATAAAAAATTATTTTATTTTACAACGTAGTCTCCTTTGAGCTCTATATACTTCAAATTTTTTTTATCCCTTCCAAAAAAATAAGATTGGCCGAGGACATCAAAATAAATTTGTTTGTGAGTTGATTTCATTGTAGGAGTCAAATCCCTTTTCGCCGAGCCATTTCTTCAGGTTTAGAAACAAGAAATAGTCACTCGGGGATAAATTTGGAGAATAGGAGGGATGAGGGAACAATTCGTATCCCAATTCATGGATTTTCATGGAAATTCACTTTTTCTATTTTCTTCTCAAATCATGAGTATTTTATTAATGGATGTCAAACCAAAACTAAAATAACCATCTGGTTCAAATTTCTACAGGAGTCAGCTAATGTTACCTGCTGACAGTAGTGTTGCCATTTCATTTAAGAGACGGGAAATTCAAAAAGTCACGGACTTATTGACCTGCCCTCGTAGCACCTTTTCTCTCTAACTTTTATATTTACTAGAAATATCACTGATATTTTGTTTCCGATAATATAAATAATCTTCTATATTTAATCCAAATAGATATTATTTTATAATTTTTTCAGCCAAAATTTTGATGTTTTTCAATTCTTCCTTTGTACTAAGGTCTAAGTGATGACCCAATCGACTAACAGGTTTTCTTTAAATATATATATATATATTTATTTATTTTATGGACGTTTTTTGTTACCCACCTTGAAGTCAATTTCAACTATTTTGGATTTTACTCGGAATCATAATACTATTTGTGTATTTCAGCTTTGTATGTAGAATATTGTATCTTTGGGCTATTTTTCTATAAGATGTGTTATGTATATTTATTTTCTTTTTACATCCTTAAATCAGGAAAGTGTTAATTATATGTAATTATTTCTAAAGTATTAGAATTGTCATTTAGTATATAAATACCAATTGCAAATTCAATATTTATAAATTCTAAGAATTTTATCTTTATTTTCGATTAAATAAGTATTCTAATCTTATATTATGAATAATATAGACAAGGAGGAAAAAGGAATTTATTAATTACGGTATGAAACTATATTATTATTAAATATGTAAAATTAGATTTAAAATAGAGGTTACGATGGACAAGTGGCTCGAATGAATGAGTAGAGAATTTTGTTTATAGGGAGATCACGACGTAGACCTAATATGTGGTAAGCTAACAATATTAAGGTATATATGGGAATTGAAAAAAGACAGGAATTAGATGCTGGTACTTTAGAATAGGAAGGGATTATTAGGGTTATTCACTAGCACCAGAGATAGATATATATATTTTATTTTTAATGATATGTAAATAGCATTTAGTATATACAAAATAATATGTAATTTTCTTTTTGATTTTTCATACTCAAAATTACAATTTAATAACTTTAGAAATAGAAACAAAAGTTAAATAAATATAATTTTCTTAAAAGATCTATAACCTTAAATGAATTTTAATTTTATTCTAGTTAATTCTAATTAAATTACATATAACGTAATAGAATAAGAATGTGATTTGTTTATATTACTTAATATTGATTTTAAATATATTTTTCTAATTCTTATTCGTCTATGTGACAAAGATTATTTAATGATGATTTTATTTATTTTCTTATTTGAATATAAGTAAAACTTGTTTATTTGTAAAACTTCTTAATATAAGAAAAATATTAGTATAGTTCGATTTAAGTTTTCTACATTAAGTTAAAAAAAAATATTAGAATTTTTAAAGAAAAATTTTAGTAGGATTAATGAAGAATTATCAATATCTTTTCTAATTTCACAATATTTTTTTCCACGTTCCAGGCGGATATGACTAATGACTTTTTAAATGACGATTTAAATGCGATTTTTTACGATACGATTTATTGCATATTTCACATATAAAAGGTTTCTCACCATTATGCATTCGCAAATGAATTTCTAATGCAGATTTCTTATTAAATTTATTTAAACATATGTGACATTCAAATGGCAAATCACCTGTATGAAGTCTTAAATGGGATTTTAAACTCCCACTTTGACGAAATTCTTTCGAACATATTAAACAAGTATATGGTTTTTCTTCTGAATGAGTTTTTAAATGTACAGAAAGATTTCCTTTGTTGATAAATGACATCTGACATATTGCACATGAAAATGGTTTATCGCCGATATGAGCTTTCAAATGATATTCCAATGATTTTTTATGTCGAAATGATCGATCGCAAATAGAACATAAATAAGATTTAATATTTGTATGAATTTGTTTATGAGAATCTAAATTAGATTGTCTATTAAAAACTTTAAAACAAATATTACATTCATATACTTTTTGTTTTTCATGTAAATCGGCAATATGTCTTTTTAAATGACTTTTACGATTGTAATTTTTTTTACAATATCGACATTCAAAAGGCCTCTCTCCCGTATGGGTTCTGAGATGTTCCAAATAATGGCCCGAATGGGTAAAATTTCGAAAACAATAGTCACAGAATAAATCTTGTTTTTTCTTTAATTTTTTCATATTTTTGCTATATTTTTTATTTTTAACATCTGTAAAATAAATAAAATAGATTATAAAATATATTTAAATAATGTATAAGCTCATAAAAATTAAAAAAAAAATTTCCATTTGTAATCATTTCATTTAATAAAAAAAGCAATGACCCAAAAAGAAAAATAAAGAAAAATTTCCTTCTCGACTTCCGTATATATATATTTTAAATGTATATATATACCATTATTATGAATATTAAAGAACACTCACTTTTAAATGTAAACCAGTACGATGTTTAAATCGCGCAAACCATCCATTACTTGCTAAAAAATGTTTAGGAGAGGAAAAGTTTGGGTGTTTATTTTTAATATCTGCAAAGAGACTTCTAGCCTTTGCTTGTATGGTTGCTACATTAATATGTTTACTATTTTGTATTTGTTCTTGTATCCATTCATACAATAATTGTTCCATTTGATAAATAGCCCCTGATCGTTGTTTTGTTATAACTGTAGATTTTAACGGAGCAAAATCCAAAACATGTTCTTTAATCCGATTAGCGTCTTTTAATATAGTGGAAATAGTAGATGAGGACAGACCAAATTCTCGTGCAGTCGCTGTTACACTATAACCACGTTCATATTTATTTATAATTTTCATTTTCATTTCTAAATCAATTCTCCTTCGTTTACGTTTGTGTTTAATACTAATCAATTCGTTATTTTGTCCAAACATCATTAATTCTGATAACAGCAAAAAGAACCAAATATTTAGTCTAATTAAAGTTACTATAATTTATAATAATTCATATTAAAATACGCAAGTCGAGAAGTCATTTTATAAGTAAAGTTTCATAAATATTTAGAATATTTTAATTTTAAAAATAAAATTTAATTATTTTTTAAATTTATGTCAGAAATAAAAAAAGTTTCTACAAGATCAATTCATAAACTTAATTATTAATTTAAAATATAAGAATAAACTATAAAAAGTGTAAAAACTATAATGTAAGGGGCTATATCTATAAATATCATTGATATATGATATATTCCTCACTTTTCAATTTTGTATTTTATCCGATATTAATTAATAATTCGAGATGAAAAATAGTCATTAAACGCTAGAAATAACTATATTAAATTAAAATAAAATACATAGATAAAAAAATTTTACAATCACAATATGTGATCAAAATCTTTTATAAATTTGAAAACTATTTTGCTTCCACTTTAGAATAAAAAGAATATTTAAATATAGAAAAACTAGTTTTTTTAATCTTCTTTGTTTTTAATAAGCCTAACCAAAATTAGTTTTATTAATGATTAATTATTATATTCATTACCTGAATTGGAATTATTTTTTGTCGTCGTATTTACTTTCAATGAGAGTTTCAATTTTAATATACACATAATTTTACTATTAATACATTTTTTAAAATGTTTTTCAAGAAAGTCATTACTAATAAATAAAGTGAGACAATAGCAGCATTTGTAAAGAGGACCTAAAACAAAAAATATCCATTTTTATTAATAAAAAATACATACACATCTTCAAAACACTATGTATTCTTTTTTTCTGTAAATAACAAAATAGCATGATCAATTTTAGTTATTGTTAATTTTGACAAATTATATCATATACATGTTTATTTCAAACCTTTATAAATGGCATGAGTTTGGTTAAATTTTGATTCTTGACTATTATCCATTATTTGTTTTATATTTTTTTTTAATTTTTAATATAATTTATTTTATATGAACTACTTAATTATATAAACTAATATGAATATTTAATTTTAAAATTTTTAAAAATTTTAATCGTTGTGAACATAGAAATAAGTTTAAAATATAAAAGGTACTTATTACAAATTTTTTAATTATAAATTAAATTTATAAATTATTTTTATTTTATTTATTTCTTATATAGTCATCTTTATTTGCTATTCTCGTTTTTCCAAAAAATATTTGATTAAATCAATTTAAAATATAGTCAATCTCAAATGTTATGAGATTATATAAATGTTCTATATTTATTTATAATGAAAAATTTAAAAAAATAAATAAATAATAGCTTAGAAACATATGTCAAAAAATAACTTAAAGTTCAGGTATTTCATCACCTGTGATTCAGATATTTCTTTTAATTTAAAACTCTTTTACTTCGATTTAATTTTAATTGAACTAAAATTACTATAATTTTGCTAATGGAATTTGACATATTGGAAGTACTAATGGAAATATAGTAAATAATCCAATGTTAATAGAAAAAGTTATTTATTTAAAAATGTTCGAAAATCTAAATCAATTTCTTAATTTGTATTGATTTCATAAAAGTATTTTGTCAAGTTCTTTAGTAAGTAAATAAATCTATTGAGTTGTTTTCTTTTTTCTTCCATTCTCTTTAAATCAAAATTGATTTAAATTAATTTAAATGATATTTTAATAGATATGATAAAAGATTGTCGGCAGGTCCAAAGTGTATTTATCATATCATCATTAATATGGTTATTGTTCCAATTGGATCAAGTTTATATCCATCATGCACAAGGGCACATTGGTTAAGTGGATATTGAATTTGCCGCGACCATAGCGCCCTCAATTCCAATTATATCTACTAATATACATTCATTTTTTGTAAATGATGTACCACCTCTTATTCATAAGCTGATTTCTTTTCTATCCTATTCTCACTCTCAAAGTGAACAAATTTTTTTTTATTTAAAATTATTCATTGCAATCATAGTATCTATTTTTTTCCAACCTAACCCTTTAGTAAAATGGCGGCTTCCATCAGAAATTTAGTTGGATATGCGGGTAAATTTCTTCTATAAATACTATTATTATTTAACATATACTTGATTTATTTTTTTAACATTTTTTTATTTTCTTATTTTTATTCACCTTTTTAATTTTTATTTATTTAATGGTTATCAGTATAAAATTCAAATTCCCTCACATTCACCATCTATTCTATTTTTATTATCCCTTTTTTTATTTTTAATGCCTAATGATTATGAAATTATATAATATTTTAAAATCATATAACTTTATGTTATTTTAATAAATAAGTTTAATAAAAAATTGTATTAATCTAGTAATTAACCTTACACTTCGATTCTTCTATTTTAATTATAATAATCGCAAGTAATGTTTATTAAAAAAAAATATTGAACTATATTTGACTATAAAAAGTTATCTTATTTAAAAAAAAATAATTAATCATTTAAAATCAAAGTCTACCTATAAGGTATTGTGAATCATTCACAAAATAAAATTTTTAATTTGTCTACTGGTAGTTTGGAATTTTGAACTCTGAACTACTCATTGATAGACAATATTAAAAGTAATTTTAAATTTGATTATTTGATTACTAATTATTATCGTAATTATTTTAAATACCAACTCTCTTATTTTTATTTATCTCCCCTAATGATTTTAAAATATACTTGTAAAATAAATTAGTTACACATTTAAGATTTATTTTAATTAAAAAAAATAAGAAACCTTAGCATTAATTAATGAGAAAGAACCATATAAAAAATTCTAATTTATTTTGGTAAAATAGAAAAACGCTCTTAACTTTTAATTTGGCATGAATTTATCTATTATAAAACATGTTTAAATAATTAAATAATCTTAAAGTTTTATTATTGAAAAAATCACCTGGGAAGTAGGCAACCAAAAAAACATAAAAATTAATTTCGGTGATTCCCAAAAGTTACCCTATTTTAATGGGACTTTGAATTTTCTGAAAATGGGAAGAGACTCATATTTATCATCAAAATTGTCTAAATTAAAATAAAATTAATAATCATCTCATTAATATAAATGTATAAAATAATCTTAATATTCGGAATAATCTATAGCTTTAGGGAAAATTTTATTTATTATATTTATTTATTTACTATTAATTATTAATTTTAATTAATATTTCGCGAGTAATTTTGAATGAACTAGTCCAGAGGTCCTCATAAGTTTGAGAGCTGTTGATCTAGATTATTTCTTGTGATTAAGAATGTATAGTTATGATAGATTTTTTAAATAATGAAAATTATATAAAACATGAACATTTATATTAAACAAATAATTATCATTAATAACCTTAACAACATAAATATATACATTAATTATATAATAAAAAATTTAAATAAAAAAAATTTCTAATTTTAGACAATTACTCAATTTATAAATAAAAGTAAAAATGGTTTTGCATTTTAATTTTTTAATTATTTAAAAAAAATATTCGAAATTTCCGAAAACATTTAAAATTATATGATATATAAATTTTATCTTTATTTTTCATTGTTTTAATAAATATCGTTTATATGTGTGTGATCTAAACAACACATTAAATTTTTAATTTATTATATATTTAAATAAAAAAATAAAATATATTATAGATAATTTTTTAGTATATATATATATATACACAAACATAATTTATTATCTATTCATAAATTATAATTAACATCTTTTAAGGTTTAAATCATTTTTAAAATAATTATTATATCTCCGACTTTCTCCAAGGTTATAAAAAATACCTCATTTATTTATACTTTTATTTACTTATTCGATTTGAATAGTCAACCGATACTTTTAAAATGTTTTCTTCCTATAAATTACTACTACTACTCGTTGCTATTTAAATTTATGGATTTATATAATATATTAATATATTTTTTTTATTTTGATTGTATATTTATTATTTTATATAAATCAATATAGTATAAAATTTAATAATTCAACAATTCAAATTTAATGTTCTTAATTTTATTTCTTCTCTTCATATATATAATTTGTCGCTTATTTTTAACAATCTTTCTTTATAAAACAGTTGTTCTTACTATTCATTTTCAGAGTTCATTTGAGATGTATATAATAAATCTGTTGAATATATGCCCTTTAAATCATTTTAAACTACATTTATAACATAATTAAAAATAATAACAAAGTCAATTGTGATTGAAGTCAATTGAAAAATTAGCATTTCAATGCTTAAATTGACTAATATTAAGATAATACTTCTTTAGTTTATTTTTAGTCTTAAAGGGACGACGTCGTTTTAATTTTTATTGACTACTATTTCCTTTTTTCAATAATTAATAGAGAATTACATATTAAAAATTTCAAATTAATTAAAGAATGTGTTTATCAATTAAATTTTATACCAGGATAAGGGAAATTAAATTAAATGCCCTTCTGGAACTAAATTACCATTGTTCTCCATTGTTAACTTACCCACATTAAAATTAAAATATGTTAATTTTTAAATAAAAAAAACTAATTCCCCATAAAGTGATTAAAATACTATTTGAATATTTTAATTGAAATTTTTTTACTAAATAACTCTACCTAAAGAAATATTTAATTTTTATTTTATTTTTTTATTTTTATTTTTATTTTAGTAAAAGCCACACGTTATAGTCATGTTCGAAATTCAACTACATATATTGCATCTCGGCCTAATATTCATATCACTGCTGATACTCGAGTTATTTGCCAAGGCATGACTGGAAAACAGGGGACCTTCCATTGTGAACAAGCCATTGCATACGGAACCAAACTCGTCGGTGGTGTTTCACCTGGCAAGGGTGGCAAGAAACATCTCGATTTACCTGTCTTTAATTCTGTTAAAGAGGTTTCAAAATATTTTATTATTATTATCAATATATATTTTAATCTATTTTTTAAAATTTTTAAAAAAATATTCCATCATATTTAGTATTTATTCATTTATGTAAATTTATTAATTGAAAATATTTTTTTTTAGGCTAAAGATGCAACAGGCGCTACTGCTTCTGTTATTTATGTGCCATCGCCAGGTGCTGCAAGAGCTATTGAGGAGGCAATGGAAGCTGAAATGCCCCTAGTTGTTTGTATCACAGAAGGAGTTCCACAACATGACATGGTCAAAGTGAAAAATAAATTACTCAAACAATCCAAAACTCGCCTAATTGGTCCAAATTGTCCAGGAATTATTGCACCAGAAAAAGTACGTTCATATTCAATGCAATTGAATTGAATATTCATTTTTCGCTTTTAAATATATTATGTAACAATCGCAATTACACTTTTGGTAATTATTCAGGTAAACTCATTTTCGTGAATTTGGATAATACTTTACCAGTGGGTTCCTTTTGCCCAAATAAACTTTTCTTATGAAATTTTTTCCGACATCTTATAGTTTTCGAGATAAAAATTATTACAATAAAGATTTTTTAAGTTTGACAGATTAGTTATGAACGCCGAAATGTGCCATTAAGTAATGTTTTATTGAGTAATTCACTAATCATTCACTTATTCACTAATTTTCGGTTTTTATAAGTTCGGTTTGGATTTATGAAAATTAAATAATTTTCCTATATCCAAACCGAATTAGTCCGCCCTCTGGTAGTCAAACGGATAAAACATCCTAGCTAGCTAGAATTTCAATGGATTTATATGCAAATTTTAATAATTTTTATCTCGTAAACTAGGCCCGAAAAGTTTATTTGGAATTGCAAGAGGAACTTAAAACTGGTAAAGTATTATTTAAATCCACGAAAATGAGTTTACCTGAATAATTACCACACTTTTAATTAAAAAGATAAAAAAGAAAATAATATTTTAATTTTATTCGTCTACCGGTCATAATATCAGTATTATCATATTTACCTCAACACTTTATCTGACTCTTCCCTAAATTAATTTAACTTTATTCCTTTCCATTCCAGTGCAAGATTGGTATTATGCCCGGAAATATTCACAAAGCAGGATGTGTAGGTATTGTGTCGCGATCTGGTACCTTGACTTATGAGGCTGTTCAACAAACAACGGAAGTGGGTCTTGGACAATCAATGTGCGTTGGAATTGGGGGTGATCCCTTTAATGGTACAGACTTTATTGATTGCCTCGAAGTGTTCCTCAAGGATCCTGAGACTAAAGGGATTATTATACTTGGAGAAATTGGTGGAGTTCAAGAAGAAAAAGCATCTGAATATCTTATCCAACATAATTCGGTATGGATAAATATTTTTTTAATTCCAAGTATGTATTAAATTTATTTATTATTCTAAAATGTATGTTTAATTATTTAAGGGCCCGAATGCGAAGCCTGTCGTGAGTTTTATTGCCGGTATCACTGCTCCTCCTGGACGGCGAATGGGTCATGCTGGTGCTATTATATCTGGAGGAAAAGGAGGTGCCCAGGATAAAATCAACGCACTCGAAAAAGTAATTTCTTATAGAATTTATTAATTTAAAATCAAATTAACATATTTTCATTTTAATTAATATATAATTTTTTAGGCTGGTGTTATTGTAACAAGGAGTCCAGCTCTGATGGGAAAAGAATTACTCAAAGAAATGAAGAAAAAGGGATTGGCTTAATCCTATACATTTTTTTAGAAATATAAAAATTATTTATATATAAATATATATATATATATATATTATTAAATCCTGTCTTGATGTAGTTTTTTAAATTTATTTATATATATATATATAAATATGAATAAATATATATATATATATATATATACTAAAATTTAGGAAAATATTCTCGCCAAACCTCTATCATAAAGTCCAAAAATTGTTATATTTATTATTTTCCAATGTAAATTTTAAAAACACTATTTCTACTCATCTCTCTTTCGATGTCATCTTCATTTTTATAATACTAAATCATTTATTTATTTTTTATATTTTTTTTTGACAAAATTGTCTATCAAATATCAATCTTTATTAATAAATATATTTATATAAAATTATTCCATCGTATAGAAAAGGCTTTATTTTTTTTTATATATATATTTAATTTATTTTCTAATCAATTTGGTTCCTTATAAATGAAAAATTAAGAAATATTATTATTTATTTAAATAAATTGTTAAAAAAAAATACTATATATAATAAAATGTTATTGAACTATTATTAGTTCTTTCCCTTTTTCATCTCATTCATCCTTAAAAATTCACAGATTTGAAGAATCTTAAACGAATGACGTTTTTCATGTTATATTGAATGGACTAGATCTTGACTATTTTCAGCTATTAATGTAGTTGTATTATTTCCTCCACTAAGTATAGAATTCTAACAAATAGAAAGAAATTTAGAATAAAAATATAATATAATAAAAATCACATTTACCTTCTGAAATTTTAATCTATGTAACGATAACCATGATAATAGATATAAGAAGATTACGGTGCGTTTAATAGCAAAAGGAGGTGGTTTTAAGTTCCACACGGACTGATCAGTGTCTTGAAGATTCCTAAATTCTCCCTTGAGGAAAAAAATGTAACGATGATGAATGAATCTAATGTATTTTACCCCCAAAAATTTCTTTAAAATAAATATTTAAAGAAAATATGAAAAATTTCCAATGAAATCCTAGTATTAGCATACTGGATTTGCATGCACTCTTCAAAAAATATCCCATTAACCTATCATTTTTATTCATCAAGAAAATTTAATACCCAATTAATATTCTTCTAATAGTCTTAAAAAGCAAGTAGGCCTAAACATCAACAACGAAAAATCAAAATTCATGGTTCAAAGCGAGAAAAAATCATATTTTGTAATCAATTTATGTAAGTATAGTGTATTCTAAATTGCCTATATCTAGGTATATGACGCGTTTTCGTGAAAATGAAAGATTAACTTTCAGTTCGTGCAAATTTGAAGTAATAAATAACTTTGATTACGTCCATACAAACGTAAACTCTCAAAATGATGAAACAAAAAATCAAAAAAAAGAATACATCTCGGCAACGTACAACTCAATGTTAACCATCTTCCAATTAAGACATTTCAATATTTCGAAAACTAATTTTTATATATACACGCATTTTCTATTTTATTTAATAGATTACAATAAATGCTATATACAAATTTACCTTTTTTTATTAAAAATAATATTTTTAAATTAATATATATATATATATGTAATCTGTTTCTTTTACCGATTCTTAATCTATGAATTTTATTTTAAACACTTCAGACATATGTGCCCATAATTATGAAAAAGTCAATTCAAGCTTTGAAAACATTTGTGAAATTCACACAAAATTTCGTATTCATGCAGTGGCACAAACAGGATTTGATCCTGGGGGGGGGGGGTTTGACTAGCCGCTCCACCTTCCTATGGCGGGGTCCCCCCCCCCCCCCCGGGTTCTCTCAAAGACAAATTTTCATTAAGATTTTTTTTTTTATATTAAATATTTAAAAAAGTTTTGTAAATGAAACACTGATTTTACAAAATCTGGCAAAAAAATTTAATTTTGTATTTTATTTACTCGTATTCACAGTTTTAGAAAGAAAATATTTTTTTCCAGCTATAAGTAAATCCTTTTAGTTTTCCTCGTGGAATGAGGATAGCTTATACGATGGTCGGAAAATTTTGAAAATTTTTGCTGCGAGATTTTTCGAGATTTCCACTTTTCAGTCGGTTCTGAATCCAAAACTGCAAAAAAAAAATTTTGAACCGGCCGGCCGGCCGTTACCGATATTACGTCTAAACAAAATGAGATATTGTCTTTAAATTTGATATTTAGATGTTTTTTTGGCAATGATGTGCGGGGATTGGATTGTTTTTGGACAAGATCTATGCGCACGGCAGTGCGCCGGCCAAGTTCCAGCAAGCCGCGCGCATGCCGTAAGTATATTTATACGAATGGTTTGGAGTCACTTTTGACCCCCCTGTATCTCAGTGCCTATTGCAAGTACAGAGATAAGATTTTATCTACATAGTCATATACTATAAATAAAGTAGTATGCCAAATTTCATAGATATAGCTTCAGTAGATTCTGAAATATGACCCTGTGAAAATAGCTAATTTTGGCACTGATTCACTGATTGGTCAACAAAATTCTTAAGGTATTTCCAATTGTCCTAGCGCTATGAAATTTGGCATACAGGTCGTGTGTTATATGTAAGTTAACAAAAAATTAAGTAATTTAAAAAATCGGTCAAGCTTGAGTTGTTATAATCGAATATCAATGCGATTTTTATGAATTTTTATAAATTTAAGGATTTTGTCAGAAACTAATCAAGCTAGGACTTCGAAATTTGGTACACCGATATTATTCACCGTTTTTAGATTTCTGTTAAAATTTCGTCAAAATCGGTTAACCGGAAATAGTACTTTACCTACACTGGTTGCGTTTACCTTTCAAGTAAAGTACCAGTTTGCTTCGAGATATTTGCTTCATATTTTGTATATAGATTTAAAAATATGAAAAAAATTCAGATACCAAATTTCATCATGATCTGACTACCGGAAGTGACATTTTACCTATACAAGTAGCGTATATTATAGTATAGTAAATTATAAATATATATAATAGAGTGTTAAACCATTTTACTTTATAATTTAAATTAATTAGTTTGTTTATTTATATGGGGGAAAGTCTAGGGGAGGACAAAGTTTATTTATTTCATATTTTAAAATAATTGATAGTGATGAGATAATTTTGCACAGCAGTTTATATATAATATAAGCGTGAATATAGAAGGAATTAAAAATCTTATTACTATTTGTTAGTCGTAGACCCACAAAGATAGATCTTTAAATTTTTAAAGATATCACTATTAAATATAATTTAACAGTTTCTATATAATTTTCAATGAATTAATTAATAGTTCTAATTATTTATTATTCAATACAAGTTTTAAATTCAGAACTATAAAATAAAAGAACAAATAAAATTATTATATTTAATATATAAACAAATATAATTTTAATTTAAAAAAATTTAAACACAAAATTACTTCAAAGGCTAAGAATGGACGCGGGCGCGGCACAAAAGGAAAAAATAGGTAAGCTTTCTTAAAAAAAAGTATTGAAATCTAATCAAAAACATACCTGTTAAAAAGGGGGCCAAATTCCTATCGGCTATTTGTTTGCCTAAAAAAGGGTTCAAATCCATCCCAATGCCAAGTTTAGATGCACTTTAAAATCAATCTTAATCATTTTCATCAACAGCCTGATCCACTTGTAAACAAACATTTGGCATTCCCAAGAATCACCACCACACCCAGTCCTCCGCCTCCTGCATCCAGGCACTACACGCCACTTTATTCGCGTCAACGGTCCATCTGGCCGAAATTCACTTTACCATACACCCAACTTAAAATATGGTATAGTTGTTAAACTACGTAGGTACTTGGTTTAAAATATCTAAAATTATAAAACTTAGAAATTTGAACTTGGCAGATTAATTTATACATATAAATAATAAATATAATTATACAATTAATCTAGTGTTATGTACAGCACGAAAACCTGCCAAGTTCAAATTTCTAAGTATTATAATTTTAGATATTTTAAACCAAGTACCTAGGTATTTTAACAACTATACCATATTTTAAGTTGGGTGTATGGTAAAGTGAATTTCGGCCAGATGGACCGTTGACGCGAATAAAGTGGCGTGCCTGGATGCAGGAGGCGGAGGACTGGGTGTGGTGGCGATTCTTGGGAATGCCAAATGTTTGTTTACCAGTGGATCAGGCTGTTGATGAAAATGATTATGATTTATTTTAAAGTGCATCTAAACTTGGCATTGGGATGGATTTGAACCCTTTTTTAGGCAAACAAATAGCCGATAGGAACTTGGCCCCCTTTTTAACAGGTATGTTTTTGATTAGATCGGGCTTACAAGACCCGTAAGGGTAGTTTAAAGAGGTGTCAATGTATTGATTTTCTCAATAAATACCGATTTTTATGAGAATTTTACTATCGTATTAAATTTATAGGGAATCGAATTTACTAAAAGTTTCATTATATTCATTTTTACCTAAACTTAATAATAAAGGAGTTATTTATAAAAAAAACTACTTTAAGATTTCGAAAGCTTTTCGTCCGCCCGTAGTGGCAGGATATTTTGAAAGAAATCATGTAAAAATCCCTAAGTAAAATATCCCTAAAAGAATAAATGCCTAAATAAAAAACTTCCCTATTTTTTTTTACTTATTTAATAATGAATACCAGAAGAGACTTGAATGAGGTAGTTATACATCATGCTTGGTGTCATCACATCTGTTCCATCTGGTTTTCTAGCGTCCCATTTTTCATGGTTTGCCTTCATTATGGTCAGAAGCTTATCATGCGAGTCGCTGAATCGTTTCCTTGATGGATCAGGCTTCTTACCACGAACATCACGACATATATATCCAAAGAGATAAGGTTATGCTCAATATGGATTTGCTTAATCAGGTCCCATACTGATGTCTTGTAACCTCCTCAGCGTGAACGAAGAGCATTGTTGTAACCTTCCAATGCATTGTTTGTTCGAGGCAAACCCATCAAAGTGGCATCGTAGATGTTCCAATGTTCCAATGTCGAATTCGGGGTCATAAATGCCAGCCAAAAATTGTTCACCTAACCAAGTGCGCTCGAAGTTACTACTAAAAGATCACTAAGTTTTACCCTGTTGGTCGTCCAGCTAATGCTTGGTAGGCTACAATGACTTTTGATGGTGGTACCAAAACCAAAGCTGCAAGAGTTCGTAAATGAGTGGAGTTGTCAGGATTATCTATATCATCATAGAGCTTCAAAACTTCTGGCATTGACTTGATGTTTCTATAAATGCATTGAGCAAAATGAAAAAGATCTCTGATGATAGTAAATTTCATAAATTGCGTTGTATATTCCCTGGTGAAATATACGGTGCAAATGGTGTATTTTGTATTTGGAATCATTAAACTATTAAAAATTTCACAATCATCTAGTTATCTTATATTAAGTCTTGTTTTTTATGATTTAGGAGAAATAATAAAATAATTTTATTTCTTATGTTCAATTTTGTACGAAAAAATAAGCAATTTTTATTTTTGTTAAAAATTTTTTAAAATAAAATAAACTTACTTATTATACTTTAAGAATTTTTTTTTTCAAATAAAAAGAAGGATTATATTTTTTCTTTTCTATTTGTAATATAGTACATAATATACAGAAATTTTAGTTTTTTTTCTCTCCTGGGGGGGGGGGGGTAACCCCCCGCCCTCCTGGTTGCGCCACCTTATTCATGAATAATAAATTTCCATTAATCAAAACTAAGAAAATAAAACTTAAAATATAACTTAAATTGTCGCATAATATAAAAATAGTTTGTAATTTTTCAAATGCAATTCATTAAAATCTCGAAACAAGAAATAATCAAGAAATAATGACTACTAATCACTTTCATAATTATGGGCACATATATACTTTTTATAAATTCTCTTTTTAGTTTTGAATGAATCCCGATTTCAACACCACATTATAGTCATTATTTGAAAGATTTAAATAAGATTTTAAACACGGCATGTGTGATTATATATTTCAGTAAAACAAATGTTTATTACTATTGATAATACCATCCCTAAAAAAATACCTATTTTATTATAATACAACATGAGTACTAATTCGTAAGTATTATTGAAATTTCTATTAATAATATATTTTAATTTAATAATATTTATTAAAATTTTCAGTTCATCATCATCAGATTCCATTGTTCCTACTTTGAAGGGTTCCAAGTTAATCGGGTTTGAAGAGGCATCAGAAGTAACACAAGAAACAAAATCATCAACACAAGTTTCTCTACCTCCATTTGCTGGAGAAGATGCAAGTTTTGATGTCCTACCTGCACTCGAACGAGAATTGGAAACAGCTAAAGCATTTTTACAAAAACGTAGTCCCCTTTTAGGCATTAGTTTGTAATTAATACTAAAATTCAAAATAAGATATATATATATATATATATAATCAATTTGATTTATTTCTAGATGGGATCATATGAGTGAGATATTAAATAAAGTTTTATCAGAAAGGCCCAATAATGTTGTAGAATTTTTTGAACAATACAGTCGTAAAATAATGGATGATCGTTTGCAATCAAAAACAGATCGATTAATTAAAGTACAAAAACAACATCCCAAATATATACACGCCATTAAAGCAATGGAATATATTAAAGTAAGTTAATCTATCATGTTTTTTGGTGATACAAATTGAAAAAGCAAAAATTTTATTTTATTTTTATAATCAATATTTCTTTTAAACTATTAATAAAGTTAGCATTATACGTTAATAGAGATTTTTTGAAAGAAAAGTTATGGGTGGAGATGATGAAGAAGAAGAGGAAGAAGCAGAAGAGGATGAAGAACTTCTTGAAGAAGAGGATGTAAAAAGAGAGAAGTTAACAACAAAGTGGAATTTAATTGAAATGAATTATTATTTAGAATTAGCTGGAATTGGTTTCAGTAAAATGGACCTTTTTTACTTAAATTTAGCTATCAAGGATATTGCAAAAACACATCCTGTTATTAATTGTCGGTAAGAATTTTTATCAAATTTTATCCCTTCTGTCTTCAAGTGATAGCAATGAAAGTCATTTTACTTTTTTATAATAATAAGTATATTTTATTTTCATGTAGAAGTAAATATCTATATTTTTATTGAAATTTACAATAATAGATAGATAACACACTCGTAAAATTTTAAATATAGTAAAATATTTGAAAAAATTTAATTTATTTTATTTTTATTATTTGTGAATTTTAATTTAGATTTTTTAATACAATTTAATATTTTGGTAAAATTAATAGTGATGCTAATAGTGATGATAATTTTTCATAGCATATTATATAAAATTAGTACATCCTACGAAAGGGCAGCCCCTATAAAGTTGGCTGACGCCTAAGCGGGATAAAGATATCCTATGATCAGTAGACGGGTCCTTTTAATCTTATATTGATTTTTATCTTTTTAGGTTTTGGGGAAAAATATTTGGTACCCAAAAAAATTATTATATCATTGAAGCTCAATTTAATGAAGAGGAACTTGATAAAAGAAACGCAGTAAGAGCTCTTCTATTTCTTTTTTTTTTTTTGCTTCATAGTCCTCTTATTATATTCAATTCAAGAGAAACTATGTAAGAAGTTCATAAATCTCTTCCACCCAGTTTTTATTTTTCAAAACATTTTAAAGGATTTTTTAATATCATATCAAATATATCATTTCAATAATTATTTACAGGTATATGAACTAGAAGAGGAAGAAGAAGTGGAAGAGAATATAGAACTAGAAGAAGAAAAAGAATCCGTAGAGATGCTTGAGGGAGAAATTGATTCAGAAATGCTAGGACTTAAACCTGTTTATCCACCTTTGCCTGAAAATCCATGGTATCCACCCAAGGAAATTTCATTTGAACTACCTGGACAAGGAGCCAACAAATATGTAAACAAAACTTATATGTACCTGGGAGAGGGCCAAATTAGGCCCAAAGGCAAGAAACGTTTTTTTTTTGTTGTAAATAAAAAAAACCGTTTTTAGCTTTTGGATCTCTCCCATTGAGAAATTATTTTATAATTATACAAATAATACTTTTATGAATTTATAGACATACTTTGTAGCAAATGATCCTGTTGGCAAATGGGTGAACCTCCCTGATGTTACTCCAAAACAGATTGTGATTGCAAGACAAATTAAACGTGCATTTACAGGAGATCTTGAATCTGAAGTAACATTTTATTAGAATACAAAAAAGTACCTAATTGGTTTTTTAAATATATTTTTTGTTTATTTATTTTTCAATAGTTATATACTTATCCTCCTTTTCCTGGCCAAGAGCAGAATTATCTTCGTGCTCAAATTGCTCGAATTTCAGCAGCAACGATGATTGCCCCGAAAGGGTTTTTTATTGCATCAAATGAAACAGAAGGATTGGAAGAGGAAGAGGACCAAGGTCTCATTTTATTTAATTATTTTTCAATTGTTTATATTAATTATTTAAATTAAATAATTTTAACTTTTTAGATTCTGGAGAAATTTTTGTTAATCCTCAGTATGTTAAAATACCATTAAATGATTTAGCTGATTCGAATATGTCGTTCTGGTGTCATTATAGGCCGCATATTTTAAAACAGGGTCGAGTTATTTGGTGGAATCCAAAATTAGTGAGTTGAGAATAAATTAAGAATTAGAAAAAATGTAATTAATAAGATTAAACCTCATTTAGGTTGATAATGAATTTAAAACAGAAGAGGATGAAGAAGAGCAGGAGGCAGAAGAGAATCTAGAAAAAGATGAAGCGCGAGAGATCGGTCCACCAATGCTTTCATCCCTTCAGGATGATGCTACCCTTGAAGCTATTATTCCATGGACTACCCGATTGCCCAATTCCGTTTTATCTGATATTGGGGTTGTTTTAGTGCGCTCGAATCTTTGGCCTGGTGCTTTAACTTTTGCAAATAAAGGTGGAAGGTACTCCAAAAAATTTAAAATTATTTTATATCATATTATATTGTAGTATTCTTTGTTCCAATTTATATATATATATATATTTATTTATATTTATATTTCACTTATTTTTTTTATTTTCCTCAATTTGTTTTAAGAGCCCTTTATCGAGTATTGAGTAGTGTCCATTTATCCAATTTTCGCATTTTTCTTATTAACTAAATTTTTGTGAATATATTAGAATTTGGACCCTAATCCTCAAGATCTGTCTATTCGCTACTTTTAAGAATGAATATAAATTCAAAATTATTTTCTAATATAATGTCTTTTTATAGTCTATATATATAAAAAAAGGTTTTTGTCTGCACATTGCTCAAAATTTAAAAATTTTTGCATATCTTCGCGTTTCATGACCTCTAGAATCCAAAAGTGACTTTAGAATTTTTCATGTCTGTCTGTCTGTCTGTCGGTCTGTCTGTCCGGAAAATTACTATTTTATAGACTCAGAATTGGCTGAACCGATTTCTTTGAAATTACATCACGATATTCTTATATACCCCTAGAGTAACATAGGCTATAAATTTTATTAATATTTAATCAATAACCGCAGAAATTAATTTTTTAAAGTTTATATAATTCTCCGTGTTGTTCATTCAAGAGGCTGGCGTGGCCCACTGTCCCTAGCGGAATCATTTCAAACAATGAATTATCATAACGGTTCCCAATTAAAGAATTATTATAATATTTCACTTTTTATTTTAAATTCTAATATTCAAATATCAATGCATTTAAATCATTTATTCTAAAAGTTCTCATTTGTATTAATTTAATAAAATATTTATTAGACCATATTTTTATCATAAATTATTTTTTATTTAATTGAATATTTCTTCTTTTCTATAATATATATAATATAATAATATATAAATTTTATCATTGAATAATAAAAAAAAATATTATTTAGTATTTTATGAAGTGAAAATATATAAAAATTAAAATATGATGATATAAAGTTATTTTAAATTTTTGACATTTTTAAATTGGTATATTTTTTAAATTTATTAAAATGTTTTTTATTATTATTATCTATATATATAAAAAAAGGTTTTTGTCTGCACATTGCTCAGAATTTAAAATTTTTTGCAGACCTTTCATGATCTTTGGAAGCCAAAAGTGAGTTTAGAATTTTTTATATTTGTCTGTCTGACCGAAAAATTTTGACGTTAATTATATCACAGTATTCTTACATATCTCTATGAATGTTTTATGTAATATACTGATTGAAACAAAATGGATGAAAACCTTTTACTACTGTCAAGCAAATACTATGTACCACTCGGGGGTACAGGGGGCGGAGCCCCCGTCTAGGTGTGAAGAGCGCCGAAGGCGCTCTGAGCAGCTAGTAATACTATAAATTCATCAATTACATACTACTACAAAAATTTAGATTTAGGGAATTATAATTACTTAGGAACTTCATGGACTATAATTTGGGGGTGGTATGGAAGTATCATTGAATTTTTAATTAAAAATGTATATCTGCCATATAACGACGAAACCAAAACGCAGGGCAAAAATAATTCTTATTTTCCGGGTAGTATAATTCCTACTTTAATTATATACTATTTAATTGAATTTTTCAGTCGATTTGAAAATATTTATGTAGGTTGGGGACATAAATATGTTACATATAATTATTCACCACCTTCTATGCCATTTATCGAGAATGAATATCCACTTGGTCCAGAAATTATGGAAATCGATGACCCAACTGTTGATGATGAAGAAGCTTGGCGATTAGCCCAACTAAAACGTTATTCAGATATGGAAGAAGAGGGTGACGAGAGTTATGAAGACACAAGAATATCAGATTTAGATGATTGATGTAAATGAATATAAATATATACATAAATAAATATAATTGCTTTAAATTATATTATTACTCAAAGATTTTTTAATTTCACTTTAGAGGAAAAAAAATCAAAACGTTGTGGGTAATGTCCCTCTTCCGGTTGAGTTACATTTCTTAAAAGTTGAAAGAAAACTACGAATTTTGATTAAGGCCCATGTACCAAATTTCATGATTCTAGCTCAAACCGTTTTTGAGTAATCTTGTTTACATACATACACACATACACAGACATTTTTCTCAACCTTAGGGAAAATGATTCAGGAACCTTATAAACGTATAAAAACATCAAAATCTCAACATTGAAAATTTTCGTGATCGCAATACTATCTCTGGCGAGATAGTAAAAACGGGCCGATAGGCTGTCCCGAAGACTTTTTCGGGACGCCGGGACAGAGCATCTAAAAATTAGTATTTTTTAAGATAATAAAACAAAATTAGTAGAAACCTTAGTTTAAAATTCCAAAATCTATCATGGTTAAGAGCGAATGTAAATTTGAAAAACAGCGAATGTAAATTTGAAAAACACTTTTAATTAATTGAAAATTATCATGATTTATTTTGTATTATTCAGTTAATATTTATCGTTGTAAAAAATTTCCATCAATTAATATGAGTTAGCTGCTACTCTCGTCATTATTAGTTCATGATTATTATAGGTAGTCATATAAGGCATAATTAAAAACATATATTTTGTTTTTAATTATCAACAGCCAAATTAATTATTAATAGATGGCGATTTTTTTAATTAATAATCTCTCGAAACTTCTATATATAGGGTGACCAAACGTCCCGTTTTTCCGGGATTGTCCCGTTTTTAGGTGCTCTGTCCTGGCGTCCCGAAAAAAGTCTTAGGGACAGCCTATTGTCCCGTTTTTTTAAATATTTAGGATATTTCGTACTTTTTTCAAAATTTTTTCAATTTGCTTCTAAAAAAAATGTAAACCGTTTGTCCCGGTTTAGTGTTTTCGAAATATGGTCACCCTAAATATATAATATGGAATATAAAATATAGAATATATTTATTTACGTTTGATTAGATTTATTACATATTAAAATATTATTAAAATTATTATTTATATCTTTATATATATAATTAATTGTAAATTAATTGTACGAGGGTGGGGTGAAAAAGTTTCCGAGCTGACCAAGAAAAACGATGTTTTTCAATTTTTTATTTTTGCTTTATTTTTCAACATTCAAAATAGCTGAGACCTGTACGATGTTAGCTGAACGTGTGCAAAATATTTTGCACAACCATTTGAATATGGAAAGCTGTGTGTAACGTGGGTGCCGCGTTTGCTAACGTTAGACCATAAACTGCTTCGAAAAACCATACCGACAATTTGGCGCTGTAGGCGTAATCCAAACCAATTTTTGCGTCGATTCATAACTGTTGATGAGACTTAAATTAAATTAAATTTAATCAATTAATTAATTAAATTATATTAATTAGAACAGCGTTATGAGAAATGTATGTGTTAATGGAGATTATGTTGAAAAATAATATAGCAAAAAAAAATTTTTAAAAACATTGTTTTTCTTGGTCAGGCCGTTTAATTATTTAAAAAGATCAACCATTAAAATAGGTTTAAACTTTTTTTCTTAGATTACATTAAATATATTATTTTATACAAATTTGTTAATTTTTCTATTTTTCCCATCAATATTTTATTAAAATAAAAAGTTGATTTCTTTTTTTCACTTTTTACCGACCGATAGTAAGGGAGGTATTGTTTTCACACCAAATTTCACATGTGGAGATTTTTACATATCTCCTCGAATCATGCATTTTCTTAACAGAAAAAAATATTTTTAGCATGATGTCTGTCCGTCCGTATAGATGTGTACAGCCTGAACGGCTCAACCGATTTTGATGAAATTTGGTATATTTACTTAATGCATGAGTGGGATGAATTGATCAACTTTTGGTGCAAATCCGGAAACCGGAAGTGGTAGTATTAGCGATCGACGATAGGAAGGGAAGGGTTATTTTCACACCAAAGGAGATTTTTTTATATATCACCACAAATCATACACTTTGTATTGGTTTTATCTTCGGGAAAATCATATTTATTAGTTTTTTCTTGATTTAAAATTATATGACGTCATCCAGCCATTCATGACGTCACAGCCTGGTCTTGCATTTTAAATAAAATTAATAAGTTGACCTGTGGCCAGGTCCGAACCGACCGACTGTTTGAAATAAATTAATTTCCAGCTACAGAAACAATTTCAAATAATTTTAATATATCTATTAATGTAATAAAAAACAGATATGGATACATAAATAATAAATATAAACATTTTTAATTTTATTTTATTTATAATATATATGCAAGACCAGGCTGTGACGTCATGAATGGCTGGATGACGTCATATAATTTTAAATCAAGAAAAAACTAATAAATATGATTTTTCTCGAGGATAAAACCAATACAAAGTGCATGATTCGTGGTGATATATAAAAAAATCTACTTTGGTGTGAAAATAACCCTTTCCTTCCTATCGTCGATCGCTAATACTACCACTTCCGGTTTCCGGAATTGCACCAAAAGTTGATCAATTCATCCCACTGATGCATTAAGTAAATATACCAAATTTCATCAAAATCGGTTGAGCCGTTCAGGCTGTACACATCTATACGGACGGACGGACGGACAGACGGACGGACGGACAGACATCATGCTAAAAATACTTTTTTCTGTTTAGAAAATGCATGATTCGTGGAGATATGTAAAAATCTCCACATGTGAAATTTGGTGTGAAAACAATACCTCCCTTACTATAGTCGGTCGGTAAAAATGTTTATATTTATTATTTATGTATCCATATCTGTTTTTTATTACATTAATAGATATATTAAAATTATTTGAAATTGTTTCTGTAGCTGGAAATTAATTTACTTCAAACCGTCGGTCGGTTCGGACCTGGCCACAGGTCAACTTATTTTTTTTTAATATAAAAAAAAAAAACAAAAAAATTAAATTATTAATAGATTCCTATTTTAGACTAAAATATTCTAAAAATTTTGTCCTAAGGAGAAAGTATACAATTTAATAACATTTATTTATATTAAATACACTCGTTAAATACAATCGTAATAATATTTTTATGTTATTACTGCTTTAAATAATAATAATTATTAAGAGAATATCCAAACATTTAAAATTTTAATAGAATTGATTGAAAGCGAAGATAAGAAAAAATACACATGTCCAAATAAGTATATATTAATATGACATTTAAATATTTCAAACAGATAAATTATACTAATGATAGGAATAATAAACGCATTTGAAATTGTAAAGGCCTATGAACTTGAATCCAGGGCTAGGCAATAAGGATGCTCTCTCTGTGAAATGAACTAATCGTATAAAAGGTATAAACCCTAGATCCTCCGCTTGCCTCCACAGGCCTTGTATATTTTCTCTATCCTTCCCCTACCCCGTCCTGTGGCATTTACCTGCCCACATTCATAATACAATTTGAAAAATAAAATAATTTTTTATAAATAAAGTTCCTTTCATTTTCTATTTTTTTTTTATTATAAAAAAAACAAAAGAACCTTTTACATTTGAATTTATTTTTTTTTTATTGTAAAAAAAAACAAAAGAACCTTTTTCATTTGAATTTATTTTTTTTTTATTTTCCACTTCTTTTTTTATTGTAAAAAGGAAAAGAAAATAACTTTGTATTAAATAATAATAATAAAAAAAAAAAAAAAAAAAACGAGCAGCCCCCAACTTTTAAACAGTCCAAGTGAGTCCAAGTAACTCCTTACAACATCTGACAACATCATTCGCAATTCAGACTAGTAAGAGTAAACATGATTACATTAACTCGATTTATAGAACTCACATTTACTTTCGAAAACCTGATTGAATTCCTCTGCCAACATGGGGTGCTCCCAAGAACAAGAAATTGTCCGAGATGTGGCAGAGAATTGATATTTTATATGGAATCTCTTAATTTTAGATGCAACACTTCTTGCGGCTTTAGTCAATCAGCAAGAAAAGGTACTTGGTTCGAAAATAGAAGAGTTGACGTGGATATAATATGTCGGTTTGTGGCATTTTTTTTACTTATAAATACTCCACACCAGGAAATTGCCAAAATAGAAAATGGCATAAGATCAGAATGGTTCAGTTTTTGCCATGAGGTAAGCATTCTTTAGCTTGGAAATATTAAAAAATACAGTATGATATAAATTTTAAAAAAAATGAATAATATATTAATAATTCACAGGTCTGTGTGTACTGGGCCGAAAAGCAGAGTGAGAAGCTTGGAGGCCCAGGACAGGTTATTGAAATCCACGAAGCAAAAATTGGGAAAACAAGTCTTCATCGTGTCGATCTTTTAAAAGGGCAATGGACTTTTGTAGGGTTGGAGCGGGGATCTAAAAAAATGTTTATTTCCCCGGTTTCTGATAAATCTCCAGACACTCTCCTCGAATGTATAAAAGCTTGGACACTTCCGGGGACGACAATCGTGTCCGATTGTTGGAGGACTTACAACTGTTTAGCGACAGAAGGCTTCCAACAATTGACAGACAACCATTCATATAATTTTGTCGACCCGACTGGTGAGAGATATTTTTAATGATACAAAATATTAAAATAAAAAAAAATTATCAAGAATTTCTTAAAAACCATTTATTTATTACAGGAGCCCATAAACGATATATAGAGCGCGCTTGGAGGGAAGTTCGCGGAAAAGTCCCAAGGTTTGGTAATCGTGAACACCATTTTTTGGGTATTTTCTGCGAATTTCTCTTTAAGCGCTGCTATTCCTATCTAGAGCGGATAGAAAGTTTTTTTTCCATCATTGGAGAAATGTACCCTCCAAAATCCGATGCTGAATGAAGATCAACCAGGAACATCAGCTGAACCAAGTACCACCTCATAAATATTTGTTTGAAACCGGTAAAAAAACTTTTTTATTTAATACATTTTTTATTATTATTTAATCTAATTGTATTAAAATTATAATGAATTTTTATTAATCAGGACGAGAATCATTCAAGAACCCGTTTAGTGTACTTTACTCGATTTTATCTACAAAAGGAACATAACTATTATTTCGATTCGATTTTTTCTTTTCTTTTTTTTTTTTATATCTTTATTATATATTTTTGGAATATATAAATTTAATTTGTATTTTTTCTTTTATAATATTATTTTTTTTTATATTTTTATTATAAAATATATATTGGAATATTATATTAATTTATTTTGCATTTTTTCTTTTATTTATTTATAATTTATCAATTTCTTTCTACCATAAATGACCCCTTACTCCTTAACTAATTAATTTGACTTTTAATAAGTAGTAAAAAAAAACTTTACATTAAACAAATATTATTTTATACTTTAATAAATATTATATTTAAATTTTGCTACTTAAATAAAATGTGTAACCAACTTCATGTAAAATTTTGAAACATTTCTATCTTCACTGGTATTGCCCAACTACTCAAAACTTATTTCATATTGTGAATAGGCCAACCTTATTGTGCTCTATGTTTTTATATAATTAAAATATAAATTTATATACTGATAACTTTAATAACCTTTTTTTTTATTTAATGAATAATAAAATATTTTTCACAAATATAATATACTTTAAAATGAGGATATTTGATTTTTAAATTATCTCTAAAGTAATTGACAAATAATATTTCAATTATAACTGTAAATAATAAATCAAAAGGTGAGAAAATATATTTATTATCAAAATTTTTAATTATTTATAAATTACAACATCAAATGTTAAAAAAAATGGTATCATTAATTGTAATCAATTTTATCTACTTTTAGTCGAAAATTAAAAATTTCCAATTAAATAAATATTTTTAATTTTGTTAAATTTTATTTTATCTGTTAAATTTTTATATTTTTAAAATATTTTTGACTATGGAGACTTTATGAATTATTTTCTTTTATAACCATTTAAATCAAGAGTTAGAATTTTCACTATTTTTGTTTTTTAATATATTTATTAAAACTAATAACATTGATTCAATTTGTCTTCATAAGTTTTAATGTTTTTTCATTGTTAACGGAAGATAACATAATAAAATTCCTACTTTATTTTACCACCCTCACATATCATACCTCTAACTAACAGCAGAATAATCATTTAATTTAATTACATTATACTTTTTGTTAATAATACATTGTTGATATTATAGATGGTGCCAAGACCTTTGGACAGTGATCAAACTTTGGTCAATCTTATACCTCAAGAGGGAATCCGTGGAGGATCAATTTCCTTGGGAATGCTTATTGATTTTATCATTCAAAGAACTTATCATGAATTAACTGTTCTAGCTGAATTGTAAATATTTTTTAATTAACATTAAAATTTATTAAATAAAATAATTAAATTTAAAATATTTTTAAATTTACAGATTACCTAGAAAGACTGACATTGAGAGGAAAATTGAAATATATAATTATTCAGCCAGAACTAGGCAATTATTCGTACGATTATTAGCATTAGTAAAATGGGCTAATAGTGCTTCAAAAGTGGATAAGTCAGCTGTAAGTTATCAAAATATTTTATATCTAAATTTTTATATAGAGAAAATTTAATTTATCCAACAATTTTAATGTCTTTCCTACGTGAATCTTTTTAATGTCTTCACTAACTGATATTAATAAAGAAAATATAAACTTTATTCTTTTACTAGGAAAAAAAATGTTTGTAATAATGGTAATTATTAATAATCTTGGTTTATTTTATTTTAGCATATTATGGGTTTTCTTGATAAACAATCATTATTATTTGTTGATACGGCGGATATGCTTGCCAGGATGTCTCGAGATACTTTAGTTCATGCACGCTTACCAAATTTTCATATTCCTGCTGCAATTGAGGTTCTTACAACAGGAACTTTCTCTAAATTACCTACTTGTATTCGTGTAAGTTATTATTTTAATTACTTTTATTTATAAATTAAATAGTAATATTAATATTTATATCTCCTCTTTGTTTAGGAACGTATTGTTCCTCCTGATCCAATAACACCAAGCCAAAAACGTACAACTCTTGCAAGACTTAATCAAGTGATTCAACATCGATTGGTTACTGGAAATTTAATACCAAATATGAAAAATCCTAAAGTACATTAACTTTTTATCTAATTAATATATTGTGGGATAGAATAAAGTATAATTTTGAAAAAGCTATAAAAAATACAATCTATTTTTGTCATATTTTTATTTTTATCAATATCAATTAAAGAAAAAGAAATAATTTAAAATGCTTAGATTGAGAAACAATTTATAATATTTATTCTAAAAACATTCCAAAATTGACTCTATACTGTCTCATCATTAATGTTATATGGATTTATTCATTAAATATTTTCTTTTTTATCAATTTAGATTGAAAATGGTTGTGTAACATTTACAATTGCACATGAATTTCGAGTATCATTGACAACCATAGGAGATGGACCAAACGTTCCTTGGCGTTTACTAGGAATTGATATATTAGTTGAAGATAAGGAAACAGGAGGTAATATCTAATTAATGAAGTAAATGTAAAAGAAAATAAATTATTAAATTCTTTTGTTCATTAAATAGATGGTAAGATGTTAGTACATCCTCTACAAGTTGATTATATTCATCAAGTAATTCAAGCCAGATTAGTTGATCATCCAACGCCATTGACAGAAGTTTATAATTGTTTACATTTTTTCTGTCAAAGTTTACAATTGGAGGTAATTAATATATATTTATTTTTAATATTTACTTCGACGCGGAATTTTTAATTTTGTTTAATTTTAGGTATTATATTCTCAAGCAATTCGTCTAAGTAAATTCCGTTTAGATAATCATATTCATATTGATGATTATTCTCCTGGAAAACATTTAGTTATTTCATATTGGAGGTAAATTAATAATATCTATATAATTTTTATAAGAAAAATATAATTTTTATTATTTATTTTAACAATAGAGAATTAACAAGTAAAGACCCAAGGTCGGAATTGGGTTATCGTATGACAGTACAAGTTGATACTCATGATCCTTCGAAACCGTTAACCGTGGTTCATGTACCTTCTTTAACAAATAAAGTAAGAATCAGCACTATATATTCTTCTTTATAAATTAATTATTATATGTGTTTCCTTTTATATCTTTTTTTTCTATTTAGGAAACCAAAATCGCTGACCGTGCTATTCGATCAGATATTCTCTCCCTCGAACGTTTATTAATTCATACTATCTATGTCCGAACAAGAAGTCGACTTTCTGATCTTAAACTTGAATTGAAAAATATATTGCAAGATGTTGAATGTAAATATATACTATATAATTTGAATAATTTCTCATGAATTCCAAATATTATATTAAATTTCTTTTGTAGGTCAACTTCAAGGTTCTCCAGCTATTTTATCTGTACCAGTATTACAGCCCTGCTTACGCGCTGAACAATTATTAGTCACAGTAGAAACTCACACAGGAATGTTGCAATGTCATGTACCACAGTATGACGCACCTCTAATACCGGAATTACAACATGCTTTGAATAATGATCATTCAAAATTACCCAGATTAATCTCTGAATTACGGTAATTTTTTTTTAAATTTCTAGTTTATATCAGCTAATTGATTTGAAAATAATTTTAATTTTAGATTTTGGATAACCCAGCGTCGCTGTGAGAAAACCCTTCAACATCTACCAGCAATGCCACATGAGCGTTTGCCATTTCTTCCAACAGGAGAAAATCCATTTGCGACAATTAGCCGGCATCGAATGTTTGTCCGTCTACATCGACATCCTAACGTTCTTCTTGTAATTAAATTTATTTTCATTTTTAAAATATTTTTTTATGAATAACAAAAATTTAATTTTTTGAAAACATGGCCGAATATACCAATAATTGACTCATGGGATACGAATTTATTAAATAAAAATATCTAATTTTCTCTTTTAGATTGTCGAATTCAAAGAAAAAGAAAATATAAAATGTGAAATTGATTATTCTTTTTATTTAGCTCAAATTAATTATGTTTCAATTGAAGACGATAAAGAGACAACAAAAGAGATTGTTCCTCCACCAGCAACTGATGAAACTGCGATTGAAACAGAATACCCAAAAATGTATATTAAAATTACTAATCTAATTGAATTTGATACATTTGTAATTACCCATGGTCCTTATACTAATGTTGATGGTAAATATTTAATTAATCATTATAAAATTGTACAAATGATTAATGATTTTCATTTCATTTTCAGAAATTGATAAATATAGCTTAAAAAGAAAATTACAATCAGGTAAAGAATCAGCTGCGAGACGTGCAAAACAACCTGCTTATTTTATCCCAGAACTTGCTCATGTGGTAGCTCAGTGCGACGAACGACTCCCATTTGTCACTCTGGCTAGAGAGGTAACAAATGTTTATATATTACTTAATCTTTATGTTTTATATACTTATTTTCAATAACTCTTTAAAAAGGAAGTTATCCTTATTGTCTATTTCTGTAGTAAATGTTCAAGTTAATTTAAAAAAGTTGAAATATATTAATAAAAAAAAAAATTTTTCTTGTTAAGATGGATTGATAAAATAATTTTGTTTATTTTTTATGTTTTAGTTGGCTAACGTAGGTATTCCTCATCAAGGATTACAAATCGAAGCAAATGCTACCTCGATGGTGTTGCGTCTTGTACATCTTCGCAAACCAGATGAGATTGATGATAAAAATCCTGGTTGGATTGCATTATTAAAACGTTTACTATCTGTAAGTATTAGAGTTCATGGAAAAGCAATTAAGAGCTGGATTGTCGAATTTGTTTTCTATGGAAGTCCAGTTACAAGCACTCATCCAAAAGAACAAGGTATTTTTTTCTATTCAAATCTTTTAAAATTGCAGAATTAATAAATATTTATATTTCAGGCTTAAGACGACCAATTTATTTCCAATATGAAATTGGAGCTTATTATAATGTCTTCCGAACAATTGATCATTTTCTTAATGATTGGTCAGAAATAGTTCATCTTTATATTCTTGTTGAAGAATTAGCAGAATATTTCCGTATTGGTAATTAAAATTTTGTTTTCTTGTTGGTACATTTTTAAACAAAAATTTATTTCTCATTTATTTTTTTCAGAAAAATATGGTCTTTCAAATGATGTAATTATTAAATCTTATAGTTATAGTAAATTGGTTATGGGCTATGGTCCCGATAGAGCTGCAACCGTCACTGTTAATTGGGATAGCAAGGAAAAGATTTATAAATTAATTTTAGGTAAATATCTCAGGTCAATTACTTACTAAAAATAAATATAAACAAAAAAGACATACCTTATATTTTTTCTTTCAAAATCGTAGATTATTAATCTCATTACTTATTGCTTTAATCTTGTCTAACTCTATAATCTTTGCAGGTTCTACTAGTAATATCATCAACCCTCATTCTTTAATGAAAGAACAATTAGAGGCACATTTAAATAGAAATAAAAATTTAGGACAAATTGTACATCTTTTACACGAAACTTATCTTCCTTTGTCGTCTATAAGTAAACTTACTTCCATTCCACAACTTGGTGTATATAATAATGTAATGGATAATTTAAACTTTTCAAAATATAAAAACAATATTTTAATGTTCTTTTTATTAAGTTATTTATTTTTATTATTTGATTTTAGAGACCTCAGGTTCCTGTAATGGCATTTACAATAATTCCACAATCTCCAACTCTTTTACGTATTGCTTACCAGGGAGTGTATTGTCTTGAGGTGAAATTACGTGGTAATGGTTGTGCTAGTATTAGAGATGGAGCTTATAGCCATTTTGATCGGAGCAATGTTGTTGAAGAATTCACTCCTACACAGGGACTAAAAGTATAATTTTGCAATTATTAAATTTGGATTATTATAATTTTTATAAAATATTCATTATTGTAATAATATTTTTAGTCTTTTTTATCGAAATACATTGATGAATCAACTATGTATCGTCGCCGATCACAATCTGAAGATGATAATCCTCCATCACCAGTTACAATGGACTCGGAGGGTGGCAATTCCATCTCTTTTCTTACTAATCATCATCGTGGACCTCAATCTCCAGCACAACGAGATGGAGGACTACGATTTCATCCACCTTTGACCCCACCTTCTGGTAGTAATCCACATACACCTGCGAGTCCACATCCTACAATAACTCAGGTAAATATTATTTTCATAGGATTTCTGGATTCTTAATAATTTTCAAATATACATATTTGTTTATGTATTTAATATTTCGAAATTAAGAATAAAAATTAACTGATTAAATCATATTATTAAAATTTTCTTTTTGTTTTGTTTTAGACAAATCATCAGAGTTTTGGATCATCCCCGGCAACATCATTTAATTTGGCTTCACCACCAAGTTTGCCAGCAACTATTAATCCTTCGCCTTCGATGTTACCTCATCCTTCCCCTGGTGGTTTGTTGGCTAATTCACCCTCCAATCCACTTCATGTTCCTAGCCCGGCTGGATTAATGCCCACTTCCTCTCCAGGACCTTGTAATTCAGTTCAAGTGGGACATTCTCCTGCTGGAGCTTTCATACAAACAGGTTAATTTTTCTCTCTTCAATTCTTAAATCTTATCTCCATGGCATAATTGGTGAAAAAACTTTTTCTTTGTCTTTAGGTCACACGGATGGCAGTCCATTCCCTTCGTCACAGAGTATGGCCTCTCCAGCGACATCCAATTGGCCTGGTTCGCCTAGTATGCCTCGCCCGTCCCCAGCACGCCCCGGTCAATCACCGGGCGGCCAACATAATGCGATGCATAGTCCTCAAGCCGAGCACAATAAAGGAAGTCACTTGGCTCGTGTTCTCCCACAAAGATCTTGGGCTGGAGCTGTACCTACTCTTCTCTCTCAAGAAGCGCTTGATATGCTTTGCAGCCCCTCGCAGCACCCCCAGGGGCTTCCTGGGCCTGAACTCTCCCCTCTCGAAAGATTCCTGGGATGTGTATACATGCGCCGACAATTGCAACGATTTATCCATTCCGAGGATTGTGTAAGCATTAATATTGTCATTTTTAATATATTCCTCACAAATTTTATCTTTATCTCAAGAATTTACAAAATTTCTTTAAAATTTTAGATGATATCTCTTTCAAATAATGAACCTGGTGTAGTTCATTTCCGAGTGGATAGTCTACAATGTCGCGTAGGTCTCAATACACAACACATGCAATCGTTACATATCAAAATCACTCCAGTGCCAGAACAAAAAGACCAATGGTCTCCTGATGAAATTCAAGTAAATTAGAAATTTATATTTTTGAATTAAAAGTTAAATTATAACTCATATTAATTAATTTATTTTTATTTTTAAGATTCTTGAAAAATTTTTCGATACTAGAGCAGCAGCACCACCTTTTAAACCAAATTCATTATCATGTTTTGCTCGACTTTTAAATGCTCCATTCAATTGTATAAAAGATATTATACAAATTATGAAATTAGATTTGGTAAGTTTATTGATATTAAAAAAATAAATTATATTTCATCAGAATATAATATATCATATCTTTTTATTATTTAATAATTATTTTTTAATGCTTAATAATATATAAAAACTTAATTTTATTTAAAATTGTCTTTGTTTAGATGCCTGGATTGGTACAACAACATCAATTTAAATGGACAGTACAATGGTGTCTTAGAATACCACCCTGTGCCACTCCAATAGTTCCAATTGGAATGGCCGCTGTTATGGTGTGCAGAAATAAAATTCTTTTCTTTGTAAGTACAAATTATTCCACTATTTTTCTTATGTTTTTTATTTTAAATATATTTAATTTTAATTAAGTTTTTTCAATTAATATATGAGATTAAAAATAGAACTTTTTAAAAATAATTTATTACTCGTTTTATCACTTCCTACTTTTTTTTTGTTGATTATAGTTACAAATTTCTCGAACGGGCGGAGGTCCTTATCCTCCATCATCTGACTACTCATTAATCTTGCCATTAGTTTATGATATCAGTACAAATATAACTCAATTGGCAGAGAAACGGGACCCAGGGACATCTTCTGCCCTTGCTGCTGCCAGTCATCAATTAAAGCGATTTGCGGAATTTTCAGCTGGAAACCATGAATGTTCATTATATCCCTCTGTTCGTGATCTTTTACAAAATCTGACAATGCCAAGTGATCAACAAAACCAGGTTACATCATCGCCTGTTGCCACGCCAAACATGCAAATGCATTCTCCAATGGGCAATTTAGTAATGGGACCTCAACCTGGCGGCGGACCTACTGGCCCCCCACAACCACCTATGCAGGCCCAGCCACCATATCAAGGAATGCCAATGCAACCACACTCTTTACTTGGTCCACAATAAATAAATAATTTCTTCTATTACTTTTTACTCTATATATATATATATTTATATTTATATATATTATTGTATTTATATGTAAATTGTTCTTGAAAATATAATAAATATCTATTATTATTTATAAAATGAAATTATATCCTATATTCCTTCCTAAAATAATTTTTTTCTCTTCCATATCTAAAAAAAACCCTATATATTAAGCAAATATTTTGACAATTTTTGTAGTACTTGCCATTGATAATGGAAAATATATAAAAATTGTCTTACAATATAATTTAAAGAAAAAAGAATAAGTATAAAAGATATATATTTGATAAATGTAATACAAAATTAGTTAAATATATTGGACAAACAATTATTTTTTTAATACTTTATATAATTCATCATCCAATTCTTTGGATTTAATTTTCATTGAATTAATTAACGATTTTGCAGTTACAATTTGTATAGGGAAATTTTTATAACTGTCAATTTTCTTTTCAACATCATTTACATTTTTCTTAATTTCGGCCAATTGCTCATATTTTTTTAAAACTGTTAAATATTTTTCATCAAGCTCCTTTGCTTTGCTATATTTAAACTTTAAAGAAAAGATTAAAATAATTAAATTAATAAACAATTTGCAAATAAATAATGCCAATTTTATGTATTCAGATTATCTTTATAATTATACTTACTTCATCTATAAATTTCTCAGCATTTTTATTTTTTGTTTTTAAAGTAGGAATATTATCAGTTATATTTTTATTCTCCTCATATAATTTATTAAATTCCTCTTTTAATTTTGCGTGATCCCTAGAGAAAAAAAATGAAGCTATTATATCCTCCTTTTGAGGAAATTTAAATAATCCGGGAATTAATTTTTTTAATATTTTAACTCACTCTTGAAAATAATTTAATTGTAATTCTAAACCTTGAACAGATTTTTTATCATGTTCAATTCTTCTTGATATCATTGAGTGAATAAATCGGCATCGCATTAATTGCATTTGAATTGTTTTTTCATTAATGAATTCTTCTAAACGACTTTTTGGGAAAATTAATTTATCAATCTAGAAAAAAAATATTTTATGTAATTAATGTAAATTCAATCTTAATTTATGTAATGTATTATTATTACCATTTCAATGTCTAATTGTGAAATCAAACAATCTTTTAGTATATTAGATTTATCATTGTTAGAGAGAGAAAATTGGCTTAAAAATAAATCCAAATCATCTCCTAAAACATAATTTAAGTTATTTAAAAGTAAACTGGTATAATTTTTAATAACAACATTTATAATAAATTTAGAAAATATGTGATTATTTATTTTCTTATGTATATTACGGAATCATATATAAATTTATTCTTTCTTTATTAAATTTACCTAAATTTGTGTAGTTTTCTTTAAGTTTTCTCAATTTATCAAAAATTTTGTCAAGTACTAAATCTTGATGATTTTGATTATTTTTATTAATTTCATTTTCTATTTCCATCTAGAAAAATAAAATTAAAGTAGACTTTTAATTTCAATTGTTTATAATATATTAACTATTACCTTTAATTTTTTTTTATTGTTTAAAGATATAACTATATTCACAGACCATCACTATACTTAATAGGCGATTTGACAGATAAAATTTTCGCGGTACTTTATCAAAATAAATATCGTAAAAGCAAAACTTTATAATTATAAATTTCCTAATATATTAAAATTATATTTTTGTTTAATTAAGCTGATATATTTATTTATATATAAATTTAATCCATTTAAAATTTATAAAATTTATTAACCAGATATTTGGGGATTTAATATATTTTTGTTAGTTTTTATGTTTTATTATGCTTTTCATTTTGGTTTAAATCAGTTTAAATGTTTAAAAATAATATGGTAAAAAACCTCTTGTTATTATATTAAGTTTGAACGGTTTGAACAAATAATAATAGATCAAATTGAATTATTTTCAGATCTTTTGTATGATTTTCTTTCTTTAAAATCACACCAATTGGAATAATTTTCCTTATTAAAAAGATTGTGAGGTTAAATATTTAAAAATTTGGTATATATTACTGACCCCCTACACCTCGCAGAATTTAATGAAACTTCGCCAGTTGATTCTTTGATTAATTCTAAGAAACTTTTTCCTTAGGCATTTCTTGGGAGAACTTCTAGTTTTCGAGATACAAGTGATTAAAGATTGGATATCAATCCATTGATATCCCATTTAGCTACCATGTCTTAGCAGTTTGACCAGCAGAGGGCGCGACTAATTTTCGGTTTTTTCAGTTCGGATTGTATATAGTAAAATTAAAAGATTAATTAATAAAATAATTTTCCTATATCCAAACCGAACAGAAAAAAACTAAAATTAGTGAATATGTGAATAATTAGTGAATTAGTCAATGAAAATTTCTTAATGGCTGCACATTTCGACATTCATAACCATCTAATTGATATCCAATCTTTAATCACTTGTATCTCGAAAACTAGAAGTTCTCCCAAGAAATGCCTAAGGAAAAAGTTTCTTAGAATTAATCAAAGAATCAACTGGCGAAGTTTCATTAAATTCTGCGAGGTGTAGGGGGTCAGTAATATATACCAAAAATTTTTATATTAAATAGATATTAGTGTTAATTTTTGATTAGTTTGTTTTAGGTAATAAATGAAATAAAAGTAAAATGAACAAAACTAAGAAGAACCTTTTAGAAACCTGTACTGAGACAGCGGAAGAACGTTTAGAAATTTTAAACACTCGAGATGCTTTATTGAGATCAACAAGTAAAAAACAAATAAGTTTAGAATCAAGTAAAAAGAATTTGGGAACATGTCCCGATATGTGTCCTGAAAAAGAACGTTACCAAAGGGAAATAGAACATCAAATAAGTTATTTTGAAGAAGATGTGGACAAGAAAAAAATTAATCATCAAATTGCAATAAAACAATACATTAGAAGTTCAGCAGATCAGGTTGAACCATTATCACATGAATTACGTCCAACACCCGTCTTGGAAATGACAATGAATTATATTATCAATGAAGTATTAGACGAATGTGAGAAAAATATTGGAGAATGGTATCATTTTATTTGGAATCGCACAAGAGCAATTCGTAAAGATATAACACAACAAGAATTATGTAATCCAAATGTTGTTGAATTAGTAGAACAATGTGCCAGATTTCATATTTATTGTTCAGAGCGTTTAATTGAAGAGGATATTTCTATATACGATGATAAAATTAATACAGAAAATCTTACCAAATGTTTACAAACTTTGAAGTATATGTACAGTGATTTATCAAAAAAAGGGATTCAATGCCAAAATGAATCTGAATTTCGTTCATATATGATTTATTTAAATTTAAATAAAGGCAATTGTCTTGGAGAATTACAAAAATTAAATGAAAATATAAGAAAATCTAGTCATATAATTTTAGCCAAAAAAATATTTTTGTCACTCAATACCAATAATTATGTGAAATTTTTTAATTTAATGAAAAATGCTCCCTATCTTGTGATTTGTATATTAAGAAGATATTTTTTACAAATACGTTATAAAACTTTCTTAATTATAATAAAAGCATATACAATAGTAAAACGTAATATCAAGATATCAATTAATTTTTTAAATACTTTATTAGGATTTTATAATAATAATAATAATGATTCTACCAATCAAGAGGCATTAGAATTTTATCAACATTTAAATTTAAAAATTATGGATAATAACAATATAAGTTTATCTAGATCATTTACCTTGCCCACATGTTCCTATCCACAAAAACGTGCTTGGGGTTTTATACCAACAAAATTAGATACAATTAAACCAATCATTCTCGGAAATAATTCATTTGATTCGTATCGATTATTATATAAAGAACATAAATGTCATTCAAGTTTCAATTCCAATGGGAAATTAAATCCAGATGCTCTTGATGGTAATGATCAAGAAAAGAAACTTGAATTTTATAATATAATTAATATAAATAAGAAAGTGTATCCAAATATAACATCATCAACAGCAACAACAACAACGACAACAACAATAAAACCATTTACTTATAATATAGAACAAACAATAACATCTGTAGAAACAAATAAGCGAATTATCAAGAAAGGAAATAAACGTTTGCATTCTGATAACTTTACAAAAGAAAATTATGAATCCAAGAAAATGAATATCACACCTACCACAATATCAACGAAAACTCCAATAAAACCATCAAAACAATCGACGCAAATGGCAATACAACAACAACATCAAACAGACGATTTACATAAAGAAATACCATCAACAATTGATGTAAATATATCATCAGAACATAAAATGAAAATACAAATTCCACAAAAAGAAGTAATTATCAATAAAACAAAACAAAAACGAATTGATTTAAATGAAATTTTATTAAATACTTATCAAACATTAATATTAGATGATATATTAAATGAAATTCTAAAAGAAATTTGTGAGAAAATTTTACTAGATGAAAAAATTAAATTTGATGAAAATAATAAAAAATTATTACGTATAAATGATATTCGTTCTAAATTAGTGTTAGAGAAAATACGTTTGTTTTTTAAAAAATGGATAAATTATATAAAAATGAAACGTGAGAAACGGCTTGAAGAAGATTTTCAAGCCTGGATTGGTTTTAATCAAAATTCTAACTCCGATAATTCAAATACATACAATACTTCATTAACAATTAATAGATATGGTCTATTATATAAACAACGGTTAGTGTCAATACAACAACAACAACAACACTTTTCATTAGAAAATCCTCAAATAAATATTAAAGATTTATTATATTATATAATAAAAAAACAACTCCAAAATTATGAATTTAATAAAATATTGTTACCAAAATCGTTAGAATGGTCAATTTCAATTAATAAATTACCAATTAATTATCAACGTTATCAATTCTGGATAAATTATATGTTATCCCAATCATGTTCAAATAATTTATTTTTAAAAAGTGAACAAATGATGATTGGTAATTTAAAAATGACAATAAATATTGAAATGAATATAAAAAATAATAATCATAGTTTAATCATCATTTATAATACAAATTTAGAATCATTTGATGACTTCTATCAGCGTATTTTTCATCAAATAAGAGATATTTCTGAAAAAACAATAGTATTTATAATATTTTCTGATAAATTATTTTCTAAAGAATTATTTATTACAAAATTAAATTTAAATAATATAAAAAATATAACCTATGATATAATAATTAATAATCAAGAAAATAATAAATTATCATATCAAACATTTTATACATCTTTATGCTCTAGTATGATTTATTTAGCAAAAAATTATAAATTTATAAAACATTTCCAAAATTTACCATTGAATGAATTTCTTTATAAGTTTTTTTATGAAATTTTTAATGAACTATTTAATTTTGATATTATATTAAATAATGATATCAACTTTTATATACAAATTTATAATAGTTTATTAAATATATTAATTGAAAATTTAAAAAATAATAATTTTTATTATATTAATATAGATTGTTATAATGAATTTATGAATAATTTAGAATCATTCCAATCTCAATCGCATATATTAATACAATATTGTCAAAAAGCACATTTGGAATTATTTACAAATTGGTCAATTCATGATATAACATTAAACGATATGAAAATTTGTTTAAAATCTTATTGTAATCAAACAAATTCAAAAACACTAAATGACCTTTTACAAGTGGTATATAATCATTTAGAAAACCAAAATGAAATAGATTTAAGTAGAATATCAATTAAAAAAATTGTATATTTTCTTGTTAATGAAAAAATTAATAATATTATAAATAATTCCCAATTGAATTCACCATCAATTGTAATCTTTCAAAATGATTATGTAAATCATCTTATGAAAAAATTTCTTACAACCCAAATTTCATCGATATATAATACTACGAAAAATGTTTTCATATCTAATGATAAAATGGAGCAAAATATTGAAGCAAATGCTAAAAGTTCCAATCAAAATAATGAATGTTTCACTTTAGAAGAAATATATAATTTATATGAAAAGTTAAAATAAATGTAAATATTTATATATTTGTAATTATAGTTTTATTTTTTACTTTATTTTTTAAAATTATTAATTTGATTTTTTTACTTCTTTATTTAGATAGATGTATTTATCTACTATTTTTGTTATGAATTAATTTTTATGATATTTTGAAATTTAAATTTATATTAGCCAATATTATATTTAAATTATTTGTTATATTATATATTAAATCTGACTTAAAAAGGAATTAAATTAAAATAAAATCATTTTTGTAATAAATATATTTTTTTAAATTATGTACATCTATAATATTTCACTAAAAATCACACAATTTAGAATGATAAATTGGATGTCCAATTAACACTTGTGACGTGCAAGATGTTATCTAAAAATAAAAATAAACATACATATGAAACCAAAAAAATAATTATTTACAAAATTATTTTCCTTACCTTAACAGCAACATAATCTCCAAAATTAATTGATTTTTGATTATTGGAAATAACTGATTCTGAAATATCTACTTTTGGAAAAATTACTTTAATATTGCCTTCATTAAAACCTGCTAAATCTTTTTCAGATCTTTTACTTGTCTAAAAAAAATATTTATACTAATTAAGAAAAAAATCTTATATATCAATTTTAAAACGAAAGTTACTGACCCCTTCGACTAATACAAGATGAATTTTCCCAATTTCTTGTTTATTTTTCTCTAATGCAATTTTCCTAAATATTTGAATCATTCTTTCAAGTCTTTCTTTTTTAATCTCATCACGAACATCATCTTGATATCTTCGATGTGCTGTTGTTTTCTAAAAATCATTTTTCCACTTATACTCTATTCTAAATATTAAAATTTTTAAATATAAATAATAACAAAATAATAATAAAATTTTTACAACCTCTCTCATGCTGTATGCAAATAAAAATGCATTATTATATTTAATTTCTTCAATTAAACTTAATGTATCTTGAAATTCTTCTTCTGTTTCACCACAAAAGCCACAAATAAAATCACTTGATAATGTAACATTTGGTAATATTTCTCTAATATTATTTATTAGATCGATATATGCTTCTCTTGAATAACCGCGTCGCATTCTTTCTAATACAGCACTATTTCCACTTTGAGCAGGAATATGCAAATTATTACAAATATTTTTTCTTTCTTTAATTAAATAAAGAACCTTAAAAATGGATTGAATAATTTTTTTTTTCCAAATAAATTATCAAAATAAAGTTATATATCTAATATTAAGGAATTCTTACTTCATCAGGGAAATCTTTTGGATGTGGTGATGTGAATCGAATCCTCATTTCTGGATTTACTAAGCTTACTTTATCTAAAAGATCAACAAATCGCAAACCTCCTTTTTTCTTTCGATAAACTGTTTTAAATCCTTTAGCTAAATTTGTTTCTTCTTTATCATTGTCATAATTTTTAGATAATTCCATAAAATATGATGTTTCAGATGTATCTCGATAACTATTTACATTTTGACCTTCAACACAACTATATATATGTATATATGTTTATCATAACATTTTAGTTTTTTAAATGATAAAAATTTAATTGTAATTTACCAAGTAATGTGATTTCTTTAACCCCACTTTCTGAAAGTAGATTTATTTCTTGAACAATTGAAGAAATGGGCCTTGACCGTTCTCTCCCTCTTGTAAATGGCACAATACAATAGCTACACATATTATCACATCCTCGCATTATAGATCTAAAAATTATTTTATTGATTTCAGAATATTTTGTAAAAAAGACATTCTTCAAAGTTTAAAATAAGAAACACTTACACAAATGCTGATTTTGAATCTTCGTTTAATCTTACAGGCATAATATCTGCATATGTTTCATCGAGAGAAAGTAAAATATTTGCAGCTGTTTGATTTTTAGATGTTAATGCTAATAATCGTGGAAGATCACGATAAGCATCAGGGCCAGCAATAAGATCTAATGCTTTTTCTTCTATTAATAATTTTTCTTTAATTCTTTCAGCCATACAACCTAAATAAAAAATTAAAACAAAAATTATTTTGAATATCTTTACTAGAGTGTGCAATGCATTCGAAATATATATTTACCTAATATTCCGATTTTCATTGATCGTTTTCTATTCTTCAGTTTCAGTGCTTTTAAATATTCTAATTTATTGCGTATTTTCATTTCTGCACCCTCACGTATTGAACATGTGACAATTAATACTATATCTGCAGTTTTTAACTCTTTGGATTTTTTATAACCATAATTTTTCAAAATTGACCAAATTATATCAGTATCATTTACATTCATTTGACATCCATAAACATCAAAATATACTGAAATATTGAAAAAAGGTTGAATTAAAAGACTTATCTTTATTAATATAAATACAACATGATTAATTTAAAAATTATTTTTTTAATTAATTAAAATCCATTTTTATTCACACTATGAGAAATATTTACCTGATTTGTTTGTAACATTCAAATCTGATTCTTTTATATAAGGAATTTTAAGTGTTTCTATATTTATATCATTTAAACTTGGCGAAATGAAATGTTTTAAATCCGGACCATCTTTAAACCTAAAATAAATCTATTAAAGAATAAATCATTCCATATAAATAACTTATTTTTTTTATTTTAAAAAAAATAATAGTACCTGGACGCTGAGTTATTATTTGAAGAAAATCTACAAATGTAATTTTTTAAATAAAATGAATTTAAAAATTTATAATGATAAATTGAAAGGTTAATATAGAAATTTGACCATCTTAAAATATCTTTATGAACATTTATTATTTTATTCATTTTTATGTGTTTATTTATTTGTATTAATTGATACTATACAATCTCACAAAAATCAATTTTAAAATGTAAAACTAGTATTAAATATTTTTATTATATTGACATTTCAAAATAACCTCCTTATCTCAGACAAGTATTGGACCATATTGGACACTCATTGTTAACTATTGAAACACTGTTTTAGCCATTCTGGGGATGCTAGATGAAACTAATTTAAAATAAACGTGATTGGCAGATTTTTTAAATTTATTTAGAAGGAATATTGGGTTGAAAAATACCAAATAATTTTAAAATAGTTTTAGATACTCGTATAAGTTTAATCAAATAATATTTATAATATATAAAAAACATTTTATAATTTTAAAAACTCTACGAATATACATATATAATAAATACTTACGAACTTGTGCTTTGAAGAGTATAGTAAAATTTAACTTAATTGCAAAAAAAATTATATATATTTATATATAATTTTTTTTTTATATTTTATATATTATTAATTTAAATATATGTTCATATAATAAATAATAAAATAATTTTATAATTATAAAATTATACCTACATAATAAACCATGTTTCTTGGCGTTTAATATAATAAAATATATTATAAGTAACAATAAAAATATATAATATGTATCTTAATTCTTAATTTGAGTTTAATTATTTAAAAAGATCAACCATTAATTTAAACGTTTTTTTTAGATTTCTCTATGTCATTGAGGAAACAGAATTAATTTATTTACGTTTGATTAGATTTTTATTACATATAAAATTATTAATATTTGTAATTATTGTAAATTTATTCAATTATTTATTTTACTATTTATTTAATTATTTATTAAGAATGTCTTAAAAAATTAAAATTAACATTCTACATTCTTCCCTCTAAGTCCCTGCACTGCTTAAGTATTTATAAATACGAGGGTGTGGTGAAAAGTTTCCGGCCTGACCAAGAAAAACGAGGTTTTTAAATTTTTTTTTTTGCTTTTTTTTTCAACATAATCTCCATCAACACATTATTTCTCATAACGGTGCTCTAATAAAATAATTTAATTTAAGTCTCATCAACAGCTATGAATCGAATCGACGCAAAAATTGGTTTGGATTACGCCTACAACGCCAAATTGTCGAAGGAATGGTTTTTCGAAGCAGTTTTTGGTCTAACGTTAGCAAACGCGGCACCAATGTTGCACACAGCTTTCCATATTCAAATGGTTGTGAAAAATATTTCGCACACGTTCAGCTGACAAGGTACAGGTCTCAGCTATGTTGAATTTTGAAAAATAAATCAAAAATAAAAAAAATTTATAAACATCGTTTTTCTTAAAAATCTTAATTTAAAAGTTTAATTATTTAAAAAGATCAACCATTAATAGGTTCAAACTTTTTTTCTTAATTTACATTAAATATATTATTTTATACAAATTGTTTTTTTCTTTATTTTTTTTTATTAAAATAAAAATAAAATAAATTTGTATTTATTTAATGCACTTTTTTTTATTACTTATTAAAAGTCAAATTAATTATTTAAACTGGAAGAGGTTTTTTATGGTAAAAATAAATTGATAAATTATAAATAAATAAAAGAAAAAGTACAAATTAAATTAATATAATATTTCAATATATATTTTATAATAAAGATATAAAAAAAATAATATCAAAAAAAAATACAAATTAAATTAATATATTCCAAAAAAATTTAGTTTATAATAAAGATATAAAAAAAATAATATTATAAAAGAAAAAATACAAATTAAATTTATATATTCCAAAAATATAATAATAGAGATATAAAAAAAAAAGAAAAAAATCGAATCTAAATAATAGTTATGTTCCTTTTGTAGTTAAAATCGATTAAAGTACACTAAACGGGTTCTTGAATGATCCTCGTCCTGATTAATAAAAATTCATCTTTAATTTTAATACAATTAGACTAAATAATAATAAAAAATGTATTAAATAAAGAAGTTTTTTTACCGGTTTCAAACAAATATTTATGAGGTGGTATTTGGTTCAGCTGATGTTCCTGGTTGATCTTCAGCATCGGATTTTGGAGGGTACATTTCTCCAATGATGGAAAAAAAACTTTCTATCCGCTCTGGATAGAAATAGCAGCGCTTAAAGAGAAATTCGCAGAAAATACCCAAAAAATGGTATTCACGATTACCAAACCTTGGGACTTTTCCGCGAACTTCCCTCCAAGCGCGCTCTATATATCGTTTATGGGCTCCTGTAATAAATAAATGGTTTTTAAGAAATTCTTGATAATTTTTTTTTATTTTAATATTTTGTATCATTAAAAATATCTCTCACCAGTCGGGTCGACAAAATTATATGAATGGTTGTCTGTCAATTGTTGGAAGCCTTCTGTCGCTAAACAGTTGTAAGACCTCCAACAATCGGACACGATTGTCGTCCCCGGAAGTGTCCAAGCTTTTATACATTCGAGGAGAGTGTCTGGAGATTTATCAGAAACCGGGGAAATAAACATTTTTTTAGATTCCCGCTCCAACCCTACAAAAGTCCATTGCCCTTTTAAAAGATCGACACGATGAAGACTTGTTTTCCCAATTTTTGCTTCGTGGATTTCAATAACTTGTCCTGGGCCTCCAAGCTTCTCACTCTGCTTTTCAGCCCAGTACACACAGACCTGTGAATAATTAATATATTATTCATTTTTTTTTAATTTATATTATACTGAATTTTTTAATATTTCCAATAAGAATGCTTACCTCACGACAAAAACTCAACCAATCAACAATCGCACTCGCTGATTTTATGCCAGTTTCTATTTTGGCAATTTCTTGACGTGGAGCTTTTGTAAGTAAAAAAAATGCCACAAACCGACATATTGTAACCACGTCAAGTTTGCACTTTTCGAACCAAGTACCTTTTCTTGCTGATTGACCAAAGCCGCATTGTTTCCGAACCCGTTTTTGTTTTTTTTTGCATTCCCAAAAAGAAGTGTTGCATCTAAAATTAAGAGATTTCATATAAAATTTCAATTCTCTGCCACACCTCGGACAATTTCTTTGTCTTGGGAGCACCCCATGTTGGCAGAGGAATTCTATCAGGTTTTCAAAAGTAAATGAGAGTTCTATAAATTGAGTTAATGTAATCATGTTTACTCCTACTAGTCTGAATTGCGAATGATGTTGTCAGATGTTGTAAGGAGTTACTTTGACTGTTTAAAAGTTCGGGGCTGCTCGTTTATTTTTTTTTTATTATGATTATTTAATACAAAGTTATTTTATCTTTCCTTTTTACAATAAAAAAAGAAGTGGAAAATAAAAAAAAAAAATAAATTCCAAAGAAAAAGGTTCTTTCGTTTTTTTTATTATAAAAAAATCAAATAATAATAAAAAAAATTTGTCTTTATTTAATGTACTTTTTTTATTATTTATTAAAACTCAAATTAATTATTTAAGCTGTAAGAGGTTTTTTATGGTAGAAATAAATTGATAAATTATGAATAAAAGAAAAAATACAAATTAAATTAATATAATATTCAAATCTATATTTTATAATAAAGATATAAAAAAAATAATATCATAAAAGAAAAAATACAAATTAAATTAATATAGTCCAAAAATATATATTTTATAATAAAGATAGATATAAATAAAAAATAATATTATAAAAGAAAAAATAAATGAATATAATATTCCAATATATATTTTATAATAAAGATATAAAAAAAATAATATTATAAAAGAAAAAATACAAATTAAATTTATATATTCCAAAAATATAATAATAGAGATATAAAAAAAAAAGAAAAAAATCGAATCTAAATAATAGTTGTTCCTTTTGTAGTTAAAATCGATTAAAGTACACTAAACGGGTTCTTGAATGATTCTCGTCCTGATTAATAAAAATTCATCTTTAATTTTAATACAATTAGACTAAATAATAATAAAAAATGTATTAAATAAAGAAGTTTTTTTACCGGTTTCAAACAAATATTTATGAGGTGGTATTTGGTTCAGCTGATGTTCCTGGTTGATCTTCAGCATCGGATTTTGGAGGGTACATTTCTCCAATGATGGAAAAAAAACTTTCTATCCGCTCTGGATAGGAATAGCAGCGCTTAAAGAGAAATTCGCAGAAAATACCCAAAAAATGGTGTTCAAGATTATCAAACCTTGGGACTTTTCCGCGAACTTCCCTCCAAGTGCGCTCTATATATCGTTTATGGGCTCCTGTAATAAATAAATGGTCTTTAAGAAATTCTTGACTATTTTTTTTATTTTAATTTTGTATCATTAAAAATATCTCTCACCAGTCGGGTCGACAAAATTATATGAATGGTTGTCTGTCAATTGTTGGAAGCCTTCTGTCGCTAAACAGTTGTAAGACCTCCAACAATCGGACACGATTGTCGTCCCCGGAAGTGTCCAAGCTTTTATACATCCGAGGAGAGTGTCTGGAGATTTATCAGAAACCGGGGAAATAAACATTTTTTTAGATCCCCGCTCCAACCCTACAAAAATCCATTGCCCTGTTAAAAGACCGACCCGATGAAGACTTCTTTTTCCAATTTTTGTTTCGTGAATTTCAATAACTTGTCCTGGGCCTCCAAGCTTCTCACTCTGCTTTTCAGCCCAGTACACACAGACCTGTAAATTATTAATATATATTATTCATTTTTTTTAATTTATATTATACTGTATATTTTAATATTTCCAAGCTAAAGAATATTTACCTCACGGCAAAAACTCAACCAATCAACAATCGTTGTCGATGAACTTATGCCAGTTTCTATTTGGGCAATTTCTTGACGTGGAGCTTTTGTAAGTAAAAAAAATGCCACAAACCGACATATTGTAACCACGTCAAGTTTGCTATTTTCGAACCAAGTACCTTTTCTTGCTGATTGTTTAAAGCCGCATTTTTTCCGAACCCGTTTTTGTTTTTTTTTGCATTCCCAAAAAGAAGTGTTGCATCTAAAATTAAGAGATTCCATATAAAATTTCAATTCTCTGCCACACCTCGGACAATTTCTTTGTCTTGGGAGCACCCCATGTTGGCAGAGGAATTCTATCAGGTTTTCAAAAGTAAATGTGAGTTCTATAAATTGAGTTAATGTAATCATGTTTACTCCTACTAGTCTGAATTGCGAATGATGTCAGATGTTGTAAGGAGTTACTTTGACTGTTTAAAAGTTCGGGGCTGCTCGTTTTTTTTTATTATTATTATTTAATACAAAGTTATTTTCTTTTCCTTTTGACAATAAAAAAAAAAAATAAATTCAAATGAAAAAGGTTCTTTCGTTTTTTTTATTATAAAAAAAGAAAATGAAAAATAAATGAAAACAACTTTTTTCTAAAAATTTATTTTATTTATTTTTTAATAAAAAATAAGTTGACCTGTGGCCAGGTCCGAACCGACCGACGGTTTGAAGTAAATTAATTTCCAGCTACAGAAACAATTTCAAATAATTTTAATATATCTATTAATGTAATAAAAACAGATATGGATATAAATAATAAATATAAACATTTTTAATTTTATTTTATTTATAATATATATATGCAAGACCAGGCTGTGACGTCATGAATGGCTGGATTACGTCATATAATTTTAAATCAAGAAAAAACTAATAAATATGATTTTCCCGAGGATAAAACCAATACAAAGTGCATGATTCGTGGTGATATATAAAAAAATCTCCTCATGTGAAATTTGGTGTGAAAATAACCCTTCCCTTCCTATCGTCGATCGCTAATACTACCACTTCCGGTTTCCGGATTTGCACCAAAAGTTGATCAATTCATTCCACTGATGCATTAAGTAAATATACCAAATTTCATCAAAATCGGTTGAGCCGTTCAGGCTTTACACATCTATACGGACGGACAGACGGACGGACGGACAGACATCATGCTAAAAATACTTTTTACTTTCCCGCATACTTCGTATAAGGGAAGTATTGGAATCGTCAAAAATTTCGACTTCGAGATTTCGATAGATCTTGACGTTTTAGACCTCCCTGAGTCGGAAAATACTATTTTTCGAATTATGTCTGTGTGTGTGTATGTATGTATGTAATGACTGTAAGCAAATTTACTCAAAAACTAATCAAGCTAGGACTTTGAAATTTGGTACACCGATATTATTCAGAGTTTGTAGATTTCTATCAATATTTCGTCAAAATCGGTTAACCGGAAGTGGTACTTTACCTACACTGGTTGCGTTTACCTTTCAAGTAAAGTACCAGTTTGCTTCGAGATATTTGATTCATATTTTGTATATAGATTTAAAAATATGAAAAAAATTGAGATACCAAATTTCATCATGATCTGACTACCGGAAGTGACATTTCACCTATACAAGTAGCGTTTCCTTTTTACCGACCGACGATAGTAAGGGAGGTATTGTTTTCACACCAAACTTCACCTATGGATATTTTTAGGTACATATCTCCACGAATCATGCATTTTCTTAACAGAAAAAAGTATTTTTAGCATGATGTTTGACCGTCCGTCCGTCCGTATAGATGTGTACAGCCTGAACGGCTCAACGGATTTTGATGAAATTTGGTATATTTACTTATTACATCAGTAGGATGAATTGATCAACTTTTGGTGCAAATCCGGAAACCGGAAGTGCTAGTATTGCCGATCGAAGAGAGGAAGTGAAGGGTTATTTTCATATCAAATTTCACGTGAGGACATATCTCCACGTGTTATGCACTTTGTATTGGTTTTATCCTCGAGAAAAATCATCTTCATTAGTTTTTTCTTAATTTAAAATTATATGACGTCACCCAGCATTTCACGACGTCACAGCCAGCCCTTATATATTATAAATAAAATAAAATTAAAAATATTTATATTATATCCATATCTGTTTTTTTTACATTTAAAATATCAGTTAACCGGAAGTAGCACTTTATTACTATATATATATATATATATATAAATGTTACCAAATATCAAATTTGACAGCAATAAACTAATACGAACTGGCTCTTTATCAATACCAAGTTTACACATTCTAAATATTCATTCACAACTCTTTATACCTATTTATATGCGGGAAAGTCTAGGGGAGGACACTCCCGCTTATTTTGTTAAGAAAATGCATGATTCGTGGAGATATGTAAAAATCTCCACATGTGAAATTTGGTGTGAAAACAATACCTCCCTTACTATCGTCGGTAGGTAATGAAGGGAAAAATAAAAAAAAACAACTTTGTATAAAAAAATATATTTAATGTAATCTAAGAAAAAATGTTAAACTTTAATGGATTATCTATTTAAATAATTAATCTTAAATTAAGATTTTTTTTAATAAGAAAAATATAAAAATTATTTTATAAGTGTATATTTATTTTTACATAAAGGGAAGAATGATGAATATTAATTACAATTTTGAATAGAAAGCCGGTAGAGTCAAAGGGAGTAATTTTCTCTTTTTTACTTTCCCGCATACTTCGTATAAGGGAAGTATTGGAATCGTCAAAAATTTCGACTTCGAGATTTCGATAGATCTTGACGTTTTAGACCTCCCTGAGTCGGAAAATACCATTTTGCGAATTATGTCTGTGTGTGTGTATTTATGTATGTATGTAAGTAATGTCTGTAAGCAAATTTACTCAAAAACTAATCAAGCTAGGACTTCGAAATTTGGTATACCGATATTATTCACAGTTTGTAGATTTCTATCAAAATTTCGTCAAAATCGGTTAACCGGAAGTGGTACTTACCTACACTGGTTGCGTTTACCTTTCAAGTAAAGTACCAGTTTGCTTCGAGATATTTGCTTCATATTTTGTATATAGATTTAAAAATATGAAAAAAATTGAGATATCAAATTTCATCATGATCTGACTACCGGAAGTGACATTTTACCTATACAAGTAGCGTTTCTTTTTTACCGACCGACGATAGTAACGGACCTCCCTTACTATCTATCTTAAACGATAGTAACGGACCTCCCTTACTATCGTTGTTTTCACACCAAATTTCACCTATGGATATTTTTGGGTACATATCTCCACGAATCATGCATTTTCTTAACAGAAAAAAGTATTTTTAGCATTAGGTCTGTCCGTCCGTCCGTATAGATGTGTACAGCCTGAACGGCTCAACGGATTTTGATGAAATTTGGTATATTTACTTAATGCATCAGTGGGATGAATTGATCAACTTTTGGTGCAAATTCGGAAACCGGAAGTGCTAGTATTTCCGATCGTAGAGAGGAAGTGAAGGGTTATTTTCATATCAAATTTCACGTGAGGACATATCTCCACGTGTTATGCACTTTGTATTGGTTTTATCCTCGAGAAAAATCATCTTCATTAGTTTTTTTCTTAATTTAAAATTATATGACGTCACCCAGCACTTCCTGACGTCACAGCCAGCCCTTATATATTATAAATAAAATAAAATTAAAAATATTTATATTATATCCATATCTGTTTTTTTTACATTTAAAATATCAGTTAACCGGAAGTAGCACTTTATTCTATATATATATATATATATATAAATGTTACCAAAAATCAAATTTGACACCAATAAACTAATACGAACTGGCTCTTTATCAATACCAAGTTTACACATTCTAAATATTCATTCACAACTCTTTATACCTATTTATATGCGGGAAAGTCTAGGGGAGGACACTCCCGCTTATTTTAGTTATGAGTCCCGAACCCCAAAAAAAAAATCCGGCTTGGCAGACTTTTTAAATTTATTTAGAAGAAATATTAGGAATTAAAAAATTGTCCACCCTCTTCTCCTTATCATCTATTGGGGAGATGCCCAAAGCGCACTAAAAGCATTTCAACCTGTTAATAATATTATGATAAAAAAATCTAAAAAATCTAATATTTTATTGATTATTTAAAAGAAATATAAATTTCATTCATAATTATTTTCTATTAGAAATTATATATTATATATAGTTATATAATTATATTTAAGTTTATTAATTTATATGAAATAATAATTATGATATGTGGCGTCGGGGGCGGGGGGGGGGGGGGGGGGGCTCGCGCCCCCGAACATTGTACAAAAAATAAATTTAAAAGTGATTAGTTTTGTAACTGAGAAACCAAAAGTAAAAAATCATCTTTAAATTACGTATAAATATAGTGTAAACGTTATTAATAAAAAAATAATTTATTTTGTCAAAATCTTTTTCTGGGGAGACCCCTGGAAAGATCACGCTACGCCACTGATTATGATCATTTTGTTACGTCACTATTATAACATTTTTATCAACTTCGCTTCATATCTGTTGGCTGATATGACAAATTGAAATCGATTTTTCATCAACTTAAAATTGATAGTCTTTTTACATTTTTTATAGATATTTCAATGGATTCATAGAAGGTATGGGAGAAATATAATTGAATTATAATTAATTAATTTTAATGTAATTAACGATTAATTTCTTTAATATTTGAATTTTCATTCACACCATCTGACGGATAAATATTGAGTTGGTTTTCATTTTGAAAAGAATTCAAAATAATTTAAGTATAACATTATAAGAGAAATTTTTAATTGGTAATTGTTTGCAATTGACGTTCCGAGATGAAAATGATTGGCCCCAAGAGAGCGACACCTTCACCCAAGCATGACTTTAGGTCAAGATATGGCGAGATCTTCACCATTGTGATTGGTCTGCCCAAACAGTAGATAGCGCATTCTTGAATTGGAGGGATATACAATTTGAATAACAATTAAATATAACAGAATTTTTTTTAATTGGTGATAATTGCAAAATTTCACTAAAAATAAATATGCATATAAAATAATTTTTTTGAATGACTTTAGTATGAATCTGTGGCGGACATGTGTATAGGGTAAGGTGGAAGTCGGATGTTAGGAAAGGGCTAGAAATAAAAGCCGATGAGTCGGAGTCATAACTCATTTTATTGAATTCACCGTTTACACTATATACACATGTCCCCATCATGTTGTTGCCGTCATGGGCTGGCGCACGTTGGCGCGGCGCCATCTTCTTGTGGTGTGCGGCACCACAGTACTCCCCCTCCAGCGTTCTAGCGATACAATCCCCGTGGTAGCGGTCATGACCGCGATGGCGTCCGGACGGTGGCGCCGACCGAGGCACGTTGTCGATGCGATGACACCGGGCGCTCGTGGTCGTGGCGATGATGACATCTCGGACAGTGGCGGCGACCGCAGCACGTGTTGCCGCTCGGGAGACGATGGCGCTGATGGAAGTGACGGCAGTGATGGCCAACATGTACGGTCTAGGTGTTGACGACCGGTATGATGGCGATAATGTCCGAGGCGACTGCGATGACGGCGACGACCTCAGCGGCAGCCGTGGCGATGCAGAACCGGAGGCAGCCGTGGCGATGTAGATCCGGAGGCAGCCGTGGCGATGTAGGTCCGGAGGCAGCCGTGGCGATGTAGTTGGAGGCGGCGCCGTCGTGCCATGGATGGAAACGGCTAGGAAGCCGGGACAGGATTGCGATATTTGCTGGAGACACCCCCAGGGTTTATTAAACCGGTTCCAGCAAATATCACGTCGGGGTCACCAGTGTGGCGGACATGTGTATAGGGTAAGGTGGAAGTCGGATGTTAGGAAAGGGCTAGAAATAAAAGCCGATGAGTCGGAGTCATAACTCATTTTATTGAATTCACCGTTCACAATATATACATATGTCCCCATCATGTTGTTGCCGTCATGGGCTGGCGCACGTTGGCGCGGCGCCATCTTCTTGTGGTGTGCGGCACCACAAATCTAACGTTTTCTAACATAAAATAAACCGAATTTTTCCATTTAATTATACAATAAAGGACCCATTAATGCAGAGGCGTAACGAGCATAACTGGCGCCCGGGACATGCTATTTTTTTGCGCCCCCTCCTTTGACCCTTAATTACAATTTTTTAGAAGTCATTCTTAATCAATAGGAAAATAATATTAAATAAAATAAATAATATTTAATTATAATCTAATCTAAGAAAATAAAAGTTTGAATCTATTTGATAATGGATCTTTTTATATAATTAATCTCAAATTAAGAATTTTTTAATATTAAAAATTAAAAAAACATATTTTATATGTATATTTATTTTTATAAAGGTTTAGGGAAATTTTGCAATTATCACTAATTAAAAATAATTGTGATATATTTAATGTATATAATATATATTTAAATTCAAATTGTATATAATTGCGCTATCTACTGGGCAAGCTGGGCCTCTTGTGATCATAAGTCATACTATAACTGTCAAAACATGCCCCCCACTCCCAATTTATATGCAAAATTTAATAATTTTTATCTCGTAAACCCGGAGCTTCCACCAAAAATTTCATAAGAAAAATCTATCAGAATAATAAAAGGTATGCACTGGTATTTTTTTATCCAATTCGTTGAGGGAAGTACCCAAAGATACCATTACCATTATAATAATTTTATTGTTTTATTCTATTTGCAACTAACTCCTTTTGTATTGTTCCGATTAATTTTTTTTCAACGGAATCAGAAGCATAAATTTTGAAAGTTTCAAAGTAATTAAAGATATTTTATACCATTTAAATTAATGATGAATTCTTAATAATCAGGTTTTTTGTATGAAGATAATATGAGTACAATATCCTATCTATATACATTTATAAAATCTCATATTTTAATTAATTATTATTTTATAAATATAATATAATAATTATTATTCAATAATAACAATTACTTAAAATAAATATATAAAACTAGTTTTAATAGATTAATAATTTATTTTTGTTTTATTCATATTTGAAAATTTTCGTTCACCATCATTTTTTCTATTTCTCTTGTATTAAATAAATTTATTGAATTAAAATTGCACTAAAAAGAATAAAATAATATAAATATAAAAAAAATTTATAAAATTACGTTTTTTTCATGGAAAGAATAAAATAATTTTTCTCTAAGCCTGACCAAGTTTATGGATGAATTGCTTCATATACAACGAAGAACTTTTGGCGCTTTTAGTTTTCATTTGCTTTCTATAATATTTCTATGCAATTAAATTCCTTTATAGAGCTATAATTTATATATATATACTTATATACCATACTAAAACACTTAATTAACAAGTAACACTATTTCTTGTAATATAATCAACTGTTTTGAATTTGATTGATAATATGTAAATTTAATAATAATAATAATTCTTTTAAAATTTGTTGCCTTTTTTTGATATAAGTATATTTCAGTGAAAAATAATAAAAGATTAATTTCTTAACTCTTAATCTATAAATTTTATTGTATAATAAAAAAAAATTGTCAGTTTATATGTTTAATAAAATTTTTATGATTACAAAAATTTGACTTGTTTCATATAAATAAATAAAACTAAATGCGCCCAACGTTTTTCGTTGAATATGAAACAATTCATCCATAAACGTTGTCAGGCTTATAGAAAAATTATTTTATTCTTTTTTAGTCCATGAGAAAAACGTTATTTTATAAAATTTTTTTAATATTTATATTTTTAAAATTTAATTAATTAAAGAATATTTGGATTGTTAAAATTCTTAACTATTCTATTAAAGATAAGATTTTCTATATAAATTATCAATAGAAAATTTTGAATAAAAAGATTTCTATTTTAGACTAAATTTTCTAAAAATTTCGTCCTAATGAGTAAACAATTTAATAACATTTATTTATATTAATAACACTCGTATAAATTCTAATAATATTCTTATGTTATTACTAGATCAGTGCGAATTAAAATTATTAAATAATAATTATTAAAACATTTAAAATTCTATTAGAATTGATTGAAAGTGAAGATAAGAAAAACTACACATGTCCGAATAAATATATACTAATATGAAATTTAAATATTTCAAACAGATAAATTATACTATTGATAGGAATAGTAAACGCATTTTAAATTAATTAAAATAAAATAAATATAATTCAATAAAAATAAATTGATATGAGAATAAAAGAATTTTATTTAAAAATAATCAATAAATTGATATGTAAACCCGAGCTGTTACTATTATGCTATTCAACAGGCTTTAGGAGTGTTTATTATATATATATATATATATATTTTATGAGTGTGGATACGTCAAATGAATGAGATAGTATATGTACGGGCCTATGAACTTGAATCTATTGCTGGGCAAATGAACTAATCGTATAAACCCACCTGGAGGTCCCAAGGTCCTCCCCTTGCCTCCACCAGCCTTCTATATCTTCTCTCTCCTTCCCCTACCCCGTCCTGGGGCATATACAAGCCCACATTCATAATACAATTGGAATAGCTACGCACATCACACAAAAACACACAAACGGGATCTGGGATTAAAAGTCAGTGGGGCAGCTGACGCCTTCACTCAAGTCCTCCCTCTCTCTCTCTTGTATTCATCACATAAATTATTATTATTATTATTATTATTATTATTAATATTATTAATAGTAATAATAATAAAACAATCACTTCAGAGCAAAGCAATTTTTTCAATTGAATACCAGAAGAGTAAAATTTCAGTAATAATTTTTTTTTATTGTTATGGGTTTTATTTCAATTCATATTAGATTCATATTAATAAAAAATTAATATGAATTATTCATAATAAACTCTGATTCAAACTGTAAGTATTATATTTTTTTTTTTATAAAAGATATACAATTCTTAAAAGTGAATAATTTTATTCAAATTAAACTTATTATTATTATTATTAATTGATCTATATTTAGTATATATTCTAAAAAATAGAAATGTTTTATTTTACAATGTTTAATAAAATATTATATAATATTCGGTACATGAAACGAGCTTTTAGATACTTTAAGAAAAATAATAGATATCTTTTTTTACTATCTCGCCAGAGATAGTGTTGAGATCACGAAAATTTTCGATGTCGAGATTTTGATGTTTATATATGTTATGAAGGTCTCTATGTCATTCTCACTAAGGTTGAGAATAAGGTTGAGAAAAATGTCTGTGTATGTGTGTGTATGTAGACAAGATTACGGTTTGAGCTAGAATAATGAAATTTGGTACACGAGCATTATTCAAAATTTGTAGTTTTCTATCAACTCTTGAGAAATGTAGCTCATCCGGAAGAGGTCATTACCTACCACGTTTTTATTTTTTTACCTCTAAACTGACCGTAAAAATAAAAATATCTGTTTGATAGTTTTTCACATGATTAAAAATTGTATAAAACTGTTAAATCTATATAGAATTACAGCTTGATTGACTCGCTGAAACTACCAGAATTAATTTTTTAACACCACTGCAAAGCACACACCAGCACGTGACCTGTTGCCATCAACAAAGAGCCCAAGATATATTTATTAATTTTAATTTATAATTAATTAAATTTAATTTAAATATAATATATGTGTTAATTAATCAAATTCAAATTGGCGAGATGGTCAAGTGGAGACACTAGATTTTTCTTTTTTCACATTATTATTTCTACATCTACAATTTAGGTTTTAAATATTAGAAATAAAATTAGAAATTAATATTATAAATATTTACTAATTCATTATTACAATTGAATTAAAAATGCATGATTAATAAAATACATTTCTAAATTACAATCAAATTTATTTATAGAAATCAAACAGAAAAGTAAAGGCATAAACTCTTAGTTACTTTTTAACATAATCGGTGTCAACAAGACACAAATTTCTTTATATCCCTTTGGAAAAAAATTAAAATCTCGATATTTATGTAAAGTTCCACGTGGTCTTCATATACTTTTATTCTAAAAATGAGCTTTGAATATTCCAAACAAATAGAAAGAAAGAATCAGGTCGGTATTCTGGGGAAGATGAACAATAACTTTCCAATTATATTTATGAAGATTCTTCATCTGATTTTGAATTGCTTAAACAGCATATATCTTATTTTAATCGATTAAAAAGCCTTTAATGTAAGTCTTTAGTATTTTTTAAAGATTAGGTGCAAAAACGAATGACAGATGATACTTCAAGCTTAGAGTATGTTTCTCACTTCTGAAACTGGACACCGTGTAGTAAAGTCTAGATGTTGATGTTTTAAATGAAACAACCTAAAAGTTTAAATTAATAATCGAACCTGTGGAATTTTCGATAATATTTTCATTTTTTTTTTGGTAGAGAATTTGGAATTGATTTTTCCTAATTTATGTCATGTTTGTAGAAATATATATAAAGGTTTTTGTCTGCATATTGCTTAGCATTTAAAAAATTGTACATATCTTTACTTTTCCTAATCCGAAGATTTTAAATATGACTGCAGAAATTTACAAGATAATTGAAAGACTTAATAGATCGGGGAAAACTGTTTTACATATTAATTTTAATTGGGATTTAAAAAAAAAATAGTTCGTGTGATTCACATTTGTCTCGAGGGTAGTAGCAACTCTGGATAGGGATAGTTGTAGGAATTTAGTTCCAGGAGTAGAGCGTTGTTGATACGATGCCTACCTGAACACAAGGAACTTGTTCATGCATGTTCGACAATGAAAATTTTTCATTCTAGCAATTATTACACATAATTACTAATATATATACGTGGAAAATAAATGTATGAGTGAGGAAAAACTAGCAACTTGGTTGTGGATAGATTTATTAAGTTACAGTTACAGTTAAGCCAATGTAGGAGGGTCGTGATTAAGTTGAGAAAGATTAGGAGTTGGATTGATGTGAATTTGGATAGATAGTTGGATGAATGTGGTTGCTCCAACAAAGAACTTTTGAGTTCATCATAGAGATAGATAGATAAGATAGGAAGACAACTAAGTTTCTTAAATATTAGTAAAAGCGAAATTGTCCATGAAACAAATATCACTTATAAGGATGACTAATCGAGCCAAACGTTGGGCTGCCACTTTGTAAGGAGGACCGTTTCAAGTTGGGGTCACTTTGTAGACGATCCTCTTACGTTGGGTGCCAATTTATAAGGGGATCTAATTATTGGGCACTTGTAATGACCCACGATGACCGTGAATTGTTAATTATGTTAAGTTAATGATGGGCGCCAACTTTGGATATCCCAAAGTATAAAAGTGTGTTGAAAAATTAAGGGAAAAGGGAAAACACAATAATAATGTTCACATTAATTTACTTTAATTAAGTAGATAAAAATTAACAAATTAAATATACAAATTTTAAATAGAAAAATAAGAAAATGTAATTCACTATTATCACTGGAATTAGCAGAAATAATTATCACGGGGTGTGATGATAAGGATTATACACAAATAATTATATCACGGGACGTGATAAGTATAGGTTATATCAGGATGATATCGCTTGGTTAACTGTATCACAGGATGTGATTATAAAATGATTATATTCAAAATAATTATATCACGGGACGTGATAAATACCAGGTCATATCGGGATGATATCACTAGTTCTACTGTATCACAGGGTGTGATGGTAAAAATGATTATATACAAAATAATTATATCACAGGTCATATCGGGATGATATCACTAGTTCCACTGTCCATTCTCAACTGTCTAAAAATATTAAAACTTGGAGGGATGGTTCCTCCCCTTATGTGAAATATAATATCTATATATATATTACATTTTAAGAATAATGCGACCAAATAACTTTGTTAATAAAAAAAAAAGGGAATAGAAAAACAAAATAAACTAAAAAATAGATAAACAAAATAAAATGTATAATAAAAAAAAATAACTAAGAATATAAATACTTTGTCCGTTACATCCTCCCCCTCTGATTCCGAGGTCTTTTGATTGAGGGATCAGCCCTAGGAACGGACAATTTTTGGCCTTCCTCGCTTACATAGAGGAACTACTGGAGTAGAACGCGTGTCGTGGCTTAGACGCAATGCTGATGTATGAGGGGGAACAAGTCCTTGAGTAAATAAATGTTTTTGAGTTTGTGGTGGCTCCATAACTCCTGGTGGGCCCCGATGGGATGTCGGAGACCCCACCAGCTGTCTATATCGGACAGCAGGATCTTCTTTGCTGACTTTGGTACCGTCCATGGAATCGACGGCCCTTTGCAGCGCATTCAAACAACCGCCTGTGTTTATATCATGTCCAGCGTAAGGAGTTGGCTCTCCCCCTGGTTGAAAGACAGTTTCATGTTCTTTTAATAAATGGGCAAGTTTTATGTTCTGTTCCTCAGTTAGCTGAATAGTGTTTTCAACAACAGTATTATTTTCTTCAGTGGTGCAGAGATTTTCTCGAATAAATTTGTATTTTCTCTTAGGATAATTATGAAAATACCAGCGATTGTTTCGCATATCTAATACTAAACCTGCTTTTCTGAGGAAGTCAAGACCTAATAGTGATCTATTTCCACTAACATTGGGTAGGAATATCATTTCTATATGTATTATTTTATTTTTGATTTTTACAGGAACTGTAGCTAATAACACGGAATGTATACGCTTTTTCCCGTCAGCTAAAGTTAAGGAAAGATTATCTACTTTAAAATGTTCTCCTCGTTGTCTTAAATAGCTGAGAAGACGCTGACCGCCAATAGAGCGAGTGGCCCCGCTGTCAACGCAAATAGAACCAGAAGCTTCATAGATGGAGGCTTCTATTAGAGCGAGTTTAGTATCTCTATCTGTAGTAACGTTACACTGTAAGGCTTGTGCGTTGGTAATTTCCTGCTTCGGATTGCAAGTTAGACACCTAGGTTTGGTGACTCCTGGAGTTCCGCAGCCGTAGCAACGAAGTGTTGAAGAGTCAGTCTCTTCTTTTTGTTTTTCACGAGGTTGTGAGTTTCTAAAGGGTTTCCGATCATAATATTTCGATTTAGGGGGTTCGATAGATTTATTTGAAGGGATTGTTTTTGAAAATGGGGCCCTTAAGTTATCATAGGAGTCGAATTTTTCTGCGAGATCGAGGGGATCTACCAGTGTTTCCCAAGAGTCGAGGAAGTGATCTTTGCATTCGGATGAACACTTTCTCTTCATTTGATCAGCTAGGATCAAATTTTTAAGTTGATCAAAATTTTCAATTTTTAGATCGGACAGCCAGGCTTCTAGATAACCGCGTAGATTGAAGTAAAAATCTTTCCAAGTGTTTTCTGATGTCTTCTTGGAGGTGGAGAAAAGTTTTCTTATTTTATCCGTAGTTAATTTAAATCGGTGAAGTAGGAGCTTCTTAATATGTTGATAGTCTTGGGCGACTTCATTTGGTTCTCTAATTATTAGAGTGGTAATATCTGTGGGTAAGACCGAAATAAGATAAGTGACCCATGCATCCTCAGATATGCCAAGAAAATTCATTTGTCTTTCGAAAAGACGCAGATACGTATTAATATCGTCATCGTTAATTTTAAATAGAGGTAAGAATTTCAATATATCTACTTTCGGTTGAAGTGGGGTTGGTGATTCTACCTGGTTCACTACGGTTTGAATTCGGAGTTTCTCTAGTTCAAATTGTCTTTCCTTCTCCTTTTCTTCTCTTTCATCTTTCTCCCTTTCCCTCTCCCTTTCTTCTTTCTCCCTTTCCCTCTCTCTTTCTTCTTTTTCCTTCCTATCCTCTATGATGGTCATAAGTAATTCCCGTGTAAGGTCTTCATCATAATCAGGCAATGACGTGATGTCATTTTTTATATCGATCCTACGAGAATCTAAATTCATAACTATTCCTAATTCCTGTGCTAAAAGGATAAGATCCTCCTTTTTCCCTTTGCCGAAAAATGACATTTTTAATAGGATAATTAAATTTAATGTTAACCAAAGAGAAAAAAAAATTAATTAATTAATCAAAATTAAAAGTTATTTAGTCGCGTACAATTGAATTATACAATGTTTAATTATAATATAAGGTAATTGAAATATAATTTAAAATATATAAAAGTATTTAAATATTTGAAAATATAGTGATATTTTATCAATTTTATTAATTCATTAATTTAAATATAATGTAGTAGAATAAAATTTAAAATCAAAAAAAAAAAAAAAAAAAATTTACAAATTAAACATATAAATTAATTAATTATAACTAATAATAATATTAATATATTCAAACTATTTTTATTGAATTAGAATTAAATAGATAAATATTCTATTTGTTAGATAAATGTGAAAATTAAAAATAAAATAAAAAAAATTAACAAGTGTTAAATCTTATTATATGTATTAAACAAGAAGATATAATTTATTTAAATTTAAAGTATAAAAGTAAAAGTTTTAAATTTCTATTTTATTAATTAAATATTAAATTGTAGTATAAGTCCGTTGAGACCAAAAGTGATGATACTGCTCACCAAAGATGAATAATGTACTTTTCTCAGGAGCCGTGGTGTACTAATCGGGCTTCACGTTGGGCTGCCACTTTATAAGGATGACTAATCGAGCCAAACGTTGGGCTGCCACTTTGTAAGGAGGACCGTTTCAAGTTGGGGTCACTTTGTAGACGATCCTCTTACGTTGGGTGCCAATTTATAAGGGGATCTAATTATTGGGCACTTGTAATGACCCACGATGACCGTGAATTGTTAATTATGTTAAGTTAATGATGGGCGCCAACTTTGGATATCCCAAAGTATAAAAGTGTGTTGAAAAATTAAGGGAAAAGGGAAAACACAATAATAATGTTCACATTAATTTACTTTAATTAAGTAGATAAAAATTAACAAATTAAATATACAAATTTTAAATAGAAAAATAAGAAAATGTAATTCACTATTATCACTGGAATTAGCAGAAATAATTATCACGGGGTGTGATGATAAGGATTATACACAAATAATTATATCACGGGACGTGATAAGTATAGGTTATATCAGGATGATATCGCTTGGTTAACTGTATCACAGGATGTGATTATAAAATGATTATATTCAAAATAATTATATCACGGGACGTGATAAATACCAGGTCATATCGGGATGATATCACTAGTTCTACTGTATCACAGGGTGTGATGGTAAAAATGATTATATACAAAATAATTATATCACAGGTCATATCGGGATGATATCACTAGTTCCACTGTCCATTCTCAACTGTCTAAAAATATTAAAACTTGGAGGGATGGTTCCTCCCCTTATGTGAAATATAATATCTATATATATATTACATTTTAAGAATAATGCGACCAAATAACTTTGTTAATAAAAAAAAAAGGGAATAGAAAAACAAAATAAACTAAAAAATAGATAAACAAAATAAAATGTATAATAAAAAAAAATAACTAAGAATATAAATACTTTGTCCGTTACACACTTTAAATATATAGTCACTTATTATACTTTCAATTTTCTTACTTTTATTTTTACTCTAGATTAGTCGAATTATAATAAAAAAATTAATAAAATGGATCTTATTGTATCCATTTATAACATATATAGTATATAACTAATTTTGAAATTAAATTAAAAAATAAAGAAGGAAACAAAAAGAAAATGAAGATATTAATTTCAGATTTACAATAAAATCACAGTTTAGATTCTAAGTGCCGAATCTCTTGTTCCATATAGGTATTGAAAAAATTGAGAATCTATTCAGCCTCTGTACTTAATTAGATTTTAAATCTGAAAATAAATATTTTATCATTTAATCAAAAAAGGCTATTATTTTCACCGTTACACATCTAACATTAAATACATATACGAGGGTCATTCAATAATAAGAGCTAAATAGCTCAAAAACGGTTTATTTGATTCTTACAAAACTCAGGCTATTTTTCAACATATCAGATAGGACAATATCTTGCAGCTTCCTAATTCCCTTGGCGAAGAATTCTTTAAATTTACCCCGAAGCCACTTTTGCATCGCTTCCTTAACTTCCTCATTGTTGCCAAATCTTTTTCCACGTAGGACGTCTTTGAGTGGTCCAAACAGGTAAAAATCAGATGGGGCGAGGTCAGGACTATACGCAGGATGTGGTTGGTAAGAGCTCCCAAGTCAATTATCACGGATCAGCTTAGGAAATTCCAAGAAAGATGGGACAAGTGCATAACTGTGGGGGAGGGGGTGATTATGTTGGAAAATATCCTGAATTTTGTAAGAATCAAATAAACCGTTTTTAGGCTATAACCATTTGTCTTGAAGAAGAATTTCGTAAATTGTGGGGAAATTGATTTTTTCTTTTATCTTTCTTCCGAATTAACTTCAATAGGAAGAAAGGAAAATTTAACGAAGATTCAGTTGAGTGGCGGCTTGTATCTCCTCACTATTTGTCCTATTAGTACACAAATTTATTTTAATCTATTTATTTTATTTTTCATCAAATTTTAATTTTAATGAATCTTTAATATTTATTATTTGACATTATTTTATATAATAATAATTGATTATTATATTTACATATAGAACAATATCTTAATATCTTACATGTTAAAAAATATCGGCTAATTTTGCCCTACGAAAATAAAAAATATATTATAATATTTATAATTAAAAGTTCTAGAGTCTAGAGAATCAATCTTAACTCTCTTTAATTATTATGTTTTCGAATATTTTGATTTTAATACTCTTTGATATTTATTCAAAATTGTTAGAATTTTTATTTATTAAGCAAAAAAAAAAAAATGATTTGATTAAAAAATGAAATCTAAACATATCGATTGTTTAGCTCAAAAAATATAAATAAAAATTAATAAAAACCTTAACCTCACAAAGATCACAGAGGTTCACATACACTAGTAGTATAAATTTAGTTTTTTTTTTAATTAATTAAATTAATTAATTAATTTTTTAATTACAATTTTTCTTCAAATGATACCCTTAGATTAGTTATGTTTTATTATATTCTCTTTACTCTATTATTAATTAAAGATCTTTTTTAAAATATTATATTTATATTTAAATACTTGAGTTATATCAAATTGTATATTAAATCTTTATTTTTTTAAAATTTAGTTTTAGAAAATGAAATAAATTGTTTCAATGAGTGCTTATGATCAAATTTATTCACTTTTTACTGGAAGATCATAAATTTTAAAATATTAAATTAAAATTTTTAAATTCTTGAAGAATACTACTACTTATATTACATAATATACTAAGTAAAAAAAAGGAAACAATTCAAAAAATAATAAATTGAATAAATGTTCTAAATATAATTAATTATTCGTTCATATATATCAGGCTTGTCTAAAGTGCGGCCCAAACACAAATTATGAAAATTTCGACTTTTTTACTATCTCGCCATTACCTACCACGCGTTTTCATATTTTTTCCTCTAAAGTCACCGTAAAAATAAAGTCATATGTTTGATAGTTTTTCACATGATTAAAAATTGTATAAAACTGCTATATATAGAATTTCAGCTCGATTGAATCTCTGAAAGTACCGGAATTAATTTTTTAACACTGGAAATCTCACGCGCCAACACGTGACGTGGTGCCATCAACAAAAAGCCAAACATGCGCTGGTTTAATAAATATTATTTATTAATTTTAATTTATAGTTTATAATTAATCAAATTTAATTTAAATATAATATACTATGTTATTTAATCCAATTCAAATTGCGAGATAGTCGAGTGGAGACACCCCAGTTAATTAGTGTCTCTTGACACGCGATCAGACTTTCGCCTTTTTTTGAAAAATTTTCAATTTGTCTCTTAAAAAAAAAGCTTAGATGTTTTTCGCGATCAGACTTTCGACTTTTTTTGAAAAATTTATAGAGTTGGCAACTCTATGTGCGGCCCAGCATTTTTTTTTTTTTTTGCGAATGGTCATAGTTTAGACACCCCTGATATATATCATCCAAAAAAAAATAACTAAACCAGTCCTGAAGATGGGCCCTGATTTGGCAGCGAAACAACGACGAATTGACTGAAAAAGAAGTTTGAAAGTTTCATTTCTAAACCTTTTATTTCTGTGTTATTTTAATAAATTTATGATAATTAATTAATTCATTCAAAAATCAATTTTTTATTAAATGGTGTTAAATTAAATGGTCTTTTATTTTAATATATATGTAGGATGTTAATTTTAGTAAGGGTATGTGTTTGCTATAAAGTTATATGTGTGTGGGTGTGTGTGCTTTAAAGTTAAGTTTGAGTGAACGAAAAGAGGAATTTCGAAAATATATAAAAATGATGAATTTACAAGGGATGGATCTTTATGATTTTATCTTTAGAAAGAATTAGCCAAGTTTCTATTTGTGAATATCTATTTTGTTTTTCAATTATAATTAAATATTTTTTTAAAAAACGAAGTAAAAGACTAATTTTTTAATTATTATAAATAAAACTTACACATATATCATAAGAAAATAATTATAAAATAAGTACATAAATGGTATAGAGCTAAAAGAGTTATTTTATTTAAAATTAAAATATATTTTATTCATTTAATTGATAATTGTTAATAACTTGGAGTAAATGTTTGTAAATGTTAGAGCAGAGGTCCTTAAACTGTGGTCCGCGGACCCCTGGGGGTCCGCAAAGCCTTTACTAGGGGTCCTCAAAGCTCAATTTTCTTTCTTCAATATTATAATTTCTAATAAAATTTGTTCTACAATATGCAAAAAAATCGTTATTCACCAATCACTGTTAGAAATATTCATCATATATCCTTGTTCTTATGAGATCGTAAGCCAGAAATTAATTAATAAAATGACGTAAAGTACCTAAAGTTGGGATGGGGTCCGTCAAAAAAAAATGTTTTCAAGTGGGGGTTCGCGGAGTACATAAGTTTAAGAACCTCTGTGTTAGAGGCATAATGTTAGAGAGAAACATCTTCTTCATTTTTCAAACAAATTTTAAAAAATTCAAAAATAATTTTATATATACCTATATAAATAAATAAAATAAAAATAATAAATTAAAATGTAATTGTTATGAATTTGTGTTCATCATTTCGGTGTGGTCATTCAGAAATATTCTCTCACTTAACCAAACCAACCATATTGACAATTGACCAATAAGTCAAAAGGGTAACCTTCACATCTTGATATATTTCAATAGATGTTACTACCCCTATCGTTTGGTTCTCATGCCCACACACATTATGAGTGTGCACATTTTCTCCCTTTCCCCCTTTTTCCTTTTACGATATCCCCCACACATGCCAATAGAATTTGACTCAATCTTTTCTAACAATAACACCTACAACTTTTAAAAGTTGTTTCAAATTAAACAAATAATACAATAAAAACCATTCTAATTATTGTAAAATATTTATTTTAAAAATATTTGGAAAAGAAAATTTTATAATAACAAGATAATATGAAGAAAAAATTTATGAAGAAATATGAAAAGAAATTACATTTTTTTCTGATGAGTAATGAAAGTTCGAATAGGAAAAAATATATATTATCTTCAAGCGAAAAGACCTAAGGGCTAGATTGGAAGTTAAGGAGAAAAAATAAAATGATTAGTATACACTCTATAGAGGGTTTTGCCCTCATCATCGATTTGATCTGAACTTTCATCAATGATTTTGGAATGGTAATTAAAAACAATTATTTCAATAACTTATTTAACTATTGAAAAATATAGGGGCTCATCCAACAAATTAAATATATATAGAAAATATATAGAAAAAAGTCTTAAATCTAATTGGAAAATTCTTATTAATTATTAATTATTTTAATTATTAAAAAAAACCTTTTTAAAATTATGAAAATTAATAATTAAATTAAATATCAATAAATTATAAATTCACAAAATATTGTTTATAAATTATCTTATTTTATAATTTACAAATAACAATATTGAAATTTACCCTATCAAATTTCAAATTGAAACAGTTCAGTCTCAAGTATTGTATTGTTTAAAATTATATTTTAAATTTAAATTATCTAATCGATTATTATTTTTAATTTGAAAATGAAAACATGATTAATTTTAAATAATTGATATATTACTAATAATAATAATTACTAATTAATAATAATTCTCGACTATTTTAGGTAATTTAATAATAATTATTGTTAGGATATGTACATAATATAGAAATTAAATAAATAAAAATGTTCTCAACAACAAAATAAAACAATAATGACTAATTATTATATTAATATTATTTATAAGTCCGATTTATATAATAATTTTTATATTATATATATTATATTATATATATTAAATTATATTATATATATAGAGAGATATTGTAAACAAATATAAATTTGTTTTTTTATGAAAAAATATTTTTAATAAAAATTTTTTTATTAAATATTTCAAATAAATATTTATCAATATATTATTTATTATATACTAAGTAATACTTAGGTTCCACTATTTCTCCTCTAAATATATAACTGACGATACTAAATTTTAAATTTATTCACTGATTACTTGCATAGTTGGTTCTAGGGTTTTCAGCGCCAGGACAAAACAAAATTTAGCGCCCTTTCTTACAAGAATATGTAAATCTTCTGCAAATTAAAAAAAATATTAAAAAAGGCAAAAAATTAAAATTACACAAATATAATGAATGTAAAAAAAACATATTTTAATTTTTTACCGGCGCCCATTAAAATTTGGCGCCCAGCTAGCCCGCCCCTTTATCCGGCTTTATTGTACTTGTGTGTGCCTCACAGGGTTTTATTTTTATAAATATTTATCTTAATAAGGATAATTCTTTCTTCAATGGAGGTCTTATTTTATGAATAATTATTTCATAGGTTATTTGTTTGTTTTTGTACAATCTCGCCACCCTTTTGAAGGTCCCTGAGTCATTTTTACTAACAAGGTTGAGAAAAATGTCTTTATCTGTGTGTATATGTAGACAAGATTACGCAAAAACGGTTTGAGCTAGAATAATGAAATTTGGTACACGGGCATTATTCAAAATTCGTAGATTTCTATCAACTTTTGAGAAATGTAGCTCTTTCGGATGAGAGTCATTACCTACCACGTTTTCATTTTTTTCCCTTTAAACTGACCGTAAAAATAAAGATATATGTTTGATAGTTTTTCACATGATTAAAAATTGTATAAAACTGCTATATCTATATAGAATTTCAGCTTGATTGATTGGCTGAAAGTACCGGAATTAATTTTTTAACACTGCAAATCACGCGCCAGCACGTGACGTGTTGCCATCAACAAAGAGCACCCGCTGGTTTAATAAATATTATTTATTAATTTTAATTTATAATTTATTATATATATATAATATATGTTAATTAATCCAATTGAAATTTGCAAGAAAGTCGAGTGGAGGCACTAGATTTTTTTTAGAAGGGTTGTAAATCTTTTTTTTTTTTTGAGGAGGTGGATTAAATGCAACTTTGATTCCTCAGGTGGTTTTTTTGGTTAATATGAAATGAATAGATATTAGTTGCGGGTTTCAACGAATTATAATTATGAAGTGAGTTAAGAGGGTTGAATGGAGGGGAGGCGATATCGTCTTCAAGCGTAGTGGTGGGGACAGAGGGAGGACAACTCTACTTACCAGGCACCAGCAGGGAGGCAGTCACTCACCCAGGCAGTTGTTCTTCGGCAGTTCTCCACTGCACCACCTGTTGCTTCTGCTCCAACTTCACCTACTGAATCTCGCTGTCAAAGCCCCACTCACACGGTGGTGTTCATGCAGTGACCCTCTCTTATTATCATTCTCTCTCTCTCTCTCTCTCTTTCTTTTTAATATTTTCCTTTTCTCCATCTCATTTAACGTCAACGACGATGGATCTATTGTGTACAGAACGTGTCGCGGATGGACATTTAATTGCAACCAACGATTGGGCTATTAGCCGAGACCCACGTGTCATCGAGAATCTTTTACAAATTGAACTCACACAAACACCATCGATTATTAATTATTTCAATAATTTTCAAACCGATCTTAGGCCGCCAATGCGCAAAATGGTTGCCTCATGGATGTTGGAGGTAAACATTATTTATTTATTTTATTCATTTTTATTCACTTATCCAATTTATTATTTTTTGATTTCTAATTAAACTCACTATTCAAATTTATATAATTCTCTATCCTTTATTCTTTTTATTCTTTAATAATAATAATAATATATTAATATTTTAGTGAATTTTAATCAATTTAATGTAGTGGCATGTTTAATACTCCTTCCAATCCCTTAAAAGAATTGATTTAGGGGTGAAGCTACCCCTTCAGTTATTAAAATATTTAAATATTAATAATACTATAACTTAAATGTGATTAATCGAAAAACATATAAATTAAATATATTATAGATTAGATTTTGATTTTCAACCCTCATATTACTCATTTATTAAAGATTTAAATTTATCCTTTAACTATTATATAATTTTCCCACTCAGCACAAATCTTTAAAATCAAGTATATTATAACCAATTTATATCTTTATCATCTTTATTATTATTGTTATATATTTTGTCACCCTTATTCTATGTAAAAATATAAGAAAACTTTAATTCTAATTAAAATATTGCATATAACAACGTATTAATTTATTAAAAATAAACTATTATTGAATTAAATACATTTACTTTTTCAAGAAATTTTAATTATCGATTGTAGGAATATTTATTTATTTATTGATATTACTCAAATTGTATCTAAATATAATAATTTCCTTAAAAATAATACTTTGATATACTAATAATTTGTTCTATTTTTTGTTTAAAAGTTTTTTTCTTTATTTTTTTTTGAGAATATTTCATAAATATTTTAACATAAATACTGTTATTTTATTTTGTTTTTCAAATGAAATCATATTAACAAAATTAGAAATCGAATATTACATTCCACGAAGTTATTTGTATTCTTCATATTAATATATTTAATTTAATTATAGGTTCATTGGATAGACTTATATTGGTATATATATATAAATTTATATAAATTTCTAAAAAGAAATAAAGAGAGATCAAAGATTCGTTAAATGTAATTTCCTCTCTCATATATATCAAAGGGATTTTCTTTTCAATAAGCGAATAAAGTAAAATTTCGAATTGAAAATATTTTTTGATAAACACGAAAGTAAAATGAAGAAAACAAAATAAAATCTTTAAAAAAAAAAATAATAATCAGCTGATTGAATTGTTTATTTATAATATCATCTCTTATTACTAAGAATTGGTATTTAAAAAAAAAAGAACAAGAAAAATTAATCGTAATCACTTTAGATTATCTTACGAGTAATAATAATATAGCGTTGTATTTTATTTTTTTTAATTTGTTATCTTTTTCTCATTTTATTATTAATACTTCAAATGGTAAATATTAATAAATTAAAAAAAAAACAAAAAAACTGGTCAATATTTTAACAAGTTTAGGCAATTTTATAAAAAGTAAAATATTCAGAAAAAAATTGAAATTTTTTTAACTTTTTACATCATTTGTAAATGTAAATTAGATGGTTGTTTAATTTACTGGTTAATTAATAATTACTTTTACTAAATAGAGTTTAAGACCGTATCAACTTGCTTCCCTCCTAGAAGCAATAATAATGGTATTTATTTACAAAACGGGAATCTCTAGGGATTTGGGTGAAACTTTACCTGTGGATTCCTTGTTTAATTCCAAAGAAACTTCGTGTAAAATTTTTCCCGGACCTTTCTCGTTTACGAGATAAAAATTATTAAAATTTGCATATATTTAGCCTATTAATAATCAGTTTGACAGCCATATTAATAATTGTTTTATGCATTTGGTCTCAAGAATTATTCATTTATTCACTTATTCACTAATTTTCGGGTTTTTTTCAGTTCGGTTTGGATATAGCAACATTGATTAATTAATTATTTTTTTAATAACTCATATCATAATTCATATAACCAAAGCGAACTGAACCCCCCCCCCCCCGAAAATTAGTTGAGTCCTTTGTCGGTCAAATAAATAAAACAGAGTAGCTTAATAGAATGTAAATAGATTTATATACAAATTTTAATAATTTTTATCTCGTAAACTAGAAGAGACCACGAAAATTTTATAAGAAATGTTTCTTTAGAATTAAACAAGAAATCCATAGGTAAAGTTTCATCCAAATCCCTGGAGATTCCCGTTTTGTAAATAATTACCATAATAATAATTAAACAGGTATAAAATAAAGAAAAACTAACAGAATTAGGTGGATCGCTATTTTATCATTTTTTTTTTAAATTTAGGGTTCATTCGCCCTTTTCATTTAACATGTTACAAACTTGAACGATGGCTTATTCTCCCCCATATTTTGATACCTAGTATATCCCTAAAAGACATATTTAATTATTGGTATTAATATCACTATTTTTTATATTTTTGATCAAGATTTTATTAATTTAAAATTCAAGTATTAGGTTACGCAGACTACTTAAATGTAATAGGAGATTCGGCAATTGGAATCATAGATAGCGTAGAAAAATAATCGAAGCAGGAAAAGAGGTGGGGCTAGAATTCATAGTGCTAAGACAAAGTATTTAGTAACAGAGGAATAGTATTAACACACAAAGTCTTATCATACAAAATGTAGAATTCGAAAATGTAGAAAAATTTAAATACTTCGGGTCTGTAATCACAGAGGATAATATTCGAGAAGAGTTTAAAGCGAGGGCACGTGGCTAGAATGGGAGAGGAAAGAATGGCGAAAAATATATTGGTGGGGAGAACGAGTGGGAAACATCCGCTTGGAAGACCAAGGACGCGGTGTGTGAATAATGTGGGAAGGGACGTGAGAGAGATGGGAGAGGGTAGGCATTGGAGGGTTGTGGCTCAGAATAGGGATGCTTAGAGAAGTGTGGTTGCTGCGGCCAAGAACTTTCTAGTTCCGTGGAGCCACAGAGATAGATAGATTGTAAATTTATATGAAATTTTATTAATTAAATTTAAAGAGGTTATGTATACTTTAATGTAAACCACCCAAAATCTTTAATTAAAAAATGATTTATTCCAATTATCGACTCTTAATATTTTTGTCCATTTTCCATATTTATTTAACAATAATTTATTAATAATTTATAATATCTATTATTTCAAATGAATAAACATGTCTAAATAATCAACCAATATATTAACTATTTTATCATTATTATTATTATTATTATAAGTGATTTTAATAAAAGATAATTTGTCAAAAAATGAATTTAAATAAAAACACGATTTACCAAATTTAATGACATGGATAAATATATTTAAATAAAATAAATAAAATTTAAAATAACTAAGTAAATATATTTAGATATAAATCACAATTTTATTTTTAAATTTTTAATATTTAATATTTTTTTGTTATTTAAAAAAAATTATTTTATTCTTTTATTATTATTTTATTCATTTAATATATATTTATTGTCAAAATGCCTTACTTAAAACAAAATTGACTTCCACTCTAAACATAAACTCTTTTTTGTCTAAATTGTCGCAATTTAAGGGGATTATCAGACAATTTTATTTGAAACCAAATGTATTTTTAAAAATATAAAAGAACACTAATTAAGTCCTGGAGATTTGATTGATTATATCTTTCTCTTTAAAAAAAAATATTAAATAATAAAAAATATGATTTGTCAGTTTCCGTAATCTAATACTTTTTGATTTAATTAATATAATTAATACATATAAATATATATCTAACAATCAAATCCAAAATAAAACAAAAGTAATTTTTTTTATCAAAATATATAATCTAACTTTATGTTTTGTTTATTTTTTTTATTAATTTAACATTGCAACGTTATTTTTAAAATATATACTTGTATATATATATTTGAGAGGGAGAATTCACCTGCCCGGATATCCACCTCGCACCGCAGCTAAAGTATTTGATTAATAACTGACATTTAATTTAGTATTAAAGTAGGTGTTTTTCAACAATGGAGAAAGGTAGCCATGACACTTTATCCACTTGAAATTTTCAATTAATTATTTTTGTTTCTTATTTTGGAAATTAAAATAAAATCTTTTTGCAGAGTGTTTCTAATTGATATCAAGAGTTTATTCACCAAATTTCATCACGATAGATAAAATGGATCTCAATCTTTATGAACCCTTTAGAACCCAAAACTTATTGTAAGCTTTTAAGATGGCATGTTTATGATTATTTATCATTATTACAAATTTACCGTTGTAATCATATTTTCAAAAAATATTCAGGTCTCTAGATTTCGATATTATTTATCTACCCCTTGTGACTTTTTAACTAATGGATTGTCTAATTACTCCGTGAACCCCTGAACCTAACTTATCTCAATCTAGATACTTTAAGACCTTTTACTAAAACTTTAAAATAGCTTCATTATATTGTAATATTATATTGTATATTCTATAGTTTGTGATCTATATACTTATTTGGTTATCTAATTTCTATTTTGATTTTTTGAAGGTTTGTGAAGAACAACGATGTGAACCCCAAGTATTTCCATTAGCAGTCACATTACTCGATCAATTTCTCTCCATTTGCCGTATACGACAACATCAAATGCAATTGTTAGCCGCTGTTTGTCTTTTAATTGCAAGTAAATGTCGTCAATGTCGTCCACTTGGTATTGATCTTTTATGCTTTTACACTGAAAACAGTATAACATCAAAACTTATGAAGGTAAGAGAATGATTTTTTTAAATTAATTTTTATTTAAAAAGAAAAATTTAAAAAAAGATTGGACATAATATTACAATTTTCAATTAGGATGTCATTTTCTTTATAACAAGAATGTAAATTATTATGTAAATTATTATTTATTTTTTAAAAAGAATCGAAAAAATCATTTCTGTACGTTTTTCCTAATTAATTGATTAATGATTTAACATTAAAAATAAATAATTGTGTTCAATGAATTTTATATGTATGTGATTTTACTTCAATTTATTTTGAATAAAATATTAGAATTACCTATGGAAAAAATACTTCCAAGGTTTATCATGAAAATTATTTTATAAATTGTTAATTATTGTAAATATCTCTTTGGAAAAAAATTTCATCAACATCTCAGTACATTTATATACACAAAATTATATTTTTTAAATTTGACGTAATGGAATTTAAATTTAACATTTATTTTTATATATATAGACCTATTTATAAATTACTTAGTAACTTCCATAGTATATGTAGAGTCTACAAAAAATTATATAAAATATACATTTTTCCCTCATGATTTTCAACCATTCATAATGTTTTCAATGATAGAATTTTTGCATCAATCTTTATTAAAATAAATTATCTTCGAATTAAGTAATTGTCATAAACTTTTATAAAGGTATCAAATAGAACAAATGTAGATAAATTTTGTATTAATTTAATGACACAAATATGCAGGTATTTCTTTCCACTTCCTGGTTGAAAGAGTTTAACGAAGTGAAAAAAAAATAAAAACAAAACCTAGATAAAACTAGAAGAGTGAACAAAGAACCGTGAGAACAAATTTGTTTTAAATTTTATCATTTATATATACATATATATAATAAAACAAATAAATGTTTTAGCTAAATATATTGTCTTATAGAGAGACACATTTAAAAAACCTATAGAAATAAAAATAATATTTTATTATACATATTATAACAATGAGTAGTTATTTTATATATATAATTATGATTTAACATCTTTATAATCTTTTATCTTATTTAGTAGTCTATTGATTGTGATATGAGATATTATTACATATATTATACTTAAAGTTCTTAACAAAAGATCTATAATACATAGGATGGTATAATAATGAAATTAGTTAGTTACTTTACAAGGAATTTAATAAAATTTAAAATAATTTTATTTGGGTAAGGTTGATTCTAAAAAGAAATTAATTTCATAAAAAATGAGCTAAAAATTTTTTCATACGAGGGCAGGTCAATAAGTCCGTGACTTTTTGAATTTTCCGTCTCTTAAATGAGATGGCAACACTGCTCCTGTCAGCAGGCAACTATCAGATCAAATTTGAACCAGCTGGGACTTTTAGTTTTTGTTTGGCATCCATTAATAGCAGACTACTTGGAGAAGAAAATGGAAAAAAAGTAAATTTCTTTGAAAATCCATGAATTGGGATACGAATTTGTCCCTCATCCGCCCTATTTTCCTGATTTAGCCCCAAATGATTATTTCTTGTTTCTAAATCTGAAAAAATGGCTCAGCGTAAAGAGATTTGACTCCAACAAGGAATCAACTCACAAACAAATCTATTTTGATGTCTTTGGCCAATCTTATTTTTTTGGAAGGGATAAAAAATTTGAAGTGTATAAAGCTCAAAGGAGACTACGTTGAAAAATAAAATAATTTTTTATTCAAAAAACCTGTGTTTCAATCAAAAAGTCACGAACTTATTGACCTTATCTCGTACATCAACATTTTAATATTGAAAAATAAATCATTGTTTTTAAAGGAAAGGGATAAAGTTATTCGCCTAGGAGACCACCAATTTGTTTACTCAGTTTATTGTTTATATAATCCTCTAATTACTCAATTAAACTATATTATATATATTATATATATGAAACTTTTCTTTTAAATAGAATATGATTTTGAATGAAGTTTTTTTTAAATAACTTTAACAGATGTTGATGATGAATAATATACCATAATATGTAAATCGAAGATGTTGATGATGAATACATTTTTTTATTTTATCAGCAACGAACCGTAAGTCCGTTCACCTGTCGTCTTTGCTGATTTTTTCCTTTTTGCAAAGAAAAAAAATGACATTTTTCTTTTCATTCAATATATGAATTATATCCATTGAATACATTTCATATTACACAAATATTTTAAAAACTTCATATTTCTTATCACAACATATATAAGTATGTAATATATATATATATATATATTATTTATCTATTTATAATTTAAAGAATTTTTCATATTTTCTATTTATTTATTTATTTTTTACTTTATACGAAATAGAATTTCTTTAAATCTTTGTAGTTATTTTCTAAATAAATCCAGGTGAACGGAGTTACGCTTCAACAAAATCAACAACGAAATTCCACTCTCATTCATAATCAAAATGACTAAGAATGAAAGAAAAAAAGGATTATTCAAAATATTCATCCCACGTCATTTGTCCTTGACTTTATAAATGTCCTCAGATTATTTTCTAACGTAAATAACAAAATTTATAAACAAAAACAAAAGAAAGTTAATTAAATTTTTCAATATACTATTAATATCATTATGTTGCTTAATTTTCTTTGATACGTTATTCATTTATATTATAATATATATATTACTATATTATCTAAATCCAAGATAGATTGATAATATTTATCATATTTCACTGGACATAATACTGGCGCCCAGACAATGTTACCCTGTCCCCTTGCTCGAAAAACATAGACTAATATAAGATATAAAATATAATCGTAATAAGCATTTAATACAAATAATAGACTCCGATATCTATGTATTAACAATTAAAATATATATTAAAAAAAAATTAAAATTAAAATTGAAATTTTCCGATTTTTTTTTTTTTTTTTTTGAAAACCATTTGTCCTGATTTATTCTACCCCCTACATCACTGGTAATATAATAACTTTAAAGCTGACAGAACATATCTATCCCTGTGACCCGCATAAAATACACCCTAAACATGTCTCATTTATGGTAAACCCTACCATGTTCCAGAAATCTGATTTCATGTTAACCCCTGCCCTTCCCCCTTTTTTCTAATATTTTCTTTCCCATTCTCACCAGTTTTCACTTTCTCATACAATTTAAAATAAATTATATGTTCTAAAGTATATTTTGTAAATACCCCATTATATCTAAGCTCACTACTAATCCCTGTGCCTTTCTGTATAGAATAATTATATAAAAGAAATTTTAAAAATACAATTTTATAATAATAAATGTTTATTTTATCAATTCATCTACAAATCTTCTAGGGTTATATATATGTAAGTAAGTGAATTAAAACTACAATAATTCAATTGCTATACTAATAGATCTTTATATTAGTAATTATATTTACAATATTTATAAAATCAATTCTTAACTAAAATAATAATTAATTATAAATTCTTTGGTTGATGGTGAAACAATTTATACAATATAATTTCTATAACCTTAACTCGAGAACATGTTATTAGTATTGTTGCCAACCTCAGAGCAACAATAAGAACAATCCAAGGCGCGCTAAATTCGAAATAATATATTTCAGATTTATATATATATAAAGATATTATATAATATTATAAGATTTATGATGAATAAATAATTATTTTATATTTTACAATTAAATATTAAATAATTTTCATGTTATCAAAAATAAAATATGCATTTTTTATAAATAAAAAAATAATTATTTTATTAATACCTTCAAAGTTAAATTTTTAATTTATTTCTATCTATATATTAGTTAAAGAATATTTTTTATAACAAAGTTTTTTTTTTGATTAGAATTAATGCTATAGTAAAAAATCTAATGATCTAGTTCTAATTCAAACTTATAAAATTAGGTTTACTAACCATAAATGGTAGAATTTTATTTTAAAAAATACTCAAACAACTGAAAAAACATGATAAATTAAATTTATCCTAACGTTAACCTTACATCAGATATTAATAGTAATTATATATCCGTTTCCTTTTTGAAGGGAAGAATTCTTTCCAATCTTCTTAGAGATACTATTCAAAGACGTCGTCTTAATAATTCTTCAGTCATGGTCTAAGACATTGACCACCACTGCCGGTGCTTTGACAAATTTCCTTCCCTCTATTATATATATATATATATATATTCTTATCGATGACAAAAAGAATGAAAGAAAAACCACCACTTAAGACAAGAAACCACCGGGTTGCGTGTCCTCGGGTCAAGGTTCGTTGCTGGCACATCCTTCCTCTTGTCAATGACACGATGGGATCTCAAAGAAAAACGATGGGGTTGAAGAAAGAGGGGCAGAAATTAAAATAATAACAATAAGCTATTTTATTTTAAATGTTTTGATAGTAAAAATAATAAAAAAACAATTTTTTATCAATTTAAATATATTATATTTTTCATATTCTAAATAATCAAATTAAAAATTAAAATTGCATATAATAGTGTATTATTATTATTGCTAATAATTTCGTAATGATTCGCGTTTTTATTTATTTGCCAAAATATAATAAATAATAAACTAATAAAATAATTTTTCTAACTGGATTTCTTTTCTTATCTCCTCAATATCCCCCTCCCCGATTATGATTATAAAAATATCCATATTTGCATATTAATTTAATATACATATTTTAATGGCCAAGTTCTTTTTGCCAAATGTTATATATATATATGAATAACCGGAGGCATGTGATGGGCACCTTTTATTTTAGTGTAAAGATTAGACAGATAGTCGTCGAAGAAGAGGGTGAGGGAAAAAAGGAAAGGTAGGTTTTATAAAACCAGCAGATACCATTAGAGAGATAGGTAGGTTACTGTGCTAACTAATTATGAAATGAACGGACGTTTGCTTACCATCTGTTGCATTGACTCCTTATTCCAGAACTAAAAAGATACCGTATTTTAAAATAAATTCTTTTTTTTAATTCTTCATTTTAGATAGCGATTGAAAACAAAATAAATAAAATGAATTTTATATAGTATTATTTATATTAATCATTAATATATATATATATGGACGAGTTTACCTATATGAAAGAAACAAAAATTGATTATAAATACCTACTAATATCTATTTATAATATATTAAATATAATGACGATATTAGATTTATTTTACCCTTGGCACACCTCTCTTCAGAACTCTCTCACTTATTAGAAATTATAGGTACAGTGACGGAAAAAAGAGAATTCCAGTCCAGATTTCAGCGTCTTTCAGAACAGCATTAATATATGGTTTAAAATTAAAGAAATTAATTATTAATAGAATAAAAAAATAAAACTATCAATCATTTAAAATTAAATTGGTATTAAAAATTATATTCTTTAATTTTGATTTATGCATTAATACTGTTCAGAAAGGGGCAGCCCATTTCGCTTACTGGCGTTTTCTTTTTTCCTTCACTATACATGCCTAAGCAATTGGAGGAATTATTTTTCTTTGTAATGGAATTTTAAAACATGAAAACTAACATGAAAATATGTATTTTATGAATTTCAAATAAAATAATTATAATAGGAAATTCATTCTTAAGTGTTTATTTTAAGTCTCGAGTTAGATTTGGGTAAAAAAATATATATAATTACATTTTAAATTTTTTAAATATATATACGGTGTCTTTTCCTATCAACAATCTGGAATTTATAATGTCATTTGATTCATCAATTAATTCCTTTGAATTACTTTATGCCATAACAATTCACTATTTTTTGATTCGCCCCATTTGATATTTATTTTTTATCATTTACCTTTAATCTTCATAGGGAATTTTAATTTCCTGAAGTTATTTTCAAGTTGTTAGATGTACCTAGGAAAATTTAGCGCAGCCAAGCACCCTTGGAATTAAATGGACAATCGAAAAATAACATACAATACGCCAATATATCTTTTATCTCAAAATAAAAAAAAAATATTTTTAACTCCAAATCTTAATTTTAATTAAATACATTTACTTTCTTCTATATATATAAGATAAGATTATTTTTTAGTAAATATAATTTTATATAAACATCTGTTAAAAGCTACTATTTAGAATACAGTGGTACCTCGACATACGAGTGCCCCAACATACGAGTTTTTCGAGATACGAGCCGACGAGCAAGTGATTTTTTGGTTTTAGTTACGAGCGAAATTCGAGATACGAGTTCATTTCGAGTTTATTTCTTTACATTCTCTTTTTTGTTTTTGTGCAATAAATATTTGATATTTATAAATACGTGTTTATTATTCAAAACCACGTAACAAAAATAACTGGGGTGACATTTTGGAGGTTGGAACGGATTAATGGTAGTTCAATTGTTTTGTATAGGGAAATTTGCTTCGAGATACGAGTAATTCAAGATACGAGCAAGGTTGCGGAACGAATTAAACTCGTATGTCGAGGTACCACTGTATTAGTAATAAATAAAAAATTCACCTTGTAATTCTTTTTGAAATTTAGTCCCTAAATTCCTAATAAACGTGCACAAATTTGTTTAATAATTTTTATTTATAAATTGAGAATTAAAGTACCTAGTACCTAAAGAGGGTATATTTAATTTGTAATTAGTAAATTTTTAGCAGAGAGACTAGAAGGGGGAGGAAAAAAAATGAAAGAGGAAGGAAATCGGCCTGTTTTTCAGGTTTAATGATCTTAGATGAGAGACAAATTGTATAGTTTAGTTTAGTTTTATTTTTCATTTTTGTTTAACATTTGTATTGACGTTGTTGATATTCTAGCTAAAGGATAATAAATATGCATATCTTAAGAGGGCCATTGCGCTTTCAAACAGAGAGAAAGAGTCAAGGCTAGGGTTGAGAATGTGGAAGAGGGTGTGGGAGAGAGGAAGGAGAGGGAGACCACCATTTCCGTTTCCAATTCCTTCTATCTTAATATACATACATACATATATATTGTAGGGTAGAATAACTATTCCATTTTATATATACAACCATAATTATCCATTATATATATATATATATATATGTATGTGTTAGTGTGTGTGAATTGATTGATAAATATTTTATGCATTCTAATTTAAACACTAGTGGTTAAATTAATAATCTTATATTTATATATGTATTTATATATTATCGAATAAATTGTGTCTATACATTCCTTAGATTTTTAAAAAATTTTACAAATATCTTTAGTTTTCATGTTCTGGATAATCCTTTCATGTGAGGTTTGTTGGTTCTTTCTGTCTGTCAGGTGTATAAAAAGATTATAAACTCAAAATTGGTTGGATAAGTATTCTTATATATATTTTATCATTATCTCTCAAAAAAATAATTGATTTTTATTTTATAATAAAATGTTCAAAAGTAAAACAAAAATTTAATTATTTAATATATAACGATATAAAATTAGTTATTATTCTTTTTTTTAAATATACATACATACAATTATGAAAAATAATATCAAAGAGTATTAATAGATAATTTGAATTTTGAATTAAAAAAATATTCCTACTTTGACTGAGATATATTTTTAGCATAACTTATGTGTGAAAAAACTAATTATAATATTACGTTTCTATTCTTCCTCTTATTTTATGTATATGTATTAATGTCGAATATCAACACTGGAAATTTTGCATGGAATTGTCGCTGTTCAACTGATAAACTGATAAATATGCGGCGAGACTCCCTTTCCCCCTCTGTCCCTTTATATACGTATATATATAAGAATAGGGTCAAAGAATAATATAAACCAAATGGAAAAAACAATACTACTATATAGTTAATCATTCTATAAATATGGCGCGCATAGAAATTATCTCATTTAACAAATCTATCTATTCTGTTTTTTTTCAATTCTCCCTTTGTTATTTTCTTCTTCAAACTTTCTCTAATTTAAATTAAAAGAAATCAAGAAATGAAAAAATAAATATTTAGAATAGGGGGAGTGTAATAAAAAAATAAGAGAAAATATAATCATTTCTATACAAAAAGTTAGATAAAATTTTAAATTCTAATTAACAGGAAGATAGTTGACATATCCACACACGTTCCCATGCACAACCACTATCATTAGCTTATATGAATATATACTTGAAGGAAAAAAAATAGTAGTGACCTAATTGGGTTTTTATCTTAATTCAATTTTGAGGGAAGTCATGAATTAACTGAGGTTGAATGAATGAGATTAAGGGTTGTAGAAAAATTTGCATTAACAATAAAAAGAAACAAGTAGATTTATTATCTGTTGGTGTGGGAAACTTGGTTATTAATATATTGATGAGGGGTTAAAAACCTTTTAAATTAATTGCCCTCACTAATAGGTTAAGTGACTAAAATGGAAGAATAAATTAAGTACAATATAAAAAGAACTTCAGTGAAACTGGTATCGCCAATTTTAATTTCTCTAATAAAATTGAACTATTCAGTGTATTTTCTTCATTTAAGCTGTAAATTTTGCCCTTATATAAATTAGGCAGAGAGACTTATTCAGGTTTAAATGTTAATAATATTAATTTATTTAATTTTGATAGAGCATATGAAAAAAAATAATTAATCGAAAAAACTTGTTAGTGCCTTATCAGAAATATATAAGAATAAAGAATTATATTAATTAAAAAAAAAACACTAATAATAATAATTGGAAGAGATGACATGTCCAAGTCATTTTAGAGATTTAATTGAGAAATATTTGTAAATAATAAACGGGTTATTTAACACAAAATTATTAAAACTTATAATAACTTCTACGAGATAATACATAAATAGATTTATTAGTTGATTCTAATCTTACAATTTATGATTAATTATATAAAAATATTTTTAACTAATATAAAATACCGTATTAAATGTATTTTATTTTCTTATCATTCACATTTTTTTCATCCTTTATCAATATTTCATTTCCCAGTTTTTTTATTTTTATTATAAATTAGTGAAAGCAGTAAATTATAATTTTGATTATTTTATTATAATGGGTATGTCCAAAATAAACAAAAAAGAATACATGAATACCTAAGCTTATGATCCACACACTCTCCAATGATAAACTATATCCGATAAATTGAATATTTGTTTTGGTGTTGGTGATAACATACACAAAAAAGTTTCGGATACGCTCGGCCGGCACTAACTTCCTGAAGAAATCACCTTAACAGAGTTCCTTATAATCTATATATATAAATTCTGGAATGAGAATATTCTATTCCCAGGGGAAAAAAAAATAAGGAACGCATTTGACCATGACACCAAATGTCTTAAGGGAGATCCAAAGGAGGACACAAAGGTTTCGATTTCATGGCTGACAAATAAAAAGACTAGAAGGGGAGGGAAAGGAACTTATAATGATCAGGCGGGGTTGTTTTTCAATTTACCTAAGGTATATTTTGACTTTGCGGCTTTACATTTATCCATCACTGTCAATAATTTTCTTGATTAGCACAGGAAATAGTTTTTTTTATTTTCTTTCCATAAAATAATTCACATGCTCCCCTAATAAAGATAATTTTGAAAATTTAATTTTTATTAAGAATAGCGAGTATAATTATTGAGTTGAAAATATTAAATAATGATTGTGCAGATATATTTATTTTTATTTGTTTTTTTTTCACTGACTTCATCTCTTTCTAGTATAAAAGTAACTTTTTTATATTCTTAAGCATAATCAACATAAACTTCTAAAGCATTTATAGCTTTTATTAATACATTTTTTTTAAATAAAATTTTACTTGTACATTAGTCAAAACATAAACATATTTTTTATACTTTTTCAAAATAACTTTCTAAAACTATTGCATTGAGATTTATTATTGAATTAACAACAATAAATTGACATTATTGTTAGTATGAAATTTTTTTTAAAGTAATGCATTCTTTTACTAATTTATAAGTATTCGATATTTATACTATATTTAAGTAAATTTCTAACAAATGTTTAAATAAAAGTTACTTGAGTTTCCAGAAGGGTTGGCTTTATCCTTCTAAAATAAACACTATAATAGAATTAAATTGATGATGAGGGCTGCCCAGAGAAGAAACTATTCTATTTGCTTTATAATTTAATACACATATTCTTCAACTCTCAAAAAAAAAATATTTATTTTCAAAGTGTATAAATAAATGATTATAAAATTTTTAGTTAATTTATTGGCATGGGAATTTTTCTTAATCGCTAATGTATATTATTTTTAGTTATTTATATACCTACCATATATATATATATATATATTTTTTTTTTATTAAAGTTTTTTGAAATCTATACTGCTTTCAAGATTTTATCAAACATTTTTGTAATTTATACCGCTTTCAAGTTTTATTATTATTATTATTATATATTTTTGAGGGCGTATCGGCATCTTGGCTATTAACGCAGTCAAGTATCCTATTTCATATTTGCAAACGAATAAACAAAACCAATACTTGGAAATATTTTTATTACTACGACGACTTCACTTCCTGTGATTTTCGTCTGCATTTCATTCATACAATACTTTCATCTATCTAAGGTGTTAGAATTTTTTTATTATATTCTGTTTGTCGAAGAAAAGAGAAAAAATATACGAATGAAGTTAATCGTTTCCAGGTTGAGATTGTCGCATGTTTCAAGGGAACTTAATTATAATAATAATAATAATAATAATAACAACAACAACAACAAGCGAGTGTCTGGATGATGACTTAATCTCTCGAACGATCCAGACAGGCTTACTCATTCATTCATGCTTGTATTCATTCATCTCCAGACGATCATTCTCTCAATTTCCCTCTCATTCCTTCCTCCATACATATTCTCTCTCTCTCTCTCTCTCTTTATATATATATATATATCCCTATCTCATTCTCTCTTATTATGATTAGTACCTGGAACACCGAGCTATCACTCCACCCTTTAAAAAATATTGATATTCAACTCTTTAATTATTTATTACAATTATTAATTGTACTTCATTGCATCATTCTGATTAAAATGAATGGAACTTGGGGGTCCTCAATAATAATAAATAATATTAATAAAATTTAAATAATATTTTAGTGAAAAAATATTAAAAATTATAAAACTATCTAAAAATTAATTAATAAAAGAACAATGAATAAATAAATATAAATTAGTAATTTAATAAAAAATAAACACGAAAATAGATTAAAAAAATCATAAAATTAACTAATAAAAATTTATAAGAATTAACAAATAATTAAACGACAAAACATTAAAAAAATATCATAAATAAACTTACAATGTTTGCAAGAAAAATAAGATAACTTTTAGATTTTTTTTTGGTGAAAGATTAATAAATATATTTCGTAATTAAATTCTAAAATATTATTAAAATAAATATTTTTAATTTTAATTCGAAATTAAATAAAAATTTTTAAAATATTTTAAATATAAAAGAATACATATTAATACATTTTCAATTAAAAAAGAATGACAAGAGGCAAATATGAATGACGTCACATAAATTTAAATTAAGAAAAAACTAATGAAGATGATTTTTCTCCAGGCTGAAACCTTGTCTTTATAAATATTATCTATGGTGTGAATTTCAAAAAAATCTTTCTAGCGGTTAATTATATACGAATATATATATATATACAATCTTTGATAGTATAATAAGATAAGATATAATATCGGTCGATTGTTTTTCCAGGATTGGGAATTGCTTGTTCTCTCCAAACTCCAATGGAACGTGAACCCAGTGACTGGGTTTGATTTCGTGGACCAAATGATCGTCCGTTGTGAGCCAATCCGACTCCATACTCTGGTCAGAAGACACGCGCACACCCTCCTCGCTCTTGCCTATACAGGTGAGTTACTACCCTCAATATTACTATTATTATTTTTATTTTTTTTTCTATGAAAATGACTACCCTTAAAAGACTACTCTCTCATTATAAACCACACAACACGTGGCTTCTTGCACACTTTTCGGATTACAACCGGACAACGTCCATTCCATCCATCCCTTATAATCATCATTTGATAAAATACAAGTAAAGTGACAAAATAAAAACCGGATTATTATTCTCCCTCTTAAAATAAAACGTTCCATAAACGATGAAAATCGTTATATTATGTTTTATATTATTTCCCATAATCGTGAAAGGGTATGGTGAAAATTATTCAAAAGATTTTTCTCTCAGTCAAAAATGGACATTTATGAGATCAAAGGAAAAAAATGTACCGCCCCACAATGATTCAATTCAAAAACCTGTTTATTATGCATTTTCCAACCCTTTTACTTTTTTTAGCATTTCAATTCGTGAGAAAATCATTAAAACTTTCAACTAAATTATTTTATCAATCATCTCTTTAAATGAAAAATATGGAATATTATTAAGGAGTTTTGATAAATATATATAAGATGGTAGGTTTAATCAAATGGACTATAGACATATTTGTTTATTAAAAACATTTTATAACATTAGAAAAAAATTTTAAATATAAGATATATAATACAATAATATATTCTTACCTAAAAACAAATTGCTTTTTATTGTCAATTCTTATCTTACCTTATTAATAACTAAATAATTTAGATGTATATTTAATGGTTTTCCAATTTTATAAAATCTAATTTACCTAACCTTAACATACAACAATCCAATCTCATTGTTGTGATACAAACTTGGGAATATTAAAGTAATATAATTAATATTATTTAATTGTTGATATTAAATTAATATAATTATTATTTTACATATATATATATATTAAATATCATTTAAATAAAAAAATAAAATAAATAATATCATATATACTTATTTCTTAAAATCTTTATATAAAATTAAATTTTTAAATAATTGATTAATTGTTAATAAAAACCTCATCCCCTTCAGAGCGATAGTCCTCTGCATTGGGATTGAAAAATCTAATAGTAGTCTCAGTTTTTAATATGTCAAGGCCATTGATAATCATTTTATCTGTTTGTCCTTGTATAACGATGTGATGCTGGAGTTTATATTATTATCCTCTCACGTGGAAAGATAAAATATTTTTTAAATTTTTTAATATATAAATTCATTTAATAAAAAACAATTTTTAATTGAATACCCCTAACTTTCGAGCTTTTATTAATTTAATTGCCTTAAATTTGAATTAATTAAAAATAATACTAGTATTTCTTTCTAGCATATTTAAATACATTAATATATATATATAAGAAAATTAATTTTTATTCTTACGATACTTTTCATGATTTTCAAAAGTCATTATATTTCCATTAAAGTTTTTGTCCTGATTGTGACCATATATATATATATATATTTTTTTTTTCTCCTGGACGAAATAAATTTCCTTCTAGAAAACTATTTACTCTATTAGATGAGAACGTGAATAAAGTTAGGTAAATAGGAAGGTGGATATAGTGGGAGGGGAGCATGTGGAAAGCGACAGGACATCCCTCGAAATCCACCCACACCCTCGCTGGTGCTATCCAGTCAGCCATGTGCCCTATCCAGCCGTGGCGCGTGCCTGGGCAGCTGCTACCTTTCGAGTCCATCGGCCTTAAATATATATATATACATCGAAATAGGTAAAGCTCACCTATGGATAGAGACAGACAGATAGACAGCTGCCAGATCTACAGAGCAACAGCCTCCCTTCGTCCGTCCCCTTTCACCAATCATCCTGCCCCTCCCCCTTCCAACTCCTTCCATCCACTTCTCCCCTATGCCTTTCTTATCTTTTCACTTCCTTTAGACAGGATTAAAAAAAAAATTTGATCCAATCTGTTCATCCATCTATTTAGTCTAGGGGTAGTTAGATTGTTTCTATGAAATAAAACAAATACTTTTCTAAACTAAAAAAATCTGGAGTGTCTCTACTCAACTATCTCGCAAATTTGAATTGGATTAATTAACTAATATTATAATTATTTAAATTTAAATTTATTAAATTATAAATTAAAATTAATAAATAATGTTTATTAAACCAGCGCGTGTTTGGCTCTTTGTTGATGGCACCACGTCACGTGCTCGCGCGTGATTTGTAGTGTTAAAAAATTAATTCCGGTACTTTCAGCCATCCAATCAAGTTGAAAAATATATAGCAGTTGTATACAATTTTTAATCATGTGAAAAACTATCAAACATATATCTTTATTTTTACGGTCAGTTTAGAGGAAAAAAATCAAGGTAGGTAATGGTGCTCTTTCGAAAGAGCTACATTTCTCAAAAATTGATAGAATACTACGAATTTTGAATAATGCCCGTGTACCAAATTTCATTATTCTAGCTCAAACCGTTTTTGCGTAATCTTGTCTACAAGACATACACACACACACACACACACACACACACACACACACACACACACACACACACACACTTTTCTAAACCTTAGTGAAAATGACTCAGGGACCTTCAAAACGTATAAAAACATCAAAATCTTGACATCGAAAATTTTCGTGATCTCAATACTATCTCTGGCGAGTAAAATATATAATCTATGTACAAATATCATCTTTTTGGACAATAACGTTAATGTAGCATTGATTTAACCAATATTTTTTAGAAAATAAATTAATACACAAAAGCATTTAGAGTGACTGTAATCCATTTAAAGTTTTAAAAAAAAATTATTTTCTATGTGTATATTTTCAATTAATTAAATCACTAATAATTATAATGCTTGATATTTAATGCTTTTCTTCAAATATTTTTCAAAAATATATATAATTATGTATTTCATAGATAAAAAAACATCCCCATATATTGATTCTCTTCTAAAACCCGCACTCTTTTGTGGTTTCTTCTATTAAAAAATATACATAGAGATATATTTATATTAATCAAAATATATTTTTGAAGGGTGGTTATTTTCCGGTTAATTTGTCTCTAATTATTTAAACATACCCTCATCTGTTATTAGAGATGCGGCTTTCCTCCTCGTTCCACCCTTTTAAATCCCTCTCCATTCTCTCTCCAATTCTCGCTTCTCTTTTTTCATTGTGGTTTGTTTTATCCATCCCCTTTTTAAAACCACAAAATACCATAACCAATTTCATTTGTTTATTTTTTTTTTCCATTTTATAAATTATATAATCTAAAATTAAATCATTAACATTTATTCATATACTAAATTTGAATATTTACTTTTCATATAATTGTTGTAATTCTAATTTAATTCATTTTCCTATAATTCTTATAGAAATTAATAATTTTATTTTAATATTCTTAAATTTATTATAAAAGATAATTAATATAATAATTATAATTAACTAGGGTGATTAAAATAAACTTATTTCTTAAATAAAAAAATATAATCAATCATGTTTCAACGAGACCTTCTCAGTCCAATCTTTTATGTTTAATTAAAAATTTATAATTATAAAAATACAGTTATTATATATAATATACTATATATTTCATTCATTGTTTTTGCTATTTCTAATTTAAAATTTGCTATTTATTTCTTTATTTCCTATTTCGAAAAGAATAGTAAATTTCTTTTTGGAGAAATGGTGGTAAATTTTCTCTTAAATCTCGTATACATTTTCCATCTTATTTTTTTATGCAATCATGCATGGATATTACTTAAAATTAATTTAATTCAAATTTTAGTTTTTCTAGATAATCTAGCCCTTTAATTTTTTCTCCTTCCTTGAAATCTTTTTATCGTTTCTAAAACTATGTTTATTGATTCATCGATACTTTTTTATACTTTATCAATTCCTTGACTATTTTTTTAAAAAAAAAGTCCGTGCGCCAGATGCCATTAATGGGCTTCTTTGTGTTAGTATTTCTAGTTTGTCCCTTCCTAGTCTCATACGTATACTCCTAGTCTCCCTTTCCTACATCACCTTACCTCTTATCGATGATACAGCTGTCGTCGTTTTTTTTTTCTTTAATTTTATGCTAATATATATATTTTTTTTTTTTTTTTTTTGAATTTTAATTAATTTCAATCAATAATTATTAATCTAGATGTTACACACAATTAATTTTTAAATAAATTATTTTATTTTATTTTTATATTATAAATTATAAATGTGTGGAGAATATTAACAACCTTGAAATTTATATTCATACAACTATAAATAAACGATCATATTGTTCGATATTTTATAAAATTAAACATATACGTATTTATCTATTGATATATTAAATTTTTTGACTTTTTTCATAAAATAAAAAAAAATCTTGTAATCATTGGGTTTAAAATTTTAAAAACTATTTAACTTCAAAATTTATTCCTAATATTCGAATTATATCTATATTAATAATAAAATATTTAATTCAAGTATTAAATATTTAAATATGTCATAAGTTAGTTTATAAAAGAAAAAAAATGAAAAGACTTGAATTTAAAAAAATTTAAAATTTTATATTTTTTTTAATATATTGGTATATATTTAATATAGTGGTGTCAAATATTTTCAAGGTGATAGATTCACTGGAGCATGTCGCCTATATCCATTTATTGCATTGATATTAACAAAAATACCACCTATTTGCTTATTTCCCCCGCAGCTGCAAACCCCTGACACCCTCACACTAAAGGAAATAAAAAAAATGCTTTTTTATAACTTCATGACTTTATCCACCCTCTCTAGTCACCACCACCTGTAAGGCTGACCTAATTTTAATTACAGCCATATTATATATATTTATATATCTGTAACACTGTACCCTTAACTAGAAACAAAATAAAAGGAAATAGACGACTTGAAGCGTGAATGAGTGACCGAATAGGTGAGTCAAAACGTTGATAGACATAGATTATCAAATTATTCAGGAATAAATAAAATGCAGCTGCTACTTTTCTATTTCTTTACTTTTCTCTCAACCTCTATATATACTCGTATATAAATATAATACAGGATATATTTATATGATGATTCAACCTTAAATAAGATTTTCCTCTTTAATATCTTCTTCCAAATACAATCCTTTGGAAAAGAGAACATTATATTTTACTAATTAGTTTGATTTATAACTAATCGAGTAGAAATTAATAAAAAGATATACGCATTTTTATTAATTACTTATTTTTATTATATATATATGTATATATATAAAATATATAAACGAGTACATATATAATATTCCTATAATATTGATTTTGTTTAATATTGAATTGATTAAAAGTTTGTTTTAGACAAGGCAGACTGAATTTTTATTACATCATATACTTATTTCTATCAGATTCACCCAACAAATAAAATAATTTTATTGTGAAATCATTTATATGTCTAGAATATTTAAATATAATAATATACAAATGAAAATGTTTAATTGCTTTCATAATATTTGATTTTCATATTTTTCTTGAAATTATATCACCTCCTGGCATCTAGGCTACCCAACCAACTCTTGCAATGAATATAATAATTTCTAAAATTTCTATTCATTGTAATTTTATTAATTATTAAATTATAAGTTTAGATATTAAGTTTAAATTTTGAAACATATCATTTTTTAAAAGTATTTTTATTCCCTTCTCATAAATATTTATTAAGTATTTAAAATTTAATGAAATACCATTTTTTATTTGAAAATTGTCTTTAAAAATATAGACACACACAATATAATAATAAAAAATATTATTTATTTTAATTTAAAATAATAATATTAATTATTAAATATATAGACTGAAATTATACCTTATATATATAATGTAGTTATTATTCTTTTGGGAATTGATAGATATAACTTACAATCAAATTAATAATTTCTTTAAAAAACAAAAAGAAAATGTCAAAACATTATTTCTAATATATATAAATTCTTAACTAATTTGATTTATTATATTATTAAAAATGATAATTCTTAAACATAAATATATTATATTCCTATATTCCATTTTCCTATAAAGTTATTATTATAAAGAAGGTATTTGAATTATTTTACATATTAAGACTTGGACTCCAAGGATGATAGATTTTTATTTTACCCCTCTATATTTTTCCAATTTATCTTGAATCTTTTCTTTTTAAAATGACAACTTGCTATTCTATTTCATTATTAAGTGGAAATATAGAAATGTCTTAGAAAAGAGAGAGAAAGAGGTAGGGTGTGGAAAGACGAGGAGGGGCGGTTGGTTAAAGGAAGAAGGTGATACACACACGAAGCACCTGCTAAAAGAAGGCGATGGCACGAGCCAAGGTTGAGAGGGTGGACGAGACTCTTCGAGGACTTTTAAAACCTGTTCTCCATTTTCACCTCCATCCGGGACGAAGACTCTGCCACGTGCCGGGGCCAAGAAACCAATAACCTCCCCCGAAAATTTAAAAAAAAAACCGAGATGTATGCGGGCTTTACTGAATACCAAAATATAAAGAAATAGAAAATAAATATTTACTATTATTAATAAAAAAATAAAAAAAACAAAAACATTTGTTTATTTTAATCAAAAATCAGCATAAACTATACTAAATTAATATATATATAAATTTATATATATATATATGTATATATACAACATAAAAGATATAATAACTATCATAATATTTTATAATTTAACTCAAAATTTAATTCATATCTTTCTTAATATTTTTTTATTTCTATCAGTGAAATAGAAATAACATTCTCGTGCATAATAGAAAATAAAAAAATCCTCCGCCCCCACGCGCATGTTCAAACACCTGTTGTCTTTAATCGTCAGTTAAATATCAGTTATAGTTTAAAAAAATACAACGAACTTCTAGAATATATACTTTAAAATTCAATTTTCCATTATTTTAAAAATAAATTAATATTGAAAAAAAAATTCAAATTTAATTAATTTTTTACCCAAAAATAAATTTTTTGTAATAAATTCCATTTGTAAATAATAAAATAATAAAAAATATATTTTCGTCACACGTTAGTTTATTTTATTATAAAATCTCTTGACAAAAGGGTGAAAATAAGATGATGTTTTATTGTATATATGTATATATAAAGTTCCTATAATCCCTTTAACTTCGATGAGTGAATAGTACTCGTATATTCATTCTACATGAGAACATTTTTCTTTCTCAAGCATACTTATCAATATATGAATTTGATTCATTGTGAAATTCGTTCTTTGACGAATGATTACTCATATGATCTTTTATCGGATCTTAGATAGTCCATGAAAGGAGAGAAAGAGAGGGAGAAGTAATGGTGTTGTGTGAGGGCTTGGTAACTCGGAAGTAGGTTTAACCTATCAATCTTTCCAGTGAAAGGTTCAACACCACCCATTAACATCCCTTACCACCTGACGAATATTTTTTTATTTTGTTTAATTTATTATTATTATTAAATTATTTTTTTTAATAATATTAGTAATAATAATAAATTTAATCAAAACAAAAACAATAAATAAACTATTATTAAAATTAATAATTTGAAAATAAAAAATTATTTAATTTTAATAGAATTATTATTAAAGTCATTTTTTCCCTACTTTTAGAGATTCTTTCGTATTTCTCCTAAATAATTATTTATTTTTTTTATTTGTTTAAAAAAAAAATATTAATTTTTTTTTAAAATGGTTAACATTTTCTTCAAAGTCATTTGCTTGAAATCTTTTCAGAAAGTGTATTGACTTGGAGGAAAAGATATGTCTCTCCCTACTGCCCTTTTATTTTTTATTTTTTTTTCCTTTCTGGTTATTGACCGGACATCTGTTGCTTCCCTCCGCAATGGATAACCAAAGTGGATTCACTACACATACCCATACATGCACACACACAACAACATATAAGCAAACACAATACAATCATCATATTCTTGCACAACCGTCTTTAAAGAAGAAATCCGTTGCGTCGTCGTCCCTTTCTTGTCAGCTATATTCACCCCATATCTCTCTCCCTTAGAAATTTTCACCCCCTCCCACCTCTCTAATGTATTGACACCTTCTCGTTACCCTCTTCACCCCTCTTGCTTTACCAGGTGTTCCAGTTTTCTTCAAACGGACGCAAATTGTATACTTGCCCTTTCTTATAGCAATTTTTTTTTTAAATGGAATAAGAATAATAACAAAACTGATTTGCAAGAATTCATCTTCGACTTTCAAATTTTTGTTTATTTTATTTTTTCCTAACGATTTTTTTCCCTTCCTCTCATTTCCCTTCGACGTGTCTTGTGCCTTTTTTCTTTTAATAATAATTATTATAATTTGCCAGACGGTAGTATAGAAGAAAGTCAACGGTTGAGACATATGTTTTGCTGTGTGTTGTTATGTTTTGTTTGTCTGAGGCCAACAACTCCGTTAGGAAAATGAACTGAAGAAAACGAAAGAACGACTGACTGACCCACACAGATGACGATGGTAGTTACTTGCAAATGACTGGAGAAAAAAAATGAGACATACAAAAATTTATTCAACTATAAAATGTAAACCTAGAACCTAGAGACAGAAATAAATATAAACAAGAAAATTTACTTTATCAAAAAGTTAATTTGATTTTGGTATTGAAAGGATGTACAAAATATGACTACACAATAAATTTATTAAAAATATTTAATAGATTAAATAGAGAAAAAATGTTTACTTGGAATTTAATATTAATTATATGATTCCTTATTTTATTATAATGAATTAATTTAATCAAAATATAAGTTTTTAATTTAATAAATTTAAATAATAATATAATTAATATATTATTACCTTATTCGAAAAAGAAATAATTAATTAATGATCTCTTCAATTAATCTTTTTATTTTTTTTTTAAATTTTACAAGACATTTTATTATTATAACTATAGTATAGTAATTATAATATAAAAATAATATGGGTATTAAAGAAGATTAATTGTTCTATTAAAAAAAATAATAATAACAATGCAAGTATATTGGATGACTTGAATAGCGGTGTTTTTCTCATTTTTTGGTTGTTATATTGTATATAATGGTATGTAAAATAAGGCGCAGGTGTTGTGGCAGTTTGTGGGGGCCAGGTACACACATATTGCTGGGCAACAACCCGTTAGACCTTGACACTCTGTCTTTAGCTATGGTCATTAGTCACGAAAATAGAATTGAACGAACCCTAAATAGTGATGTTAGCACCCCTACACTACACTTGCTTTATAGAAAATACAACCCCTTTAGCTAAATTCACCCAAAAGAGAAATAAAAATAAATATATAAATAAAATAGAGAATTTTGTTTGTTTTTTTTTAATTTAACTAGAATCAAGTAGTGCTTGTTATATTTTTGACAAAAAATTATTTTGTAGGGAAACCTAATTTAATTTAAATATATAACACTTGATGAGAATGATTTTGTATTAAATATTTATTATATTATGTAACACTAAACAACTAAAAAAACAACTAAATTGAAAATAAAGCCAATAAACTTAAAAATACCGGGTTTTTAATTAAAAATTATTATTATTAAGTTTTATATATATTTTTAAGTTTAATTTTTTAATATAAATCATGTATTAAAATATTTCAAGTAGTGTCTACGATTAAATCTATTAAATTCATAGAAAAAAAATTCTAATATTTCCTATCTTGCAATTTAATTTGTTTATTAATTTATTTTTTTATATAAATAAAATTAATATTTCTTAAATTTACTAGAATGAATATTTATAATTGAAGTTACAACATTGATATTTTAATATTCGAATAATATTTTATTTAAAATTTTATTTTTAAATAAGAATAATTGGTAGGATAGCAGACTTGATTTGAATATTAACAATCGAAATTTCAAAAAATGTCAACAATGAAAATTGACTTCAAAACTTATATTATAAACTAATCGATATCAAAAATAATACAAGTCAACTATATTAAATGCATTAAATTTTATAAATTCTATAGTTATAGTGTATATGAAGTGGGAGGGGGATACCTAAGAGGGGGGAGGGTGATTTGATGTTAAGAAGCAGCAGCTGTCTTGAAGGCACGTGTCTTCTTGAAATCTTTTCCTTTCACCTCCTCCTGGTCTTATTTACTCTCCTGTGTTTCTTATTCATCACCTGGACAATTATGAGACATAAGAGCGACTTTCGATTTTTTTTTATTCTATTTCCTCAATTTTTATCCACACCTCTTCTCTCTTTGATTATATTTGTGTGCATTTATAGTCAAAAGATTTATATTCTTTTTATTGAACTGATTTAGATAATAATTGATTGAACAAAAAAAAACCGTATATTTGAATAGCATACAAATCAATCGATTGGATCATCACCCTTTTTTCGAATGAGTTAAAAAATCAATGAATGGGTTTCTTTTTAATATAAAGATCCTACTACAAACCTTCATTGTGGAATAAAGTCTGAATTTCCACAACAACAAACGGATATCAATTTGGATATGGACACCAAATAGATCATCTATTGATCTTTTCTTTCTCAGTTTATTTTTTAATAAAGACCTTCACTTTTCTTTCTTTCTTTCTTCTTTTGACTATCATCCAACTCCTTTCTCTCTCCTCCTTTTCCTGTCGGGATATATTGACAGTTCAATCGGAATCTATTCATTCATTGTGAAAATGAATTTGAATTCGGATATAAATAAGAAATTTAACCCTTTTTCTTTAAAATTAAAACTAGTGTTTGATTTGGTTGGTTCTTTTTTATAAAATAAAAAAAAATTGAACTTTTTTTTATTAAAAAATGCCCCATAATACCACAATAAATCCATTCAATTTGTAATTATGAATAATATTTAAAAATTAATTATATTTTTGTTAAATTTTCATATTTATTATTTGTATTTTATTCTTTTGATAGTAAATTCTTATAAAGAAAGAAGAAAATAAAATAAAAACTAATATTACTATTAACTGCACACATTTTCAATTGACCAGAATAATATTCAAATAAATGCTCAAATTGTTAGAAAAGTGCATATACTAAAATACTAATAATAATAGTAATAATATTTAGGTCAATTTAAATATAATTTAAAAATAAATATTTAGTAGGATCTTTTTTTTATATTATATAATAGATGTGAGTATTAAGATTAATTTTTATATTTTTTTTTAATTAAAATATCATATAGTCAAAGCAGAGTGAGAGGTGCTTAAGTTTTGTTTTATTGCTTACAATAAGAAAAACGAAAGTAAGCGTGTTTTATTATTAATTATTCAATTTGAATAACCAAAAGGGTGTTTTGATGTGAGAGGTCGGTAGGGGTGGGGGTGGTTTTGCTGGTCTACCAGCTGCATACCGATGAATGGAATCACTGCAGCTGGTGATGCAACCTGGGGGCGAACAAGAATTGAAAAAAGTCTTTAAAAAAAATTCTATCCAAAAAGACTTTACTATTTACTACTTGATCCTTTTCGACCTTTCAAGTGATCATTTCAACCCCACCACACTTTTTTCTCTCTCTTTCCAATGAAGCATGACGTAATTCTTCTCTTCCCCCTTCCCCAATATTTTTTTTTGTATATCCCCTTGCTTCCTTCCGAGTTAACTTTGATTTCCTTCCGGGAATGATTAAACATTTTTTTTAGTATTAACTCATCATTTAATATAAATTATTGATGTTATATATATATATATATACTTTTCTTTATTATATATATATAATAAAGAAAAGTGTATTATTTTATATAGTATAAACTAGCTGCTCAGAGCGCCTTCGGCGCTCTTCACACCTAGACGGGGGCTCCGCCCCCTGTACCCCCGAGTTGTGCATAGTATTTGGTGGTTGAAAGTATTAAAAGGTTTTCATCCATTTTGTTTCAATCAGTATATTACATAAAACATTCATTTCTTTTTGTGTTCTTATTTAAAAAATATATTTTAATTTAATCACTATATTAATTATATATATTATTATTGTATATGTTATATCTATCTACCTATGTGGCTCAAAGATACTCTAAAGTTCTTAGCAGCAACAACCACATTTCTCCAAGTGTCCCTATCCTGAGCCCTTATTCCATCTCTCTTACGTCCCTTCCTACGCGTCATTGGTTTTCCAAGCGGACGTTTTCCAATCGGTCTTCCCACCAATATCTTTTTCCTCTCCCATTCTTGCCACGTGCCCTGCCTATCGCAGCTTTTTCCCTTTTATAACCCTAACTATTTCTGAAGATGCAGAGAGGCCATCAAATTTCTTGTTATACAGTCTCCCTCATACCCGGTGACCTCATCTTTCTTTGGCCAATAAATGCAGGGAAGAATCCTATTCTCAAATACTCTGAATCTACTCTCATCTCCAAGGGTCATAGACCATGCCTCCCACCCATATAATGCAACAGGCAAAATAATCTTTTTATATATTCCCTTTGATAATAATTTTGAAGAGATAAGCCTCTTTATTGCAGATAACAGGCGTTTCCCGATTGCAACCCCGATTTAAATTCTTCTCAAATATTATTATCCTTCGTGATTACATTCAATTTTTCTACATATTCAAATTCTACATTTTGTATCTTAAGATTTTGTATGTTAATACTCTTCCTCTTTGTTACTAAATATTTTTTCTTATCACTATTAATTTCAAACCTCCATTAAATTTTCCTCGCTATCTGTAATTGCAATTGCCGAATCTCCTATTATATTTAAGTCGTCTGAGTAACCTAATATTTTACAATTGATTTCCGCATCTTATTCTTTCTTTACTACCTTCAAGAGAAATTTGAAGATTGAAAATTTGAAAAAGTTTATCCGGATCTATTGAGTTATGCGTATGTTTTACTAAAGTCTACAAATAATTAGTGAACAGAAATATTGAATTCGCGGTTTTGTTCCTAATATCTGTCATAATGAAAATATCTTAATTAATGTTGGTCGATTTGGCCTGAACCCGCAATGATATCTCCTAATATTTCCTCCGCCTATAGTTTATAAGTATTGTAGGTATATGTTATAATAGAGTATAATATTTCTTTACATTTTGGTATTTTATTTTCATTGCTAGATTATTATTGAATATTTTTAATTATAATGAAACTTGAGAAAATGCAAAAATAGAGACTTGAGACAATTTATAAAAATTAACGGTATAAAACTATAGATAAATGACCAATATATACATTCATTAATAGTATTAATTTAAATTAATTGATTTATTTGTTTTTTTTATTATTAAGTTCATTTATTAATTTTTTTAGATCATAGTTATTTTCCTTAAAAGAAACTTAAATTCTGTGGTGCTAGGGGATTTGAAAATTATTAGCCGCAATATGAAGATTTCGCTTACAGTTTCTGTCATGTCCGACCTCCATCCAACAGTTATTTTCTGTTAAGTTTTTTGCTTCTCTTAATCATGTGATCTATATATTTAATTTTTTTTGATTCATTATAATAAAATTTAAACAAATAAAAATTTTTACTTTGTTAATTTATATAAATTTCAATATAAACTGATTATGAGTGATACGCTTAGCCAATACTCTGAATAATTTGTGTACAAAAATATTGAATGTTCTTAGCGAGATTTGATATAATGTTGTACGATTTGTCCTAAATCTGAATTAGAAGAAAATTATAAATTGCATTAAAATGAGACCTCTTAGAATAAATTATTTAATTGAAATGATATTTAAATATAAGAATTTAAAAAAATATTATATTCTTTGTTTGGCAATTGTTATTTAATTATGTGCAACATGATTCGACTTGCACAGAGCATCGTTATTTTTTATTAATATCACATAATAAAAATGAATCTTTTAAACATAATAAATAAAAAAGACATTTTAATAAATTTAAAAAATATACCCAATTTAAAAATGTCAAAAATTTAAAACAACTTTATATCATCATATTTTAATTTTTATATAATATATATATATTTAGTAATTAATAATAGAGTAATTAAATTAAAATAAAAAACAAAGATAATATAATTCAGTCATTTTAATTCAGGTTAAATAATATTTTTTTTTATTATTCAATGATAAAATTTATATATTATTATATATATATTATAGAAAAGAAGAAATATTCAATTAAATAAAAAATAATTTAAGATAAAAATATGATCTAATAAATATTTTAATTAAATTGAGAACTTTTAGAATAAATTATTTAATTGAATTGATATTTGTATATTAGAATTTAAAATAAAAAGGGAAATATTATAATAATTCTTCGATTGGGAATCTCTATGATAATTCATTGTTTGAAATGATTCCGCTAGGCCGACAGTGAGCCGCGAGCTGCTCTTGAATGAACAACACGGAGAATTATATAAACTTTTAAAAATTAATTTCTGCGGTTATTGATAAGATATTAATAAAATTTATAGCCTATGTTACTCTAGAGGTATATAAGAATATTGTGATGTAATTTCAAAGAAATCGGTTCAGCCAATTCTGAGTCTATAAAATAGTAATTTTCCGGACAGACAGACAGACAGACAGACAGACAGACAGACAGACAGACAGACGTGAAAAATTCTAAAGTCACTTTTGGATTCTAGAGGTCATGAAACGCGAAGATATGCAAAAATTTTTAAATTCTGAGCAATGTGCAGACAAAAACCTTTTTTTATATATATAGACTAACATAATGGAATTTATCAAATTATTTATGTCAAAAATATTTGAGAATCCAAAACTGTCATCAATGTTTATAGTTTTAGTCTGCTCAATTTGAAATCTAGGAAACGAAACTCACAAAATTCAATAATTTTTAATAATATTAATTAAAATTAATAATGTCAAATTAAATACAATATATATATATAATAGGGTTAGAATTCTATCAATCAAAATAATAATAACATTACTCTTTGAAATACTTTAAAATAAAACAACAAATATTCTGAAATTTAGAAGAATTTGAATTAGTTATTATTGGTGATTTTATAAAATTTTTAATATAAATACAATCAATAACGATACGATAGATCATATAAATATAATATTAATTTTTAAATTATTTATTTTATTTTTTCTCCATCTTATTATCTTATATATTCTTTTGATCATACACTATTATTATTATTATCTTTTTTTTATTAAATTTCAAAATTAAAAGCTAAGCCTAACCTATCCTAGTAAATTTAAAATAGCAGGTGGCAGGTGAATTGTGAGGCACGTGGTCTCGTCTTTCTCTTCTTTGCCTCCACCTCCTCTCTATCTCTCTCTCTCTAATTTTCTTACTAGCTATTTCTTAGTACTACTTATACTTCATACGTTCAATTTTCAAGGTCTCGAATTCTAACGGACATTGCCCTTATTTCCTCAATAAGAAATATTTATTTTTAAATATTTTTTTGATAAATCATTATAACAACCCCTATTTAATATTGAAAACAAATAATTGCCTCGAATTTATATATTTATAATTATAAAAAAAAACATGTCTTATGAATGTCATCTTTTTATAAAAATTATTTATTTTATTTGATTTTTATATAATTGTTTTTCGAAATTTAATTTAACATTAATACTTTAATATACAAAAACTTTAAAAATAGGATTTTTAATTATAATTTTTTTTAAGTTTTTGTTTATTTAATTATATAAAGATTACACTAAATTATTCAAAATTAAAACCTTTTAATTTTTTTTTTTTTTTTTTACTAAATACTATGATCACCCGAGAACACAAAATTATTATATTAATTATATCAAGAAATTTTTACAAAACACTGGAATGTAAGGAAAAGAGATGTTTTTATTAAAGATAAGGGAGAAATAAATTATTAGAAATTTCTATTTTTCTTGATGATGCACCTTGTCTAAAACATATCTACATTTATACTATTAATTTTAATTAGGTTAATTATAGTGGTTCAATCATGATGCATTGGCCCATTTGGAGATGGAGATATGTCTATGAGAGGTGGGGGGAGTCCTGTTTTTTTTTATAATATACACATATGAGTGTGTTCAGCTACCGCATGGTCCTAGATGAGACCGGTCTTTAAAAAGTCAGACAGATGCACTAGCAAAGGATGACACCTGCATCTCGCTTCTTGCTCATCTTGCATCTTAAAAAAAAATACATCTCCAAATTATAAATTAAAATGTTTATTATTTTCTTTGTTATATATATTCCTTTAATTAATATTATATTCAAAAAATAAGTTATATACATATATGCTTCTTAAATTAATTTTTTAATAATTTAATATAATTTCTTGATTTTAAATACAATAAACTACTTTTAAAATAAAAATTTATAAAAAAAATCAATTAAAAATATAATTCCAAGTATCAAAAGAATCTAAAGTGTATCTTTTATATTTTCCAGAATCCCATTTAAAAATTTTGTTTAAAATTTAATTCAATTTAATTGAAATTTTTCTTTTTTTGACTCGTTTCAACAAAATATTATTTTAATCCTTTTTTTTGTTTTTTCTTTTTATTTAATCAAATTGTTCAAAATCTCAAGCCTACCTCTCCCACCCTCTTATCGAAGAAATTGGTTTGGATATTTTTTATTTTAAAAATTGAATTTGATTATATAAATAATATATTAAACATTTATTATTTATTTTTTTATAATACGCAACTACAAATTAAATTGCTGAATTTTTTTTTACTTGTCCCTTAAAATTAAGTTTTGAAATTCATGGATCAGTGCTTCAATTGCTTGGTGTATATCGAAGACCTCGATTTTTATTTTATAAAAAAGAATTGCAAAAGAAAACCCCCCAATCCCTTCTTTTCTTTTTACAAACAATCTGTATAACGTTATCCACTTCCTGTGGGAACAAAAATTCACAATCAATACAATTTTGTAATGTTACCTAATACTTTACCCCACCTTTATATATATATTTTTTCATTTAATAATAAGATCTTTGGAAAAACTAAACACAGATGTTAAAAAAAAAGATGTGCGTTTTTTATGTAAGTTGTGAAATTTTCTTTTAATAAACAACTCATAGACTTTAATGTCTGTCTTTTGCTAATAGAAAATGTTCACACGTCCATCCACTCATCAGAGAATTATATTATATAAATGGATTTTTAAAAGTTTGTTGAACCAGAAAGCAAAAGAAAGAAATTAGATCTATGGTTATTTGTGTTTCCTACAAAATAAATATGTTAAATATTTGTTTGTTTTTCAATTTTATTTTTTCACTTCACTTTTTTTGGAAGTTGAAAAATTAACAGAATAGTAAATTGTCTAATGATAAAGATAAATATTGAAATATTAACGGTGTATATACATGGGCATATATTATATCCTACACAAAATTTTCACAAATTTCTATAGATAAGCATTTAGTATAATTTGTTTTTGAGTTTTGTTACTGATAACAGTATTACAATTATTTTAAGAATAGAATAATACAAGAAAAACATACCTCTGACTTGTATATATATATATATATATATATATCCTATCAATGGACTGATCCTATCAAGTCGGTTAAAGGTGTTCTATGATCAGCAGAACAGGTTTTCTCAAACTTTATCTTTATGTTCTTGAAAAACCAAATCTTTAAAAATCAAGAGAACTTTAAATATATCTCTTAAAAAAGAATTTGAAATGGAAGTGAAGTATTTGCATACTGTAGGTTTGTTAAGATTTTTGTCAAATTTTAATTCCATATATTTATATATTTAAAAAAAAATCACTTCTCTAGAAAAAATAATTCATATTCTAAAAAATTAATTATAATTAAAAGAAAAAATAGAAAAAAATTATTTAATGTTAGAGTATAATAAATTTTAATTTCTATATATCCTTTGTTTGTAGAATTATATTCAAACTACATAATTTCCGTCGTTTGAATGTATGTATGTATGTGATGTGTGTAACATTATGAAGTTAGTTACAAATTGTCAAAATTAATTTAAGCTGTAATTAACTTCAATTTCTTAAAATTTTGTTTTGTTAAATTAAATAAGTGTCAAATAAAAAATAAGTTGACCTGTGGCCAGCTCCGAACCGACCGATGGTTTGAAGTAAATTAATTTCCAGCTACAGAAACAATTTCAAATAATTTAAATATATCTATTAATGTAATAAAAAAACACATATGGATATAACATAAATATTTTTAATTTTATTTTATTTATAATATATATATATATATATATATATATGTAAGACCAGGTTGTGACGTCATGAATGACTGGATGACGTCATATAATTTTAAATTAAGAAAAATACTAATAAAGATGATTTTTTTCTCGAGGATAAAACCAATACAAAGTGTATGATTCATGGTGATATGTAAAAAATCTCCCCATGTGAAATTTGGTGTGAAAATAACCCTTCCCTTCCTAGAAAACTACTACCACTTCCGGTTTCCCGATTTGCACCAAAAGTTGATCAATTAAATCAAGTTAAATACTGATACATTAAGCAAATATACCAAATTTCATCAAAATTCGTTGATCCGTTCAAGCTGTACACATCTATATACGGACGGACAGACATCATGCTAAAAATATTTTTTTCTGTTAAGAAAATGCATGATTCGTGGAGATATGTAAAAATCTCCACATGTGAATTTTGGTGTGAAAACAATATCTCCCTTACTATCGTCGGTTGGTAAAAAATGAAAAAATTATTACGACAATTTGAATAAAGTTAATAATTTTATATTTAAACATTGTGTTGTTTTGTGAGTATTTAAAACAAAATTTTCTATAAATTATTAATATTATTTTGTTTAACAGAATAAAATACATTAAATATTTAAATCTATAAAAAAGGATCCAAATGAGAAAAGATTGAAACGTGCCGAGTATATGCGTGAATATAGAAGAAGAAAGCTTGAGACAGAAACTGTTGTTACTAAAAAATGATCATTGGTAAACGAAAAATTTGTTTTCAAAGAACTATTTAATTAATTGATGCAAACCACGATAATTTTAATTTAAACTAAAATTGCAAACAGCGTTTGCAACGGACTCGCATAGTAATTTTATAAAAGACAAAATAAATTACTAACTAAAATAAACATACAGAATTCCTTTTTAGATATAAAGCATTAAATTATATTAAACCCAAAAATAATTACTTGTGTTACTTTTTTATTCATAAATTTTTTATATTTTCAAATTTTCATTTCATTTTTATTTATTACTTACTTGTATTTCCATACTAATACATGATATATTCAAATAGGTATAGGAAGATAAAAAAAAATTAAAGACTGCCTTCTTTTCTTGGATAATATTTATTGCGAAACCGTTTCTCTTTTGTATTCAATAACAAAAGAAAGGCAACCTTTTTGACCCAAGAAGCCCGTTTAGCTGGTTACATCTTGCATCCCTTGAAGGATTTTACTCCCCTCATATTCATTCAATTCTTCACTCTCTCTTTAACTTTCAAAAAAAAAACAATAAATATAACTAAAGAATAGTACAGTAAAGACTAAAACTGATTAACTTTTTATTTAAATAAGATCTTGATTTTGATTATAAAATTCTCAAGAATGAATGGGGTAAACGAATATAATCTACTCGTTTTAATTCATACCGTGATATTCTTTCACCTTTTATTTAAATTTAATTCTATCGAAATTTGCCGAATCATTTTAACCCTTTTAATCTTTATTCACCTTTAAAATACTCTTCTAATTCATATACTTTCAAAAAGTTATTTTTTTTACTCTTAAATTCTTAAATAGGATGCGGCAAAAAATTGTCAGAAGTAATTTTTTTACCCGTAAATTATGTTGGATAGGATATTTTTTTATAAGAAATTTTAAACGGAAAACTATAAAATTAAATAGTAAAGAGATATATTTTTTTGAATCAATAAACATTTTGTTAATCTTTTAAAAACCGTCAGATATATTTTTGCCGCACCCTATATATTCAATAAGAAACTCTGTTCTCCCCTCTTATTCTCCCAAATATCCAATGTATCAATAATATTAAAAAAGAGGTTATAAATTTGGTTCAAAAATTAATATATATACTAGGTTTGTTCAAAAGAAAAGGTGAATTTTTTCGAAAATAATTTATTTATTCATCAATATCCATTTTGTCCCCTCAAATTAATTCCCCTCAGATATAATACACTTATGCCAGTGCTTCTTCCGATCGTTGAAGCAATTCTGAAAGGCGCTTTTCGGTATGGCCATCAGCTCGTTCTTCGATTCCAACAACTTATCAATTGTCAAACGCTTTCCTCTCATTGGTCTCTTCATTTTTGAAAATAGGAAAAAGTCGCAGTGAGCCAAATTTGGTGAATACGGTGGTTGAGGCATGATTACGGTGTTGTTTTTGACCAAAAAATCACGAACAAGCAATGATGTGTGAGCTGGTGCATTATCGTGATGCGGAATCCATCATTTGTTTTTCCACAATTCCGATCGTTTAATACAAATTCTTTGATATATTTTATTTTAAGTAAAAAATTGAAGAACACCCAAAAAGTGACTAACTTATTCAGTTGTCAAAAACAAACTACTAATCAAAATTGGCTGATAATGTCAACATATGAGAAACATATGTGTATCAACATAACAATAAAAAAAATTTCGAGAATCGAATCTACACAGCCCGCGAAAATTCAAACAGACCTCATTATTATTATTATTATTTTATTTTTTATCTTAAATTACTAAAGTATATTTATTCAACAGAATATATTTTTATTACTTGATAATTAACAAGGAAAACTCTTTAATTGACTTATTTAAATGCTGTTGTAGGTATATTTGTATGTAATTATAAAAATTATATAAATATTATATATAATTTTATTATAAAACACATTCTATCATATCATATTTATTAAGACACCCTTTCATTACAATTCATTTATGCGCGCATTATATATTTATTTATTTTTTCTTGTAAATAAGCTAAATGCCATATTAAGCTTTTATACTTATTAAATGTATAATTAATTATAAAACTTATTCTTAAGTCACACACATTTTACATATACACATACAATATGAATATATCTTTAAAAAAATAATAAATATTTTTTTTTCCTTGAAATATATATATATATATATTAAAAGTGGAGGAAGGGGGTAATAGTAAAAAAAAATTAATTTTAAATGTTGGTGATAATAAAAATATTATTTTAAATCTTGTTGGGTGGTAGTGTGGGGTCAAATCGAGCGAGCAACAGGCTGGCTGGCAGGATGCAGCCTGCGAAGGGGCCCTGATCCCCAGGGGCGAAGCCCTCCAGCCAATTCAAGGACAACACTACACATACACACATAATATTTGCTTCTAGTTCACTCACTCTCAATCACCCCACTCCTTTTTAATTTCGGTTTTTTTAAGAAGAAAAACTTACACCTGCTCTTTTTTTTATCTTTTGTCATTTAATTTTTCTTCTATTTAAATATATACAATAGTATATAGATATATTAGATCATATATTTTATACCAATAATTTATTAAATATTTATCCATACAAATTATTCATTTAAAGCATTGATTTATTATTTTATTTTTTAATTTTAATAATAAAAATAACCAATGGAATATATAATATTTTAATATAATTAGAATTACAGTAATTTAATATAATAATTTAAATGAAAATAGAGTAAATGAATAGATATTTTTGTTCTCTAACATTATTTACAAGATTTTCTTTAAATTTTATTTATATGGGGTCTCTCAAAATAAATTTGTTTTACTTAATGAGGAAGTGCTACATTCCATATTGAGCTTTAAATTAAGCTTCTTTTATTTAAATAATTATTAATTTATAGGGGTAAAAATATAATAATGATTTATTAATAGAGATAATAAAATTGTTTTATGAAAAATTACTTAATAATCCTAATAATTTAAAATGTGCTTTGGGTTTGATATATTTATTATATTAATTAATATTTATTAAAAAAACTTAAATTAAATAATGTTTTATGAATACAATGGCGGTTTAATGAAATAACCTCCTGACTATTGGTTGATTAATTTATTGTTTATATAAAATCAACTTATCGTTAATCAGCCTGATTGGTTTACTATTTCAATCATGAAAGATGAGAATTGAAGAATGAATGAATGAATGAATGAACGAAAGCAAAGATGGAAGGAAAAAAAATTTCTAGTAAAATTCTCTCAAGGGTTGTATTTAAAGGGCTAATAGCAGAGTACCCTTTCCACCCTTTCCCTTTTCTTTCTCAACCCCTCCCCCCTTTCACTTACTCAATTTAGGCGGAGTGAAACGCATCCGGACCATTTTTTTTTAAGATCTCATATTCTCAACTTCCGTTTTATTGATGTACTCAAAGAGAGAGAAAAATCGATATAAATAAGCCTTTATTTAACTATTCATATCCATTATATTATTTTATTTATATTTTAATTAATTAATTTGTTTTTTTTATTTTGCAGAGCTTAAATTTCTTGGAATGACTCCATCGATGATTGCCACTGCATGCTTGATTGCGGCCTCGCAAGGATTACGAGTTGCATGGGACAGTTATGCGTCCATCGGCGAATTGATTCCTGGACTTGATAGAACCAATGTTGAGTTGACGATCTACAACCTGGAGGAGGCTCTTATGAGTCAAGTATACCATCAGACAACAACAACACGACAGGATACAACAACAACCACAACAAGTCCCTCTTCAACAACAACATCAAATAAATTAAATTCTTCTTTGGGAAATACGTCAACATCCGAAGATGAATCATCTCAGCCTGGAACGCCGAAAGATGTACAAGACATTGATTTTTAGGGGAGAGAAGCGGCCCTAGCCGCTCTCGGAGGAAAATAAGAGTATTTATTATGAATATAATACCTAAACATTAACTGTATGGTGTGCTTGCGCCTTTAGTTTATACAACTGAGCAAACTGCTTACAAAAAAGAAAAAAAAAAGAAAGAAAGAAAAAAATAAAACTAATAGCGCAGGAGATATATATATATATATATATATATATTTCAGTGCCTTCCAGTAAATGATTATTTTCATATTAAAAAAAATCAACAAAAAAGAAATCATTAATCATTCATTCAAATGGATTTAATATATATATATTTATCATGAACTTAAAATAAAATTTTATTTGAAAATAGTTTGATTATTCGCAGCAATCAACGAATAAATAAATAATGTTTATTCTTTGAAAAATATTTTCTTTTATGTGTTAGAAAAATTTAATATTATTATTATTAAAACGATAAACAACACTAATTATTAATTAATATTAAAAAAGGACATGCATTAAAAAATAATAAAATTATATTATTTAATTTTTTTTTATTATTTTTAAATCAAAAAATATTTCAAAATTCAAAAAAAAAAACAAAAAAACAAATATATTTTAAATTTATAAAAATATAGTCTGGATCGTTTATTTCATCTTTTCAATCAGCATGCTTTCTAAATTTTTAAAATTTATAGATTAAAAATAAATTAATATTACCCTTGAAATTTTCATATTTGAACTAGGTTTAACTATTAGATTTTATTTTTTTTATCTGACACGTTTAAAATAGTAGTAAAATTTAGTAAAAAAAAAATATTTAAAAAATTTCAGAATTTTGGCTTTTATGTCTCCACAATCATAGGAATATGAATTTATTTATTTCAAATTTAAATATTATGAAAATTTTTAAATAATTAATATATTTAATTTTAAGGAGGACAAAAATAATTAATTTAAAAAAATTGATTTTTTTTAATTGTTCTTAACCCGGGAAAATATTTTCAAATATATAAAAGAATCGTATTTTATATATATATATATTTCTTAATAATAATAATTTATATATATATATATTCAACGTATAATAAATTTATTGTTAAATTTTGTTGATCTCTTTGAGCTGTTTTTTGTTGATTATAAAATGGAAAGAAATTATCATTATTTAAATTTTTTTTATAATCAGATATATTATGTATTTATATACACATATATCTTAAATAAATATCTATATTTTTGTAAATTATTTATGTAAATAAAATTAGATTAAAAATACAAAAATAAACAAAAAAATAAATGAATAAAAAATTAATAATTTTTATATTTGTTTTATTTTTTAATTTATGTATTTTCTACAAATTTTTTAATATAAATAAATTTATATATATATTATTAAGTTTAAATATATTGTTAATATACGAATAATGTTTACTGCCATGAATTTATACCAAAAGATTCAACCATAATATTAATAATTAAAAGATAATGAAATAATCAAAGTTATACCAAAAAGAAAGACATATAATGTACAATTTATTTTTATTATAGTAATAACAATAATATTAAAAATAGGAATAATAAATAAATCAAATAATTTAAGATTTTTCACAAAAAAATAGTAACTTATAATTTAATTGAATGTATATTATTTTTTTTTACTTTTTCAGTGCACTGTTTTCTAATAAAAATAGACACATATTTTTTCTCCCATAAAATATCAACATTCTTTTGTATTTTATTTATCATTGTAAAAAAAAAACTAAAATGATCTCAGAATATTTATTATTTATAAAAATATATATTAAAAAATGAATAGTTATAAGTAAAAAAAAACAAAAAAAAAACAAAAAACAGTCATTTTGTAAAAAAATTATACAATTCTTTTTTTTAGATTTTAAGTCTATTATATTTTATATTTCTTGTTTTCTAATATTAAACTATATTATATACTCTCAATAAGATCTCAAACAAATACCATCATTGTATCTTATATTACATATTTACATATATATTTATATCTTTATATAAATTATGATTATTTATATGGATTTTTGTTTTAACACCAAAAATTAGAAAATAACATGTTTATTATATTGATTTGTATGTTTTATTTATCTAATCATAATTAACCTTTTATAAATAAATGAATTTCAGAGAATGCAATCATCAAACATCTTGCTCTAGTATATTTTTGGAATATTCATTGATAAAACTAAAACTAATTTTCCTTCTAAAGATAGACATCTAGTATTTACACTTTTTTTTAATTATTAAGAAAAATTAAGAGTTTAAATTAGATCAGAACTAAATTTTAAACATAAAGTTATTGAGAATCAATAAACCATGAAAATAGTTTATTATTTGTTTATAAATAAATTGACAAATCATCATCCCCTTCATGAATATTTTTGATTTTAATACCAAAATCTCTAACGAAGGTGGAAAAATACATAAAGAGAAGAAAATATATTTGTGACATTTTATATATAATAAATAAATTTTCAATGTCAGCTGGCTTGAGTGGGTGTGAATATATTTGGTTCCCATAGGAGTGATTTTTCCCCTTACCTCATATATAATAATTTGTCACCTGACTAATTATCCGATTATAATCGCGATAATCTATCCAAACAAATGCTTCCCTAGGATTTGACATGTAGGAGAGGGGGAGGTGATTACGGTAAGAAGACAGGGCTTAAATTCTATCTATCTCTATGGCTCTACTGAACTCGAAAGTTCTTGAGAGATTTTTTAAATTTATTTAGAAGAAATATTGAGAATTGAAAAATACCAAATAATTTAAAAGATACTCGTATAAGTTTAATCAAATAATAGTTATAATAGATAAAAAGCATTTTATAATTTTGCAAACTCTACGAATATAATACATTCGAAATTGGGCTTTGAAGAATAAACTTAAATTTAACTTTATTGCAAAAAATATTTTATATATTTATATACCATATAAATTTTTTTTTTATATTTTATATATTTCCTCGTTATGCAGTCTTTGCCATTCCTCATTGACCTCATCTTTCTTTGGCCCATAAATGCTACGCAGAATCCTATTCTCAAATACTCTAAATCTACTCTCGTCTCCTAAGGTCATAGACCATGCCTCACAGCCTTATAGTACAACCGGCAAAATAATTGTTTTATATATTTTAATTTTTATCCCCTTTGATACTAATTTTGACGCGATAAGCAGGGCTTAATTGTACTATTTAAAATATTTATCTCTCTATTTCAATGTCTATAATTGGAATTTATAAAAAAATTAATAAATGAAAATAAGAATTGAAAGATAAGTAATAAATTTTTCTGTCAAAGAGGTGTAAAGTTGCCTTAGAGACCATTTGTTAGGAAACTGAATTTAATATTTAAAATAATGCTTTTTTTACATATAAATAAATGAAAATAAAATATTTAATAAATCTCAAATTTTACTTTTGATAAAGAGTCTAGACCAGAGGTTCCCAAACTTTTATCGGTATACGGCTCCCATATTTACGGGTGACCATATTTCTAAATCACCAAACCGGGACAAACGTTTTACTTTTTTTTTTCTTTTTAGAAGCATATTGAAAAAAATTTAAAAATAATCGAAAATGTTCAGAAGATTCCCGACAAATTTTTTCGCGGCTCACAGTTTGGGAATCACTGGTCTAGACAATGTTTCGATATAATTATTTATTATCTGATTACAAAGTAAATTTTGAATTAATATGAAAAATGAAACTTGAGAGACTAACATGATCTTGGAATATCAAAAATCATGGGCGTTGTGTTTGTGTACACATTCAAAATAGAAAAGAAAATTTAAATTCCATTTACAGATATATTATTTATATATATATTCTTATTTATCTAAATACATTCAGTATTATATATATTAATATTTAAATATTATTTTAGATATATTATCAAAATATAACAAAATATATTATATAAATATAAAATTCGCATACTGTGATGACTTTATGGAAATATGAGATGACTATTATTATTAGGATGACACATTCTGTGGTCATCTACATTATTTAGGTATTATATCAAAATTCAGGTGTCGTCTGGTGTTCTCTTTGACCACCTGCTGAGATTCCGGAAGTGTGGTTTATGCTCCATATTTCCAAGGGTGGGACGACATTTGACAAATGATCATAATAATAATAAAACTAATAAAAATGATAATGATCATGTAATATGACAGATCACGAACAGAGAAACTGTGTGACAAGGTTTTCATTATTTTTTTTTCATGTGATTTCATTGCCCATTACAATTTATACTGCAATTTGTTTAATTACTCGTTTGTTGTTATCTGATATATAATAATCAACAATTTCAACCACCAAAATCATTTTTTAAAATTCCCAACTAATATTTAAGAAAATATTAATTTATTATATTTATTAATATAAAGTATATATATTTATATATTATTTTGATTTATTTTATATATATTATTTATTCTTTATATTTAAGAGCAGTTTTCTCATCCGTATTTGTTAATGAATCGATTGTAAATTATATTAAAAAATATATTTGAAATTGTTTTATAGAGTAAACTTAATCATAATCGTTTATCTATAATGTAATTATTAAAGTATTATAATTATTAACAAATATAATATTATAAAAAAGAATAATATTATTTATATTTAAGAAAAATAATAATAATAAATTCAATAATTAAAAATTATATTTGGAATCAAGTGATTTGGTTGCCTAACGTCAGGGGCTCAAATCAACTCGAAGTTTCCTTAGACAGCAACTAGAGAGGACGGTGTTATCGAAAAGTTTCTTTTATAATGAAATTATTATAATTTACTAAAATCCAGCAAACTATTCCGCCATCAGTTCCACCTATACATATCCAAAATTCTAAAAAGGTAGTAAATTAATTTCTTAGCTTGTAATATATGAGTAAATAAAAAAAATCCATAGATTGATTTTTATCACTATATTCCATAATAAAATTACGTAAAATTAAAAACTTTTTCTCACATTATTTTTCTTTTAAATATAATCCATGCTTAAGTAATATAATTCCCTTTTAACAGATTTTTTTTAAATATTTTGAGTGTATTAAGAAAATATATATTTATTAAAAATCATTGAATTACATAAATTTATTTATACTAAAATATGTAATATTCAATTAAGATATATAATCTGATATTTTATGAATTTAGGTAGGTATATATTTAAAAATAGATATAAGCCATTTTTACTATATTTCCAAATTAATAAATTTAAATCTCTGAATTCTAATGAGTTAAATTTCATAGTTCTATAATTCTATGATAATATAAGATAATCTTATCTTAAATAAAAAAATGGAATTTGTCCAATAATTCACATAGATATTTTATACCTTATAAATATAATTTTATAATTATTATTTAATTCATTTAATATAGGACAGATGATGGGTATTTACTTTAGGAAAAAAAATATTATCACAGATGGTCCTCTCTGGTTTATGGTCAATTGAACTCCTCCTTAATACAACACGCAACAGTCATTTATGGATGTATTCCACACTTTTGTGCAAACCACTCCCCCCTCCCCCTCTTTCACATACTAATATACTCCCACACATTTTAATTTATCCAATTTTATTATTCAAATAATATCCCGTTTATTGAAATTTTAGAATAATTTAAATATTTAATTTACTAGGAATTTCAATAAATTCGAAATATTGTAGACTCATGGAAAGAAAAATATGGGAAAATTAGTCAATTCAATATTAGAAAAAGTATATTTACCTATTATATACTCATATATAATTATTTTTTTATTGATTTTATTATTATTATTTTTATTTTTTATTTTGTTTTTTATTAATAAAAATTAATTAATATTTTCATCTCATTTTATAAATAGTACATGGCCAGGGCTTTAAAAAAAAATTAAATAAATATTATTTTTTAGAAGTGTTAAATTACTATTCTTAGACCAACTTCTACAATTGTTTATATTTAAGTAAACACATATATTAGAAACCAATACGCTAAAAAAATATAATTGATTATTACAATCATAATATATCTCTTAATTATTTTTAATGGCTAGAAGAGAAAATATTAAAATTATATCGATTATTATATTTTTAAATTTACAACCATATGCAGGGGAAATATTAGGAGATTATCAAACGGTTTCAGGTCAAATCGATTAACATTAGAGTTTATCAATAGATCGAGATAAACTTTTTAAAATTTTGAACTTAATGGGAATCCCGAAAAAATTAGTACGTATATAAATGTGGCTTGAAGGAAGGTAAGGCAAAAGGAAAGAAGCATTTGTAATTCGAAATGGTTAAAAACAAGCAGACGCTCTATCATCAATTTTATTTAATTTAACATTAGAATACGTCATTAGATAAATTGGGGAAAAATCAAACCAAATACAATTAAACAAAAAAGTTCTAGGATTAGGTTACCCGGATGATTTAAATATAATAGGAAACTCGATGCACTCAATTAAAGATACGGTAGAAAAAAATAATAGACGCTGGAAAAGAGGTGGGGCTTGAAATATATAGTGCTAAAACAAAATATTTAGTGTCAGAGAGGAATAGTATTAACACACAAAATCTTAACATTCAAAACATAGAATTCCAAAATGTAAAAAATTTAAATTCTTAGGTTCAGGTACTTTTTTAATAAAAATTATCATTATTAACTGTTAGGAAGATAACATCACACTTGATATCTACGAATAGTAAGTAAATATATTTATATTTATTCATAAATTCTAGTTATATAATTAATTATAAATTAATTGTTTTATACTTATTTTTTGAAATATATTAGAATTTAATAATAAATATATAGCATGTTTATTTTAAGTAAATTTTGTGTTATATTTGAATTTTACTACAGGAAAAATTATATATTTAATTAAAAATCTATATATTTAATACGATAGTGTCCGTCTGTACGCAAAAAACTCCAGAGCCTAAACTACAAGTAGTAAGGTAACCAAATTTTTCTGAGCTGAAGGGTACCTCAAATGATGAAAATTAAAAAAGAAATTAGAATCTTAGGTAACTCCTAAGCTGAGCTGCGGGTGTTCCATTTTCCAGAAATATATATAAAGGAGAGTGTATGTATGTAATTTGTTTACTTTTTGTGCTGTCATAGAAACAGATATATATATATATATAATTAGAACCTCTCTCTCTCCCTCTATTTAAAATTTTAAAAAATGGAGTGTTCTAGCGAAATTAAGAAATTTAAATTCCTTATGCAACATTGATAGGTAAATGAATTGGACTGGAAGAGGAGACATGTGATTAGAGAAATTGGGGAAAAATCAACCGAAATGTAATTAAACAAAAGAATTAAAGAATTATGATACGGATACGACTTACATACAATTAACATACAAAATGTAGAATTTGAAAAAGTATTAATATTTAAATACTTAAGATCTCTAATCACGAAGGATAATAATATTCGAGAAGAATTTAAATCGACGTTGTAATTGAGTAACGCCTGTAAAGGGGCTTATCTCATCAAAGAGGATCAAAATTAAAATAAATAAAACAATTATTTTTCATGTTGATCGATGACTAGGGTGACCATATTTCGAAAACACCAAACCGGGACAAACGGTATACCTTTTTTTTAGAACTAAATTGAAAAAATTTTGAAAAAAAATTACGAAATGTCCTAAATATTGAAAAAACGGGACAGTAGGGTGTCCCGAAGACATTTTTCGGGACGCCGGGACAGAGCACCTAAAGACGGGACGTTTGGTCACCCTATCGATGACTCTGGGAGACGAGAGTAGATTTAGAGTATTTGTGGGATTAATATTGTTCGCAGCATTTATAGGCCAAAGGAAGATGAGGTCACAGGGGGATGGCGGAGATGGCATAACGAGAAATAATGTCCACATATAGTTAAGATTATAAAATCGAGAAGGCTGGGATGGGAAGGGGACGTGGTTGGAATTGGAGAAACTAGAAATTGGGAGAAACCGATTGGGAAACATCCGGTGGAAGACCAAGAACCAAGGTGGGTGGACAATGAAGGAAGAGACATGGGAGAGATGGGACAGGGTAGGATTTGGTTGTAGCTCTCAGGATAGGGACGCTTAGAGAAATGTGGATGCTGCGGCTAAGAACTTTCGAAAACTGTAGAGACACAGAGTTAGATAAATATAACATATACAATAATAATATATAATTAATTTACTGATTAATTTAAAATATATTTTACAAGAAAACAAATACATGTCTTATCTAGTTATACTGATTGAAACAAAATGGATGAAATTACATACAGACTTTCAACCAAATACTATGTATCACTCGGGGGTACAGGGGGCGGAGCCCCCGTCTAGGTGTGAAGAGCGCCGAAGGCGCTCGGAGCAGCTAGTTATATATTAATGAGAGAAAAAGACCATTTTATCAAAACATAAAAATGAATATCTGGTGGGACCTTTTCTTTGATAAATATAGTAATTATCAAATTGTTCTATTTATTAATATTCATACTTTTATACTATCTCATCAAAGATAGTATTGCGATCATTAAAATTTTCGATGTTTAGATTTTGATGTTTTTATACGTTTTGAAGGTCCCTGAGTCATTTTCACTAAGGTTGAGAAAAATGTCTGTCTGTGTGTGTCTGTAGACAAGATTACGCAAAAACGGTTTGAGCTAGAATAATGAAATTTGGTATACGGGAATTATTCAAAATTCGTAGTTTCCTATCAACTTTTGAGCAATGTAGGAAGAGGGACATTACCTACAACGTTTTGAATTTTTTTCCTCTAAAGCAGTGATTCTCTCAAACTTTTTTTTTACCGCGGCACTCTTTTAACGGTTTAAAAATTTGGCGACACACAAAGAACAAGATAAGTATAAAAGTTTACCATATTGAAAAACGGTTTACCTTTTTTTATAACCAAATTGAAAAAATTTAGAAAAAAAGTTTAAGAGCCTCGTAATCTCACGGCACACTAAAGTGCCGCGGCACATTGGTTGAGAATCACTGCTCTAAAGTGACCGTAAAAATAAAGATATATGTTTGATAATTTTTCATATGATTAAAGATTGTATTAAACTGCTATATATAGAATTTCAGCTTGATTTAATCCCTGAAAGTACCGGAATTAATTTTTCAACACTGCAAATCATTATCATATATTAATTTCAAATCTTATAAAGTAATATTAAGTACTGACGAAAATAAAAAAAAAAAGAAAATTATTTTATGAAGAAATGAAATACAAAATCATGTATCACACAAATCACTCATAAAAATTAACTGATAGTCTAAAAAATTATCTTTTATAATAATGGGAAATAAACAAGTGCCTAGTTTTTTATTTTTCTATAAGCCTGGCAAAATTTAGTATTGAATACCTTCATATTTAACGAAAATCTTTGGGCTCATGTAGTATTCACTTGGTTTCTTTGTTTTTTCTATGCTATTAAATTCTTTTATAGAGCTATAATTTATATATATGTAAGGTGGCTTTCAAATGAGAGAAAGGTTTCTTCGTTTTTGTCGTGATTTTATTAATTCTAAAAGAATATTTACAATTATTATACAATTATTAGAATATTTACACATTTAAATAATACATACCTAAAAGAATAATTAAATTACACGTTATTTATAGAATATATTATATACACAATCAAAATTAAACTAACTGCTTATCTTACATTAATACTTAATAAATACTTAATAAGCCCTCTATCCTAAACTATATACACTAAGGTTAAAAGAAGTTATAAATATAATTTATATATATATATATATATATATATATACGTATATACTACACTAAAATAGTACATTAGCAAATAACACAATTTCTTCTAATATAATCAACTTTTTTATTTGATTGAGAATATGTAAATTTAAGAAAATTATAATTTTTTTTAAATTTGTTACATACTAAGATACAAATATATTACACGCAGTGGTTCTTAAACTGTGGTCCGCGGACCCCTGGGGGTCCGCGAAGCCTTTACTGGGGGTCCGCGGTCCTCGGAAAAAAATCATCGTAAAAATATATACATATATAAATATTTAAAGTTCATTGTGTAACTATATCCTCCTAGAGAATTACGGCTATAATTTAATACTATTAATAATACTATTTTATTTTATTAAATTGATAATTATGTCAATTAATTTTTTGTGAATAAATAAACATATATAAAAAACTATATATAAAATTTGAATTTTCATCCATTCATTCATTTAAAATCATTTTTCGATTGTTCCTTTAAAATAACCCCTCTTAGGGGCTCGGAAGGGGAGGCATATAAGGGAATTTTCTTTCACTTTGTTATTGGGGAAAACCAGGGGAGGGGACAGTCTTACCCGGAAAAACCCAAATTGTCAGCGTCCACTCTGGGGTTTTAAACAGTTTTAAAGCAAATGTTAATTATAAGTTCATTTCTCAACGAGTTGTATCTTTAAATTATTTTTATTAATGTTAATTATAAGTTCATTTCTCAACGAGTTGTATCTTTAAATTATTTTTATTAATTTAATTAATTATAATTAAATTATAGCTAATAATAGTTTATTATAGCTAATAATTTTTTTTAATTTTTAGTGTAATTTGCATGATCATTATTTTATAAAAACACTAAACACATTTTGCAATTTCCCAGAAAGGCTGTTTTTGAGAGTAAGTATAAGTTAGTTTTATGAATAAAAAATATTTATTTTAATAATATTTTAGAATCAAATTACGAAATTAATAATATTTTAGAATCAAATTACGAAATTAATAATATTTTAGAATCAAATTACGAAATATATTTATTATATAAATTAATATTCATTTAAAATGATATTAAATCATTTATTTAAAATGATTTAAAACATTTATTAAAATGATTTAAAACATTCATTTAAAATGATATTAAAACATTCATTTAAAATCATATTAAAACATAGCTAGTAAATAATAATTCGTTATATTTATATTATATTTATATTATATTTATATTATTGTAGTTCAATGTTAATAAATTACTCCATAAAATGGATCGTTGGCTACAAACTGGTTCAACACAGAAACGGAAAGAATCAGATGATGAGGCATCAACAGCAAACTCTACCAAGAAACGCAAAACTAGAAAATATTCGGATGATTATTTATCATTTGGATTTACTTATATTTGCAACAATGATGTGGAAAGACGATTCTGCGTTCTATGTCAGGAAAGTTTATCCAATGAAAGTATGAAACCTGCTAATCTCAGACGTCATTTACAAACAAAGCACAGCGAGCATGTTAGTAAGTCTATCGAATTTTTTAAAATGAAAAAAGAAGAACTTAATTCAAGTCAGAAATTGATGGTAAAGACGGGATCTGGTGGTATGAGTAAGAAAGCAGTAATGGCATCATATGAAGTAGCTCTACTTATTGCTAAAGCAGGAAAGCCGCATAATATAGCAGAGCAATTAATTCTTCCTGCTACAAAAGTAATTACAAATATAATGTTAGGAACTAAAGCAGCAAACGATATAAATTTGATTTCATTATCAAATGATACGGTTAAGAATAGGATTGAAGACATGTCATGTAATATAAAAGAAGAATTAATATCGAGAGTGCGCAAAAGTCACTATTACTCATTACAATTGGATGAAAGTACTGATGTCACTAATAATGCCAATTTGTTAGCTTTCATTAGATATGAGTTTGAAAATCAAATACAAGAAGATGTATTGTTTTGTGATTCACTACCTTCACGAACGACAGCTAATGACATATTTAACAGTTTGAATAATTTTATAACCGAAAATGAAATAGAGTGGCCAAAATGTGTTGGAATTTGCACTGATGGTGCTCGTGCAATGTCAGGTACAAGAACTGGATTGATTGCTCTTATTAAAAATGTTGCGCCTCAGGTTGTTTGGAATCATTGCTGCATTCACAGAGAATCATTAGCAGCCAAAAATATGTCACCAGATTTGAAAAGAACATTAGACGAAGTAGTTAAAATTGTCAATTTCATTAAGGCTCGTCCACTTAATTCCAGAGTTTTTAAAATTTTGTGTGAGGAAATGGGTAGTCAACATACACATTTATTATTACATACAGATGTACGTTGGTTGTCCCGCGGGAAAGTACTCATTCGCCTTTTTGAGCTTCGAGATGAAATACGATTGTTTTTAATAGATGCGCATTTTGAACTGACCGAATGTTTCAATGATTTTATCTGGTTAGCTAAGGTGGCTTACTTGACTGATATTTTTACAAAATTGAACGAACTTAATTTGAGCCTGCAAGGTACTGTTGTAAATATATTTAAAGTTGAAGATAAAATAGAAGCAATGATTAAAAAAATCGACTTGTGGTCGAAACGCATCCAGAACGGTGTATATGAGTCTTTTCCAACTCTCAATGATTTCATAGAAAGCTCCAGTGAAAAATTGCTTAATCAAACGCGTCAATTATTTGTTGAACATTTAATTACTTTGAAAAGCAACTTCAGGAAGTATTTTTCTACTCCTGATCCTTGCAATAACTGGATCAGAGATCCATTTAATATGGAAATTACAAATGCTAAACATTTATCTGCACCTGAACAAGATATTCTCGTGGAATTATCATGTGATACAACTTATAAACTAAAATTTAACAAAACTGAATTGAGCAACTTTTGGTTACTTCTCAGGTCAGATTATCCTGCGCTTGCAAATAAAGCACTTCAACACTTGATTCCATTCTGCACAACATATTTATGCGAACAAGCTTTTTCGGTACTATTTTATATTAAGTCTAAATATAGAAACAAATTAAATGTAGAGCCGGATCTTAGATTAAAAGTTTCCAATATTAAGCCAGATATTGAGATTCTTGTTTCAAGAAAACAACTGCATACATCTCATTAAATATGTAAGTTATATTTAATGAGATAGATGCAGTTATTTTTTAAAATATTTCTTATTTAATATTTTCTGAAAAAAATTATAAAATATTTATATGAATTTAATGTAAGTACCCATTATAATTTGTGAGATTTGTTGCTATGACAATGTTTGTATTTTCTTTCTTCAATATTATAATTTCTAATAAAATGTGTTCTACAATATGCAAAAAAATCGTTATTCACCAATCACTGTTAGAAATATTCATCATATATCCTTGTCCTTATGAGATCGTAAGCCAGAAATTAATTAATAAAATGACGTAAAGTACCTAAAGTTGTGATGGGGGTCCGTCAAAAAAAATTTTTTCAAGTGGGGGTCCGTGGAGTACATAAGTTTAAGAACCTATGTATTACAGTGAAAAATATTAATAGATTAATTTCTTAGTTCTTAAACAAACAATTTTATTGCATAATAGAAATAATTGATCAGAGTTTGTGTTTTTAATAAAATTTTTATTATTATACAAAAATTTGACTTGATGTGTTTTATTTAAATAAATAAAACTACATACGCCCAACTTTTTTCGTTGAATATGAAACAATTCAATCATAGAATTTTTGTCAGGTTTATAAAAAAATTATTTTATTCTTTTTAGTCCACGGGAAAAACGTTTTATAATTTTTTTTTATTAATTTTAAATATCAATAAGATACGAATGGCTAATGAAAATACACATCCGACATGGAATGGGAGGTGTCTTTATTATCCCCTGCAGAAGAGACCGGAGGGGATTTTGAAGAGGGTTGCATTGCATTCATTCATGTTCACATCCGTCATACTCTTGCACCCTATAATTATTGTCACATTATAGTTTATTTTTATTATAAAATTTAAAAAAAACAGTCCCTTATCGAAACACATGCAATATGTCTAAAATTATTTAATATATTTTAATTAATATCTAATATTTGATCATATTTTTATACTAAATTGACTTTTGTTTTAAAGGGAGATTTGCAATCATCAATTTTTTATTACATTATTAAACTTTATATTTCGATATACAATCACATATAAAATTTCTATGATTTGTTTTAATCGTAAATAATCGTAATTATTCAAGTAAACGCATTTTCGTGGATTTGGATAATACTTTACCAGTGGGTTCCTTTTGCAATTCCAAATAAACTTTTGTGAAATTTTTCGGGCCTCTTCTAGTTTACGAGATAAAAATTATTAAAATTTGCATATAAATTTATGAAAATTAAATAATCAATTAAATAATTTTCCTATACCCAAACTGAAATTATAAAAACAGAAAATTAGTGCGCCCACTGGCAATCAACCGGATAAAACAAATAAATTTTTATCTTGTAAACTAGAAGAGGCCGGAAAAATTTCACAAAAGTTTATTTGGAATTGCAAAAGGAACCCACTGGTAAAGTATTATCCAAATCCACGAAAATGCGTTTACTTGAATAATTACCGTAAATTGTATTTATACTTAATAAATTTTTCATTATAATAATAATGAATTACAAAAAAAGAGCTAATTTAAATTATACAATTCTTAAGACACCCAAACATTTTATTTTTTATTTTTATTCATTAATAATTAAAAATAAATATTTTCATTGTCCATATCTCTCTCTTTTGATATTTTATTTTGATTCATAATAAAAATAAGAACAGAGGTGGTTTATATTCTATCGTGAGAAAGTAGAAATCATTTTTGGCATATTATGTGGGATGATTGGAAGGGACCGGTAAACAACCCTTATTACTTGCATCTTACTGTCATTTGAAAAGGAAGAATGACATGGAAAATAACACACACTATAGCCTCTCTCTTTCTATCACACACCTTTTCGCATAGATTCTCACGCACTTTATACTTTTATATTTATAACTATACATATAACAAAAAATCAGGAGAGTCTTCACTCGACTATCTTGCAAATTTGAATTGGATTAAATAATATATAGGATTTAAATTTAATTTAATTAATTAAATTATAAATTAGAATTAATAAAAAATATTTAATAAATAATAGTTACGTGCTGGCGCGGGATTTGCAGTGTTAAAAAATTAATTCCGGTACTTTCAGCGATTCAATCAAGGTGAAATTCTATATATAGCAGTTTTATACAATTATTAATCATGTGAAAAATTATCAAACATATATCTTTATTTTTACGGTCACTTTAGAAGAAAAAAAATCACAACGTTGTAGATAATGACCCTCTTCCGGTTGAACTACATTTCTCAAAAGTTGATAGAAAACTATGAATTTTGAATAATGCCCATGTACCAAATTTCATCATTCTAGCTCAAACCGTTTTTGCGTAATCTTGGTTACATACACACACACACACACACAGAGACATTTTTCTCAACCTTTGTGAAAATGATTCAGGGATCTTCAAAATGTATAAAAACGTCAAAATCTCAAAATCGAAAATTTTCGTGATCGCAATACTATCTCTTTCGAGATAGTAAAAAATTCAAAACGTGGTAGGTAATGACCCACTTCCGAATGAGCTACATTTCTCAAAAGTTGATAGAAAACTACAAATTTTGAATAATGTCCGTGTAACAAATTTCATTATTCTAGCTCAAACCTTTTTTGCGTAATCTCGTCTACATAAACACATACAGACATTTTTCTCAACCTTAGTGTTAGTGAAAATAACTCAGGAACCTTCAAAACGTATATCCTGGTGAGATAGTAAAAACCATTGTAAAATTTTTGATTATGTATAATATAATGTAAGTAAATGACGAAATTTTAGAATAATAAAATCAGACATTTTGTTTCAATTTATTAATGAATAGTTATAATAATGAAAAAAAGTTAATCATTTATAGTAAGAATTTTTTCAAGATGTGTTTTAACACGAATATTTATGAAACACTGGACTGGCCCATTCGGGTTACGAGCTCAATTCCGGAACGAATTAAACTAGTAACCCGAGGTTCCAATGTATACATTACAAAATACTAGATTAAAAATATTTTTTGCACTACTCTGTAATAATATTAATACTACTCTAAATTCTGGACACCATATTGTTACAGTTTTTCTTTTTTTTCGTGTTTAGTTCCGAATTAGTACAAACATGACATCTGGTTTTACAGATTGAAAACGCATAAATCCATCATGTGGAAAAATAATTTTTTATACCATTTTATGGCTATTGAATCACAATTTTTACGAATTATATATATTATTATTAAATTATATATATATATAGGATTCTTCGGAGCTCCACAGCAACGCAGTGAGTAGAAAAACCATCCAACCTATCAACCCAAAATCCCGATATTAACCCTTGGTCACACACACTAAGACCCAGAATCCCAAAAATATTCCCACCTAAATAATCTCTTGAAAATGGCGCCAAAATGGGTGCCGAAACGTCGAGAAAACAATCTCACAAAAATAGGTGGGAATATTTTTGGGATTCTGGGTCTTAGTCTGTGTGACCAAGGGTTAATATCGGGATTTTGGGTTGATAGGTTGGATGGTTTTGTACTCACTTGCTGTGGAGCTCCGAAGAATCCTGGGCAATCCTGAGACTGGCACACGTCCGCACTGGACAACAACCCGAGCGAACCCGAGGCTGACTGGTCACCAATGTTTAATTTATATCATCTTAGGACATCTTAGTTAAAAAAAATATTTAATAAAATTAAATAAAATGAGCTACGTTATAAATTTTACTACTACTTTTTAGTGATATTTGCAACGAATACAAAGTAACAATATATGTCAAGAAGTAAATAATTCTATAAAACATGGGTATAAAGAAAATAGCAGATCAATATCATCAACAAAAATATACAGACTTATTTTACTTTTTTTCCGAGATGACCATCGTGTCCTTCTTTCTTTAGCCAATCGACGTTTTCTATCATTTGTATCTTCGTTTTCACTCAAATTTGCAAATTGCACAATATTTCAAAATATAAATTTAAATATAAAAAATATTACTCACTTTGTTTTAGAAAATATTAATCAATTAGGAGAATTATTCAATTAAATTAAATTTAATTTTGCTTTTAATATTATAGAATATTAGAACTTAAAATAAAAATTTAAATATTATAACATTCTTTGTATGGAAATTTCTAGAATATTAATTTTATATTGAGTGTCAACTTCTTAACTGAGCCACCAGAGGCGTCACATGGTTTGGGTCGGTTTTTTGCCCATAACTTTGGAAGGGGTCAACTTTTTTGAAATTTTCAGCCTTATAATTGGAAGAAAAAGACAAAAAGCGATAATATATGAATGAAATAGAACCAGCTACGACTCCGGAACAGTCAGAGTAACTAAATAATTATTTATTTGTTAATTAATTGTTGGATTAATTGTTTAAATGCTCTGGTTCAGTTTTCGGCACTGGTTCTTTTTTTAACATTTTTATGAAGGGTTACAAAATATATAGTGCCGCCACGATTATTTGAATTCAGCGGGTTATGACCTAATGAGGGTTGAAAATATTTTATTATTTAGGATTTTTTCTATCATAAGAACAAACAATATTGTTTATATCTATATCAGCAAAACAATAATAATATTTTATTTTAATATAATTTAATTTTTGCTAAGATAGTTAGTTTATTATAACAAAGCTAAGTTCATAACTGATAATTTTTATAAAATTGATTAATTAATAAATATGACATCAATTTATGGATTATTATGAATTGTTTTTGAATAGTATATATTTTCTAAAGTGTAATTGTTAATATAAATATATACTTCATCAGGCATTATCATTATATATTTTAAAAATATTTTTGGTATTTATTAAAGTTTATTAAAATTATTTATATCTTTAAAACAATTGAAAAGTAAATTAAAACCTTTAGAGATTTTCCTAATTAAGATATTTAAAAATAATAATATGGAGGAGGAACAAATACAACCGATTCAATTCATCAAGATTGAACCAGATAATGAATATGAATATCCAATTCATAGGGGTAAATTATTATGCCATACTAATTATACTATTTAAATTTTAATTTTTGTATTTCTTTTTGAGGCTATTTATTTACCTATATATATAAAAAAATATATATTATATTCTAGGACCACTTTATCACTGTACATTATGTGGAACTGCATTTATTAATTTATATTTTTTGGGAAAACATCGTGATAAATGTACTCAAGAGAGAATATTTAGAATTAAAAAAGATAAAATACAATTTGAAGAAAAAGAAAAAAAGAAACAACGTATTGCTCATTTAATGAAATGTTTAGATTGTAATTTGGAGTTTACAAAATTCACTGATATGAGATTTCATAAAATCAATCATAAAAGGATTATATATATATGTACTATATGTAAAAAAGTTTTTATAAATTATTCTCAGTATATAAGCCATATTCGTTCTCATACAGGTGAACGGCCATTTAAATGTACAATATGTAATCGTGATTTTGCTCGTAAATATCTTCTCACACGACATAATATGATTCATTTAAAGAAAGAATATAAATGTGATATATGTTCGAAAGAATTTACATATTCATTTAATTTAAAAGAGCATAGATTGACGCATACAGGAGAGAAACCATTTCAATGTAAAATATGTAAAAAAACATTTACAAAATCATCCCAATTAAAAAGTCATCGTCAAAAACGCAATAAATGTCAATATTATCTTAAAGATTATAATCCAAATCATAATTATAGCGAAGATGATGAACAATATAAATGTTTAATATGTGATAAGAAGTTTGATGATATGTCAATACTTAAAAGACATAATTTAATGCATAATCAAGAGAAATTTTATCAATGTGAAGTATGTAATAAAGAATTTCTATATCCATCAAGTTTGAATCGACATAAATTGATCCATTCCGATCATAAACAATTTAAATGTGATATATGTGAGATAGAATTTACATTGCCATACAACCTTAAAAGACATAAAACGAAGCATCATCCTGAAATGCACACTTAGTTTTCATAGAATAGTAACTGTCAAATTAATATGAACACATATTAATATAGTTTTATATAAAACTTTTATTTAAATAGCAATAGAATCATCGAAACTATCAATTATTTTATGATTTCTAATAAGAACAGAAGTAGAAGTTGGTGCCCGGGACCGCGATCTTGTCTGTCTTATCTAAACATTCTACTTCTTCAATTTTACAGAAGATAGTATACATTATTTATTTAAATTATATTGATCTGTCCTTCAGGGTGATGAATTTAAACCATGTTTTGTTTGAATTTATTTAATATTTTTCTTTTTTTTAACTAGATAGGTAAAAGATTAATTTCCTAGCCCAGGGAAAATATTTTATTTACATGTCAATATATATTATTTTCAAATATTTATAATTTTAAATTCATGTATACAACTAGTTTATGCATTTATATAATATCAGAAAAAAGATTGAAAATTTTTACTTTGTATTCATTCGAAATATAATGCTAGTTTTTCTTATATTATTAATATAATTGAGATTCCTGGGCCCTTAAACTCACTGTAAAGTAACATGTACGAACACCAAATTCTATACTGTAATTACAGGCGAATTAATGTAAAGTAGTTGAAATAAGACTGCAATTTAATCCAAGATAAAAATATAATATATTTGAATTTTATAATGTTAACATTAATTTTTACATTGCAATTTATTTTATATCTTTATCTTAAATAAATTATTTAAATTTCTTGGAACTCAAGCGTCTGGTGATCTTGACATAATTTTATTTAATATGAATTAAAATGAATAAAGGCAAAAATAATAGGAGCTTCCGAAGTGTTTTTATAGTTTATACGATTAAATTGACAAATTAAAATGACAATACAATTGAGATTAAAAGTCGTTAGAATATATTTATTATCCACTTCTTCATTGTGAAATGTTTCTTTTCAAAATATACAATTATCTTTTTATTATATTATATTTTATAAACAGGACTTAGAAAATTCAATGTTTTCCCCTTTCACTCCCAAATTAAATATACTCTATTAATATAGTATTATTTATATTCAAATTTATTGAATTATTATTTATTATTTGAATAAAAAAAACATTTAAAACATAAAATTTAAAAATTTGGTGAAGCTACGAATATAGTGATCAGCTCTCTCAAGGCACATTAAAAAAGAAAATAACCGACTAAAACTTTGCGTGAGCTAGAGAATTATTTTTCTTGGAAAGAAATATCACAGGAGGTGGTGACAAATTTAATCTCTCAAAAATATTTCCACAAGATTATTGGAAGTGATAAAATTAAGCTATTAAAAATAAATCTCGATTTAATTAATATAAATAATATTTAAAATAAAAAATAAGAATGTTAAAGGTAAAAAATGGAAATTTTCTAAGTGCGCCACTTTTTTGGGGGCAATATTATATTGTTTTATTAATTTTATTATATAGTTTGATATATATAAATTATTTAGATATATGTGAATTATATTATAATATTAAAAGAGTTTAACTAAAAATTAATCCACTGTTTTTTTATTTTATTTTAATATGACCTTTAAATCATAATACTTATATTTTAATTTTATATTGTATTTTAAATATAGAATTTGTAAAAAGTATATTTTTATATAAAGATAAAGATTTATTCTTAACGTTCGTCTGTCTCTCTGTGTGTGTGTGTAAATATGGACAAGATTACGCAAAAACTTGTTTGAGCTAGTAGAATGAAATTTGGTATACGGGCATTATTCAAAATTCGTAGTTTTATATCAACTTTTGAGAAATGTAGCTTATTCGGAATAGGACCATTACCTACTACGTTTTCATTTTTTTTTCTCTAAAAATTGAGCAAAAAATAAAGATATATGTTTGATAGTTTTTCACATGATTAAAAATTGTATAAAACTGTTATATATAGAATTTCAACTTCGGATTAAATCGCTGAAAGTACCGGAATTAATTTTTTAAATTTTGACTTAAAAAAAATATTATACCTTATAAATTATTCCTGCTATAAGCGGTGCATGAATTCAAAATTTAAAGAATTGACATTTAAATACATAAAAATGTAACATTTTAATGATTTTTTTATTTTTTTAAAAAATAAAACATTAATTGTTAGTGTAATTAATATATTATATATATATATAGTTGAGTTATTTTTTTATTAAAATTTATGAAATTTACCATCAAAGAGTATTAAATATTTTTGTGTTCCCACACCCTCGATGCAGTCTTCTGTCTTCAGCGCCTCCTATGACTTAGCGCTACTAACAGCGCACATTTTTAATTATAAAATTGATGGTAATATTTCTGTGAAAGAAAAGAAATGAATTAGAAATACTTAGATGTGTCTACTCAAAAAATGGGAACCTCTATCTCCGGAAACAAACAACTTGCCATATAAAACATATTGATATATTAAATTTATCATCCAGTTGGTATCTCGATTTCACATAATTATGTTTCTAATTTAACGAATATATGTTAAAAAATGTTTAAAGAATATTTATATTAAATGTTATTGCGATAATTTATTAATTTAAATATTCATATTTTTAAAATTAAATATAAAAAATATATATTTTCTTCAATTAAAAAGTTAAGTTTCAAAAAATAAATAAGAAGAAAAATAACTGTTAATATTAATGTTTATAAATAAAATAATGAAAATAAACGTCTCTAAAACAAATAATTAATTAAAAAAAATTTTAAAAAAATATGGAGCAGTCTAGTTTAGATCCCATTAATTTCGTCAAAGTTGAATCTGATTATGATTATCCTATACATAGAGGTAAATTATTAAAATATTTATGAATAAAAAAAGCGAATATAGAATTATAATTAATGAATATATATAATAATAATTATAATAATAATCAATTACAGGGGGTCCGAGGCTCTTTTGAAATGAGAAAAATTACCTTAATATTTATATTGAATAATGTGCCAGAGTAAATAGTCATACTATTATAATTATCATTATTATTATAATATGCTATATTTGTACATTGGCATTGTCATACATACACTTTATTTAAACCTTTGAACAACAATATTCAAAAAAACCTAGTGTTAATTTGACCGCCAAAACTAATGTCAAAATATGGGGTGTGTCACTACATATATTTCCCAAATTACCTGTCTAATAGCATTGGTTGACCTTCTCTTCAAAAAATAATATCTCATTTGTCACTTAAACAAATAATATTTTCTTTTACATAGTTAAAGAATTTAGAATTTTACTTACTTTGTAATCTTTATATTTTATTTTTTAAATTTATTTTGTAATTTTTTCAGGACCTGTTTATCCCTGCACATTATGTGGTATTTCATTTATCAATTTATATTTTTTGGAAAAACATCAAGAGAAATGTTTTCAAGCAAATATTTTTAAAATAAAAAAAGAAAAGTTAAAATTTAAAGAAATGAAAAAGAAACGTTCATTACATTTAATGAAATGTTTAGATTGTGATAAGGAATTTACAAAATTTGCTGAAATGAAAATACATAAAATTAATCATAAAAGAATAATTTATATTTGTACATTATGTAAAAAAGTGTTTCCATATTATTCTCAATATATCTATCATAATCGTTCACATACAGGAGAACGACCATTTAAATGTTTAATATGTAATAAAGAATTTGCACGAAATTTTCTTTTAAAACGTCATAATATGATACATAAAAAAAAGTCTTATAAATGTGATATATGTTCGAAAGAATTTACATATTCATTTAATTTAAAAGAGCATAAATTGACACATACAGGAGAAAAACCATTTCAATGTAAAATATGTAAAAAACAATTTACAAAATCATCACATTTAAAAAGCCATCGACAAAAACGCAATAAATGTCAATATTTTCTTAAAGATTATAATCCAAATCTTAATTATAGTGATGAGGAAGAACTATTTAAATGTAATACGTGTAACCAAACATTTGGAGATTCGTCCAATCTAAAAAGACATAATTTATTACATAGCCAAGATAAATTTTATCAATGTGATGTATGTAATAGAGAATTTGTTGATCCAGCTAGTTTAAGACGCCATAAATTAGTACATGCAGTACACAAACAATTTAAATGTGATATATGTAATATAGAATTTACATTATCATATAATCTTAAGAGACATCAAATAAAACATCATGGGGGTGTACCAAAATAGTTATCTATATATTCCTTGTAAATTACATTGTTATTGTTTAAATTTATTATCTGAACTGATTTGAATGTTGATAATTGATTAAGAGTTTTTAATCTATTTTTTGAAAATTAATTTCTCTTTCTATCAAGAGATGCTGATTTTACAATTTTTCTAATCCTACATGTTTTCTCATAATCACAAACAAATTCATGATATTATTTATTGGCATCTATTATTCTTATAGTATCTCAAATGTAACTATTTTTATTTTATTTCACTAATATATAATGCAATAATATGGTGCAATATTTATCTTAAGATGATTCTAATCTTTAAATCTCTACAAAAAGCGGAGTTTATGCTTACTCTAGATAGATTCAATTTAACAAGAGAGAGCGAAAATAAAAATTTATTATTTTACATAAAACAAAACTTAATAAATATATTTCAACTTTCAGAATTTTTATGAAGAAGACTGTTTAATTATAATAGGTCACTTGCATAGTACTACCAATCCAACATGTGATAGCTTTTAATAGACAATTGTCTAGATCTAGACAATATTTTGTCGCAGCCTAGCAGCTTAGTTGGCTGGGTCAATTTTTTAGTGTGCAAGCGCCTTTTAAACACTTTCATAAATCATCATATATACTTTTAAAAACAAGTTTGTAATTCTCATTAAATAAATAACATATTTTAGTTAGATACTATAATCACATACTTATTAATTCAAATAATTTATATCTGTTTTTTATCGGCTTAAAGAAGGAGAAAGATAATGTTTTCTTAAGACTTATATTTGTAATTTATTCATTCTATTGTTTGTTAATATTTAAATATTTTAAAAATACATTGAAATAATATATAATTATCTAATATATTAATTTGGTTAAGGATTTTATTTATTTTGGAATATTTATATATATATTATTATTTTTTGTTTGTATATAAAAACTATATATATTTATTTATTTGAAAAGTACATTTATATTTTTATCAAAAATTTATATATTTTAGTGATAGAATTAAACGAATTTTGATATTTTTGTCTAATGAACAAGTTTAAAATAAAATTATATTGCAATATATAATTTATATGTAAATTGTTTATATTAAATACTATTTATTTATATTTCAAAAGAAAAAACTGATATAATAAAAAAAAGTTAATTTTTTTAATAAAATCTATTTCAACAAAAATATATTGGATTCAATTGTTAATTAAACTGAAATTATTTTTTTACTTATTTGGGTACTTTATTAAATAAATAAACTATAATATATGATTAAATAGCTACCGAAATTATCAATAATTAAAAGTAAATGCAAAAAATTTAATTTATACAAAATTTATTTTTGATGAAAAAATAAAATACAATATATACAATTTTTCAATTTTCTTCAAGACTAGATAAACAAAAGTATATTTATATTTAAATAAATTTGATTTTAAAATAATTTGTTTTCATTTAAAAAAATTATACTAAAAAGATTAAAAATTAATTTGAACCCGGACAGTTGATTTGTTTTTGAATAAGCAATCGTTTTTTTATATCATGTGAACATTGGTATTTTTTTTGTTCATTGAGAATTTTATCAGCAGCTGCCTCAGCTCTTGCAATGACCGCTGAGTGAATATTTGCCGAAGGTAAAACAGGCATGGCACTTGCATCCACCACATATAATCCTCTTACGCCATTAACAGCGAAATTTTTATCTAAAACTTTACCTAAAGCCGCTGTGCCAATTGGATGATAATGTGAAAAAGACAGATGTCTTATATAACATGTCCAATAATTACGTGATTCTATATTATCATTTGAAGGTATTGGAGCTTCAGTTTCATTCTCTTTTAAAAGGTTTTTACATTCTAAAAAATAATTCAATATAATAATGATAAAGTAATGATAATATAAAGATTATTTGATTTTAAATTTTTTTTATTTTTTTATTATATATAAAAATAATAATTCTAACTTAAGAAATGTAATTTTTGCAAATGCCTAAATTATTTCATAATTAACAATTAAGAATACGATAATTACCTGGAAGTATTTGTTGATTGAATTTTGCACCTAAATTTTGCATAGGTTCAGTTTGGATTAATTCATATACTAAATGCAAACCTTGGATTAGTACTTTAATATCATCATCATAGGTGAGATACTTTGGATCAATTAATGGGAGATCATTTGGATTAGAAGAGGCTAGTCGTATTGTTCCCCGACTCTGTGGATGTAATATTGTCACAGCAATACTGGCACTTGGCGTATCTAATGTTGGTAAAAAATAATTTTCCCATATTTCATCATTAACATTTAAAATATGCCTTAGCATCGCACCATAATCTACTTTAAGTCCGGCATTCATTACAGAAACTTGTATTGATGGGGGTTCATCTTGTTGGGTTTGATTGAAATTTAGATAATTTCGTGGAAGTAGACCCACTGCCTCACAACCACCCGAAGTTAAAGGTCCACGGCCATTGAAAAAATAATGAAAAAGTGAAAATGGAGCAGCCAGATCCCATGGAGTGAGAAGCCAATTGGAATTAAAATGAACAAGATCTAAGCCAGTTAAAAGATGATCCTATAAATAAATATAATTATTCTACTAAGTGAATATTTAATTAAAATTATGTTTTAAATAAGTATTGAACTATTATTTCAAATTACCTGAAGATTTGCACCAACATAAGGAGAATCAACTCTTACTGGTATTTTATGGAATTCTAAATGTTCCCGAGGACCTATTCCACTAAGCATTAATAATTTTGGAGTTCCAACAGTGCCAGCTGCTAAAATTATCCCTTTTTGGGCATATATTGTCTTTTGACAACCATGGTGTTTTAATGCTATTGCTGTTGCACGATATTCAGCCGACAAAATTATACGAGTTACAAATGCATTGGAGAATACCCGTAAATATTGTTCAGGTGCTTCAGAAAGATACGCGCGATCAATAGAAAAACGTGATCCATTTCGTTGATTTATTTGTACCTATAAATCAATAAAAAAAGACTTAATTTCTAATCTATAAATGAACATATGGAATTAAAAAATATATAAATTTATAACAAAATATATAAATACCTGCATAAATCCAGTAGAAAATTCTCCGTTAAGATCACGAACAGGGAAACCAAGTTTAATAGCTGCTTGTAAAAATGCATTTGCTAATGGTGAAGTCCATGATAAATCAGAAACATCCCATAGCCCAGAAGTTGTATGAAAATCGGCTAAAATCATACTTTTTCTTTTGATATAAATTCCAATTTAATATATATAAAATAAAATTAATAAATAATTTATTCAATAACTTACAATCTGAAGAATAAAAACCAGTTTGTTTTTCTGCTTTAAGTGAATATGAGAGCCATTCTTTTTCAGTTATATCGCCCAAAATTGGTCGCACATCCTTAGGATTACCTCTTAAATATACCATATTATTTATTCTGGAAGATCCGCCCACAATATGACCTGCCGCCCAACGACATGCCTTAATTAACGAAAAAATACAATATCATTTGAATCGCATGAATTTTTCGATAAGTTAATAAATAAAATAAAATAAAATAAATAAAAAAAATAATAAAATATAAATTTTAAAACTTGGAAAACTTATGCTCGAAACTAACTCCCGTACCTTCTATATATAATCTAGAGTTTATATAATTCTTCTAGAAAGAATATTTTATTGAAAATTTAAGAAGCATAACTAGATCTCCAGTTATGCTTTCATTTAAAACAAATATAAAAGTAATACAACTCTGACTTATATTAATAATACAAATATTTTTAAATATGTTTGCTTACTTGTTGATTAACACCAAGGCATGCATATTTTTGGGGTACAGTTTGATATTGCCAATCATATGATGTACCAAAAAACATTGGTGTTAATATTGGAATATCTTCTAAAGAAAACCATGAATTAGTTATTTGAGGGCCGGATTCAACTAATAAAACACCTTTATCGGGTTTGGATTGTGCTAAACGTGTGGCAACTACAATGCCGGATGAACCTCCACCAACTAAAATAATAAAATCAATTATAATACTATTTTTATATTTAATAATCATTTAAAATGTTAAGTTTAAAAAAAATATAAAAATAAGATATATATATATAAGATATATATACATACCAACGATATAATCATATAAATTATTTAAATTATTTTCAGGCCAAAATTTCCAAAATATTGTAGAGGAAATATATAGTTTTATTAATAGTACAGGCAAAAGAAATAAATATCCAAAAATAAAATTCATATTGTTCTAAATAGAAAAAAAAAATTAAAATATGTATTTAAAAATTGGATACGAAAAATATAGTATGCTTACTTACTGTAAGATGTCATGCATGTGGTCTTTTTGTTGATATTTATAAATTTTAAATAAATGTCGAGTTAAATGTCAGATATGATACAAATAAAATTGTTATTATTTTTCATGTAAATAATATTAAAATATATTGATTCTTAAAAAACTTACTTTTTTCACAAATATATTATTTCTGAGTTCATTACATTAGAAAAATTAAAATAATTAATTATTCATTTTGATATGTGAAATATCTTGTTTCTCTTAATGATATATTTAAAAACGAAATATCAATATAATCATAAAAGAGAAATTATTGTATCTTTTTTAATAAAATTAGGTTATAGAGAATTGATAACCTTTTTTATAAAAAATATTTCTATAACAAATTCTAAAAGATTCATATTATCATTTCTTTTTCAATATTGTAAATTATTATCAAGGATATTTACTTACAATATAATCTCAAACGTGTTTTAAAGTGGAATTTCACACCAAACACAAAATACATATTATTATTTATACTAGACATCATATATAAAATAGATTAAGATAATGCGGGAATATTAAAATATACAAGCATATTAAAATATTTGAAAGAATTTTTAATGTGAACATCAAATAAGATTGTGCTATATTTCTATTCTTACTATATTATATAATTTTAAGGAAATAAAGTAAAATAATTTTTTTTTATAATATGAAAAATAAAGAACTTTCAAAATATTAAAGTTACCAAGAAATTTAAATTAATTAGAGAGTAATGATTTAAATAATGTATTGATAAGGAACTTTCATTTTATATTCTTTGAAAAAAATAAATATTTTACAAATAAAGGATCAATTTCAATAGTTTAATTTACATAAATAAGAAATCATTCATAATAATTAATATATAAATGATTAATTAGTCTATTAATCAGTATTGAATGAAAGTTAGGATATTTTTTTTATTGATTCATTGATTAAAATTTATAAATTATAATTATTTAAATTGTTTTTAAATGAACCTATCCCATTTCGTAAATTTCCCTTTCCGAAAATTAATTATGAGTAAAATTAGTGCAGAAGAAATTAGTCAATTTAACTTTATCTCATTGATTAATAAATATTAGTATTTTTTGTATTTATTATAAGCATACTTATATAATTATAAATATATTAACATTTTATATTACTTGTTTGTATAAATAGACATAAGAAAAGGAAAAGAGGGACTATTTCATTTCCAATTCTCTTTTTGCCCAAAGAATATTATTTTTAAATGAATTACATTCATAAATATTTTTTTTAATTTAAAATTTTTTTCAATGCTTATTAATAAATTTTCTTTGAACTCCATATTGAACAGATTTGTTTTTCTATTTTTTAATATGGATTGAAATAAATAATATATTTGTATCTTCTAGTAAAACTAGAATAGAATAGATATTTCTTTCAGATGTTGATGGCAACCATATTCTTCAAAGTAATCCTTCTTTTTTCAGTAAGAGATATCATTATTATTCAGTAAGAGATATCATCATTATAAACATAAATTTCATTTTTTATCACATAAAAATAATTCAATCAAAAATGCACATATTGCCAAGAAGAGACCGTTAATTAATACCAAAAACGCTCCTTGTACATCACTCAATTGAAAAACACGTAAATTATTTTCTATTAATATATTATGATTATTAAACCGACGATTATAAATAATTTTCATTAATTTAAAAAATTCATCTAAATGATCTAAATATTGTGCAATACCATTTTCATAAAATTTCAAAAGTATATTTTGTAAATGATCCGGATAAACCAATTCTTTATGTAATCCTTTATAATATAAATGAAATGTGCCAACAATTTGTTTAACAATGTGCAATTCTTTTCTATATTTTTTATTTGTTTCTAATGTTTTGGATGCCTCCTGGCATGATAACATTAACGCATTTTTATTATTTAAATAGACATCTTCTAATGAAAATGTATTTATATAGTTTGGAACATCAATCGTTTGATAATTTTCAATGGTTGTATTAAAATCCGTAATATTTAATAGAAAATCATAATCATATTCGTCGAATGTTCCACTTAGCGTATAATCATGTATTGTCATTTTAGTAACATTTAAAAACCAATTATTACCAATTTTTTTTAATAATGGATCTGTTCCAAAATGTCTTTTTTTCTTTATATTCTTAGAGAAGATGGTTTCACATATTTCAATATATGTACATAAGATTGTTAAATTTGCCTGTTGGATATCATAAAGTGAATCAATTTCTGGTAAAGATCCTGGTGATTGAATTAATGAATAAATACTTGATTGGAGTCCGGATATCAAAACAATCGACACAAGCATAATTACAATAGTGAAAATTTTTTCAGCATTTGTTCTAATATCCTTCAGCCATACAATTGGCTCCGACCAGAAAAGGCTATACATTTGATTATAAGATTCTATAAACAGAATTATTAATGACCTTATTCGATTTTTCTTTCGAATGGATCTCGATGGGAAGCGAAGAAAAAACCAAAAAAGTGATGTTGCGCAGAGTGTGATGAAGGAAGCAAGCCAGACATGCCAATGAAAACTCCGTGGTAAGACATTCCAGGGTTTTCTCAATTCACTTTTATGAACCACAAAACATAACGATATCACTTGATAAGCACTTGTGTACATATCCGAATTCACTGGTTCACTTGAAATAAAAATTCGTATATCTTCATTAAATACATAAACTTTCTTTTTCTTATTACTATTGCTATTGCTGTTATTATTATCAGTATTATTATTAACCGATGTATTATTATTATTATTAATATTATTATTTATTTCTATTCTAAATGAACTTGCATTCCATTTGGCAATTAAATATTGTTCAATCGCTAAATTCCTTCTTCTAGTATTATTATTTTTATATTTAAAAGAATCCACAATTAATAGTAAACGATTTAAATTTTTTTTATTAAAATAAATATTTTTATAACTATGATTACCTAATAATTTATAATGTTTAGCCCATGGTTCACGATAAAATACACTTACTTGAGTTTCATCTGAGCATTTATCTAAATAATGAAAAACGACTAACGTCCGAAAGACTTTCCAAATATTTAATTCTCGAAAATAAAGGTTATTTAATAGATTGGTGTCATTACATTTATTAATAGTATTAAACAGTAATAAATTATCAATAGTACGAAAATCATTTTCAAATACCAAATCGAGATTAAAAAATAATATATTAATTCCATGAGTAATAATAATCCTATTTTGAATTGTAGAATAATTTCGTAAAACTATACCATGATTCATTGTATTATGTAATAATTTAATAATTTGTTTTAAATGAGATGTATCCTTTCTGAAATAAATATATGTTTCACGATTTTTATCAAAATGGTTTTCAAAAATTTTTGATAATGCTTGTAAATTGAAAATTGGTGAAGAAGATAAATTTTTATTATAATGACACAGTATACTAATTATAAAAAAATTAATAATAATGAAAATAAACTTACTCATATTTGCAGGGCCGCTTGTGAGTTCTGAACATCAATATTATAATTTTCAATTTAAAAAATTTAGTCACTAAAATTTTCTGTATTGAAATGTATAATAGGAAACCCATACCATAAAATGGTCTATAATTTAAATAAAAATAAAAAAATACAATGTTGTAACTTTTTTTGCAGGAAAATAAAATTTAATTAAAATAAAATAATTCAATTTCAAGGCAAATTTTATTTATTTTTTTGTTAATTTGAAACGTTTTATCAAGTTTAAAATTTATAAATAATAAATTAAATTTAATTGAATTTTTATACTTTACAGAAAGTTTACAGTGATTCTAAAATATTTTATTTTTGATTGAAATTATATAATTTAATTTTGTATTTTCAATTAATTTAATTTGAGTTCTAGCCATGGGTAGTATTGGCCCTGCATATTTATAAATAAATTAAATATTAAAATAAAACAATATTTTTTATAAAACTTAAAAAATATTCTTTTTTTTTACATGGATTTTTTTTTTATTATTAGTTATATATAGTTATTATATATATTTATTTTTTATAAAATTACAAAACAAAAAATTAAAATACCAAATGATTCATTCCAAATCATTTTTTTTAAGAAAAAAAATCAATATAAACAAATTTATATTTCTTTTAAATATAAAATTCAAATAAAAATGAGAAATGCACTTCAATCAATAAGAAAACTTTTTACATGAATAGTCCACATTGATCTGTTCGTTATTGAAAGAATGGACTGTCACTTTGATATATAAAATTCGATATAATTATGTTTTATTATTATTATTTATAATATTATTATTATATTATTATTTTAATATATTAAATCTATATACAAATCTTTTGATAACAAAAGTCAAAATAATTTTGTAAATAACTATCTATTGAACTATTGAAAGGTCTTTCTATGGATAAAGATAATAATTATATTCTAAAATGAAGCTTATTTATAAATTTAGATTGACATATAAGTAAATAGGAAAATTAGATAAAATTTTATCGATTGAATTAACAATGAATATTATAAAGAGATATTTTTAATATACATTTTACTATTATTTACTTTATTCTTTTTCAATTTAATTTTATCTATAATTCTTATATGGTTAATTTCTTTAGTTAATGTAAATTTTTCTTTTGAGTGTATTTTTTCATTTCATTATTCAACTTTTCAATTCATCTCTCTCCTTTTAATTAAGTAATATTTTACTCATCTTTATTTTTTTTTTCTTTCTTCTTCTATCTCTTTTTTTCTATCTCTCTTATAATTTTAATAACTTGACTTACAATTAGTGATATTATTCTGAACTATAAGATAGCACGATATAGAAAATTTGATATTTTTTAAATTATCACATTTGGTCAACCGACAGACACAATATTTTAATATATATATAAATAAATAAATAGGAAATAAATTTAAAATAATCTTAAATTTAATGAAATTATTTAACGAACAAATTTTACTTTGAAGAGCACTTCAAACAAGAAAATACAGAAAAACTCAAAGGGAATTAGATCAGATACAAGATATATATGAAGATATAAATGAAGCGACTTTTTTTCAAAAGATAATGTTAGCTGGAATGTTGTTAATTCCAGAAAAACCGCGAAAGAGAAATCCCTGAAGTTAGAAGAGTAAAATAAACTAGAATATGCGATTACTGGTTGGGCGCCCCTATAACCACTAAGAATATTTTCAGGAACTTAGATCAGGAGGAAGAAGGAAACATGTACAAGAAGGTAACAAGTGAAGAATTCTGAAAATTCAAACCAAATGATAAATAAACAATATAGATAGATCTCAAAGACCAAAAATCCTTTACTCATATTCTTTATCGATATTAAGCCAAAGGATAACAACAAACAAATTTACAATATTTAATTCAACATTTACATCACCAAAAAGTTAAAATTGAACCTCATAAACCAAAAAGATAACTACTCCAATGCTCAGGTTGCCAACGTTATGGTCACACAAAATCATATTGCCAACTCAGACCCCGATATGTTAAGTATATAGGAAATCATTCTTCTGAACAATACACCAAAAAGGGTAGATCACCTGACGTCAAATAACTTCTCTGGGAAGGAAATAATTCTGCTAACTACAAGGGATTTTCCGTTTATAAAGAATTAATATTAAAAACATTTCCTCCCCTCTTAGACTAAAACAAAAAAACACTAATATACAAATGCAAAATCAGTGACTAGTAAGGCTAAAATTACTTCCTCCAACTTAAAATTATGATGAAAATCTAACGAACAATAAGCAGTGATTTTAACTCGAAATATACATTTTAGGGCTCAATCGTTGATATTCGAAAAGGGTGGCAGTTACTTGATTCAATGGGGAGAGCAATAACTTAATAAATATTTCAATTGGTGACCTAGCTACTTGCCAACAGATAAAAATAGACAACCTGATTTCTGCATAACAAGAAGGATACCGGAAGGGGTGTCAAATGCCAAATCTTGCTCGACCTCTCTTCTGATCATTCGCCATCTTAGTAAATATAAATACAAACAACAAACATAACCTCCTATTCTAAGCAATAAATTTACCAATTGGATATGGATGAAATTCCGTGAACTATTGGATACTAATTTAAGTCTAAATATTTCATTCAAAAATCGTGATGAAATTGATTATGCTGTAAAGTATTTATTTATCTGAAAAAATACAAAGAGCATCTTGGTCATTCACTCCAGAACTAAACAGCAATGTAACTTCTGAGGTTTACTAGTGAATATTAAAGAAAAAATGCAGAAACTGGCGTTTAAGAAAAATATGTCAAACAACATAAAACTAAACTAAAAAATCAATAAGAGAGTTTTAAAACCCTTCTAGAAAATCATAAAAATAACTCTATAGAGACATATTTAAATTTATCTGCATTAGAGGCAACTGAGTTCTATCTCTGAATTGCTAAAAAAAATTAAAAAGACCAAAAATTTTCAATTCTCCAATAAGCTATCAAGTACCGGAAAGTACCGGAATTAATTTTTTAACATTGCAAATCCAGAACGTAACTATTATTTATTAAATATTTTTTATTAATTTTAATTTATAATTTAATTAATTAAATTTAATTTAAATATAATATATGTTATTTAATCCAATTCAAATTGCGAGATAATCGAGCTGTTTTAATATAAATAAAAGAAATAGAAGTAGTTAAAAGTTGCATAGTATTTAAATTTGTGCTCATATTTTACAATCATTTACCCTAAAGTTTAGTAAAATAAGTTGATCTGTGGCCAGGTCCGAACCGACCGACGGTTTGAAGTAAATTAATTTCCAGCTACAGAAACAATTTCAAATAATTTTAATATGTATATCTATTAATGTAATAAAAAACAGATATGGATATAACAAATATTTTTAATTTAATAATATATATGTATGACCAGGCTGTGACGTCATGAATGGCTGGATGACGTCATATAATTTTAAATTAAGAAAAACCTATAAAGATGATTTTTCTCGAGGATAAAACCAATACAAAGTGAATGATTCGTGATAATATGTAAAAAATCTCCTCATGTGAAATTTGGTGTGAAAATAACCCTTCCCTTCCTACCGTCGATCGCTAATACACCACTTCCGGTTTCCGGATTTGCACCAAAAGTTGATCAATTAAGTAAGTATATCAATTAAGTAAGTATACCAAATTTCATCAAAATCCGTTGAGCAGTTCAAGCTGTACACATCTATAAGGACGAACGGACGGACAGACATCATGCTAAAAATACTTTTTTCTGTTAAGAAAATGCATGATTCGTGGAGATATGTAAAAATCTCCACATGTGAAATTTGGTGTGAAAACAATACCTCCCTTACTATCGTCGGTCGGTAAAAATTATAAAAAAAAATAAAATTTAAATAATTTTAAAAAAATCACACTATAATTATAGTTGAAAATATAACAATTAAATAAGTAATGACAGTTCCAATAATGGAGAGAATTAAATTTCGATTGATATTAAAAAAACCAGCTGCTGAAATGTCATAAGTACTCTCCAAGACTTGTTGTTTAAATTCCATAATTTCTGAAAGCCTTTGAGGTAACAATTCATTATTTTGAATATCCAATAATTTGCTAAAAAACAAAAAAATATAATATTAATGAATTAAATAGTTTTTTTATATTATTCAATATTTTTATTTAATTAACAGGTGGGCTGGAAAGTTCGTATGCTGCTGGCTCCATCATTTCACATTTTTTGCTCCGATGAAGAGGCGATCGCCGAAACTGAAGCCTGATTTGAGGCTAAAGACAAATCTTATTATAAAAATGGTTTCGAAAAAGTATATGACCACTGAATCGCCCTCGAAGGGAAAACACAAATTATATTAAAAAAAATTTCCATTCTAGCCTACGAACTTTTCAGCCCTCCTGATATATTATTATTCTGACGAGGTTTAATTATTAATGACAGATACAATATTTTATATTTTTCCATACCTTTTTAATAATGTTAGAGTGGATTTTTTCATATTCGATAAACTTTCTGCTGAACAGATTAAGAAAATTAGCCGACACGTTGAATATATTTGAGATAATATTAATATAAACATATACAAAAATATATAGTTATTATTTGAAGTGTATTCCATATCAGAGTAATATAAATTGGAAGATTCATTTTTATGATTCATAATGGATTTTAATTTATAAATCACAAATGAAATCATCGAATAAATATAAATAAGAAATTTAAAAATTTCATTAGCAATATGAAAAAACATTGGAATTCCAAAATATTCTGACACTTTTTCAAGTGTAATAATTAATTCAAAATGTATTTTTTGTAACATTTTTATATTAAGAAGACCATTTCTACAAATAATAGATATATAAATAATTAAAGATTAGATTAAATACACACAGGGTATAAAAGGACTTTACAACTTTGAAAGCACATACATATTTATTGAAATTACTTACAGAATTGAGAAAGGTGTCATTTTATTACAAAACAATTTAAGTTTAACATATGAGTGTCATTTTGGATTGATGTGACTGCCGTTGATAATGCGACATACATTCTCCGAAAATCGATTTCTTGCCACACTCGTTTCAGCATATCAGTTGTAACTTGTGCAAGTGCAGCGTTGATCCAATTTCTACGTTGAACATCTGTAGCAGAATTCGTTTCATGAAATAACAACACACATCGAGCACGTTCCACACCAGTAAAAGTCGCCATTTTAACAATGCATTACCGTGGTGCTCGTAGTGACTGAAAATCGCACTAAAGCACTACGAAAGTCAAACTTGAAGTGTTTGTGACAAAATGACACCTTTCTCAATTCTGTAAGTAATTTCAATAAATATGTATGTGCTTTCAAATTTGTAAAGTTCTTTTATAATAACCCTCTATGTAAATAAGAATAAAATTTATTTGGAATTACCTTTCTGAATTAGTACAGTCCATACTTTTAACCTGGATATGTTTTTTCAAATCAGTTGGATAAAATTTAATTTCATCTAATTGAGAAAAATTATTCTCAATACACTCCTCTAAATCTTTCATTCTTTGAGTTAGAATTTGTATCCAGAAAATAAAATGAAATGCAAATGAAGTGTGAACAAAATATAAAATTGGGAAAATATCAAAAGAGTGAATCATTTCAAGTTTTATTCCACAATAGAACCAAATTAATACATTTAGGATTTCAAAAATTATACATGGTATTAAAATCATTAAAAGTAGTTTTCTTTGTTTGATATAATTAGAATTTATTCTGATTCCATAAAGAAATTGATCCACGAATACAATTTTATTTAAAAATATTTTTAAATACTTTTTAGTAAAAATTGAAAAATAAAGTATAGATATGCAGCATGTTATCATCACTGATAGATAAATCACGAATAGAAAAGGAATAAAAACAATTGAACTAAATTTAATGGAATAAATGACAAATTTCAAAATAATTGAAACTATCATAGAAATGAATAATAATAAAGAATAGCACCATAATAGAATTGAATTATTTAATATAAATTCACCATTGTGATTGGTTATCGTAATTGGCATTAAATAAAAACATTTATTTAAATAAAAGATTGGCTTATAGAGATAGAAAAAATTCATTTTCTAAGGTTAAGAAATAAATATCTTTCTTTAATGTTTTTTCTACTACTAAAAAATATTTCGAGTCTATTATAAATATTCAATTAAATTAAATGAAGGTGTTATTGATTTACTTAATTTAATCAATAATATTATTAACATTTAGTGTGTGTAATTAACAAATTTGTCAGGCTTTTAAATACTACTAAAAATAAAAAAAAAACTTTTTAAAAACACGCTTTTATTTAAATGCACTAAACAGTAGAAAATATTTTCTCTACATACCATGATCTGGAGGGATCATTTCAAAGAAAAGGGAAAAGGTGGAACACAAATAAATAAATATCACCAACGTCCCCAGACCTACGAGGATTGACAATTCAAGCATTACACCTCTTGAAATTCGTGACACTAAATCAGCTGGTGAGACCAAGAAGCAACGGGCTAAGTTATCGTCGTCAGTCCAGACTGGCACGCTCCGAACGCAAGTGTTGCCTATCTCCTCGGCGCCAACACCATCCAGTCTGGATCGGAGAAACCGAGAGGTGAATCAAATTAAGAGTACAAGCGAGGATGAGGAGGAGTTCGAAATTTCGCCCGGAAAAAATCTCCTGCCATGGAGGGTTCGAAAATCTCATCTCTCAAAGCATTCTCATGGAAACAAATGAAAAGTTTTTTTGTCTTATGATTGGCGCCTGAAACTACCAAGGAAGACTTGGAAAAATTTCTTAGGAAAATAGCATAAATATGAGCAAGCATTAATAACAAAATATGATACTGTGGCGTAATTCCCTCCATATGGTGAATCGAAGAAGTTTCGATAAACGAACAGAGAGGGCAGTGAGCGACCGGGAGAGTAAGTGAGCGTCTGAGAGAGGGGAGTGAGGGGAGTGTTTTTCGTGGAATGCATGTGAAATTGGATTGTGTTGAGTTGTATCTTAAATTTTGATAATAAAAGAGTGATTTTTATGTTGTTCTAAAGAAATCTGGAATTATTATTATTTCGAATCTATGTATACTCCCACGTTACAATACGTATGCATCATACCATGTGGCCGTCGAGGCTCAAAGCTAAGAAAAACTTAATTCTCCTGATGCCTGACCTTCGGGAATTATAATCAAGCCTTCTCATGGCCATTTGGACGAAAAAACTATTAAAAAACCCATTGATAACTCATGGTCATAGCAAAGAGAGGGATGTGGAAATAAACTGAAGGTGGTGTTTTGGAACTGTTGAGGTTTCCAAAATTTTAACCAATCCATATCTACAGGTGATTATGAGTTCTGGCATCATTTTGACATAATAGCATTGAGTGAAACCTGGCTCTCAAACCCTGTATTGCAGTTAAATCTAATGAAGGAATATAATATATTCTCAAATTCGGCTGCGAAGGGAAAAACAAGAGGAAGGGCTAGTGGTGGTCTAATGATATTTTTTTAATAAATTACTCAATGTTGATTTAATTCAACATAATAACCTATGGATGATATTTAGTATTCATTATAGAGACTTTAATTTTGTCTTAGGTGTTATATATCTATCTCCAAAACATGATAGCGAATTTTGTTTAGATTCTTTACATGATATGATGGAATATATTAATATTAATCAATTTTCAGGAAATATATTGCTTGTAGGAGATTTTAACGCTCGATTGGGGGAACTCAACCAATTAGACCCTGAGATATTTACACATGCGAATCTTTTTCATGACAGGTCCTCTCTGGATTGTATTGAAAACACCAGGGGAATTCCCCTGACAAAATAATGCAAACACAGGGATTATTTGTTCTAAATGCCCGCTTCACATATGTCAGTGAACTAGGTGAGTCTGTGATTGACCTGTGCTTTGTAAATGAAGGTATCTCTGAATATATTCTGGACTCTGGTATATGTGAGTTGGAGAGTGGGTCAGACTACTTACCATATTACATTGAACTGAAAAAGGATAATGGGATTAGATTAGATAATTTATTTATTATAGGTACATATTTAGTTGGGTTACCAAAAACAGAACAAATATTATTTAGCGCAACTGGAAATTAACTTTTTCAATAAATTAAACGGAAAGATATAATTATGTATTCATGTTTCCACTAATTTCGTAAAATTTAGTAACATGTTAATTAGTAACATCTTATAATATGAGTATCATTTATCAATCAAAATCAAAAAAATTGGTTTAGGAGAGAGATCTGATAATTTATTAATATACATTAATTTTTAAGATGATAGGCTCAGCTATTATTTAATTTTTTTTAAATATGAATTACAATGATAAGAAAAATATTTGATAATTTATTAATATTATATTATTAACGAGTATAGATATATTCGATAATAATATACATATTTACATTCACCTGAAATATTTTCGACAATGAAAAAAGTAAAATATTCTTATATTTGGTAAGTTAAAAAAAGTAATGGTAATATTAAATATATATATATATATATATATATACTAGTATATATATATTGATGTTTGAATTTTAATTTTAAATTGAGTAATTTTACACTTATAAGCATAATTAATAATTAATTCAACCAAAATAGTAAAAACTTTAAAAAATCCAAAAAAAAAAATATTGAATTATCAATTTATTATTTCAAAAAGAAAATAATCGCGATATTCAATTATTTTTTTAAATATCAAATAAATAAAAAAAAACAATTGAATATTTAATAGGGCCTCCTCCTCTCCCCATAAATTAGCCCTTCCAAGCCTCGCCTTACGGAATTTGGAAAAGAAATGTAAAAGTAAGTTCGCCTTAAAAAAAAATATTTGAAAAAAAAATAAGGCGATTGGTCTGTAAGCCTTTTTGAACCAATTGAGAGTGCCTTTGATTTTTTGGATTCAAAACAAAATCGCCACATTCGGGGCAACCTGAAATAGAACCTACTTAAAGGGGTGCATGGTCACCACCAATATGGGTGGATCATCCATGCTAATCGAAAATACCCTACGCTCAAAAGGTAACCAACAATTTGTTCCTGTTCAGGCTATTTCCATTTCGGAACTGTGCTGAATTACCTTCCCGAATGTCCGTTCATTCGATCCACCTCAACTACGCTCTCAGTAATTCAAAAAGGCAGAATTCAGACCTGACATGCATTTCATGCAATTAATGCAGCCCTTCCCTTAAATGGCATGACACTTTTTTATTCACCCATATTTCTGTATTTATTAATTCTAATCTATAATCTATAGGTTAGTATAAGATGAGAACATGCATCCTTCGATGAAAGTAGGAGGCAACCTCCTGAAAATCCCTAACAACAAAATATACGTAGGTATATTTCAAAGATTAGCCACCCTCCCAGTGTGTGACGCATCGAAACCTACCAATTCTAAATACCTTTCTTTTTTCTGCCTCCTTTATCAATGCTTATTCTTGAAAGATGTGCTCTGAAATGTCCTGATCTCATTAAATATTACATTTAGATTTTGAAATTAATAAAATTTATACCTTTTTAAAATGTGCCATGCTAAATAAATAACGATGATAACTTACTTTTGGAGAGCTGTATGGAGATCATTTCATCAATATCAGGGATGAAGATAATCAAGAATTCAAATCCACATCCAGTAGGAGGAATAAAGATTGGAACATGAAATGAAGTAAAAAATAAAATATTAGATTATAAAATTTTAAAATAAATAAATTAAATAAATTTTAAAATAAATAAATTAAATTAAAAATCAAATAATGATAAATACTGACCTCGGAGTCAATAAAGGGTTGATACATCTCGCAGATTAGACTTGAAGACCAACTCGAAGACTTGAATGGATGCCGCATCTGTCTCGCCTAGATAATTAAGAAATTAAGAGATTAGATATTTATATCAAGGAAATATAAAAAAATATAAAAATAAATAAATAACATTTTCACTATAATGATTCAAAAGGTGTATAGATTTTTAAAAATATTATCTTATTTCTGTGATATTAAAATACTAAATATTTTTATAATCCTAGAACCACAAATTATGATTGGATAAATAAATTCATAGGTGTCTGAGTGGGTTCTAATAGAAATAGAAGTTATAATACTTATTAAATAGTTATTAGAAATACCATAAAACTATCATTATATCTATTATTATCATCAAAAGATTATGAATTCCACTCAACAAATTACGTTTATATTATTAATTTCATTAAGATGATTTTTTGTGTAATTGACATATAATAGAAATACTATATTATTCACTTTATTTACTCTTTTGTGTTATAATAATATTTAATAGACAAAAGAATATAGTACATAACCACATTTGAATATTATTGTTTTAATTTATTAATTTTATAAAATTTTAAGTTTTTTTTATTGTTTTTACCGACCGACGATAGTAAGGGAGGTATTGTTTTACTATCTCGCCATGTTTTTATACATTTTGAAGGCCCCTGAGTCATTTTCACTAAGGTTTAGAAAAATGTATGTGTGTGTGTGTTTATGTATGTAGACAAGATTACGCAAAAACGGATTGAGCTAGAATAATGAATTTTGGTACACGGGCATTATTCAAAATTCGTAGTTTTCTTTCAACTTTTGAGAAATGTAGCTCATCCGAAAGAGGGTCATTCATTACCTCTACCACATTTTTATTTTTTTCCCTCTAAACTGGCCGTAAAAATAAAGATGTATGTTTGATAGTTTTTCCACATGATTAAAAATTGTATAAAACTGCTATATATAAAATTTCAGCTTGATTGAATCGCTGAAAGTACCGGAATTAATTTTTTAACACTGCAAATCACGCGCCAGCACGTGACGTGGGCCATCAACAAAGAGCCAAACATGGGCTGGTTTAATAAATATTATTTATTAATTTTAATTTATAATTTAATTAATTTAATTTAATTTAAATTAATATATGTTATTTAATCCAATTCAAATTTGCGAGATAGTCGAGTGGAGACACTCCAGATTTTTTACAATTGCCTTATTTCGAAATAATCTTTATTTGACTTGCTGACTAGCAAAAGACTATATATAAAGAAAAATCTAGTCTTTAGTTTTTTTTATTGTTCAGCATAGATATATATGAAATGCATTTAAAACATCATTATGTAAATTTTCTTTGATAATTTTATTTAATCCCTAATGAAGTTTAGGTACACTATTTTCCACCAATTTCTTTTCAAATGATTATAGCTTTATTATAATTATTCCAAATTCAATATAGATTTATATTTAAAGATTTAAAGCAGATGTTCTCAAAGTGGTCTATTTCGACCCCCAGGGGTCTACAGCAGCAAATCAAAAAATTGGGGGTCCATGAAATGAAAAATACGATAATAGACCACAAGTCTATTTACTTACATTATACTATTTTATATTTCAATTCAATATGGCTCTAAAAAAAAGGTAAATTGTTTTTCCCTACATGGCTCTTAAAACAGTTTTACAAATAATCAATTTAGGGGGTCTACCTAAAACCAAAAAACATGGAAAAACACGGCAAGGGGTCTACAACACAAAAAAGTTTGAGAACCTATGATTTAAAGCAACCTTCTTTAATAAGGTCATATATAAAAATAGATTGCAAATTTCTGCAATTTTGGATTACGATCACGAACACTGAACTATTATAAGAAAAATTTCCAAAAAATATAAATAGATTTCAATATATTTAATTGAGTTAATAAATTTGTTTCTCAAATTCAAAAATGTTTATCTGAATTATGCAATTCACTTGAACAGTTAAAAACTACTGGGATAAATTGAGATAAAATAAAACTGTATTAAATTTAATCAAAATTGTTAAATAAAAAAAAAAAAAAAAAAATTAATCAAGTAAATCATATCAATAAAATATAAAAACAAAAATTAATTTTTAAAATTAATTGTGATTTTGAATAGAAACCTCCATAAAAAGTATAATAGAACAAAATTATTATTATATACGATCAGTTGTTAAGGGAAATTATTAACTTTATTAAAACTGAATGGTAACTTACCAATTGATTGCAGTTGTAGTGTTATAATGGATTTGAGAGTAACAAATCGGATTCCAGATTTACGCAAGAGATTTGAAATATTCGTATGAGATTTGAAAGGAACGGTGTGAGAGATTAATGAGATTAGAAATAATACATAGAATATTTAAAATTATATATTATTAAATAAATATAAAAAAATATAAGTACATTTTTTAATTTATAATTAATTTTTATATTAATTTTGAAAATAATATAGTGCAAACATATATAGAAATTATTTCATGTCTTTAAAAGGGGGATAAAAGAATAAACTATCTAGTAAATATTTAAAATTTACAAATATTTCTAAAAATAATACTAATATCTTAAAGATGATTTTCATTTAATAAATAATATTTAAATATATATATTTAAAGTGAATTAAATCTTATTTATTATTTTTTAATGTTTAAATAATTTTCATATAATTTTTAATAAAATCGAATCAAAGAGATCTTAAATCGAATCCATAGAATATTGTAGTTTAATTCTTTTCAAAGATTTTAATGAAAAATTATTAAAATTTATAAATAAATTGTCATATATTAGTAAAATGTTATAAAAAGCATTTTATAAAATTTAATTTTTATTGAAATTTTTTTTTTCTAAGTTCACTAATAAAATCTTCGTTTTAATTAATAAAAATAGATAAATTTTTAATTAATTCTTGATTGGCGAGTGATTGAGGGATGATTTCGGTGGAGAGGCCGGCCAACGTCTTCCCCTCCTCAGTGAACGAGAACTGACGAGAACTAAATGCGCTCGAGGCAGACCGGCCGGCCGGTAGGCAGGAGGTGGAGGCAGGTGGTGGAGGGGCAAGGGGCAAGGAGAGGGGCGAGCGGGGTCGAGCGGAGGTGAGCGCTCTCCTTCAATTTATTACAAAATAAAAATCGTATTAATAAAATAAAAACACAAATATTAATTTTTTATAGTTAATATTATTTTTGAATATATGTTAAACCGGATCTATAGAATGTTTAGGGTTAATTTTATTCTCAAATCTGAATGAAAAATGTTTAAAAATATATTTAAGTATTATATCAGTAAAAAATTATATAAAAATGCATTTTATAAAGTTTCATTTTTATTGAAATATTATTATGTTAAATTAATTATTGAAAATTTTGAAAAAAAACGGGATGGATGGAACTTGTTTAATTTTAAATTGTTTACTAAAATAACAAACTAATGCTATCCCCGTAGTCAATATATCTTTTAGAAAATTTTACACTTTTTAATTTTGCAACAAAACCATAAAAAAAAAAATTAATTAAATTTACAAGAAAAAATATTTTTATAATGTATAATTACTGAAATATATTTTTAGTCGAGTTTTTACTTTATTTTAAATATTATTGTTATAAATACAATATCAATGCAGATTTATCGACATTAGATCAAATTTTCTCGTTTATACAAATATTAGAAAAAACACTAATTCGCTATTTGTGTTCATCAATTATTCGAAAATTCAGCAAAGCAAATTATGATTCAATAGATAGGGGAATTTTTCAAATTTTAATTTTAATTAAAAACTACTCTATATGATTGGGTTAATTTATAATTGCGGGAATTAATAATCAGAAATTCTTGAAATTCGAAATGGGTTAAAACCAGTGGTGTATTGAGAGGGGCACGCGGGAGAACGACGTTCCCTTACCTTTTCTGATATCCGGAACGCATTCCAATACTTTTTCATGACCCGACAACTTCCACTTAAATCTACTGTTACAATTTCTTTTTTTGTATTCGTTATTATTTTGTATAGTAAGAATAAGGAAAAATAAAACTTATATGGAAATAAATAGTTTGCTGAAAATAGGATTTTTTTTGCTCCCACTATGCATTCCCTTACTTTTTATTTTACCAATACATTACTGGTTAAAACAAGGAGACGCACTATCAACAATTGTACATATGGTATTTAATTTAGTACTGGAATACGTAATTAGACAAATTAGGAATAAATCAAACAAAATACATTTAGACAAAAAAACTCAAGTATTGAGTTACATGGACGATTTAAATATAATAGGAAATTCGGCAAAGTCAATTAAAGGCGACGTAGAAAAATTAATAGACACAGAGGGGTTAGAAAATAATAGTGTTAAGATAAAATATTTAGTGTTAGAGATGAATAAAATCTTAACATATAAAACGTAGAAAAATTTCAATACTTAGGTTGTAAAATTACAAAGGATAAGATAATTCGAGAAGAATTTTAAATTAAGGTTGAAATCGAGTGTTATATAAAGTAAAGGGGATTATTAAGTCAATATTATTATCAATAGTTGTCAAAATTAAAATATATAAAATAATTATTTTACTGATAGTAATGAATAGGTGGGAGGCAAATATAAATTTAGAGTATTCCAAAATAGGGCTCTTCGTAGCATACGAGGTTTGTTCAAAAGGAAAGATGAATTTTAATTATTTCAAAAAAAATATTTATTTATTCATCAATATCCATTTTGTCCCCTTCAAAGTAATTCCCTACACTTATGCATATAGGCGAATATATTGTGTGATGAGCAGGACACGTGACAAGAATGATAGAGAAAAGAATGGCGAGAAACTTGGGAAACGGCTGATTGGCAGACAATGTAAGGAGGGTCGTGAGGGAGTTGGGAGAGAATAAAATTTGGATGGAATAGATACTTCTAAGCTAGAAAAAAGAAAAGAAATTTCACATTTTATTATACATCCTACATAAAAAAAAACACGTTCAATTTTTAATATATATTTTATTATATTATGATGATATCTCTGGCATAATGTTTATTAATTATTATAATTATCATAATAATAATAATAGTATGATGTTGACTTTATAATGTTTTATTCGATGAATAATTTTTTTTAAATAATCTGTATATTGTTTTGGCCTGATTCGTAAATTCTTTTTTTTCATTTTTTTCTTCTCTCACTTCTATTTAATTCATTTTTAATTCTTCTATCAACATTCAAAAATAATACTTATTTAATGATTTATTTCATTCATATTAAAATACACACACTAGATACACATGCAAAATAGACAAACAGACAAAAACAAAAATAAAACAATAACAACATCAACAAGATAGATTATTCACATCGTACTTATATTATAATTATATGCATTCATACAATATATCTCATTCATATATTTATTTAAATATTATTAATATACAAAAATTTGGAATCAAGACAAGCAATTATTCTTTTTCTGTACATTTAACAGGAAAGTGAAAAAAATGAATTTATATTTAGTTAGAAAATAATATGAATGAAAAATGGATAATTTTTGTTTATTTTTCTAAAATCATTTTCCTCGTTCAATTTAAATGATATTTGAACATTCTTCCTTTTTAAATGGTAATTTGTTCATAAAAAAAATTCAATAATACATATAATATATTTATATGCATTAAAGGACATTTATGTATAATGAACTCTTTTTACCAGGTCGTAGTTTTGATTATAACATTTTACAAGAAGATCAGTCTTTTAAAAAGCACTTTTATATAATATATAATATCAAGAAATAGAAAAGAATAAGATTATTATTTAAATAAAAAATATATAAGATTATTATTATTATTATCATTATTATTAATATTATTATTATTATTATTATTATTATTTAGATAAAATAAATCTAATTTTGTACTAGAAATTAACATTGTTTTAACAATTATTAAATATAATGTATTCAATCTACAACTTTTCTTTTTAATTAGGGTTTACTTCCATTCTATTATCTATCTTTATTATATTTATATAAGGTTCTAAGCAATGTTAATAATTATAGGTTCATATACCGCATAACTCTTATAGATTATTCTATACAATGGATGGATACCCCCATAGTGACCATAAATTTTACATTAAATATATATATTTGTGATTTTAACATAGAAATAAATTTATAAATTAAAAAGTATAATTCTGAAACATTAGATTATATTTTTGCAGATATCAATTTATATATATATATATATTTGAGATAATTGACATTTTAGAAATTATATTGTGGTGTAATAATATATTAATTAATTAATTACAATAAAAATTTGAATATACTTTGAATATAATAGGAATTTACATTTTTTTCTTCGTAAAAATGGGGAATTGAATAAATATATATATATATATATATATAATATAAAAATAGATGAAGTAAAAAATTAAAATTAAAATTAAAATTTTTTTTAATGACATTATAATGTATAATATATATACACATATACACATGTGTATGTATATATGGTGATAGTTCATATCTTTCATTGATTATAATTGAAAAGAACCTTGTCTAAGAATGGAAATTACCCATTGATTTTTTATTTATCTACAAAATATTCAAAACTTTCATATTTTTTTTTCTTATACAAATATTTATTAAAAGAGAAAAAATAGAACATTGATCTATATTTTTGTTTATCTTTAAGTATATATAATCTTCTAACACAAAAAATTATTTAAAAAATAAATAAATTTCAATTAATTTATCCACTTTTCATTCAAATAACAATTTTGCTTGCATTTTTAATTGTATATTTCGTATTAAAGAGAGAAAGAGAGTGTGAGTGAATGTGAATATCGACCACAAAAAGGGTGAAATGAAGGGAGGATATTTAATTCATCCTTTAATTATGATTCAATTTTATTTAAACGAATCGGCCAAACAATATGATATTTGATTTCTAAACTTTTTCGCAAGTAACTATCAATCAGCATATACATGTATATATAATACATACATATATATGCTAAAATATCAATTGACATTATTTTATTATAATTATTAAAGGGAGGAATATTTTTAGTAGCATTATGATAATGAATGAAAAAAAAAACATTTGTTTTCGATTCGATTTTATACGCGATTTATATATTAAGTATATAAATATAATAATATTAATAATAATCATTTTTATATATTTGTTAGGGATTTAAGAGAATTAATTTAATATATTTATATATAATGTATATATATATAAATATATATTTTATATATATACATAAGTATGTATATGTACTAATAGCGTTATTACATTATAAATAATAATATTATGGATCGAAATTTATATACTTTTTTTTGTATTTTTTCACTATTTACTATAAATATGGCGATTTTTAAAATATTTATATATAAATATACACAGAGAGAAGCATGTAGAGGGTATCGGACGATTTATTTTGAAATAAATAAATGATTTGAGTTGTTCTATTTATTTGTTCCATGATTATAAAGGGATCAGCAACCTTCAATTCATTTTTTATTATTTATTAAAGTGTACATTTCATAATTAATATTTGTGCATTATGGTTTTGTAGAACAGTGAAATTTTTTTGAAAGTGAGCAAAAGAGAAATTATTAATGTATACTTAAAAATTTTTCTTTCACAATCATTTTGCCCTTCCAGTTTTTATATTATTAATAATACATTAATTTTTTTTTTATAAGGAATGATAACTTTATAATAAATATAAAAATTGGAATGTTTATTAACTTGTTGAAATAAAAATAAATCTATAATAAAAATGGCAGTAACAAAAGTTCATCTTTTTTCAAAGATTTCATTTAAAATAGCTCATCTTAATAGTTTATTTTCAAGTTTATTAGAATCATGGATCAAAATAAAAAAAATAATATTATTGATAATATAATTTACAACTCAAATTTAAATTTAATTTCAAATTACTCGTTGTTATGCACTCTGCTCTACATATATTTATATATCTAAAAACAAAAGAATTTTTTAATACTTAAAGTTCATTTATATCATTAAATTCTTCTTGTTTCTTATATTTGAATTGTTTGAGCATTATCATAGATAGATTAGAAATATAGTTGAATAATGTTATAATCAATGATGCCTATGGCCGTGATGATGATGATGTAACGCTTGTTGTTGTTGTTGTTGTTGTTGTTGTTTTGGCAGTGCACCGACAATTCGTACTGATCTCGGTTGTTGTAAATGCGTTTGATGCGGCAGTGTCGCTGTTCCCGGCGGTGGTTGCGTGGTGGATGTTGCATTACCGATTATATATGACGTTGACATCTGATGCTGTTGATGTTGCTGCTGCTGATGATGATAATAGTGATGTGGATGATGATGATGCATTGTATAATGGCCACGATTGGATGTCGTATCGGAGAATTGAGGTGGAGGTGCAACGAGACCCTGTTTTAAATAAATAATTAATAAAATAAATAAACATTTACTTTAATTTAAGATATGCAATAGTAAAGTAATAAATAACATGTAAACAAATCATATATAAAACTATTTTAAAATATTAAAAAATAATATTACCAGAGGGATTTCATCCCCATGAGCTGCACCACTTGGTGTTGAGGCAGTAAATTCAGGAGGAGGTGGCACGACAAGGGTGTCTTCGGTATCAAGTTCAGCCTCGATAGGAGGTGGCAATTGTGCTAAAGAGACTGCATGTCGTGTAAGGCCAGGATTCGCTTGCCCACCAGCAATCGTTTGCCCACCACCGCCTGACATCGTAAGGAGATTCACACCGGTAACGATCGACCCACCGCCACCCGGGCCAATTGTGATCACCGTTGTAGTACCTCGAAGTCTTGAGCTATAGTACCAAAAGAAAATTTATTTTAATAGACATAATAAAATTAAGAAAAATATATAGAAATTGAATAGAGGAAGAGCTCAAAAGCACCACAGGGTGATAGGTTATCGTACAGGGTGGGGCAAAAAAAAAATTGAAGGAATATGGTTGTTGCAACTAAGAATTTTCTAGTTAAGTAGAACCAAAGAGAATGATTAACTGAATAAAAAAAATGGATAAATTTAAAAGATTAAAGATTAAGAAGAAGACTAATAAAATAAGAGAAGGATGTTTAACCTTGCACCGTCTCTTGGAAGAGTAGTGGCCATTCCTCTGGGATGTCCAGCGGCGGGTGCCATTGTAACAATAGCTGCTGTTGTGGCCGAAGAGGTAGCAGAAACAACAGCGGCAGCTGCTGCAACAGAGTCATCGAAACCCGTTGGTGGACCAACAGGAATCTCTTGATCCGAGCTGACACCAGAGGACGAATTATCGCCATCAACATCAGGTCGAAGAAGATGACCACTGCCGGGCGGGACGACTGCGCCGTGAGGGACTGCTACAGTTGTACCACCAGCAGATACGGACACTGGCGGCCCTCCTGGGGATCACCACACAATACACAACAGTTAACAATCACATTTCCATCAAATTCATTTTGTATAGCATTTAATAATTAATAATAGAATATAATCTAAAGAACTATTTCGAGAAAGCAATGGAAGATAGAAAAAGAGGGAAGGGGGAAGAGTTAAAATATAATTTTCATTAATTATTTTCAAATAATAATAATAAGAATCAGAATTCTTTAGGATGAATTAATATTCAGATTTGACAATTTATAAAATAAAAAAAAAAAAATTATTTTTATTCTTATAAAATTATTTAAGTATATTAATATAATTGAGGTCTCAGTTCTGGAACTTGAGAACTAGTTGAAATCTATCTCATCAACTTTACAAAAATTTAATAAGATATAATTTAATAATGTAAAGTCTGGATAAATTAACATAGATCCAGAAAGTCAATAATACTAGGTCTGTGAAAAAGTTCGTGATGTTTTTCATTTTCAAATAAATCAGGAAATACAAACCGCAGTGACATCATTTAATGTTCTGGTAATTTTGATGTGAAAGATGAGCTATAGTCCTATGGTCGATCTATCACTCAAAAAACTGATAATATTCTTGAAATTGTACAAAGTTAGCCACAAAAATAAGCTTTATGGATTTTGCATGATAGAATGAATTATCATCTGTGAACTGTTGCTGAAATGCAATGAAACAGAACCAATCGTTTCATAACCGGCGATGAAAATAGAACCATGTTCAATATTCGGAAGCATACATGATGATGAGTCGATCATGTCCAATATCAAGCTACCATAATAAATTGATTTTTGTTTTTTGAGAAAAACAGTTAAATTTTATTAAAAAATGCTACGAACTTTATTTCAGACCACAAATCTATTTATTAATATAAATAATGTAAATTTAATTTACAATAAATTTTGAAATAAATTGTGAAAATTTTCCAAGATAATATATATTCAGTAATTAGACAATGTAAAATATATTGTAATTAACTTAAGAAAATAAAAAATAATTTTTATAACTCTTTTATATATCCATAATTATTATAATCACTACAAGCCTATAAAAATATTGAATTTTTTCTTTATTTTTAATAGTTATATTTAAAATCCCACACACACACACACATAGTTATATATGAAGTTATATTCTATAAATATTCATGTAAACAAAAATTAATTTATTTTTTATTTTTTAGCTCCGTTGAAAAGTGTCGAGCAGAAATTTGATTAATTAAAAAAATAAATAAAAAATTAATGAATGGTTTAAAGGATTTTTCATGAAACAAATATGAAGCACATTGACGATTCCATATATATATATATCATTAATCTAAATAAACTGATACAGCCATATCAGAAAAAAAAAAACAGAAAAATTTCTAAAAGCCCCTCTGAAACATATATTGATCTCATCGCCTCATTCCCTTTTATGATTCATGCAGATAACATGAACACTAATATATCATCTACATATAAAATTGAATCTTCATAAACAGAAAAAAAAATTCTTTCTGAACATAAAATTATTAAAATATAATATAATACAAACCAGAATTACTTTCTTCTTTTTTAAAAAATAAAAAAAATCCTCCTTATAGATATCATATTTTTTATGTGTGATTTATTTAATCGTATAATTAATGGATAATATTGAAAAATTATTTTCCTAGACCGGAAGAAAATTTTTAATTTAATCAATGTATGAAAAATTAATTAAAATTAATAAAAAAACAAACAAACAAATAACTAAATACTCATCTTAGGTGAATAATTGTTCGTATTTAAAATATGTAAATAAATAATCTATATACTAATATTGGATTAATTATTATATTAATTTGAAAAATACAGATATTAAATAGTTTTTTATCTATTATTACCTTGAAAGACTGCTTTTTCACCTTTCTCAAATTTACATTTAACATTCGTTTCTATTCAAAACCGTTTTTGTTTAATATAAAAAAATATATCTACTACATTCGTATTTAATTACAAATCATTTTTAATCTTAACAGTCAAATATATAATATAATATGTACTTTGCAATTTCCAGCATTTATTTATTATTAGAAGATATTGATAAAAAAAATAAAATAAACATACTCTTTGTATAAAGTTATTAAATAATTAACGAAAGTAATAATCATTATTTAATTTAATAATTCTATAAGGTGGAAAAAATGAACTATATATATAACCATTCTAATTTAAAAACCAAATAAAATTTTAATCATACATAAAATATACTAAAAACTATAATACTAAACAACAAACATCAAAAATTAAATTAGAACATACAATAAATGATAAAATAAAATTTTAAGTTATTATTTTAATATATAATTATGAATTATATTTAATGATTGAATGAAAATGGAAAAAGTAATGATTTGATAGAATTCCTTGAAAACTAATATTTTAGCTAATAATTAAAATCTAACGTAAATCTAATTTATTCTCTAAAAGTTAACATAATTCATTCGATGTTTCGGATTTTCAAGTTTTAAATTTTTTATTGATAAAATATAATTTATAATTGATTATACAAACAGAAATTAATGAATAATTTAAAAAGATAGTTTTGGTAAAATTTATAAATAGAAAAAAATTTTTTTCTTTAATAATAATATTAAATGATAGTTTATCCCAATTAAATGATGTTTTTATTAAAATTAAACAGAATGTCTCTCTCTGTTCTACAATCCAATCTTTATTATTATATCTTAACTTTTTAGTTTTAATTAATATGTATTTATGAATTTTATGAAATATATCATAAATTAGAAATTTAATTCAAAACATTTGATTTAAAATTATAAATAAATAATAATAATAATAATAATAATAAAAATAAATATATATAGAATATGCAAAGAAAAAATATTTTTAAATATTAGATAGTTTTAATTATTATAAATCTTGCAATTTCATCTTAATTTATATAGTGCCCAAAGAATTAAATAATTCCATTAATTAATTTTTTTTTATAATTTAATCTCACTAGAGCAGGGGGCAGAGGTAGGCAACGCGACGCCCTCGATGTATTTTTAATGCGCCCTCGCTGGACTGCGATCAAACTTTTTTAAATTTTTTCAAGACTTTTAAATATTTTCGACTTTTTTCAATGTGAATATATAAAAAGGTAAAATAATTTTACGATCAGACTTTTTTAAATTTTTTCAATATGGTTCTAAAAAAAAAAGGTAAAATGATTTTGCGGTCACGATTTTCCAGGCTCTAAGTATCACCAAGTGTGCCAACACCTGTTATATTATTTCAAAAAAGCGCCCGACTATTGAAAAAGGTTGCCGACCCTTGCTCTAGAGATATAGTATTAAGCAGTATTAAGGTAAAGGCGAGGGATATTACGCGATTAGTGATATGCCGCGTTTTCTATATCTCGAAAACTAACCCTTTTGGTGTGGGAAAGGGATTGGGAGACAATAGTAGCCAATTAAGGCAGCTGATCAAGCGTGTCTATCTTAGTTATAAGCGAACGGTCATACAAGGAGTATTTTATTTGTCCGCCATTTTGATGATTAAAACACATGCGAAATTTCATCATATTTATTTCAAAGGCTCATGATTAGTTTTCTTTTGCAATTTTTGCAAATTCTTTAAAATTAACGTGAAAATTTATTTATTCACATATCCCTCATTGTTTATTATTTGCAAGGCTTAATCTATAATTATGTCGAAGGATTGACATGATTGTGTGGTTGAGGGATATGGCGAACGTTTTACCTGTGAAAAATTCAACTCCCCAAACAATTTAATAAGACGAAGGAAATATTCTTTGTCTCAGATTTGTGTAAAAATATTATTAAGTTATGTACATTAACATTAATTAATGTAAAATTCTTAAAACTTACCTAATTAAATATTTAAACATTTCAACTTTGTGAGTTTTTATTTTTGTTTTATATGTAATTTTCCATAAGCAATATTCCTCATACAGGCTAAGTAATATCCCCATCCCAGGTAAATATATTTTTTAAAATTTTAGTAGTTCTTATTTTAAGATTAAAGCTATAATTTTCGCTATCAATACCTTACAGTCTACCAATAATCATGTCATAATAGGTATTAGCTTTTGAATAAGACTTGGCAAAAGCCCGAATTGTGCTTCATATCCCTCGGTTTTACCTTATATTCATTTTTTGAATATAACCAGAATTAATTTCACCTTCCATCTTTCCATTTTGCTCCTAACAATAGGAAATTATCCAAAAAAGTCATAACTTATGGTGATATATTAAGGTGATTGATTAAGTTATGTGAATAAAAATTAAATAAAAAACGTAAATAATAAATATATAAACAATGAATATTAATATTTAAAAAATATTTTCATTAATATTAAAATATTTTACAAATATAATTAATTAGTTTAAAATAATAATTCAAATGAGTTATTATTGGGTAGATCAAATCCGAAACAACGTTTTACTATTCAACTACTCGACATAAATATAAAAATATTATAGATAATATTTATAAATAATATTTCTTACTTTTTGGAATTATATAGGTATATATATTTTTAATTATCCTGATAATATAAAAATAAGATATATTATAATTAATGTATTATTATTTAAGTTTTTGTAAAGTCTGGGTGATGAGGGGTTGGGGTGGGCTTGGATAAAAAAAAAATTGAATATCAAATACCTGGTGCACTTGCAGCAGTAGCAGCCGCCAAAAGGAAATCATTTGGATAAGATTTCGAGCTTTTCAGTTGAGTACGTACTTTTTGAATTTCTTCTACACTAAAACTATGAGGTAATGTTGATGACGAACTCCCAGTTGTTGAGGTACTTCCTAAAAACATTTTGTGTTTAAAATAATAAAAAAATAACTAAAAATAAATAAATAAATATAATAAATAAATAAATTATAATTAAATGAAAAAATAAATTTTGAAACAATACATATTTAAATATTTTTCATAATTTAAATTTAAATAATAATTTTAAAATTATTTAAAATAAAATAGAAAGTTTACAAATGTTATCTATATCTATATATATATAAATATACTTTAATTTTAATGAAATATAATTTTCAAAATAAGTATTGAAAAAAACAATAAAATATAAAAATAAAACAAAAAAAAAAAATCAAAAGTAAAAATTGTGTTTTAAAACATATTAGACATTTTTACAATTCATAGAGTATGGTAAATATAAAGTAATGAAATAATATTTATTTATTTACTTTTATAACTTCTAAATATTATAATGGCCAATTTATATATCAATATTTGATTCTTAACATATTAAATCTTAAATTATTCTTAATTATTTCTCTCATAAGAAAAATATTAAATTTTAAAAGAATAATAATAAATTTTATTCAAATAATAAAATGTAAAAATATAATTTACAAATAAACTTTTTACAAAAATTAGTATAAAATTAAAAAGGGTAATATCACACTTATCAGATAAAAAGCCAAAAAAAAAAATTCTTATACAATAACTTGTTTAAAATTTCGAAAAATATAACATAACAAATAATTGAATAAATAAAATGGTTGAGATCCTAGCGACCAGAAGTATATATATTGAAAATATATTTATTATTGGCACCAGCCAGTTCCAAGGGTATCGTCTTCTTTAAAATTAGTTTTATAATTTTTATAAATTTATTCATTTAATTTTTGAGCGGTGATGATAATATTACATCCGCATTATAATATACATACAATTGATACATTTTTTTTTATGAAAAAGTTATGAATGATTATTATTAAAAAAAAATTTTAACAACTTAAATATATTTTAATGTAAATTAATAATTTTTTTTAATATAACATAAATATATGAAAATAGTAATAATATTTAGGAAAAAAAAAATTAATTTGAAAGAAAAATTTCTTTCTTACCTTTTTTTTACATGTATTTAAAAGATGAAATTTAGTAATAGGAAAAAAATACAATAATAGTAAGTATGTAATATATCGATATATAATATATATAGAGAGAGAATTATTTCAAAATTCAATCCAAAATGCAAAATATCAACTACTCTAATGCGAAACGTAGAAAAAGATAGGATGTATAATAAGTTATTGATGAATGGAACTTACCTCCGCTGGTTTCTTGGCCCATTAGATGGGAATTCGATGCCTGCGATTCAGTCGGATGATCGCCAGCAGTAGCCTCCTCATCGCTATCCTCTGCTTCCTCTTCGCTCTCGCTTAATGAATAATCAGGCTCGGGTATAGGCGGCGGTGCCACTCCGGCAGCTGCAGCAGCGGCCGCCGCAGCCGCTGCAGCTTTCGCTCTAGCTGATTTACCATTGGGTCGGAATGGTTGGGCATAAGTTGGATTGGTTGGAGTGGATACCGCCGAACCACCGCCATTGTTACTAGGTGGGGGTGGGGACATAGCAGTGGTAGGGGTTCCCGCTGAACAGGTCGATGATTGTTTTGATAATGTCCCTGAACGAACACTTTGAGATTTGCGTAGCTAGAATACAAATACAAAATATATAAATACATATATAAATATATAAAATTATGCTTTAACAATTACCCTAAAATAAGTTTATAACAATATATATATTATATATAATTATAATTTCTAATTTAGTGCCTATTAGGAACTTTCTTTTTGAACTAAATTATTGTTGGTAATATATTTAACATGTTCCCGCCGCTTTCATAATTTGTCTATTTATTTTAAGAGGCGGCATAAGCCACCGGTGGTATATATCGGCGGGAACGTATTAATATTTAATGCAGTATTGTCGAAAATGATATGTTTATTTTAATTATTGTAAATTACTTTGTATAATTAGATTTAATATAAATTTATATAAGAACAATCGTTAATCTTAAGTCTTCCTGTTGCTCTCAGGAAAATTTACCCCTATATAACGAACCGATCCCCTCCACAGCCTCTACATTATTTTTGGTCGCTCGTCCGTGATGAATATTCCTACACATATTCCTACCTATATATATATTTGATATAAATAGATTGTTTTTATAAAATATACAAGCTATTATTTGAAAGTCCTGATAAAGAAAATAACCCTCTAGACACTGCCGAACAGATTCCAACCTCCTCCTACATATATATAAGATATATTATTTTCAATAATTATAAAATGTTTCAAATAATATTATTTATTCTTTTTTATTTCAACACTAAAATACTTTTTAAAATATTTTTTTGAGATATTATTATAATTATATAATATAATTTATCCTATTTTACCATCACATTTATATATTATTATTTTATCATTTATTTTTTGATGAAGAGTTATTACATGTGTACGTCCTCCGTGCGCGGGAAGTGATCGTGATCGAAATCCTAACGTTTTTATATCTTCTGGATTGGCGTAAAGTTTAGCATTGGCTGCTGGCCTGAAACTTGATACAATATCTGCACCAGAACCATTTTCATCCACAGGAATGTTATTATTTGGTCCACCAGCATTTTCAGGAAGACCCGGAGAACCAGGCTAGAATATAAATAAAAAATTAAATCAAAAAATAATTACTCTCAAAGATAGTTGTAATTAAATAATAACCTTATTCTAAATAGGTTATTAATATCAACAAATTAAATTATTTAGTATTAAAATAGAGACAATAACTATTGAATATTTAGAAAAAAAAATTTTTTTTTTCATGTTTAAGCTTTTTGGTGAATGAAAATATTTATTTATTATATTTGAATATATATTTATGTAATTATAATAAATTAATTAATAGGAATATATATATGTTGTTGTTTTTTATTTTATTTTACTAAACTTTTAATAATTAATATTTTCTTAAATAAATTATAAAGTTTTGATTTACCCCAGTAGCTCCGGTATTTGCATATTCGCTTTTCGAAGTTGTCCTTGCAACATCCACTTTGACCATTTGACCGACAGGTGGGGGAGGTGGAGGATGATTAGGTGGTGGCAATGCCGCTGTTGGTCGAAACAATGCTTGCTAAAAAAATGATATGATATTAAATGAAAATAAGAAATTAATATTAATATATGAAAATAGAAATAATTTTATATAAAAACAAATGTAATAAGTTTAAGGGATGATTTACCAGGGTTGTGACATCTTCTTGACTTCGATGTCCTTTTGACCAGAGTGTCGTGGTGCCATAAAGTCCACTAGCATGCACCAAATCAGGCGTACTATGAAAGTCTCGATGTAAGAAACCTTCACCGCCGCCTGCGACAAATCCCCCAGGGCCGTAGGCGCCCAAGATGGCACCTCCCTGGACATTGGATGGACCAACACCCCCTGCAGTGCCTCGTGCACCACCAAAACCCAGCGTGCCCAGAAAACGAACACGGCCACTTCCCTAAAATTCAAGAAATAAACTTTAATAACAAATTTGAGAACAATAAAGATGATAATCTGATTATAGATCTGCATCCTCCTAATTCTCCCAATACTTTTTATCTCTCTGTGTATAAGCTTTATATATTTATTTATTTAGAATTCCTCTTCTCCCTTTTTATTTTTATTATTTTATTTAATTGAACCCATTTGTATAAAACAAATATAAGGGCTAATGACATAATACAGTATACAGTAAATTTATTTTAAAAGAATCATACAATATTATTTATTAGGACTATGAGAAAGAAGTTAAGGCAAATTCAGATATTCATATAAATTTTCATCTAACAATAAAAAATCCAAAAAAAGAACACTTAATTGAAAATTGATTCTAAATTAATTTTAAAAAATAATAAATAATTTTATACAGTTTAAACAATTATTTATTTATATAAGATAAATATCAGTTGTGACCAGGCACAGAACCGACCGACGATTTGAAATAAATTAATTTCTAAACAACATTATATATAATATACCTATATATAAAGTATCAAAAAAAATATTTTTAAAACTTGAATTAAAATGACTAAATTCGTTTTTATTTTTAGTTTAATTACTCAATTATTAATTACTACTATATTTTAAGTGAAATGTTTGGGTCAATGAATATAAAATTAATACTTTTGTAAACTACCACTTCCGGTTTTTGGATATACATCAAAAGTTGATTAATTCATGGTACTGATGCATTAAGTAAATATATCGAATTTTATCAAGATCCGTTGAAATGTTCATATACGGACATACAATAGGCAGACGGACAGACGGACAGACATCATACTAAAAATACTTTTTTCTGTTAAGAAAATGCATGATTCGTGTAGACATGTAAAAATCTCCACATGTGAAATTTGGTGTGAAAACAATACCTCCCTTACTATGGTCGGTCGGTAAAAATGAACCCTCCAATAATTAATAATAATAATAATTTAATAAAAAAAAATAAGCAGAGGATTATCTTACTTTTCCTTTACTTCTTTTCATTTCAGCAACACTCGCGTAAACTCGAGGCGTTCTGGCTGCTGGTGATCCTGGTTGTGACATATTATTTTGGAATCGCGATGTCATCACCCCCTCGGCACTTCCCGTGCCACTTCCTCCACTTCCATTCTCACCGTTTGCCCCATTTTCACCGCCACCTCCGCCACCACCCTGTTGACGTTGAAAGAGTTCCTCGAGTTCAGCCGCTGTAATTCGTGAAGAGGTTGGCCGGGCACGAATGGATGCTGTCCTGGGCTGCACTGGCGTGTTACTCCCTGCCAAATAGATTATAAATAAATCGATAATATTATTACAAACTATTATTGTTATTAATTTAAAGAAAGCTGGTGATTACCTCCAGAGCCGTGTTGATGATGCACCGATTCTGCTGAGCCACTTTTTGGACCAGCAGATGCCACTGAGCAGCCACTTTCATCATCGACATCCTTATCCAAGGAAGAAGTTGCTGTTGTATTAGCCGAACCACTTCCTCCTTCTAAAAACAAAGCAAATAAAAAAATTAATAAAAATAAATATAATAAATTAAATTAACATTTATTCAAGGGTTTATATACATATATTGTTCAAGTTTATATGGAAAAAGGAATTTTTGTTTAGTTATTATTTGCATATACATATATATATATATATATATATATGGACAAGATAAACTACTTAAAGTTTGGCAATACTTTTATCAATTCCTTAGAGTTAACAAAAATAACCAAAATTAGTGAGTGTAAACTTTGACTATCCGTGATTGAAAAAATTGCTTAAGATTTTTATAATTTTGAATAAATAAAGATTTTTACAAAAATTAATGTAAATAAAGATATAAAATTAAAAATGAATTAGTAAAGTTATATTAAAAAAAAAATATTAAAAAAAAATTAAATATTGTACAAATACAGGGTTTCTCAAAAAAAATGTACTAACACTTTGAATGACTAAAAACATTATTTATGAACTTAAAGACAAGTTTAAAGGCTTGAATTACAGAAGATCTAATTAAAGAATAAAACAATCATGTCCGCAAATGTTCCAATTGATGACCATTATTGTCCAGACAACGCTGATAATGTGAACCAATATATTTATTTTTTTGAGACACCCTGTATTGATAGAGTTCAAAACATCACAGCAGCAGGTTATGTTGTATGAACAAAGACTTAAACTACAACAATATCAGATATGTAGTTGGGTATTTCTACAATGAAATCATTATATTGGATATGTTCCTCTTAAGAGGCTCCAAACTCGCTATTTACGACAGGATAAGAGATTGAAACTTTGAATGATCATTTTATCCAGTTCCCTTGAAAACAATCCAGAATTAACTTTTCATTACTCGTTTACATGTATATAAACACTTATATTAAATAAAATCTAGAAAATGTTATGAAATCTTTTTTAATTAAAAGAAAATTTATTATTTATCTAAAAATAATTTCTAGAAATGAATTAATATTAAATAGATTTTTAAAATTTTAATTGACTTATTATCTATCAATAATAATGATTATAAATTGTTGGAGAAATATATTTGATAGTATGAATTCATAAACATTTTCTAATTTATTTATTAGATATTCTATAAACTAATGAATGTGCGAAAATGGTAATGGAATAGGTTTTTTGGAAATTGGATATATTTTTATTTTTTTATCCCATATATTACTAAGTTTACCTAAAAGGGCGTAGTCAATTTATCAATTTTCAGAATGAAGGTAAAATATATCAAAACTTGGTTTGATTTCGATGATTAAAAAAATTTAAAGATTAAGAATGAAAATACGTAAAGTATTATGTTGAATTTTCTTTTTGTTACTGTGTGAAAGTGATTGTGCGAAAAAGAGTAATAAAAAAAAAAAATTAAAGCTATTTTTTATATTGACAAAAATATAAAATATTATATTTTATGTTAATTACATCGTGATATTAATTAATAATTTATTATTTAAAATATTAACTTACCTTTAGTTTCATAGAGCTAAGTGAGTTTCATCTCAAAGTCTTAATAAAAAAATAAACCAATATATATATATGATAATTTAATTAATAAAAGAATAAAAAATTAATAAATAAGTTAAAAAAACATTTTTGATAAATGTTTAATCCAGTGATTCCCAAAGTGGTCTATATTGACCCCCAAGGGTCTACGTCAGCGAAAAAACAATTTGGGGGTCCACGATAGTGGATCTCAACATACACTCATAGTACCAATTTACTATCTTATAATTCAATAGGGCTCAAAAAAAAGGTAAATTTTTTTTCCGATTTGGCTCTTAAACATTTTCGATTTTTTAATATGGCTCTAAGTTTACCAAGTGTGGCCACCCCTGTTTTATATGACAGATACAAAATTTTATTTTGAATAAGTAATTTTAATTTAAATTCAAATAATAAATGTATAAAACGTGTGTTTAAGTTCTTTAAGTTTTTAACACTAAACTTCACTAATGTTAGAAATTTAGAAAAAATCAATTTCAGGTAAGTAGGAGGTCTACCCAAAACCGAAAAAGTGGCAAGAGGTCTACGATACATAAAAGTTTGGGAACTCTGGTTTAATCGAATGAGTTTTTAAACTTTTAGAAAATTGAAAATTTGTTTATTTCATTCGATTTCCACAAACAAACTAAACGAACGAGTAAGGATTTATGTTGAAAAATGAAAAAAAACATTTTCTCAAAAATTTTGTTATCTTTGTCAGGACGACAATTTTTTTTCGAACGATTGCCGAATATCTAATTTTCAAAGTAATTTCTGATTGTTTCAAAACCCAAATGAAAGAAACATTAAAGATGTTTTAATTTGTTAATGTTTATAAATACAAAAAGAAAAAAAAGAGATGTAATTATTTATAAAGGAAACAGGTTAGGATAATGATAATGATTATAATGAATGAAGATGAATGAATGATTGAAGAGGAATTGTGCACCGAATGGAAGCCTACCGAGACCTGCAACCATACTTCTTGCACGAGCTCGTCCGACGCTTAACGTTGTTTTGGGATCCCTTCGTGGAGGTAACGGTGCCGGCGACCGACCTAATCAAACAAAAAAAAAACACAAATTGAATTAGATTTAATTTCATTTAGACGAGCAAAAAATAGAATTGAAATTAAAAAGTAAAAAAAATAAGAGGAAAGATTATATAATCAAAAGGAAGGATAAATGAGGGATGAGAAAAAAAACTTAATAAAGAACAAAATAGATTATTATAATTAATTTTCTGTTTGTCATGATTTTATATATTAACTTCGTCTTTTTTCCATTGTATAGTATACTTAGAAGATTTTTTTAATTAATTAAATTAAAAAGAGTCGCGTGCAAAGATGAACTAATTCATAGTATTAAGTATTTTAATTTCAATATTTCTTTGTATGTATATAATATTCGATCTTTTTACTCTCTATTTTACTTTAATAAATTAAATTTTTATTGGTTTCTTTAATAATTTTTATTAATAAAAATTCTAGAATTTAAATTAATATTAATTTTATATTTAGATATATGTACAGAGACGGAAAAATGTAAACGCCATGGAGTCACTGTTGTGCATTTCTAAACAGGTTGATTGCCCGACAACAGCGCCCGCATTACGTTTATGTACATTTTCCCGTCACTATACATTTAGTTAAATTTTTATGTTAGCTATTTCTAATATTAGTTTCTAATGATACATACCTAAAGTGCCTGTGTTGTTCATTTTGCGTGGGAGGGTGGCATACTGCCTGCCTTGTGGCACTACACCAGCAGAGGAGGGCGGTACGCCAGCCCCACCACAGACAGCACTAGCATTGGTCGGTACCGGCAATGTCGAGCTACTCTTGCTACTGGGCAGCAATACAGGTTGTTGATTGTTTGGTAAAGGACCGAGAGAAACCACTGTCATTTGTACGAGATCACCAGAACGTCGAATTAAATCGACAACATGCTCATGAGAGGCAGCTGAAACATCTTCTCCATTGATCTAGAAAAAAAATAAAAGCAAAAATAATTAATATAAATAATATAAATTATTCTTACTGCTTCTATGAATAAAATGCAATAATAAAACAAACACTATAATTAATATTAATGAAAAAATAAATAATTAACAACTAATAAAAATAAATCACTTGGAATTCCTTATAGGGGAAGGTTGGTATCAATAAGCCGTTTAAAAAAATTTCGTTATAAAATCCATGGATAATGTAATCTATAGGTATATGTTTGTTAATGCAATAGATACATCAATTAGTAGAGCCCTCTGGTGGTCAAATAATAAAACATGGTAGCTAATTAGAATATCAATGGATTTATATGCAAACTTTAATAATTTTTATCTGGTAAACTAGAAGCGACCGAAAGTTTGTTTTAATCAAAAAAGGAATCTACCAGTAAAGTTTTATCAAAATCCACCATACATCGGTTAGACTAAATAATTACCTATATTGTTTTCACTATACTAGACCAATGACTAATAAATATTCAAGGCTAATGAGTTATTTGAAATATAAAAAACTTATAATCGGTCCAATTAAGGCGACTAGTTTCTTAGACTGGACCAGAGAGTTCCCTTCCACTCCAAGGAACAAATAAAATCTGAAGGCCTAACCATGTCTTACAATATAAATTTATAATTAATAGCTATTATTAATTTATTATTTAATTAATTTGTGAGTTAATTAGCATTTAAATAATTCTCGTTTATTTTTATTCTGCCGGTTATTATAATTCATTTGTTTCTTTTTAATTTTTTTGCTACGAAACTCGGTAGTTGTAAAAAGGCGCACATATACAGAGGCTCATTGCTTATCAAGAGCCAGTCTCAGTTTACGACAAGTAAATTTATATTGTAAATATAACAAAATACATTGATCAATTTAAAATATTAACTACATAAATTCAATCACTATTAACATCTTGCTGAAACGAATCGTTCATTTAAACTAGTGAATTTATATATATATATATATAAATAAAATAAGTTAAAATCTTACTTTCAATCAAAGAGGTTCTTTTTGCCTACTTGAAACAATTCCAAACTAAAATGGTTATCCTTTGACAATATATTGGCCATTAATAATTTAATAAAGATATAATGCCTACATCTATTGACAAGTTAGGAAAGGCCATTTTAGGAGCCGACCCATCGATAGCAACCTTTCCCTAAATAAATATTAAATTTCTTTGGATCCAAGTCCATTTCTTCAATGTGAAACATTTTTATTTTTTTTTTCTTATATTTAATAACATATTAATATTAAAATTGTATTATTATTATTTATTTTATTAAACTCGCTGAAACTAAAACGTTCGTCCTCATTTTATGTATAATAATACATAATCCACTTGAGCAACTCTTGGATTCAATAATTTTTAAATATATTTAATTGAAATATATAAATTAATTATAGAGTATATAAATACTTTTTATAAATATTTTGAAATTTTTTTTTTTTTTTTAATCAAGCAAATCATATAGAAATATGTAGTAATGATACAATTTAATAAAAATAGATGAAATGATCTTAGATTAAAAAAAAATTCTATATTTATTAAAATTTTATCTTTGATTTAATAAATTGATACAACACACTTTCACTCCAAAAAATATTACATTAATATATATTTTGAACAGGGCTTCGAACCGGAACTGAACCGAAAACCGAAAACCGAAAAAAACCGTTATTTTTGCCGGAACGAAAACCGGAGCTGAACCGAAAAAATAATATCGGTTTATTTCGGTTCAGTACGTGTTCAATCCAGAGTTGCCACAAGAGGTGTTTTGGCAACACCCAAGCCCGAATTTTTCAATTAGTTATGCCTCGCACTGCATGGTGTCGCTAAAAACTTTGTTTCAAAAATTAGTGTCCTAGTCATACTCTCCCTTCGGTTGTGTTGGCAGCGTCTCGTAGTCGCAATACAGAATTTAATGTTTTCATCGTTTGTTTAATACTGATATTTTGATTTAATGATAGTATTAATTTTTTAAATTATTTATTCCATTTGTTACAGGGTTATGTATTGATATAAAGAAAATGATTCATAAATATAAATAAAATTATTAAATAAATTTAAACAAATATTGAATACCTTTGACCAAGTACGAAGATTAGACAGTAAAAAACTTATTTTAGAATTTTGGGAGGAAAATAAAAATACATATCCTCATTTTAACAAAATTGCAATGGTGGTTTTAGGAGATACTGCAACACAAGTTAGTGTTGAAAGAGCTTTCTCTGGTTTAAAGTTTATTTTATGAGACAATAGAAATAGTTTAAATGAAAATATATTGGAAGGTATTTTGATAATTAGAAGTAATTTTCATCTTTTATAATTATAGTTATAATTATAAGTATATATATCCAAGAATCCTGTATACTTTAACATTAAATATACGAATTTGTTTCGTTTGTTGAGTGTTTGAAAGTAGAAGGATGTAAAAAAATATTCATACTTATTTGTTCCGTTTAATAAATTATATTAACATCTTATATTAAATACTTCTAATTATTATACCTTTAATTAATTATTATTATTTATATTATATTGTATCAATTCATGTAGTATGATTTAGGGTGGTAGCAAGAAATATTTTTATATATTTATGGCAGACTCGGCATACCCCGACCTAAATTTCTAATACAAATAAAAGGTCTTTAAAATTAATTAATCGGAGCTGAACCGAAAACCGAAAACCGAAAAAAACCGTTATTTTTGCCGGAACGAAAACCGGAACCGAACTGATATTTTTTTTTTTTATTGAACCGGAACGAAAACCGAAACGAAAAAAATAACGGTTCGAAGCCCTGATTTTGAATTTTTCTTATAAATTTAAAATAAAAATTATTAAAAAAATAAAATTATTTATTTTAAATGTTTTTGTTTCTATACTAGGATTTTATTAGTATTACATACCGCAACTAGATAATCGCCTTTGCGTAATCCAGCCATATCGGCAACTCCTCCACGATCGACATCATCCAGATATTGAAGTGCAGGGCATCTTTCATTCGGCTGAAGCTCCATTAATGGGGAGGTTGCTTTTGCACCACGTAGTACAAAACCAAATCCTTTTCGTGCCCTGTGTAAGACTACGGTTCGTTGTTCAGCTGGAACTCGACTAAAAATAATAGATAAAAAAATGAAATAATCTAATAATTATAATAATAATAAATGTTAAAAATAGATTAAATTATCTATTTAAAGCCTGAAATTTGTGCAGACAACATGAATTTACTACTGAATAGGCTAAAATGATTTTCATTTTTAATTATTAATTTATAAAGAAAAAATTTAAATTATTATTTTTTTAAAGAATTTTATTAGATAAAATATTTTAAGTAAAGTTAGAATTCTATAAATGTAACACTTGTAACATTATTTTTTTTAGTTTATATTTTAATAATCAAAAGAATCATAGGTATTTAATATTATATATTATAATTTAATTTAATAATATATTACAGTTTGAAAAAGATATTAAACTCTAGAACGAAAATTAAGAATTAATTTTTTATATTTATCTATTTTAATTCAAATCAACATATTTGTTTAAATTATAATCAAATTTGAAATGATAAAATTGATGAAAATTTTTCAATTTTCTATTTCGTATAATTTTATAAAATAATATTAAGGTAAAACTTAGGAATATGACGCTGTTTTTTATATTTCGCAAACTAACCATTTTGGTGTGCGAAAGGCTTTATGTAGTCACCTAAAGCAAAGCGTGTCTACTTTAGTTATAAGCGAACCGTTGGGTAGGGAGGATTTTTTCTCCACAATTTGAAAGATAAACTTATTTATTTCAAAGGTGCATAGTTTCTTTCCTTTTGTAAATATAATTTATTCTAAGTTTTAGCACATTCTTTAAAATTAATATTAAGACTTATTACAATTTGGTAATAGAACATGTTCCTTTAATACAGAGGAAACTCCCCCCAAAAAAGGTAATTTTTTTTTTACAAAAAATCAATTTAGGGGGTCTACCCAAAACGGAAAAAACATGGCAAGGGGTGTACGACACAAAAAGTTTGGGAACCTTTGCTTTAATAAAATTAAAATATTGAAATGATTGAAGTGGTTTTGAGAAAGATAAAAGACATGAGAAAAACAAATAAAAATTATAGGTTCTGACAATTATTATGAATATTGTTCACAGTATTGGAATATAAAAAATAGACATGGAAAAAATAAATATTTAAATAAAAAAAAAAATTAGAAAAAATTAATTTATAGAATAAAAACTATTAAGGTTTTATGAAAGTGAGAAAACCTAAACTGAGGGAGTTGGAGAACAAAAAGAAAGAATGGAGGAAGAAAAGGGTTGAAAAATTATTCGTTCAAAATGCATACTGTTTCTTAAGCCGAGGTGCTGTAGCAAAATGTTTATTTTGCGCACTGTTAGCTTCACGACGCCCCTGGACTCTTGTAGTTGATCGATGCACCGTCGCTGAACCCGAACCCACCATTGTAGATGAAGGGGTGGTCGTTTCTGCGACACAATGTGCGGGAAATAATCCGGAAGCTGATGATCCCGGGCCACCACCGGCAGTTCTTACAATACGACCTTCCAGGAGGCCACAATCTGTTGTCCCGGTTACTAAAATAGGAAATAGGAAGAATCTATAATCTTTAGATAGTTGAGAATTTTATCTCTGATTTATATGATTTAATTGAATAATAAAGAATAGTTAATTATATTATATGATTTACCAAAAGATTTTATTTTGATAAAGGAACAATTCTTAAAAGACCGCCTAAAATTTATATAACGTTAAGCTCAGAGATATTAAACTTAAATTAAAAAAATATACAATAATCATAATAAATTAACATTTTTTAATCTTAAGTTATTATTATTATTATTTTAATTAAATTAATTATTTTGAAATATTTTTTTTAAATTAACTATAAAAAATTATGAAATAAAAAGTTTTTTTTTTTAATTTTTAAAGAAAAGTCCTGCAGAGGGTCCTAATACAGGACCAAAACGTTGACATTAGTTAAAAAAGAAGCTAGTATTTTTACTAGCTGCCCGCTCACACCTAATCCGGAATATTTAATATTTTTTTTTTTATTTTTATTTTCTATTCTCTCCTAAACTCGTTTTATTTAATATTCTTTCCTTTGTATTCAGAATCTATCAACTAAACACTAAATATACCAAATTTTAAATTTCTATTTATTTAATTTAAATATAAATATAAAAATAATAAATAACAAATAAAAAATAATATTAATTTATTCCTATTTAAATAAAATGTTTTCAAAAAAATTTGTGTTTTTTATAATAATATTTTAAATAAATAATATCTCTCTTAATCTCCGAAATTAATCAACATTTGTATAGTCTTTGAAAACTTTATTTTTTTAGATTTTTTTTTTTTTTTTTTGTTTTTTTAAAAATATTAATAGTATTGGTATTTTTTAGAATAAATAAAAGTTTCATCTATTTTAAGGTTAAAATTTATTTTTTTAAGGGGTGCATAAATTCCCCTCCCCTGTGACTTAAAAATATAGATAAATTTTTTTTGAATCTGGAGTGGGGAGAATACAAAATGAATGTCTTTATTAATGAATGGATTTAGCGATACAAACCTTCAAGAAGATCACCTTGACTGATACGCAAATGTCCGTTAACCGATGAACTATAATTTTCTAGGCATACAACATGACTGCCGGGAAGAAGAATTGCCGAGCCTTGAGGGGTATCACTATTGGAAGTGCCAACCCCCGATGAGTCCGAAACCAAATCCGATGTATCGCCAAGACTCTTATCTATACATATATTATACATTTGTCAAATAAAAAAAAACATTAACAATATTTAATCATATCATTAAAAAAATATTTAATATATTAAACTAAAATAAAGTCCGGTATTTTTTTTAAATGGTGATGGTTTATTTTAAATATATATATATATATATATATATATATATATAATCCAAAACATAATTTTTATATTATGAATATGCTATATATCAAAAGTAACAAACAAAATTTCTTTTATTAATTCAAATAGATAAATTTTCCAAAAAAAAAAAAATTCACAATAGTAAAACCAAAAATAGAAACATTTTATTAATACATAAATTAATATTTAAATTTTGAATATAAAAATAAAATTTTTATTATAGAAATATTATTATATGTATACACATCAAAATCTAGTATATAATATTGGCATAAATGTCAATAAAAAGTGAAACAAATTTTTTAATAAATTTTATTTTCGAAATATGCGCATTTTGACAATTTTTGTGTTCTTCAGTCAAGTTAATTAATAAATTTATTTATAAATAAATTCATAAAACTTTATACTAATAATTTGTTGTATTGACATTTAAACAAATACAAAATACTAAAAATAAAGAAATAAAAACATGGAAACCAGAATAAATGATTTTTTTGAAATACATTAATATATTTTAATAATTTTTCTAATTAATGTATTTTATTAAAATTTTAATTGATATTTATAAATATAAGTATATAAGTATATTATGAGAATTAAAAAAAAATTCTTAAGAATATTATATGAATATCGAAAACTTAGAAATAAAATAATTATTATTGTTTTTAAAAGTTTAATTAAGATATTTTCTAATTTAATGATCTATTTGTATGAAAATGATAAAAAAAAAAAACAATTTGCTGGTCACTGAAAGATTGTTGACAAAAAAGGTACAAACTCACCAAATAACTGATATTATATAAAGTATTAAATAGTTTGATCAATTTTATTGAAGAATTATAAAAATAAACATTTTTTTATGTTAATTTTGAACAAAAAAACAATATTCTCAATGAATCCTCTCCATATATACCCAAATGAGTCAATGTCCGATAAGTTCTATCTATTTTAGATGAATAACAAATTGTCATTCTAATCTCCATCTATTTATGAATATTAAATTGTAAATGATTGATTAATCTGCAATTTGAAGGACACAGGACCAGCCTTAAGCCGATTAGGGGAGGAAGGCCAACAGCCGTCTAATACATTCATCAATCTCGAAAATATATATTTGATTATTTTTTTAGAAAGAAAATTATCCATAAAACTTACTAATTTTCGCTATTATATAATGTTTAAGTAACAAATTTAATTTTTTTTTTTTTGGATTAAATATAATAATAAAATATATCAAATTTTCTGATTATCTACCATAATAATTTTGTAATTTATCTTGGAAGCTAAATATAATTAAATTTTATTTAAAAAAAAAAGAATATAATTTTCCTAAGGAAGGTGATTTGTGCAGATATTTTCAATTTTGTTTTTGAAGGTAACGTTACCCATACAATTTAGCAATAGAACATTTGTTTATTTAATAAAATTAAAATATAGAAAGGATTCAAGTGGTTTTGGTTATATTTATATTCTTAAGAAAATTTTTAAAATATATATTTTTTATTATAATATATTAGATATATATACTAATTTATTAATTTAATTAATATTTACATATTGTTATTATTAATATTAGTATTATTAAAAGCCATAAGCATAGAAAATTTAAACAAAGAAATATATGTATATGTAAAATTCTCAAAAAATTAACATTTTATTATTTCCTTTTACAAAATTATCATTTTCTCTAAATCATACTATTTTACACAAAGAAATTTAAATTAAAAAAAAAATATCAATATGAGAATATTTTTTAATTTTTAAATTTATCACATAGAGAATGAAAATCTTTAAACAAATGTTTCAATCAAAATAATAATTTTATTAAATTAAATTTAGTGTCGAAATAATATAATTTTAGGGATTTTTTGCTCTATATTAAAAATTTAAAATACATAAATATAATATTTTTTTTTAAGATTTTCAATCTTTATTGTTACATGCAAAGAAAAACATACAAGATTAGAACATTTAAACAAAAACAACATACAAAAAAGCCAATGAATGAAAGCTCTGAAATAATTTTTAACAAATTTTCAAATAAAAATCAATAAATTTTAATTAAAAAAAGTAAAAGTGAAAAAATATAAGCAAAGCTCTTGCCTCCTTCAGGATAGTTGTTTACTTTATAAATTGAAATTTGAAATATTTTATATCCTCAACCAGAATTTATTATTTATAATGAATTTGGTTATTGCAGTATATTTTCTAAAATTACTTTTAATTAAATTGGTGTTCCCTCGTTTCCGTCTATTTAATTTAATCTATGATAGAATTTTTTTTAAACATTATAAAACATTTAAAAATTATTCTTTTTTTTAAATTAATTATAATCATTAATATACATACTTAAAAAAGAAATAATATTATTTTTATTGGAATTAAAATAAATATTAAATAATTTAGGTGGGGGAAGGAAAACAAGACCCTATCACTGGATATATTGTTTTTATGAAATTCTCAAATTATATTTTTAAATAAATTTTATTTTAAAATTCTCTGAAATAAAATATTTAAGTATATAAATAAAAACATTTTTTTAAGTTTTTTTTTATAAAATTTATAAAAAATTGTAATCAATATATTTTATATTTATATATATATCTAAAAATTCTGAAATATTAAGATTAAGTAAAGGGAAATAATAAATCAATTGATCAACTTAATTTTAAAAAAAAATAGTTGATTTTCGAAGTGGACCAAGAAGGGCTGAAAAAATCATTCCTGTTAGCGTTAATTGAAAAAGAAGTTGGTAGAAATGAAAAGATTAGCATTTTTGAATGGTAAATAGCTAAAGAGTGAATGAGAATTTGTGTGTTTTACAGTGAGAGAGAAAGAAAGATGAGAGAGAGTAGAGTAGTGGATGGAGCTGCATGGAAATGTTCTGCTTCTCTCTACCTGTGACGTAGGAGGCGGCATCTTCGCCGCTGCTCGCCCCACGGGCGCTACTTGATGCCTCGCTCATGCTCGACGATGCAGAACTATAGGGTGGCAAGGAGGGTGATGGACTTGGAGTCCGTAACACCCCCTGATGAAGGAGGTGACCATACGGGCTCCCCTGATGGTGATGGTGATAGATGAGACTTTGAGAATGGTGTAGTTGATGGTTGCTACTCGAAGTGGTCGTCGTCATTGTAGTGGTCGTCGTCGACATGGTCGAGGCCGACGTTGAGGAGGAGGAGGAGTTGGAAGACGACTGATGAAATGACGGGCGGACTCGAAGGGGATTATACCGGGCGGGCTCCCGAAAAGGCACTGTTCATAATTATTATAACTCAACATTTATATTCTATATTATATTATAGAATAAATAAATAAATTAATGAATTAAATATAATTAATAAAAATTTTCAATAAATCATCTATAAATTAAACCTGTAAAAGTATAAATAGACACATACATACAAAGCAGGAAATAAAAAATTAAAATTATACAGTTAAACATATCTCCATTTTTTTTTTCTTATTTCAATCAATAAATATTAGAATAAATAATTTTGTTCGAAACCTAATAATGCAAAATGTTTGTGAAATTATTTATAGTTAGTGGACAAGTTTTTCTAGAAAATTTCATGAATGGTTTAGCTAAATAGAAAAAAAATAAATTTATATAGTTCTTGTAAATATTCTAAGATTTAATTTTATGAATAAATTCAATACTTCATAGCAAACTTGTTTTTAGCAATTTTTTATGATATTTTACTAAAAAATATTTTTAAGGGTTCCTGAAAAAAAAAATAAATGAAATTTTACATCACACAATTGAAAATGGTTTAAATGAGTTTTAATAGAAATGTTATTTGTTTAGATAATATAAATGTGTTAAATTTACTGGTATGCCAAATTTTAATAAAAAAAATAAAGAATTAAAAATCACATATTTCAAAAAATAAGTAAAATTATTTAATTAAATTAATTAATTTTGAATTAAAAAATATATAAATCTTATCTTATTATACTAGCAAAAATGATATATATATATATATTTGAGTTTTTGAGATATTAAATCGCTCGAAGGATTCTGCATTAGTTTCAGCCTCGGGCAATATCATTTTTGTTAGTTTTTTCTTAATTTAAAATAGGAATTTTAATAATAATAAAAAAAAATGGCGCCGGGCAACACCGGACGGCGCTTCCCTAAATACAAAATATTATAAATAAAATAAAATTAAAAATATTTATTTGAATAATATTTTGTAATCAAATTACGAAATATATATTATGTTATTATCCACAGGTCATTAATACGTACGTTTAATGGCTGTATGTTTTATAACCATATTTTTTTAATTTATGTTCTTTCAAATTGTTTGAAATTGTTTCATATATTTTGAATAATAATCTTAATCTTAAATATTCATAGTACATATGGAATATTTTTTTTAAAGTACAGGCGGCTCGGTGAACCAGGCACAATTTATTAAGATAAAAAAAATAAGGATCAAGTATAAAAATATTGAAACTGTTTTTAATCTGATTACAAAATTAATTTCAGAATGTATTAAATCCCTTTCTTACTACAAAGAGACTTAATAAATTAAATTAAATTGTAGTAACAAAAAGATTTAATAAATTCCAAATAAAAATAAATAAGGATTATAAAATGGCTATTATGTTGAGTGGAATGTTCATATATATTAATAACAAAGAGAAAGTAGCATTAAATTAAATGAGAAAAATTGAATTTATATAATTGAGCCCCTCAGAATCCAAAGTGATTAACTCCACTTATAAACAAACTGAGAAAATGAAGCCCAAAGTTCACAGTTAAATTCAGGGTTATTGATTACAGAAAAATGTATATTGCATTGCAATATTAAGATTATCAAGTTCAATATTCATTTCATATGTTGCAGATTAATTACATTACTAGCAAAATTTTAAAAATTGGAATTAATCGATTTGGCTTCTGAGTGGTTCACTTATCTAATTGGTTCAGATTGTAATTTTACTTTTTCATCATTGTAACTGATGATAGTAGCTATTATAGAGATATTTTTGCTAAATATTGTGTATATCTTAAATAAAAGTTATGTTTTAAAATATTGTTATTTACTTTATATGAAAGTTTAATCATAAATTTATAAAATTATATTAATATTATCCCCCTCCACTTTTTGAGTTTATTGACTTTAACATTTTCTTTATATGTAATAAAAATATTGGAGATATATATTTAGATAATTTAAAAGTTTTATAGATATAACTGATATTTATTTCTTGTTGAGATATTATTATTATTATTATTTAAAAAATATGCTGAAAATTTTAATACCTTTAATTCAGATATATATATATATATATAAAGGATTAACAAGAAAAGTTAAATTAGTTCTCACCACTCCATCCTGTTCTCTTATAACATTCGATTTCTTTTTTTTTTTTCTTCAAACGAAGGGTCTTGTGATCAATTTATTGATACTCATTGAGTAGACGGGAGAATAAAAAAAGAATATATGTGTGAGTGTGGGTGGATGAAAGAAGCATGGAGGGAATGAGAAAGAAAAACGAGATCTAATCAATAAGATACTTAGCAACTTCTTTACTATTACACCTACTAGTTCAATAAATGTCTTTAGCTGAAATGTAATAAAAAAAACAGTAAAAAGAAATTAAAAGTAAATTTTAATTCTTTTAATTAGAATATTTATAAAGGAATAGATGTCTTATTTAATTTTAATATTCGAGAACAATTATTTTGCCTGTTGTATAATATGGGTTTGAGGCATGGTCTATGACCTTAGGAGACTTAGCCACTGAGATAGATAGATTTAATTATTATTAATTTACATTTTTAAAATTCTAATTTCACTTAGTATTAAAACTTTTCGTTATCTGGCAATGATTGATGTTAAATATTTTATTTTTAATTTCTAGAATTATAACTATATTTGCAAGGAAATTAGCCTGGAGCTTATAATCAATGGATGGATCGAACTTCATTAAGTATAAGTTAAGCGATGTAGATGGGCTTCGATTCCGATGGCTGATAAAATCAAATAAAAAACTAAATTTAACTTTCCGCCAAAGGTGTAACTATCGAATTACCCATTAAACTATTAAATTTAGTCAATTTTAATTTATATCGTACTTATTGGATAATTATTATTAATTTTAGTTTGATTTTTATAAATATTCACAAAGTTTGAATTCGAAATATTTATTATTATTATTATTATTCGAGATAATTCAGAACGAAAATATTAATAAAACTATTTTTGTACAACTATTTTATAGAAAAACGATTTTGGTGTTAATTTTATAGGAGGAAACATTGTTTATATTTACAACAGGTATTAGTAGGCAAAACCGCAGAATGTTAGCAATGAACAGTATCTGAGATAAAGAGAGAATTAATTTTCTTAATAGTTGGGACTGGTTTTAAAATTTTTAAAGAGCAATTAAACAAGTGTTTAGTGGGAATACCTTGACAAATTTTTTCCAGTAACAAATCAATTTTCACAATCATACGCTACACATTTGGTAACCATGTTTCGTTCTTGTTTACCAGTTGCTCACTTTCTCTAATAGATGAGAAAATTTGGAATTATTCTTCCCCTTAATTAAATTAAATGTTATATTTGAAATAATAAATAATAAATTTATTAGTTTGAGTCATATTAATATTATTATTCTTATCTTATCTTATATTATACTTGCAAAAATTATATATACACCCTCCATTCCAAAAGAAATAGAACTTTTTAAAAAAAACTAGTACCACTAATGCCATCTGTTGTAATATTTTACCCTTAGATGGCTTAGTTCCTCATTGACAACTGGTATAAATTTCATGACATTTGGGTGCATACAACAAAAGTTATTGCGTTTCAAATGTCAGTGTGTTTTGTACATCGGTCGGAAAATGAGTTTCAAACAAAGAGCTGTAATTGATTTTTGTGTTAAACTTGGTAAAACTTTTACTGAAACGCACCAAATGCTACAAAATGCATATGGTGATGATTGTCTATCCTGTATGCAAGTTTACGAGTGGTTCGGGCGATTCAAATCGGGTAGAGAGACGCTGGATGTTGACGAAAGATCAGGCCGTCATAGAACCGGATTTTTACAATTCAAAAGGAATTATACACAAAGAATTTGTACCACCCTGCCAGACAGTCACTGGAGAATTTTACTTGGGCGTCATGAAGCGTTTGCTGGCAAGAATTCGTCGTATTCGGCCAGAATATCGAGAAATCGGCAGTTGGACTCTTTTGCACGATAATGCACCATCGCATCGTTCGCGACTTGTAACTGAATTTTTGGTCAAAAATCACGTTATTCCTTTGCATCATTCGCCCTATTCACTAGAACTGGCTCCGTCCGACTTCTATCTGTTCCCTAAACTGCATTTGGCGATGAATGGCACGCATCGATTGAAGCCATTGAGAAGGCGACGACCGACGTCCTAAAGATCATTCCAATAAAGGACATGGAGAAGTCGTTTGACAACTTGTTGGAGCGTGCAAATTTGTGTATCGATGCAGAAGGGGAATACATTGATTAATAAAAATGATTTGTTCCAAAATGTACATTGATTTTTTGTTTTTTGAAAAAGTTCGGTTTCTTTTGGAATGGAGGGTATATATATATATATATATATATATATATATATATATGTATTTTAGAAATATTAAACCGCTCAAAAGATTTTCTTGAAATTTATACCATAGATAAGTTTTATAAAGAAAAATCGATCTGTATTGATTTAGCCTCGGGAAAAACATCTTTATTAGTTTTTTCTTAATTTAAAATTAGAAATGCAACTACGTCAGACAACTTAAATAGAATATATAGAATATTATGTTATATCCACAGGCCATACTTTTCTGTCTTTCAATGCATTAACGTTTAAGGGGTGTATGTTTTTAATTTATGTTCTTTTAAATTATTTGAACTGTGGCTCGGTGAACCAGTTATTAATATTACCAGCCAAATCCGACAATAAGGAATAATTTTTTTGAATGACCGAGCAGCGGCTCGGTGAACCAGGTACATATTATTAAATGGTGACCTTTTGATAAATTTTTCATTTTATTAAATATTTGATCTTTGAAGAATTAGATAAATATTTATTCTGATAATATATTGCGCTTATTTATAAAAAAATAATGTCAAAAGCTCTTTGGAAAATTTGTAAATTTACATTTGTTTAATAATTAATCCGCTTTGTCGTTTATTCTGGTTTACTTTTGGTTTGTTTTATTTTTTTTAGTGATGTGTTTATTAAAATACAACACCAATATATATCATTTAAACCTTTCACCCGATTAACAACCAGCTCCACTCATCCTTCTCTTTGTCAGTTGTTATTTTACTAAAATGAGTATAAATGAAAGAGGGGTATTCTATATACTTACATTAATTAATATTCTATATAGAATTATTAAATGAACCATAATATCTAATTAATAAAAATAAAGAAGAAAAGGTTATTAAATACACACATTCATTCAATTATGAAAAAAAATGCTCATGTTATTTTCTTGATTTCTTAAAGAATATATATAGATATATATACATAAATTTATATTTTTAATTATTGAATATAATTTTTTAATGTTTTTTATTAATAATTAATTATATTTAAACGTATTTTTGGGTGTTTTGATCTTTAGGTTAAGAATGTCCTCAGGGCACTATTAATGAATTTGTTAAGAAGTGTCATCTCTGCCAAGGATTGAAACGTCGACTCTATTGATTAATTTTAGATATCTGCTTGATTTTGTTATCAAATAGATAAATTAATGGTTGATATTAATTAATCAGTTCTATTATTTATTATTAAACAATAAATAATGAATTTAAACAATTTTATTAAGATTTAAAGTTTAATATTTTAAGATAAATTAAATATCCAATGAGATATTCATAAATATAGATTTTTGGTATTGTACAATCTTCGCCATTCAGTTAGGATTTTATTTATTTAGCGACATTAAACGTGAAGAATTTTATAATCACAAATACCCTTAATATATTCTCAGCCAGTATTCACACTTATGGATAAATTACAAATTAAATAATAATTTTGATGTTTCTAGATAATAATTTTTAACATATCACTGATGTATATATATTCAATTTTAATAAAATAAAAAAAACAAAAAAAAACTGACTATTGTACGTCCTACGCAAGGACAACGCCTATCAAGTCGGTTATATCAATTAGATGTCCTATGATCAGTAGAACAGGTCCCTATCAACCTTTACCTTGATTTTTTTGATCGGAGATCAAGTAGCTTCCCAATCTTGATCCCGGAGGCTGCGTTGACTCCGTCCCATAGACCCCAGCTAGAGAAATTCCCTTGCCAGGCCAGGGACTCGAACCCGGAAGCACGATAATATGAGCCTGCTACGCTAACCTCTCACCCCGTGGAGCCCCATTCAATTTTAATAAATAAATAAATTTAACAAAATTGAATTATTTACTACTTTATAAACATTAAAAGTTGTCTTCAATTAAATTAACTTTATAATAAAAAAAGTAATTTTTTTATTTAAATTGTTAATTCTTATAATTCTACATATTTCCCCTTTCAAATATTATAAATTGATTTTTTTCTTTTATTTCCAAACAGTATTAAACGGTTTCATTCATTCATCTGGGATTCAAAGGAGAAAAAAAAGAAGTACACACACTCACAAATCATTTATAAATCTACTATATCTAAATCAATATATACCAATATATACCAACATATGAATAGAACAATATAAATAAAAAATACCACACAAAATTTTAATTTATAATTTCTAAAAAGATATACATCAGGTTATTAATATATATTTGATTAAAAAAAATTAAATAAATGGAAATCGATCAATGAAACACAGTGTTATTATAGTCAAGGAAATTATAATAGAATTATAAGAAGATAAACCATCACCATGAAAAAATAAAATACATGGACCCTTTAAAAATGGAATAGAAACAAATTATTTTAATAATGATTAAGAAATATTTTGATTTCTAAAAGAAATAATCATGAACAGAAGAGAGCAAAATTGTGCTAACATTTACTAAGTGTATTTCTAATAAACTCTAGGTGACTAAAAAATAAAGACTAAATCTACATATTCTACAATAATAAGAGCATATTATTATTTATTACCATACATAAAATCGTAATTCATAAATTGAAAATAAAATATAATATGAATATATATGGAATTTATTTAATAAAGAAAATTATCTTATTTTTTTTTTTTAAATACTTTTTTAAAATAAAAAATTATCTATAAAAAGTTGAAATTACCTTGAATTTACATTAATATACAGTAGGAGGTTTTAAATATTTATTTATTTATTAAGCTATTTATTAGGTTATTGTTTTTTGTAAATGAACTTTGATATAATTTTGAAATTTTTATAATTTAAGTATACTTTAACCAAGATGACTTTAAAAAAAGTTTTTGTATATGGTAATTCTATAAAGATATAAATTATTTTAATTTTATAAGATTGAAGTTTAGTTTTTCTAAAATTATTTGTGTCATATATTATTATTTAAAAATTTATTATAAATAACGATTGTCACAATAGACAATTTTATTGGAAATTATTTTAAAATAAACAAAGAAAATACTTAAAGAATGAACAAAAACTATTGCTATTAGACTAAAATAAAAACATTCATTAACTTTAAAAAAAAACAATATTTAACTAATAGATACAGACAATAAAGGAATTTTCTAATAAAAAAAAAAAAAAAAAAATTTCAATCAAAATTAAAGGTAATTAATTATTCAGGCAAACTCATTTTCGTGAATTTGGATAATACTTTACCAGTGGGTTCCTTTTGCAATTCCAAATAAACTTTTCTTATAAAATTTTTCACGGCATCTTATAGTTTTCGAGATAAAAATTATTAAAATAAAGATTTTTTTAAGTTTGACAGATTAGTTATGAACGTCGAAATGTGCCATTAAGTAATGTTTTATTGACTAATTCACTAATTTTCGGTTTTTATATGAAAATTCAAACCGAACTTATAAAAATCGAAAACTAGTGCCCCCTCTGATAGCGAAACGGATAAAACATGCTAACTAAATAGAATATCAATGGATTTATATGCAAATTTTAATAATTTTTATCTCGAAAAGTATGAGATGCCGGGAACAATTTCATAAGTTAATTTGTAATTGCAAAAGGAACCCTCTGATAAAGTATTATCCAAATCCGCGAAAATGAGCTTTCCTGAATAATTACCAAATTAAATTCTATTTTTTTATAGGACATAAAAATATTAATAAAATAATCTGAAAATAAAATACTGTTATTGATATAAAAATAACAATATTTTCGAATAAAATAATATTAAAATAACTGATATTTATATATTCAATCATAACTTAAGTGGCATCAAAAACTGTAAAACGAAAATTCCAACCTTAACAAGTGGTGAAAAATACATCAATAATCAAAATTATAAAATTGAAAAAAAAAAATAATCAAAATAAAAAAAATCTTGTATATGTATTAAAAAAGGCTTATTCTATATATATCTAGTCTTAATATAATAATAAATCATAATAAAATAAATTATAGTAAAGAAAAATTAATTAATGAGGTCTAAATTATCTCATTTGCGGTTTCTTTATGCTATCAAGTTTATTGTTTTATATATTATTATTATTATTATTAATATTATATATATATATTATCATTATTTTTATATGTTTTAATTTTTTATTTATATATAATCGTACCTCTTATATATTATATTAACTTACAAAAGAGGCCAATTTAATTATTTACTTTAAGAAACGGCGAATGACAATGATTGAAAATAGAAAAAAATACTTTTTTTTAGTTAAATATTTAATCAACATTTATCATTTTATCATTGTCATTTTTTTGAACTTGGAAATTCGTTAAGCGAATAAAAATAACAAAAGAATCTTATCAATTAAAGTTAATCCTCTTAATCACTAAATCGTTGTATTTTTTTAGAATGAAAAATTTATTATTTTTTTTTTATTTTAAATGTATTTGATATTATCTGAGTATATATATATATATATAAATATATATTCTTTTTATTATTTATCACTATCAATTTATTTATATAAAAAGATCAGATATAATATATTATATCCTTTATATCAAATTTTAAATAGAATTTTTTTTTCAATAAAATTCATTATCTAATATTGATTTACACAAAGGACATTTTATTATTATATAGAAATTTTGACATCTGATAAATTTGTAACTTCAAAATGACAAATCCTTATAAAAAACTAAATAAATAAAATATAAGAAAAGTTATAGAAAATTCTAAATCTTGCAATATTAGAACTTTTGAAACTTTGAAAGGTAAATTTACTTACTTAGCTCAAACGTTGAAAAATAAAATAATTTTTTATCAAGAAACCTGTATCATTCAAAAAGTCACGGACTTATTGACCTACCCTCGTATATTAGTAATTTTTTTAAATTCTATTGAAACCCTTAAGCTAAAATCAGTCTAACGGGTCATGATTGTATATTTATTTTATTTATTTAATCAATTTTTAATTTTTTTTTAAAACTCGTTAAGGTTAGGTCTCTTGTTTTTACAAAATTACCATTTGAGATACAATTGAATAATATAAAATTTCAAATTATATAATTTAATTACTATCAATAAAGAATATTAATATAAATAAATTTATTTTAAAAACCAGAACAAAAATAGAAGTATATATTAATTTAAATGAAAATGTATAAATAATAATAATAATAATATTCTTACTTAAAATAATAATAATAATCTTACTTAAAAGTCCTGTGAAAAATAGTCTAATAAAAAATTAATAAAATTTACTCAAGTATAAAAATAATTTATATAAAATTTTTTTTTTTTGAAATTAGTATTATTTTGTTATAAATTAAAAACAAGAAAGAAATTACAATTAACAAGAAATTAAATTTTTAAACATTTAACAATAAACAAAACATTTTTTTCTATGTGATTCATTAATTAATAAATTCAAATTAAAACATAAATAAATAAATAAATAAATAGTCTTGACTTACCGACATGCTCAGGCCGATGACTTTGAATGATATCAGCGAGTTCTAAATTTCCGGCGATGACAGCCACCTGGTAGGGTGTCTGATTTGCGTAATTCAAAGCGTCCCGGTCGGCGCCCCGGAACAACAACAACCGGGCACACGACTCCTGACTATTGACGGCACAAACATGCAATGGAGTGTTCCCGGAGGCGTTACGCGCGTTCATATCCGCTCCGTAAAACAACAAGTGCTCCAGATGTTGGACCAAACCGTTGCGACACGCCTGCAAATCATCACGCGCCCCATCATGAGCTGTTAAACCTCCACACTCAACGCATCGTTACATGTGAAAGCAATCGTGAGCGATTAGACACACGAATCAACGGGCTTTTAGTTAAAACGACTAGCAAAATGAAAAATAACTGTTTCGTTAACAGATTTCTTCAATTTATGTATTCTATTATAAATGTATTCATATCAATATTGAAACGTGAAACATAAAAAAAAAAATTCAATTTAATTACAAAAAAATAGCCGTTTTTTATTATTTTCCACCACCATCTAAGATGTGAGGGATGACAAAAGATAAAAAAAATCTGGAATGTCTCCACTAGACTATCTCGCAATTTGAATTGGATTAAATAACATCTATTATATTTAAATTAAATTTAATTAATTATAAATTATAAATTAAAATTAATAAATAATATTTATTAAACCAGCGCGTGTTTGGCTCTTTGTTGATGGCACCATGTCTCGTGCTGGCGCGTGATGGCCAGTCAACGTGTTAAAAAATTAATTCCGGTACTTTTTTGAGTGATTCAATCAAGCTGAAATTCTATACATAAATTTTTAATCATGTGAAAAACTATAAAACATATATTTTTATTTTTACAGTCAGTTTGGAGGAAAAAAATCTTCCTTTTCGAAAGAGCTACATTCTCAAAAATTAATAGAATTCTGAATAATGCCCGTGTACCAAAATTCATTATTCTAGCTCAAACCGTTTTTGCGTAACCTTGTCTATATGGAATGTAAATTTACCGATTTTTTCATTTACCGGTAATTCGGTAAATGAAAATTGAATTATCGGTTTACCGGTAAAATACCGGTAAAATATTTTCCTGAAATAGCAAAAAAAGATAATAAAAATGAAAGTAATTTTCAGAAAGTAAGGTTTCAACGGCTAATGTTAATTATTTTAACGTTAATATATGAAAAGTTCTATAGTTTAATTAAAATAAACATGTATAAATTAGTAAATAGTACTATTTATATAAAATATTAATTAATAATTACTTTAAAAAATTTCATATAAAATTCAAAAATATTTTAACATTTGACGTCACACCTGTATATGTGTTTGTGATAAAAATAATTTTTTGAGAGTATTGTTGATAACTTGATATATGTTCTGTGTTATGTTATATGTTATGTAAAACGAATTGTAGCGAAAAAAGAAAACAACAAATTTTTATTATAATTTTTGTAAGTATGTGTTTCTTCTCGTATTCAATTAAAATATTTTGAGTTGAACATTGATGAAAGAAGAAAATTGTATGAAAGAAGAAAATTGTACTACATGGGTTTTTTAGATGAGAAGAGTGCGAGGTGGTGAAAAATAGTCTTCGAGAAGACAAAGTGTGGAAATTCGCATTTATGGGTAAATTACAAAAATTTACTTATCGATATTTACCGGATGTTTTTTTGCAAATTTACCGGTAAATCGGTAAACCGGTAAACCGGTTTACATTCCCTACTTGTCTACATATACACATACACACTCACAGGCATTTTTCTCCACCTTAGTGAAAATGACTCAGAGATCTTCAAAACCTATAAAAACATCAAAATCTCGACTTCGAAAATTTTCGTGATCGCAATACTATCACTGGCGAGATACTAATAAAACTTATTAATTCCGCCCCTCCATCGATAGACTGCAGACCAATTTATTTATTATTTAAGCTTATTATCCAGTAGCGTCACAGGGGGGGGGGGTGTACTGGCAGTCAAGCGGACATTTGCACCCTTAAAGGGCTCTGATCCTTTTTAAATTTTATAATATTCTAAATTAAATATTTCAAAATATATTTTCGGGTATATACATATAAACGGGTCTAGTCCGTCCGCCAAGTTGTAAAATAAATAAAATTAAAAATCGCCCTTCTCAATTCCTCTGATTTTTTTTAAAATTTTTTTATCTCATTCCAATTAAAGTATAAAAAATGATAATAAATATATTCTAGTTTGTTACTACAAAGATATTTTTTTATAAATTAATGTTTTGGTAATTTTTCAGAAAAAAAGTGTCCCCCCAAGTAAAATTTGAAATGACACCACTGTTATTATCAAGTGAAATTACAGATAGAAAGTTATATATGATAAATATCAAATAGTTCACTGCTCTCTCCATGGGGGCGTGCATGTCTAATATAGCTATCCTGACGTTGCCGTAAAAAAACTTTGATTTTTCATTTTACATTTTTTTTTTTTTTTTTTTTTGTAAATAAAACTTAATTTATAATTTTGTTAAAAAAGAGGAAAAATTTTTTTAATTTTTTTTTCAATAAATACCATTTGTAGTTGATAAAATAATTGAATCTTCTTTAATAATTTTAAAATATCTCATTAGATTAAAATAAAATATTAAATTCATGTTGATTTATATTAAATGCATATAAAAGTAAATCTATTATTTATTAAAATTGTTTTACTTAAACGTACTTGATGTACTTCTTGCCAGCCTTGAAGATCCTGGGCGCCAATTGCCGCTCGATCATGCAACAGGCCCTCACAGAGAAGGGGGTCCGTTCGGGCTGCCACCGCAAGATACAGGGGTGTCAACCCTTTGCCATCTTTATAGTTGGGCGAGGCGCCCAACTCCAGTAAAGTGGTGACGGCCTCCAGACTGTTACGCTCCACTGCACGGTGCAATGCAGTTGCACCTGTAAAAAAATACAACCCAAAACAAACCACGAATTAATAGAGAAGCTCCCCATCATCGAATTCATCTCTCTATAACTAACTCAGAAAATTTCGTTTAAAATTCTAAATAGTAATTTTCTTTTTTTTTTTTGAAATGTCTATAATTTATCTAAAAATATTAGTAATTATAAAAGTATGTAAAAAAATATTACTAATAATAAGAAAAAATATAAATCATTATTATTCTCTTGTAATCTATATACTATAAATAAAGCCAAGAATTAATTTCAATCCTAGTATAATATTTAATAGTATTCTATTACACTTTTCAACATGATCTTAGTTGTTATTCTTGATGGTTGTCATTGTATATTTAATCGACAACCGGTTAAGTGTTGTTGAAATGCAGAGGAACATCCGAAACGTGATCAGCATTAATATGACCAAGGAAAACAATCAACTGTGAATAGATTCCAAGGGTTAAGTAGAGGGGTGGGGTGTCTCTAGGGGATTTTCTGTTCTTGAATTAACAATCTTGACATTTTAAATTAATTAATATCTCTAGGAATAGATTGAGTTTCATTTCTTAAACTAATTAACATTTGCTATGCAAATTCTTATTAGAAATATATGTTTAGAAAAATATATATATAAGTAGGGTAGGGTGGGGCAAAGATCCGCACGGGGCAAAGGTCCGAACTCACATTTTAAAACTACTGGTAGTCTTGACGAAGCTCTAAATAACTATGTTCAACATGGAAACAACAAGAATAGAACACGAATCGAAATTCATTAGCATTTTGGAAGCTAATGGGTTATCACATAAGTTCGTTCGTATTTTGGCGCGGGGATATTGTCGCCTATTGGAGGGAAAATATTTAGGTGAGGGGATATTTTCGCAACGTCATTTGTAGTGCACACTTTAAGCTACATTTTATTGTAAAATTTATTTAATTTTGCTACTTCGTTTGTGACCTTCTGTTTAGTACAATGGCAAAGCAAAATGAGCATTTTCGCCATATTTTATTGTATTGTTTTCGAAAAGGAAAAAACGCAACCCGAGCAGTGAAAAAAACGGGGAATCTGCAGTGACCGATCGCGTCGTATAAAAGTGGTTTGCCAGATTCAGAAGTGGAGAATTCAGCCTTAAAGTTGCGAGCGCTCCGGACGGCCTGTAATAACTAACAGGGATAATATTGTCTGTGGTTGACGAAAATCCACACTTTACATTTTAATTTTGTTAAAAAAACAATGACTATTTATAATTATAATTAGAAGTTGGATGTTTAAAAAAAAATCAAAAAATATTTCCCCTGTAAAGTAGGCAAGCATATTAACCGAAACCGAACGAACTTATGTAATATTTGTTTACAATGAGCTAATTTATGTTTTTGTCACATTCTATCTAATACAATATTTATGGATTTTCTCATGATTGCTACTCTACTAGAATGCACTTTTCGAACTGGAAGCTGGTACCCTTAAATAAATATTTAAAAACCTTTTTCTTATCTAAAGTAAACAGTAAAAATTGTTTGTGGTACTTTGATGAAAATACTTAAATGACAAAGATTCACAGTGTCGATGGAACAAAAGTGCGTAATGGGTTTTTGCCATGGTAATCTTAGTTTCTAATATTTCCTAACATATTTTTCTTGATGTAAATTAGCGTTTCTCAACCTTTTTGGACCAAACGCCCACTTCGTAAGGCCGGCTTCATAATTTGTCCCCTATAAATTTTAACAGATAAAAATTGCATGATAATTCCTAATATAAGGTAGGTACACTTGGTGATACTTAGAGCCATATTGAAAAATCGAGTTTCAGAACCTATTTGCAAAATCATCTTACTTTTTTTTTAGAACCATATTGAAAAAAATTGAAAAAAATCGGAAATGTTTAAAAGCCTGATCGCAAAATCATCTTACCTGTTTTTTAGAATTGAAAATGATTTCGCCCCCCAAAAAATAACCCCAAAAATGTATAGTCAAATAATCGCCCACTTTAAGATGTCGATCGCCCCCCCCCCCCCCCAGGGGGCGATATCGCCCAGGTTGAGACTTACTAATGTAAATCATACAAAAGGAAAACAAAAACGAACCAGTTTACGCATGATCTTTGCTCTCGGGTACAGGAATTAATCAAATAAGACCTTTCAATACGATAAATTACATTCAAATTGGGTTTCAATGAATTAAAACAATTAGAAAAAGGTAATATATCCAGCACAATGTTAATAAAATTATAATTTAAAAAAATTAAAACAACACGCTTTTATTAGAGAACGAACTTAAAAGTTGAAAACAATTTTTAATACACGTTTTAAGCAATTAATAAAAAAAATAGATATCGTAAGATTCAACAAAAATTAATTAAATAATTTTATATTTAGATTTATTTGAACAATTTATCAAATTAGATTTCTTAACTTTAATTTCTTCAGTGTTGAAAAACAGCTGTTTTTGGAAAAAGCCTGAGCGCGATGATATTAGATAAATATTGTAACGACAAAAAATTTTATTCCGACTTTCAAATGCAATTCTTCATTAATAGAAGGAATAATTCTACTTAAGGTTTAATTTATTGTCTTTGTCAAAAGAAGCCCTGAAAAGGGCTGATTATTTAAAAATGAGAAGCATGGATTATTTAATTTATTGCTTTTAATTATAAAACTTCTGAAAGCGATTAATTAAACAAGTGTGAAGAAAATGATGATGTAAAGAATTATTTAATTTATAATAAAAATCCTGAAAAGTGCTAATTATTTAAGAAGATCCATAAATAAGCAAAACTATGGAAAGTTTCTAAAGGGATCATTTATAACAAATGAAAGGGACAAAATTAAATATTGGGTTAATTATAAAAAATATCGACTGCCCGCTTTTTCTAACCGAAATTTCTTGGGATTTTGGTTTTAAGTGTTCGGAAGCTCTCTAACTGTTAGCCTCGGGCTGTTAGCAGACGTATGTGTGTCAGTGGTAGTGAGTGAGGATTCTTCGGAGCTTTGGAACACAGTAAGTTCAAAATCTTCCAACAATTTCATCCAAAATCCAATCATCCACTCTTGATCAGACAGAATATAACCCAGATTCCCCAAAAAATTCCCTCGTAAATAAAATTATCTTGTAAATGGTGCCAAAATTGACGCTGAAACGACGAGACTCAAATCTCACAATTAAATTTTAAAATATTCCGGAAATATTTTTTTCTAATATATATATATATTAGATTATAATTAAAAAATTTTAATTTTGTTTTTAATAAAAATAAAAACTTAAATTTTGAGTTATTCCCTTTTAATTGACTTTTAAGAGAGGAGTGGAAAGAACTTTAAACTATTTAGACAAATTTATTATTTATTATTGTATGGTATCAATTTTTATAAATTATTAAAATAAAATATCGAATTTTTTAGCTTAAAATAAAAATAATAACTTAATGTTTACTAAATTAAAGAAAAAAAATAAACTTGTAGTTGAATTTGTATTAAGTTTCCTTTCTATTTCATACTAATTTGCAAAGTTATCATGAAATCTAACCCAACTTCTAAATGGATGTCATTACACTGATCCACGGGATAAATATTATTCAAATGCACGCCAAAGAGCGTGTCACTTCTCTTATAATTATATTTTAAAACATATACTATGGTTATTTGCTTTAATAAATTTATTTATAAATATTTTCACTTTCATTAAAATGACTATTATGTTATTTAAAGGCGCCACTGGGTGGGATGTTAGCATAGCTGGCTCACATTCTCGTGGTCTCGGTGGTCTCTAGGTGGGGTCTATGGGACGGAGTCAACGCCTTCCTCCGGGATCAACATTGGGAAGCTATTTGATAAAAAGTAGCGCCTCCGATCAAAAAAAATCAAGGTAAAGGTTGATAGGATCCGTTCTACTGATCATAAGACACCTAATTGATATAACCGACTTGATAGGCATTAACCTTGCGTAGAACGTACAAAAGTCAGAGGGTTTTTTTTTATTATGTTATTGTGTGACTAAAATATTTAAAAATTAAAACAAAATAATAATAAAATATGAATTAAAGTATTAAAAATTCATTAAATTATTTTTTTTATAACGAAAGGATTGATTTATTTATGTCTACTGATTGACGTATTTTAATTGGATTGTCTATGACTTACCGTCTTTTGTTCTATAATCCAGGAGGGCTCCTCCGTTGACCAATGCAATTAGAACTTTAGAAGGCTTCTTGATGCCCGTCGCAAGGGTCAGTGGTGTTTCTTCAAAAGAAAAGAAATAATTATTAAAATTATATATTTATATAATATATATTCTACATTTAAATTATAATAATATGTATATATAGAAATGAAATGGATTTTTAATATTCAGTATAAAAATAATAATATTATTTTTCCTCAATTTTTAATTGATATAAAAATTTCAAAATAAATTAATACAGAAATATTCTAATAAATGATTTTAAAATATTTTATATATTTCGAAATATGTATGGATATTATAATATATACAATATACAATTCTATTTATTTTTATTTTATTTTTTTCAATTTATACGAAAATATATACTCAAAATTATGAAACCAAATAAATTCATTTTCCATATTATATATATATATATATATAAACAAAATAAAAAAAAAATTATTGAATTTAATAAATCAAGTTGTATTGTATGATAAAATGATAGGGGATGCAAAAGGGCGTACAATTTATCTCTCCACCCTCGGATTCACTCAACTTGAAGAATTATTATATAGAAAATTTTAGTTTAGAAAATCCCAACCAACCAACAAGCAACTTTTAAAATCAATAAATAAAAATAAAAACTGAAACTGATTTTGTCCCTAGACATTACTCAGAAACACACATTTTATTTATTTATTTAATAAATGCTGTGAATAATTTTTTTAAATCCCGAAAAAATTAAAATGAAATTTATAAGAATTTTTCTCCAATATTTTTATCCCTTCCAAAAGATAAGATTTGCAGAGGATGTCAAAATACGTATTTGTTTGTGAGATAATTTCATCGTTGGAGTCAAATCTCTTTCTGTCGAACCATTTCTATAGGTTTGGAAACAAGAAATAGTCACTCGGGACTAAATCCGGAGAATAGGGCGGATGAGGGAGCAATTCATGGATTATCATGAAAATTCACTTTTTTCCATTTTCTTCTCATATCACGAGGTAGTCTGCTATTAATGGATGTCAAACCAAAACTAAAAGACCCAGCTGGTTCAAACTTTGGCTGATATGAACAGTGTTGCCATTTCATTTATGAGTCAGAAATTTCAAAAAGCCACGGACTTATTGACTTACCCTCTTATCTATATTTTTAAATACAATTTTGGATTAGATAACATTTGATAAACATTTAAATTTTTTATAAAATATTTAGTTTTGTATAAATATCTATATATAAATTAATATTAAAATGTAATTATATGATCAAAATATACTGGGCTTAAAATTTAATCTCTATATAAAAATGGATTGATAACGCAGAAGAATGAAATGATTCACAATGATTTCACATATTTTAGAAAAAAGAAAAAAAACTAATTTATTATCTATTTTACTTATAAAAAAATTCAATTTATTTGGCATAGATTATTATTAAACCTTCGTTTCTTATTGAAAGTTGTTTTTTTTTAAAGAAAATAAAAAATGACTATTTGAAGCGCCATATTCACGAATACCTCTCCATTCTAATTGAAAGTAGATATATATATATATATTGTAAAAATCCTATACAATTCCACATTTTTCTATCAATACGTTTAGAATAGAAAAAAAAACATAATCAACTGAATAACAAGTTATTTTCTAGGTGTGCACAATATAATTCATATTGTATTACATTTATTTTATTTTTTAATTTTTTTTTTATTCATGACATGCAAAATATTTAATAGGAAAAAAAAAGTTGATTGCGTTCTCGTGAGTTCGAGTTCAATTGGAGAAAACTCAAACATAATAGAGAAGTTGAAACACAAATTTAAGCCATGCAAAGACATTTAACACGCAATCAATTGGATTTTATTTATTAAACGAATGCAAATGACCCGCGCGGAAAAGTAAATGAAAAAAAAAAAATTACGTTATAAATTATAATACATTGATATAACTTCCGTTAAAATATTATATAATGAATATAAAAATGTTATCTAATTTAATTATCACTCTTTATCAAGTTCATTAATTTTTTTTTTTATTATTTATTGATTTCATAATTAAGTATTTGCTTATTTATCATAAATTGTAATATCATATTTTTTAATTTTTAATTTCTAAGTTAAAGATTAATTATTAACTAAGTTTTTATATACTTACATAAATAAAAATAATTATTGTTAATACTTATATCATCGTTAAAAAAAAACAATAGTAAAAATGTAACATTAAATTTTAAAAATTTGTACAGAATATTCTTTTATATATTTATTAGAATCTAAGCCAATTTTAGCCATATTTATTTATTTTTTTTTTAATTTTTATTATTTAAAATTTTTTTTATTTGATATTAAGAATCTATACATTATATTTCCAAAAATTTAGAAAATATTTTTTCTTATGATTATTAGAATCTAATCCCATTTTAGATATATATATTATTATTATTATATTATTATTATTTTCAATTCTATGAGGGTTGAAAATATATGTACTTCCTCAAGTTTATAAGCTCAAAACTATATTACATGAGTTACGTTGATCCAAAAAAATAATTTAATTTCAACGACATTTTAATTTTATTTTAATATTATATTAATTATTATTTCAATATTTATTTTTAATTAAAATTGTGATATTTTAAACATATTAGAATAGATTATTAAAAAAAATCAATAAGGAAAAAAAAATACTAATTTTATTTATATAATAATCAAAATATATAATAACATTATAATATTTAATATTTCTTACTTTAGCTATATGTATGTATGTATGTATGTATATTATTATTAAATATGTATATACATATACATTTATATTTTAAAATTAAAAAAATTATTAAAAAATATTTTATTTAATTTATTTCCTTCAAAGAGTTTTTATGTTATATTCTAGAATTATTATTTAATATAATATATTAATATTGGTTTATTTTAATGAAAGTTTGTCAAATCCAGGGTTCTCTGGAAATGTAATATTTTTTTTAAACTTATTGTTAGACATTTATATAATTTTAATTTGAAACTTAACTACTTTTGTATGTTTTTCAAAAAAAAAAAAATATTAAAATGAATTAGAATAACAAAAATATCTAATAAATTAGTTATTCAAGTTATACATACATGAAGTGAATATAGTAGGTATATTATGTAGATAATTAATTTGTCAAATAGATAAAAGCTCTTGTAATCGAGTGCTCTTGATACCTATATCAATACTGAATTTCTAAAGGGCTTTTCTATCTGGCCTTTTGTAAATGTCGTTATTAAAGGAAGGAAGAGGGGATGAGTGAGCGTGCTCTAGTTTATGATAAACTTACCACCCGTTTCTGGACAATGGAAATTCGGATCGAGTCCTTTGCCGCACATTTTAGCAATCTTCTCTACCTGGCCATTGGCCACATAATCTAGTAATCGACGGAGATTGGCTCTCGTATGCAACGCCTTCAGTTGTTTCTCATCCAAATTTAACATTTTATACACACGACGTTTGTACTTGAGCTGCAAATAAAGAAAATATATATATATATATATAATTATTAATTTAATATAAGATAAAGGTAATTATTTAATTTAAATTCGAAATTATGTTTTATGATAGATTTATGTAAATATTCGAATTCGTTGAAAAATTGTTTTTATTTTATTTGAAAATTTAACCTGAATTTTTTATAAACAAATTTCAATTTATTAACTGAAAAAATAAATAATAAAATCAATGGCTTAAAAATAAATTATTAAAAAGACTCGGTTTTAAGTTTCAATATAAATTGTGTTAAACTTTATAGTAGCGTACAAGCTTATGATGATGATGCAACTAACGCAATGATTATAATAATATAGTTTAATAAAATATCTATTGAAACTTAAAACCAAGTGTTATTAATATCTTATTTTTAACCAAATGATTTTATTAGTTTTTATTTTATTATATTATTTCAGTTCCATTTTATAAATTGAAAATTGTTAAAAAAATATTTCAAGTTAAATTTCCAAATTTTAGTATACAATTAAATTTTTATTAAAATTTTTTTGTTTTTCCAATCCAATCAATCCACAATTAATATTTTATTATATTAGACATTCTATTTTTTTTTATTTGAAAAAAATAAATTTTATTTTTTTTGGTATATTATTAATCAACTTTATAAAAAGAAAATTATTATATTTTATCAAATTCGATTTCTATCTAAGAAGTTTAATTTAATTATTCAATTATTATTATTTAATTAGCAATACAAGAGGGTTTATTAATACTTCGCATTATTATAGAGATTGAATTTTCTTTAAATGGATCAATATAAAGTTAATTTAATAGTTAATAAATAAAGTTAATAAATAATTTCAAAAAATTGTATGTAGATATGATTATTTATTTAAGCGACTGAAGAACTTTATTAAAAATACATATTAATTTAAGGGAGCTTTAATGAAGTCATCTCTTTCATTTATCTTTATATACATATAATTAAAAGAAAGGGAGGAGATATTCAAATTCAATCTATATGTAATTTACAAATTTAAAATCAAAAAATAAATATATTTTTTTTTATTTTTACCTCTAAGTATCCAACAGGTCCATTAAACGGATAATCACCCAATTTTCTTTCTTCATCTAAAAATTTTCCAGCTTTTCCATTGACAGGTGGACAAAACAGACCATAATTGAAACTCTCTTTTAATTCCTAAAAAAAAAATGAATAGATAAAAAATCAAAAATTTACTACAAAAAAATAAATTATAAATTAAAGAAAATTTTTATTTAAGTTTTTTTTTTAAGAATAAATGTCAAAGTACAATTCTTTTAAATATATATATATATATATATTGGTATATTAAAATTAAAATGCTTTTAAATATTTATTTAATTTACTAAATTCAAAAACTTTCTATTTATAAAATGGACAATAAATTCCAGATGTGCATGTCATCATCATTCAATTCTGGTTGCTGTAAATGTATATGCATGAATAGGGAGGTTTATAACGCTATAGATATAGATAATCACTTCCCATCCTTCAATAGGAAGGAACATGCTCACATTGACAATCCAATTGAATGTAAATAAAAAAAGGACTTAACAAACCTCGTTTATTCCTTAAATAAAAATTAATGGAAACTGTTTGTTTTTAATTTTAATTAAATTTTCTACTTTCCCCGTCTCTTCAACCACGAAATTTTCTGGAAAATATTTAATTTTTTTAATTAAGTAATTTAATTTTAAAAATCAATTCACTTAGTACAATTTTGAGTCATTTCATAAAATTAAGACTTGAACAAATATTTACTTTTAATTAAAATGTGATTTTTTTAAGAACATTAGAATTCATTAGTAGAAATAAGCAATAAGGATAAAAAAAAATTTGACTGAACGAAACTCGCAAAATAAATAAAAAAATACTAATCTTATTTATATAATAATCAAAATATATATTTAATAACAATATAATATTTAATATTTTGTTACTTTAGCTATTTGGGTAATTATTCAGGTAACTCATTTTCTTGGATTTGGATAATACTTTACCAGTGGGTTCCTTTTGCAATTCCAAATAAACTTTTCTTATGAAATTTTTCCCGGCATCTCATAGTTTTTTAGATAAAAATTATCAAAATTTGAATATAAATCCATTGATATTCTATTTAGTTAGCATGTTTTATCCGTTTGGCTACCAGATGGAGCACTAATTTTCTGTTTTTACCGACCGACGATAGTAAGGGAGGTATTGTTTTCACACCAAATTTCACATGTGGAGATTTTTACATATCTCCACGAATCATGCATTTTCTTAACAGAAAAAAGTATTTTTAGCATGATGTCTGTCCGTCCATCCGTCCGTATAGATGTGTACAGCCTGAACGGCTGAACGGATTTTGATGAAATTTGGTATATTTACTTAATGCATCAGTGGGATGATTTGATCAACTTTTGGTGCAAATCCGGAAACCGGAAGTGGTAGTATTAGCGATCGACGATAGGAAGGGAAGGGTTATTTTCATACCAAATTTCACATGAGGAGATTTTTTACATATCATCACGAATCATTCACTTTGCATTGGTTTTATACTCGAGAAAAATCATCTTTATTAGTTTTTTCTTAATTAAAATTATATGACGTCATCCAGCCATTCATGACGTCACAGCCTGGTCTTACATCTATATTATAAATAAAATAAAATTAAAAATATTTATGTTATATGCCTATCTGTTTTTTATTAGATTAATAGATATATTAAAATTATTTGAAATTGTTTCTGTAGCTGGAAATTAATTTATTTCAAACCGTCGGTCGCGGTTCGGACCTGGCCACAGGTCAACTTATTATAAGTTGAGTTTGGATTTATGAAAATTAAAAAATTAATTAAATAATTTTCTTATATCCAAACCGAAAATCAGTGAATAAGTGAATAATTAGTGAATTAGTCAATAAAACATTACTTAATGGCACAACTAATCTGTCAAACTTAAAAAATCTTTATTTTAATAATTTTTATCTCGAAAACTTTAAGATGGCTGGAAAAATTTCATAAGAAAAGTTTATTTGGAATTGCAAAAGGAACCTACTGGTAAAGTGTTATCCAAATCCACGAAAATGAGTTTACCTGAATAATTACCGCAATTTGTATGTATGTATGTATATACATGATAAGTTCAATTATACTAGATGTATGCATATATATTTTCAAATTAAAGAAATTAGTTTACTTAATTTATTTCATTCCAACAGTTTTCTTTTGTTATATGCTAGAATTATTATTTAATGTAATATATTAGAATATATTTTAATGAAAGTATGTCAAATCCAAATGGAAATGTAATATTTTTTTAAACTTTTGACATTGTATTAATACTATCAATTCCATTTTAAATAATCTAAATTGAATCCTACAATCTAGAATTTAAATTAAATAAATGAACAATAAAGTATAAAAATGAATTTAAACAATGGTATATTAAAATGTTTAATTCATTCTTCTGCTCGAAACAAAGTAACTGATCTTGAAATGATTTTATTCTTTAATAATAATTTTAAATTTTAAATAAACATAAAATATTCAGTGACCCATTCATTTTTAATTTTTACCTTTATTTTTGTTTATTTTTAATTTTATTTTACCCTTCTTTTTCATTGTTATAGAGAAAACTTTCAAGTTCTCAAGTTTTCTTACTTACAAGGGTTAACCACCCCATCTGATAACAAAAAATAGCCACTCTTTTAACAATAGAAGGAAGAAAAGTTGACAAGAAAAGTATGATATTCTCAAATCTTATAAATATAATAATATATCTATATTAAAAAATATTCTCTGACTTATGTATATACAATCTACGAAAAGACAGCGCCTGTCAAGTCGGTTGCCACCTAAGTGGGGTAGGGGTGTTCTATGATAAGTAGAACGGATCCTGTCAATCTTTATCTTGATTTTTTTGATCGGAGGCGCTACTTTTTATTAAATAGCTTCCCAATTTTGATCTCGGAGGCTGGGTTCACTTTGTCCTATAGATCCAGATAAAGAAAATTCTTTGCTAGACCCGGGACTTGAACCCAGACCATAAAGGTGTGAGTCAACGTCCATGACCCCAAACTGCGTGGCGTATATATCTATATTTTATATTTTATATTAATATCAAATGATATAATGATATTAACTAAGAAAATAATATCTTATTAAATCAGAAAAATAACATATTCAATTAATTTCCTAAAATTTTATTAAAAATTAAAAATCCAGAAAAAAAAGAAGAAATAATTATAAATTGTAGTATCTTGATTGAAAGTTAGAGAATTTGAAATGGCAGAAAAGTTGATAAATAAGAATTGAATGACAACTGGAATTATTTTTGCTATAATCTATCTCTATTATAGTTATATACATTTAATTTAATTTACACACGAATACATATATTTATAGTAAAAAGAGTAAATAAAGAAAAAGGAATATAAAACGTGCTATGCATAAGAAACGTTTAACTAAATTTTTTTACTATTAATGTAATTAAAAGATTAATCTTTAAACAATTAAATGATAAGCATTCATTCATCTGTATACAAATTAAATAAAAGAAGAAATACTATATGATAAAGACAAAAAAATATAAATATCTACATGGATAGATTAACAAAAGAAAAAAGATTATTTGTAAAATATCTATTGACATGTATTATGGTTACAATAAATAAAAATAATTATCGTTTTTTAATTACTTACTTAGTTACAAAAAAGAAAAAATATACATTGTACAAATAATAATAATAATATTAATAATAACAATTCGAAGTAATATGAATCTGAAACCGAGGGGATGAAATCGAGACCTTTAGTTTTTTCATCCAAACCTTCACAATTATTACCACTCAATAAATCAAAGTATACATGAAGAATAATCTATCTTTGGATAATTTTCCGGTACAATTCATGCAGGAGAGATCGCTTCTTGAAAACTCGTTCTTCATCCTCAACATATATTTTAATCCCATATTACGACACAACAAAAACATAACATAAAATAAAATTTAAGTGAGGAATGATGGAGGCATGTATTTGCCAATTCATCCTTTTTATAGATCATAAACCTAAGTATGGATTTAAATATTTAATTATGTAATTTATCAATTTAATCCAACAGAATAATCATTTAAATATTAAAAAACATTAATATCTATAAATTAAATAAACTTAATTTCAACTTAAAATTCATTAATCATTTTTAAGCTTGTATCATTTTTAAATTCTCCCTTTATTAAAAAAAAATTCGCAACACTTTTTTATTTCCCAATTTGTATTTTAATTAATCTTTATAGTAGTACTAATATTCCACTGAATGAAAAATCATAAAAAAAGAAGAAATATTTTTACTATCATATTTGGTAATATTTCACAATTAAAAAAAAAATAATAAAAATTAAAAAAAAAAAATTGTGTAATCTAAAAGTGTAAAATTAACACAAATGATAATTATTTTTTTCTTCTATATTTAGATAATGTTTAATTTAGATGGTTATCAAATCGAAATATGGATGAAGACAATTTGACCTTTTGCACTCTTATATAAAGATGTATTTTAGGTATTATATATATATATACTAGCAGACCCTGCAAAGCTTCGCTTTTGCATGTGTGTCTATATACATATATACGTATGTGATAACTGAACACTTAATAATAATAATAATAATGTATTAAATGAATATAATTGAAATTTTAGTTTTAATTGCACTTTTTTTTTGTTTTTTATTTTTATTTATTTTTATTGGAATTATTACAAATAATAATAATAATAATAATAATACTAATAATAATAATTTATTAAAAGAATATAATTGAAATTTTATTTTTTAATATTACATTTTTATTTTTTTTTTTATTAATAATTATTACATTTTTATTTGTTGGAAAATTATTTCTTCTTTATTAATTGTTAATAGTTATATTACATTTTAATTAATAGTTTTCGGAATAAGTATATTCTCTTATTATCATATAGAGATTCTTATTGTTTGTCTCACAAGTCTACCTACATTATTTCATTACCATTGTATGATTCAAAATATTTAATAGGACATGTGACATGATCTTAGTATTTTTCCCATCCCAGAATATTTGCTAATATTTAATGGCAATTTCAATGCTGAATATGCTTTTAAATAAAACAAAATTTGAAGAAAGTAATTGGAATTATTATTATTAAGAATCAACAAATCAACAAATTTATTAAATATACATTTAAATATGTAAATAAATCTATATATAAATTTAATAATTATTCAAACAATAATCAAAACAATATAAAAAAAAAACGATTCAATATTTTACTTACATTGTGATTTATATTTTTATTTTTATTACAACTGTTATTATGGGTATGTTATTTTTGACAGTTTAAAAAAAATTAAAAATATTAATAAAATTTATCAAATTAATAAATTGAAAAGATTTCCAATTATTTTTATTTATTTATTGTAAATTTTTCAAAGTAACCATGGTAACCATAAATAGACTTTTACCAAAACATTACTAATTAAATTAATTTTGGATTTAACTACACTAAAACCTTCCTTGGTATGCCCACAACAATCCCTGGTAGTTTTTGAGTTTAGGCGAGACACACAGGCGGACAGACATTGCCTTTTATATATATAGATATTGTATATATATATTAAAGTTTTCTTTTTATAAATTGGCTATCGGTATTTAAGCCTATTTTTAGAGCTAGCTATCATATCTAACTATTTTATTAATTAGATATAAAATTTATTAACTAAAAAATAATTCATTATAATTAACAAATAAATAATAAAAAAATAATAAATAAATAAAAATATTTAATTTTTAGCTAGATATAAGAAAATAAGGGGAGAACGGGGAGACTTTGGACAAGGTGGAGAAAATGCACAGCCTTATTTTCACGATTCCCCTTTGGAAAAATAATTTTTCCACATTTCAAAAAATGAAACTGGCCGAGTTTCACCCTTTCTGCCATTATTTTATACCACATTTCCAGCTCGGTATAAAAATGGACGTCGAGTTTTTCTGAAGACTTTTAAAAAATCTCGGAAGAACCTTAACCTTAATCTTCAGGCTAACTGAAGACACTTTGAAAAATGTTCTAGTGCTTATAGCGACATAGAAAAATAAATTGAGAAACAAGTATCTAGTCTCCCAGAACTCCCCTATATATAATTAATTTATATTTTTATTTTATTTATTTATTCTTTATTCTGAAAATGAATTTTTTTTTATAGAATTTGGACATTTATTGATAAATTAGTGAATGAATCATTCATATAAATAAATAATAAAGTAATTTCACATTTTACAATGACTACTCATCTCCATTTTTGTTTTAATGATAATTTTATGTAAATTTAATTATTTTTTTTTGAGGTTAATTTATGAATGATGTTTTCTTAAACTACATTATTATCATCCTATAAAATTTATTTTGCATAATATATTAATTACTATATTATTATTTTTTTTTCTTGTTTAATAAACATGAAATTGAATTTTATTATTTTAGAAATTTTTTATTAATTAAAAAAAAAAAAAAATCATAAATAAATAATAACAAAATGAATGACAAATTAATTAGAGGTAATTTCCAAATCACTGCCCACGTGGAATTAAATCAAATAATCTTTTGATTAATGAAGTGTTTGATCAGATTATAAATTCGTCTCTACTCCCAATTTATTATTACATTATCATTCAAAAAAAAATTGTTTTGACTTTCACTTAAGATTCATCTTTTTTTTTCTATTTAAAGGATGATTTATTATTTGATTTAATTTTAACTTGCATTATAAAATTTATTATTATCTATTATTTATTATTATAAATTATTATTTTATTTATGTAATATTTGAAATGAAAATAAATTGAGAATTGAGTAATTATGGGCCGTACAAGAAAAAAAATTAAATTGATACCTACACTATTTTATTAATTGTTTTAAATATTAAAAAAAAATTAAAAATATGAATGTATTGCTCAGGCGTTTTCACCTTTGATCCATGTTTCACCCTTAAGTGGGTGTCGGATTTGAAATTTCCATCGTCATTTATTACTGCATTATAATTTTAATTTATATATATATATATATATATGAGAGGGTGGCTCACCTTGGGACACAGTACACCTCGGGGCAGAATTATTTATTACTGCATTGTATTGGCTCTAAATTTTAAACTAACTCTTAGATCTTGCAGATGTCACTACATACTGAAAGGGCATTACAACCAATTTTTCAGATATCTTTGAATTCAATTGGAAAAAGTAGATTAAAATTTATTAAGGTTTGTATTTTTAGTCTAGAAAATTTTATATAAAATTTTGAAAAGTGAATTTTTAATGAAAATATTTTGAAATAATAGTTATTATATTATAATGAAATTTAAAGTCTTTTGGTTAAAACCAATGCATTACTTCTTCTTTTAGGATCTTATTAGGCTTAACAAGAAATAAGAAATTAAAAATTAAAAAAAAAAATCAAGCAGGTCTTTTTAAACAAAATAAGAAAAAAATAATTTCTAATCATTTTATCACTTTGAAGTATTTTTCTTTTCTTGAAGGAACATTTCTAAGTAAATTGTAATTTATTTTAACTTTCCGAATTTAATAGTAACAATCCTAAACTTGTTCATTTTTAAATTTTTCTATTATGGAAAGTTATTTTATAATGTAAACAAAGAATCCATGGACACTAGGTATAATTTTGACAATAATTTATCTATTTATCTAATATAAAAAACAAATTAGAAAAAGATATTGAAAAAAAATGTCCCAAGGTGAGCTACTCTCTCCTATATATAAAAATTGATTAGACCAAATGGATAGCGAAGTCCAGTATTATACAAAAAAGTAAGTTGTTAAATTAATAGTACAAAGACAAAGTATTTATTATTTGAGAGGAAAAGAGTGAATTAGCAAAATACTTAAAAATATAAAAAATTCAAATTTGTAATTAGGAAGAATTCGAGAAGCCTATAATTTATGGCTCTAATCAGTTGATGGTATAGGAATTTAATTAAAATTATTAACCAAGTGTAATAACAAGTGTATTAAATTAACTATTATTTTATCAGTTGCACAATAATATATGAGTGTGAGGGGTGTACCTGTATTTGAAAGAAGAAGAGAATAGATTCAAGATGGATATGATTTATAAAATCGAGAAGATTACAGAGCTCAGAGCTAGAGACTTATTTCTGGAGGAACCAATAGGAAAGTGACTGACAAACCTATAAATGGGAACATGGGAGAGTTAGTTGGAGGTGGCTCATGATAGAGGAATGTGGTTGTTAAGGGCAAGTTTTAACTTCTAAGTATAGTACTGCAACAGAAATAGATGGATGTAAGTTAATTACAATTTATATTGATAAAAAAAAATCTTAAGCAATAAATGAAATATTCGGATTTGTTCTGCTCGGGCATATTCGATAATTCTTGGTTCCAGGTTGAGCAGGAATGTAACTGAACCTTCACGCGTGTTTAGTTAAAATTATCAAGCATATTTTGAACTAACTAAGCGCGGATGTTAGATTCTTCTCTAATAAAAGTTTATAATTGATATTTTTCTATATTTATAATAAAATAATATTTTTAAATCACACATTTAAGCAAGATAGAAAAGTAGAGAGAGGGTTGTCATTTAGTGGGAGGAAAGGAAGAGATGCACGGGTGAATTGGAAATTATCGATTTAATTCCTCTGTATGCAGCAATACTAGCGTGGCGAGTGAAATGATTTGATCTATAAAAAGCGAAAGGTCGGTCACGTTCTGTTTCGAGGTCCAGGAGGGGCATCAAATCTCCGATCTCCAATTTGTATTTGAACTTGCCGGCCATAACATTTGCAATCCAATTTATAAATGAATTGAGTTAAAATATGTATTTTTTTTCTTCTGTTTATTACTTAACTAGACAATGATCATTCTATTATTCCCAAATAATAAAAACAAAATACAAAATATGATGTTTTATATAATCCCAAAATTCAATGTGTTACTCGTTTATTTCACATAAACAAATGATATTTATTTATTTATTAAAATGAATATATTAAAATCAATATTAACAAAACTTCATCCTACGAATAATTATTCTTAATCTTATCTTATTATTATATACGTCATCCATATTGTAATTTGCCTCTTGCTATATTTCAATATTTTAGAATCAAATTTCGAAATATATTAAATTAATCTTTCACAAAAAAAAATCTAAAAGTTTTTAAAAAATTTGTATTAGTTAATTTTATTATTTATTATTATTGAGAACCCTAAGTTCCATTCATTTAATCAGAATGATGCAATGATGTAACATTTAATTATTTTAATAAATAATTAAAGAATTGTATATCAATATTTTTTAAAGGGTCGAGCGATGGCTTGGTGTACCAGGTACTATTAATAATAATAAAATGAGAAAGCTTTATTTTAAAAATAAAATACAACACAAATTTCAATTATTATTATAAATGAATTTATAAACTTTTAATTAGATAGAATAATAACAATTTAAACTTTCTAATAAACAATTTTTTATTAATTATAAAATAATTACTTTGAGAATCTCTATATACTACGATATTTAAATCGAATCAGAAATTACTATATGGTAGATTCTTTAAAATGACAATAAAACGTAAAGAAACACCAAAATCTCATAATCACATTCTAAATTGAACAATAGATATATAAACATTTATTATACCGGTTTATATATTCCTAGAAAATCTTTGTTTTTTTTTTAAATTTGTTCACTTTGGTTTCCTTTTAGTACATCTCAACTATCTATGATTAGGTCACGTTTTAACCCCTCCTATTCTATACACATAATTGGTCATATTCTCAGCCCTTTTTTCGTCAAGCGATGGTCAGCCAATTTTTTTTATGTTTTCTTAAATTAAATTCAGTCGTAATTCTTTATTACCTCATTTACTTTTGTATAATTCCAATTATAATATATATTTATAAACATTTATCTTTAAATAGTGATATTTTTTCTATTGATATTTAATTAAAAGTTTATTATAATTAAAAGTTGAAGGGCAAATCAATAGAAAAAAACCATCACCGTTTTTGATGTTTATCATTATTTTTATTAATTTCTTAGAAATTCCATTAAGTGTATAGAGCTAACTTCGCCGGGGAACAGCCAAAACTAGATTGGGTATGTATATATCGAAATATATTTATTTTTATTTTATATTTTTTTTATTTAATTGTATATAAACATTTAATTGAAAAATTAGATATCAATTTATGGTATCATGGGACGTCTAATATGGGAAAAAAGATTATTATTATAAAATTTGTTTACCAACTAATAAAAGTAACTTTTTCTATTAAAGTTGTGTGATGATGGAGAGGAGGTTATCTGCTATATTTCTTTTTTAGTTTATGGTAAAATTATTATTTTTTATTATTTATGCTATAATATATTTTTTTCGAGAATATATCAACCCTTAAACAACTTTTGAATCTACTAGTATAATCGACTATTGTACAAATAGAATACCATCTCGAATATTAATGTTTTTTATATCGTTTTATTTTGTTTTAAATAAATCTATATTTGAAATTCTTCAAAATTTATTTCAAATTAAAATCAAATAAAAAAAAATAATAAATATAAATTATTTGTCTTATAATAACTAAAATGGAGTTTATTTAAAATTGGTAATTTATTTCACAATATGAAGATTATTTGAGTTATATATACATGTACCATATATAAATATTATTATTATAAAATACATCACTTAAAATATTGATAGATTTGTATATATCTAGAATTTTCCAAATCAACAAAGAAACATTGACAAGATCATGAAAAAAATATGCAATCATCATGAACATAACAACAACATTCATGCAAATAACTTTAAGCAAATGCAATAGCAATCAATCGATGAATGGATATATATATATAGTATATAAAATATAAATGACAAGGCAATCGGAGAGAAAACAAACAAACATCAAAGAGAAAAGAACAAAACAAACAGAAAACGATTTCAATCAAGAAAAAAACTAAATAAAACTAAACTGAAAAGAAAATGAACATAGAAACAGAAAGAGAGAGAGAGAGACAGAGAGAGAGAGCAACCAAAGAGTTACGTACCCTGAACCAAGTGGCGACCTTTGAATGTGAATCAGAGCACCCGATTTATGATAAAAGAAGCGCATTTGGTGAAACACACACAAATACACACACACACACACATACGAATCCAATATAAGTGTAAGAATTGATCATTTATTTATTGGTTAACCTATATCAATGGTTCTTAACCTTTTGAAAAATTTTGTTTTTATTAGAAATGTTACAAATATTAAAAATTTTTGATAGGATTATCTAAAATTAAAATTAAATGAGTCTGAAAGAATATGGTGAATAATTTACTTATTTATTCTTAATATACTTATACATTCTTATTTAATTTGGAAATTTGTTTAAAATTTTTTGGAGTATTTTTTTTTATTTATTCTTCAAGTTTTTAATCATATTAATATTTATTCCACATTCTTATTTAAATCTACTGTTGATATATTTCATATATATTTATTAAAAATATTAAAAATAAAAAGTTTTAAATGAATACTTTTATAATTTGTAATTATATAATACTTTGAGAAAGAGAACAAGAAAATATTATCAACATTGAAAAAGGTTGTGACGAAATTGACCGAAACATTTTTTTAAAAAACAAAATTATTCTTTTAATGAAATAATAATAGAGGTAAAGTTAGTTTAATTAGTTCAAAATTCAAATTTAGAAATAAAAAAATTAAATAATAATAATAAAAATATAATTGTTAACTAAATGGGCAAAATACCCGAAGGCTAATCAAATAAATATAAAAAAACTCACAAGTAAATAATTAAACAGTTTTATGTTTATATGACAATCTGATTTGACATAAAGTTAATTTATAAATAAAAAATAAAAATAAAAATATTTGCCAAATATTCTATTTTTAAAAAAGTTCTAAAATTTAAACTAGTTATTAAATTTTAAATAAAATAATAATTTTACAAAAACATAAAGAACAGGTGTCTAGTTTTGGATTAAAAATATTGAGTGAATAAATTTCCTGATAGTTTAAAACTGGTTGCATAATCACCAGGCGTATTATAAATTATAAACTATAACTATAAATAATTAAAAACTATAACTTATTTAGTATGTTTATATAGTGAATGGAATAAATGTATTTTCAGATTATTTTTTAGTTTATGCTATTTTCAAGATTGTTGGGGTCTAACAAGTCCATTGCTAGATTATTTTTGAAATTTTTAAGCTTTTGAACATAAATTGGATATGTTTAAATTTATATTGTTTAAAATATTTTTTTAATTTAATTAATAATTTATATCCTGTAAAGACAACGAAAAGTATACTTAGATTTCATTTTATTTTTATTAAGTTTATTACTATTATTATTATTGTTAGATTTGAATATCATATTTGAATATGTCATGTTTTGCAATTTTTAACTTTACATTGGTATATTCAAAATATATGTATATTGAAGAATCAAAAAATCAGTTATATTTACAAATTGAATGTCATTTGAATAAAAAAAATATTTGAAATGTATTTTCTAAATTATTATCACATAGTTAAGAATCTTTATAACTAATATAGTCTAATAAAATATAATATTTGAATCAATGTTTGTAAAAATTTCCTAAAACACCAGTTAAGAACCATTGTAGTTAATGTGATCTTAATTTATTTGAAATATATATTATAGGCTAAAGTGGATGATTACTTCTCATGGTGCAGTGTGACTAAAAAATTACATTCTATTAATGCCTAACTAAATTGCATTGAAAATCCAAATTAAAAAATACAGCTTAATAATTGATATTTAAAAAAAAATTATATATAAACAAATAATAAGCCAAATAGATTTCAATATTAAAATAATAAATAATTTCGAAAAATGTTTTTTTTAATAACGATTTAAAAAAAAATAGAAATTCATTATTTAAATTAATTTTAATTCTCTAAATTTATAGATTTTTTTTTTTGATTATGTTAATAAATAAATTTTATTTTAATGTTGTTTTTTTTAAATAATCAAGAATTATTATTTTTTAATATTTGTTTATTATTTTTAATATTTTTTCTTCTATCATTAACACTGATTGAATTTTTAATTAATGAAAAATATACAATAAATTTCAAATTGTTAATTTTCAAAAATATAATTTATATTAAAATAAAAATAAAATTGAAAATAAAAAACTTTTTTAAAAAAAAATTAATTAATAAAGATATTCGCAAATTAGAAATTAAAATTAATTAAAAAAGCTTCAGTAAACATTGAATATATCAAAATAATCTTCTAAAAAAATGTGTCGTCACTGCATATTATTATAATAAGATAATTATTTGGTGATAGGGATGTTTGGGATAATCTATTATCTATATTAGTAATATTAAAAAAAAAAAAAAATAATGATTCATTTTAGATAGACTTTCTTCAATTGTAATCAAATGTAATATGTATCAATGGTATAAAATTATTGATGATTCTCATTTAAAGAAATTAATTCAAATCAAGATTGATTGATTCACATTAAATCATTTTCAATTAAAGATAAATTAATAAAAAAAAATTGGTTACTTATTGCAATTGATGACTTCATTATGAATAATTTTTCTGTTAAATTTAAATGTATAAGATAAGGTTTAAAAAATAAGCAAAAATGCATTCGATAACGTTGTATCGTATGCGATCTCTTATTAACATTTTTCCAATATAAAATTAAATCAATTTTATCATATTAAATGATACTAATGTTTAATAAGAGTATTTCATCGATCATGTTTCTTCATCTGAGTACAATGTAGGAGATACTTACACTTTGAACCAAATCCGGTAATAACAACTAAAATTGTTTAAAATTTTTTTATAAGACGATAATATTTAAGAATATTTTTTATTTTTGTTTTATGTTCTTAAAAATTTCTAAACAATTAATCATTAATTTTATGATGAAAAGAAAACTTGAACAGAGTACTTGGCGTAAATGGAATTGAAGTGCAGGACAAGAAAAAAAAAGAGTGTAAATATAATTTATATGTAGGCTTGAGTCCGAAGAGTTTAGAGAGAAATAAAAAATAAACTAATTATTTATTTAAAAATAAAATAAAATATTTTTTTAAACTAAGAATATTAAAATGAGAGAACTTGGTCATATTAAAAAAAAAATCTGGAGTATCTCCACTCGACATCTCGCAAATTTGAATTGGATTAATCAACATATATTATATTTCAATTAAATTATAAATCAAAATTAAATAAATACTATTTATTAAACAAGCGAGTGTTTGGCTCTTTGTGCTGCTCTCACGTGCTGGCGCGTGATTGGCAGTCAACGTGTTAAAAAATTAAAAAAATTAATTCCGGTACTTTCAGCAATTCAATCAAGCTGAAATTCTATATATAGCAGTTTTATACAATTTTTAATCATGAGTAAAACTATCAAACATATATCTTTATTTTTACGGTTAGTTTAGAGGAAAAATAAATAAAAACGTGGTACCCACTTCCGGATGAGCTACATTTCTCAAAAGTTGATAGAAAACTACAAATTTTGAATAATGCCCGTGTACTAAATTTCATTATTCTATAATCTTCTCTGCATCACACAGACATTCTTCTTAACCTTAGTGAAAATGACTCAGGGACCTTCAAAACTTATAAAAACATCAAAATCTCGACATCGAAAATTTTCGTGATCGCAATACTCTCTCTGGTGATAGTAATAAAAAAAATGATAAAAATAATATCATCATCTCTATTCATTGTCAAAGTAATTTGAACGTGATTATCTAAATATAATATTTTTATTAATCAATTCTCAATAATTAATTCATGATTAGTGGTACTAGAAATAAAAACTATTGATAGTTTGTATTTTCTTGTGCGTAACAATTATTTCATCATCGCTCAATTAAATTTTATTTATTTAATCTAAGAAGCTTAAAAACACGAAAATATTTTATTATATATCTTCAGAAAAAATGTGTGACGAAAAACAAATACTTTTATTTCTATTCCCAAAGAATTTATCAATCACTCTTCACAAATATTATCTCTATTCATTGTCAAAGTAATCCGTTTTTAACGTGATTATCTAAATATAATTTTTTTATTAATCAATTCCCAATAATTAATTCATAAGTTAATTAATTAGCTAATATATTCACTTCGGGAACAAGTAATAATGCAAAATAATAAGTAATAATGAAATTTTTTTGTAAATTTTATCCTCTTACTTTGAAAAGAAAAAAATTAAGTAATTATATAAACTGGTTATCCAGTCATATGGATTTGGATAAAACTTTACCATTGGGTTTTAATTCTTTGTAGTAAACTAGAAGCGACCCACAAAAATTGCATAAGAAAAATTTATTTAGAATTAAAAAAGGAATCCACTGGTAAAGTTTTATACAAATCAATGGCTGGATGACCAGTTTATATAATTAACAAAAATTGAAATACAATAATGAAATTAGTGAAAATAGTGAAGTTTAAATTTAACAAAAATAAAAAAAAAATATTGAAATATAAAATTCCAAATGTAGCTAATCCTATTCATATTATACAATTTTCTTTTTTCGATTTTATATTTAATTTTTACCAAGTATATAACCAGTAGAATATATATTCGTAAAGATTTATATTAATATCATAATTCATTAGAGTTAAGCCACCAAAATAAAGAAGATATATTTCTATAATTTATTATTAAAGATTATATCTTTCACTCGTGTACAAATCCATTTCGATATAAACATTTATTTTATTGGTTATATATACATTTACAATTTTTTTTTTTAAGTTAATAACTCGATTGCATTTTCATCCTTTGGATGAAATCCTGTTCTCCCCTTCCTTTTAATAAATTACATAATGACTATAATTTTATTTTCATTTTTATCGTTTTTCTTTAATTTATAAGAAAATTACGTTAAAAATCAATTTTATTAATCTTAAATATTTGACGAATTCTACTTTCACTTTTTTATACATATATAGAGATTAGATTAAGGCCCTAGGGAAGAAGGATATATTTCCGCTCTAATTCAATCCTTTCAGACGTTTTAATTTTTATTATTATTAATGATATAAAATAATACTATTGCTAATTTTTATAAGAAAAACAAATATTTATATTTTTCCTCGAGGGTTTTATTTTATATTATCAACTATTAAATTTAATAAATAATTTTAATAATAAAATATGTATATTTATTCATTAATAAAATATAATTATCATTAGAAAATATATATAAAAACTTGGCATGAATGACAGTTCTTATGATTCATTTAATAATTTATATTTATACATAAATATATATTATTCGCGCATTTATTATAAAAAATGTTTCTTTTAGATTGATTAAATGTATTTCATAGAAAAAAAAGAGGAACAAATTTCTATTCAACTATTCCAAGTCATTCTATGGGTGACTCAATCATTGCAATTGAATATGTAAAGAAAATTTACTTAATTTCATTAATTTTTTACTATTATCTATATAGGAGCTTTTTAAAACTTTTACTATTAAAACTTACTTAATTAAAAGGCTATATAAATTCTTTTTTTAATTAAATAATAATTTTCAAATTAAATTTTAATTTTTTTTGCATAAAATTAAAAATTAATGTTAAAAATGTATTTAATATTTATTTTATGAGTATCTATGTAAATAAATATATTATTATATAATTCTTAATTAATCATAATATAATAATATATATCATGTATAATCTTAATTAACCAAAGAAATAATTAAAGTGGAAATTAAATATCTCCATGTTCCTTATCTTGATTGATATTGATCATGAAAATATTTATCAAGTCAATGAGATCATATCCCCCTCTTTTTCGATTTTGTAGGTGGGTGGTATAAAATTTACATGATTTTAGAGATATATTTTGATAACTGATGTGTGTGTGTCCAATTGTGCGGAAAGTCAAATAGTGATGGTCGAGTGGTCACAATCAAGTTTAGCGGATCTCAATTCCCCTACCACCATTCGTTCTCTTCCCTCTATTTCTATCTTCAATAAATTCACTTTACAATTCTCTCAAAATCAATTCACCCTTGTCATCCTTTCTTGTTCAAACCTTAATATTATATATATATATATATATATATTATTTTTTTAAAAGTTTTTATTATTATGAGAAGTTCTTTTCACATTTTATTGTGAGATTGAATTCTCATCGTTTCGGCGTCCATTTTTCTTTTGAAATTGGCGCTAAATTGAGCGCCAAAACACCGTGGCCCAAATCTCACAATAAAACTTAGAAATAATTTCTTATAATATCTAATATTTATTATAAAAAAATGTAACTTCTAGATTGATCAATTATATATAATTGATAGTAAAAAATGAGAACATTGTAATATACTTTATTATTATTTACCTACTACATTACTCTTCCCACCCCTCTCGTTCACCTGTTCAAATCAATTTTTCAAATAAACTGATTACAGATAAAAAAATGTTAAATTTAATATTAATTTTTTTTAATCTACGAGTATATCAGATATGTATAAAAATAAAAAAAAATATGTGATTTAAACATTACAACCAACTTTTAAATGATTGTATACTCTTGAAGCATGATTGTTCTGATTCATCTTATATAAATAATACTATTTATTTTAAAACTGCTACGTATATATTTTAAGATACAGAATATTTTGAGAGGAATATTATTATTTTTTCAAATTTTAATGAATTTTTAAAAACTAAAATAATCGCGATTAAATCTATAAATTGAAAAATATTATCGTTAAGTTTTTTTTTATATTTAAATTAATTATAAGTGTTTCAAGTGATATAATAGTGAGCTACGTAATTTCAAGACAAGGATTCAGACTTCATTAAGTTCAAAAATTTAATAAAAAATATATAGGCAATTATCAATAATAAAATTTAATTAATAAAATGTAGATTCCAATAGCCTTGAATATATATATATGAAGGTAAATTTTCTTATGAGCTTAATATAATTAACATTTTTTGTTTATTTTTAAATTTATTACAAATATTCTTTAAATGAAATAATTCTTATTGCTAATTTTTTTTAAATATGTTGATCTAATCTTGTTTCAGTTGATTTATTTTTTTATGTTGCTTAAGAGGATCATTAGAATCATTGACTTTTAAATAAATTTACATATCTATCAGAGTTCTCAAAATGCCAATCAATTTATAAATGCATCGATAATTAATCTTGACAGGAATATCTTTTGATATAAATATTTTTTTTATTTTCATTCTCCTTTCAAGATAAATAAATAATATGACATTAAGATACATTTATATTGAAAGCTTTATTTACACATTGATTAGTTATGCAATTTAATAACTAGTTATTTTTTTATTCTTTTTTTTTTATTAATTAAAAAATAAGGATTATATATAAAACCAAAGATCCAACTTGTTTGTGGATAAATGTGAATTAATTTTTTTTTTAATTAATGACCTGATTTATATTATATTTATAAAAATTTTGATAATTTTTCCAAAATAAAAATACTAAATTATATATTTAGTTATAATAATAGTAACTAGTTATAATTATAATAATTTATTTATAATTATATATGTGGAAAATGAAAATTGTGGTCGATGAACCGTCGAAAGTGTAGCGACCATCTCACCCCACTCACTCTGTAAAGAGCCATCCTGTGTTGTAAAATGTTTCTCTACCTCCATTAACCCACGCAGTGTATAAAAATAAATTATATATACCGCCATATCATGCCTAAAACAGGGCCTTTGGCGACATCCAAGGAAAAGTCTCCCAATCCTTCTCCCACCACAATTTATGGATATATAAACCGGAGCGCGAACACCAACGAGAGTGATTGCTTTAATGAGAGATCACTCTGACCGGTTATATTGAGAGTGTTTGAATTGTGATGAAATTTGCATATTTATTGTAAATAAATCGTTTTTAAGAAATCTATAAGCTTTTATTGAAAAACCCCAAAGAAGAAGTCTCCCAGTTGCTCATTGGAAAATTTACCCCTAGACACCGAACCGACCCCCTCCATAAATACAAAAATATTAAACTGAGTATAATATTTTAATAGTTCATTCAAATTATGCACATAATATTTTTTAAAGGATATTTAAATCAATAACAATTTTTTTTAATTTAATTAATTTTTACATTTTTTTTATATTTTATTTTTCATAATTTTGCTGAACATGATGAAGTTTGAACGCTCATCTTCAAGTTCATTATTTAAAACCATGACACTTATTTTACAGTTGACCTATATTTAAACTAATTCCAATGATATAATATATAAATAAAATTAATATTCATATATATTAATAGTAAAATGATAAATTATCTTTTATAAGTAATTTTTCTTAATCACACATTTGATCGATTATTAATTAATAAGAATAAAATTACAATTGCAATAAGTATAGTAAACAATGAAGAAGGTCTTTCTAATTAAAATGATCATTTGGATTTAAACGAGACAATATAATTAACAAACAAATAATTGTTGCGGTTGAGGTTTACCTTTGGTAATGCCGCTAGACATTGCTGTTTCACATCCCAAACGAGTTGATCCCGGGGAAATTGTAAACATTTATGGACATTCAATTCCGGAACGTGGATACGAACGAGGAGTAGGCCATCGGGATTTGTTCCAGACGAGTTAGGCTCGAGGACGACAGACGACGAGGCTGACGATGAAGAGATACTGCCCGCAGTGCTGCCGCCCCCGCCACCGCCGCCGCCTCCTGTTTCTTCCTCCATTTTGTAGTCGCTCTTTGGGTTTGTTGTTTTTTTCCTTCCCCCCGTCCGTCTCTTTTTTTGACTTTTTAGTTAAACTTTTTGAATGACCTGACCACCTCGGAGGATACCTCGGTGCCGGTATTCAACGGAATAATCCACTTGTTACATCTACAACAAAGAAAAATATAAATTCATTAATAAAGAGAAATATAAAATAATTGAGATATATAATATAATTAATAAAATAGAAGTAAATATGAGGAAATTTAAATGAAATAGAAAATAGAAGTAGTTAGTAAAGTTGGAGGAATATTTTTGTTTAGATTTCATTATTGGACTGTCAGCTAGCTCTTGGTGAAACATTGTAGCTATTTGAAAATTTAACATAATTTTTTTTTCAACGATTTTCAACTATTTTAGTTGTATTCATGAACTTTCGACTTCAGTAACGCCAGAGAAATAGTTATTTATAAAAAAAATAAATAAGTTGACAGGATGAAATGCGAGGGCAGGTCAATAAGTTCGTGACTTTTTGAAAGAAACTCGTGTTCTGGATAAATTTTTTTTTATCTTTCAACGTAGTCTCCTCCTTTGAGCTCTATATACTTCGTCCAATGTTTCTTCAATATTTTTATCCCTTCCAAAAAAATAAGATTGGCCGATTCCATTTTCTTCTCCAATCATGAGGAAATGTACTATTAATGGAGTCAAACAAAAACTAAAATCACGAAAATTTTCGATGTCGAAATTTTGATGTTTTTATATGTTTAGAAGGTTCCTGAGTCATTTTCACTAAAGTTGAGGAAAATTTCTCTGTGTGTGTATTTGTGTGTATGTAGACAAGCAAAAATGGGTAGAATAATGAAATTTGGTACACGGGCATTATTCTAAATTCGTAGTTTTCTATCAACTTTTGACAAATGTAGCTCTTCCAGAACCTACCACGTAAAAATAAAGATCTATGTTTAATGGTATTTCACATGATTAATAAGTTGACCTGTGGCCAGGTCCGAACCGACCGACGGTTTGAAGTAAATGAATTTCTAGCTGCAGAAACAATTTCAAATAATTTTAATATATCTATTAATGTAATAAAAAACAGATATGAATACATAAATAATAAATATAAACATTTTTAATTTTATTTTATTTATAATATATATGTAAGACCAGGCTGTGACGTCATGAATGGCTGGATGACGTCATATAATTTTAAATCAAGAAAAAACTAATAAATATGATTTTCCCGAGGATAAAACCAATACAAAGTGTATGATTCGTGGTGATATATAAAAAAATCTCCTCATGTGAAATTTGGTGTGAAAATAACCCTTCCCTTCCTATCGTCGATCGCTAATACTACCACTTCCGGTTTTCGGATTTGCACCAAAAGTTGATCAATTCATCCCACTGATGCATTAAGTAAATATACCAAATTTCATCAAAATCGGTTGAGCCGTTCAGGCTGTACACATCTATACGGACAGACGGAAGGACGGACGGACGCACGGACGCACGGACAGACATCATGCTAAAAATACTTTTTTCTGTTAAGAAAATGCATGATTCGTGGTGATATATAAAAAAATCTCCTCATGTGAAATTTGGTGTGAAAATAGCCCTTTCCTTCCTATCGTCGATCGCTAATACTACCACTTCCGGTTTCCGGATTTGCACCAAAAGTTGATCAATTCATCCCACTGATGCATTAAGTAAATATACCAAATTTCATCAAAATCGGTTGAGCCGTTCAGGCTGTACACATCTATACGGACGGACAGACATCATGCTAAAAATACTTTTTTCTGTTTAGAAAATGCATGATTCGTGGAGATATGTAAAAATCTCCACATGTGAAATTTGGTGTGAAAACAATACCTCCCTTACTATCGTCGGTCGGTAAAAATTGTATAAAACTGCTTAATGTAGAATTTCAGCTTGATTGAATCGCTGAAAGTACAGGAATTAATTTTTTAGAATTTTTAACACTTTGAGTGCCAATCACGCGCCAGCACGTGACGTGGTACCATCAACAGAGAGCCAAATACGCGCTGGTTTAATAAATATTATTTATTAATTTTAATTTATAATTCATAATTAATTAAATTTAATTTAAATATAATATATCCAATTCAAATTTGCGAGATAGTGGAGACTCTCCAGATTACTTTTATTTTAATTACATAAGCATTATTTTACAAGGCAAGGTTTGTGATGGGACCCACAAATAGTTAATAATGTTTAAATTTACTCGTTCAACATTGTAGGAATAAAAATTGCCTAACAATTATGCCAAACGACTTAAACCCCAAAATATGATATATACATATATATTATAATTTGAAAATGTATAAAAATTTAAATACTTAGGTTCTGTGATAACGAATGATAATAATATTCGAGATGAGTTTAAAGCGTGGTTACAATCGGGAAACGCCTGTTATCATGAAATAAATGAGCTTATCGCATCAAAATTATTATCAAAGCGGATAAAAGTTAAAATATATAAAACAATTATTTTACCGGTTGTATTATATGGGTGTGAGGCATGGTCTATGACCTTAGATGACGAGAGTAGATTTAGAGTATTTAAGAATAGGATTCTGCAAAAAAAGATGGGGTCACGGGGAATGGCGAAGATTGCATAACGAGGAATTGCATGACCTCTATGCATCTCCAGATATAGTCAGAATTATAAAATCGAGATGACTACGGTGGGCAGGACACGTGGCTAGAATGGGAGAAGAGAGAATGGCGAAAAATATATTGTGAGCGGGAAACATATATCCACACGGTGGGTGGATAATGTAGGAAAGGACGTGAGAGAGATGGGAGAGGATAGGAACTAGAAGGTTGTGGCTCAGAATAGGAATAGTTGGAGGGGTGTGGTTGCTGTGGCCCAGAACTTTCGAGTTCCGTAGAGTCACAGAGATATACAATATATATAAGGATAATTTGAATGTATATATTATTTTACTTATGTTTATAATAAATAAAATAGCTTAGAGACTATAAATAAACAGTAAATCAATCAATCAATGAATTTTTAACGACTTTAAACAATTAATTATAATTTCACTGCCCTATTATTTATTTATATTTTTCTTTCCTATATAACTAAATAAATAAGTAATATCTTTGAATAGAGTCTAAATGGAAAAGCATGATTTATACATGTTGGAAGATGAAAGAGAATTATGATATTGGTTTGCTTTGTATTTTGTTTTTTTTTTTTTTGTTTTTGTTTATATTTTTGCTAAACACGACGATTTGTTCACTCAAGTGAGACCGATTGTCTTTCTCTCTATCGTTGATCCATCATCTCCTTCTTCTCGGAGGCATTTAACATACCTTAACCGCCTCCTTCCCTTCACCGCTCTTTCTCTCTCTTTCTCTCCCTCTCGATTTTTCTCTACGCCACTTCCTTGTACTCTCTCATTTATTCGTTTCGTTGAACATTTCCATTCCTTATCCCTGTCATCCACCTACATTCTAATAAAATTTGCATGATCTTTTTTTTTTTTTTGGTTTGTATTTTGTCTTTAAAAATAACAATTAATTAAATTCAAAATGAAATACATCATCATTAAAATCATGTTAGATTAAATCAATAAAATAACAACCGTGTCAATCGTCTCAGGGTCATGGGAGTTGAAAAGAGCTATTGGAGAGGTCAATAGTCGCGTGTTTTTTTTTCTCTCTCTATTTTTTTTTCTAAATTTTCAAATAAGAATTTAAAATTTTACTATTTTCTCAAAATGAAGAATAATAAAATAAAAAATTTAATGTTAATATTTATTTGTAAAGCTACTCCTTTTTTGATATAAATTTAAACTTAATGAACTTGAAAGTTAATAGTTCATTAGTGAAATAACTGCTCGTTACTATTTCATGAGCTTTAAATGAACAGAGTGAACAGTTTTTTTTTATCCCAACTAATATAGCTGGAATCGGATATATAAATACACGGGGGGTCAATAAATTCGTTACTTTTTAGAAGATTTTATTTGAGATTCTGGGTCTTGCAGGGTATTTCGCAACCTTAAGTAACTAAAACTTTTCATTCAACCCAAAATCTCAACAATTATTCTCAAGAATCCTAAAAAAACTCCTTTCCAAAAAAACTTTCTTGACAAAGGCGACAAAATGAGTGCCTTAACGTTGAGACAAATCTCACAATTAAACGTGAAAATAATCTGAAAATAAATACAATAAGTTCTCATTACATATATCTTATCTTATTATGCTAGCTAAAATTGTATATATGTATTTATCTATATATATTGGTTCTCAAAAACCGCTCTAACGATTTTTTTCAAATTCACACTAGATATAGTATTTATAAAGAAAAATTAAGTTTTATTGATGATATCTCTTGAAACATACAGCTTCATTATTAATTTCTTAATTGAAAATTATATATGGAAAACGTCAAAATTTTTAATACTGCCTGCTAAGACAGTAAAAAAATGACAATTTTTTATCTAAATACATATAGTCCAGCGGTTGGACTGATGTTTTAACGAGTGGATTTCGTCGGTTCGAAACTCGCCGGGTGAATCGTTATTTAAAAATGAAAATAATGATTTTGTTATTTTTTTTTCTTTTTATCTATTGTTTACTTTTTAATAAATTACTATTCTATATTTATTTATTCATTGTTCTTTTATTAATAAAGTTTTAGATAGTTTTATAAGTTTTAATATTTTTTCAATAAAATATTATTCAATATATTTATTAATATTATTTTATTTATTATTATTGAGTACCCGAAGTTCCATTCATTTTAATCAGATTGATGCAATGATGCAACAGTTAATAATTGTAATATTGTAATAAATTTCTATCTTGAAAATTGTTACATATTATTCAGGATATTTTAAAAACTATTTCTTTCTTTAATTAATATTCATTTTTTCTATAAGTCAGATATATTTCCAAATATTAAATAATTTTTGAAGTGAAAACTTCTTTAGCGGCGTTGAGCACTTTTGCGGGATGGGGAAAAAGTATAGAACTCGCGTGATCGTGACCAACACCATGAAACCATCTGCTTTCAAATTTCTTATAACAGAGCGCGAAATTTGAATTGTCATTAGAACTGTTTTATAAATTATCTCTAACATATAAATATATATTTATTATGTAAAGTTCATTTCATATATACATATATAATCAAAATTATACGAAATGAACTTCACATAATAAATATATATTTTATGTTAGAGATAAGAATTATAAAACAGTTCGTATTGCAATATTTTAAACAAAGTTGTGTATTTATATATATATAAATATAAGTTACAAATTTGTTTAAAATATATGTTTAAAATAATATATAAGTTATATATATATACATGCATATGAAATTCATCTTTCTCGTGAAATAGCGCGAATTTCGTCTGTTTTAAAATTTCTTACGCAGAAGTTTTCACTTCTGTCGGCCAGTCCCACGACTGCCAATTTTGCTTTTTTAATTCCGAAAAGCTGCAAAGCACGTTTTTTTGTCTTTAGTTTGTTTTATAACCACTTGGGGCGCTAAACAGTTTTTCAAAAAAACACTATAGAAAAAAAATATATGTACCTATATATTATATATTTATGTATTATTGAGGAGCACAAGTTCATTAATTTTAATCAGATTGATGCAAATGTGTAACATTTAATAATTGTAATAAATAATTAAAGAATTGTGTATCAATATTTTTTAAAGGGTAGAGCGAGAGCTCGGTGTCCCAGGTATTAATATTACCAGCCAAATCCAATAATAATGAATCATTTTTTTTAACTTAAGTACCGAGCCGAGGCTCGGGGTCCCGGTACTATATATTTATACTCGAGGGCAGGTCATTAAGTCCGTGACTTTTCGAATTTCCCCTCTCTTAAATGAAATGGCAACACTGCTCCTGTCAGCTGACTCCCGTCAAAATGTAACCACCTGAGTCTTTTAGTTTTTGTTTGACATTCATTAAATAGCAGACTATTTCGTGATTTGAGAAAAAAGTGAATTTCCATTAAAATCCATAAATTGAGATACGAATTACTTCCTCATTCGCTCTAGGCCTGTTAGCAGGCAACCATCAGCCATTTAGTTGGGTCTTTGAGTTTTTGTTTGACATCATTAATAACAGACTAATTCGTGATTGGAGAAGCAAATGGAAAAAAGTGAGTTTCTTGTAATCAAAGCATTATTTTTAGCGAAAAAAAAACATCACTGAAACCGAGTTTTTGCACCATTTCGTACTCGTAGATAAAACGTGGATCCACTACTACACACCAAAGACCAAATAACCGTCAAAACAGTGGGTTTCTCAGGATAAATCGGCACCAAAGATGTCCTCGAAAATACGTTGGAAAATAAAATAAATTTTTATCTGAAAAGATGAGATTTATTCAAAAGTCACGGACTTATTGACCTGCCCTCGTGTACACACATATATATATATATATAAATTTTGTACACGACGTGTCCGCGATCTAGAGCACCTTAGATCCAAGAGGAAAATATGTTTCAAATTTCATTGTAATCCGTCCGCTGGTTATTAAAATTTTGTGATGAATAAGTAAATGAGTCAATCAGTGATTTTTGAGTTTTACATAGATTAATTATTTTTTTCTTTTAATCTATCAAAAGAATTGGTAAAATGATACAGAATTACGTAGTGCTTGAATTACATAATTCGTACACTTGTCTGATGATGTAGTGGATGTCCTCAAAACTCTCTTTGTTCAAAAATATAAAAGGTAGATGTTCTCTATTTTCAGGTGAGAGATAAACACCCGCAATGTATCATGTTAAATAATCATAACTCTCTGGACTTTTAAAAACACGAATGGCAATGTCTATTTTATCAGCTTATCAAAATACAGTTCACTTTCTAGGAAGAGGCATCGATTCGCAAACGGGAATGTCTTAAGCTCATCAAAAAGACTGGAAGAACACGCAAAGGAAAAAATAAAATACATTCTTTCTCTCACCTTCTAGTAGAGTAAGATTTCACAGAAAAATGATATGTAATATTATATATATATATATATTTATATATAAAATGAAAAGGTCGAAATTATACAGAAAAAATATATACCTATATTTATATATATATATCTTTTGCTTCTAAGATTTATCCAATCTGTATAATTAAGTTATCTAAAAATTTATACCAGTAATTATTTTAAAAATGAAGTCGAATCACTTTCACTTACGAAATAAGTGCCATGTCAAGGTGTTTTATGACCTGAAAATCTGATTGATAAAACAACAAAATCTATTTAATTTTATTTAATTAAAATATTATATTTAAATTATTTTATTTTATTTTATTAAAAGAATGAAATATCAAGTAAATATATAATAGAAAAATATATTTAAATATTTTATAATTTAATAATGATATTATAATTACATAATATTTTTTTTTGATAAACAATCCATAACTTTAAAAATTAGGAGCTCTAAGATTTAAATTTAAAAATAAATATATACCCGTATTATATTTCAAAATTTCCTAAACAAAAAATAAATAAAGAAAATCATAGTTATTATACCAAAAAATAATTTCTTGACTATATATATATATAACATTATTAATCTTAAAAAGGAAATTATACTCAATCTGTCTCTGATAAGAGTGAAAATAATGGTACAAGTGCATAGTGGATAAGTAAGAGTAAAAAAAATAATTAAAATTATACTCTAAAGAAGAGAGAAAAAGATGAAATTGTTTAATTTTTATTTTGAATTCCGTTCGTTTGGGATAAAACATGTCTAAAATAATATGAAGGTAGTCCACGATAGACAATGTATATATCTATAATTAATGAGTAATTAAAGGAACAGACGGAGGAATTGCTTAATTCTTCCTAGAAAATATCAATTCTGTTTTCCGTCCGTTTAATATGAAAATAATAGAAATGGAAACAATCTATAAACAATTTGGAATTATCTACATTATCATCGAGCAACTTCGGGATAAGCCAAATTTCATTATTCTACCAATTTTTGCGTAATCTTGTCTACACACACATATACACATACACAGACATTTTTCTCAACCTTAGTGAAAATGATTCAGGAACCTTCAAAACGTATAAAAACATCAAAATCTCAACATCGAAAATTTTCGTGATCGCAATACTATCTCTTATGAGATAGTAAAAAGCATTATCGAACCTTTAGAAATAAATTTTATATTTTAATCGGAGTTATCTCACAATACCTATTATTAAATAATATTAAATAATAATATGAAGATAGGTTCATCGAATGAAGGGGTAGGTGTGATTTATATAAAATACATTTTACATAATCTCCACTCAATATTAGTTTAATTTTTGATCCTCTTGGAATTAAATATTTGCAATATTTCTACAATAGATAAGGAAATAAGGTTGATAAATGAAATATTGATTGAAATAAAAAAATGTGAACAAAGTCGATCAACACGTATTAAATGCCATTACAGGTGGCTTATCTATTTCGTTAATCTTGATTGATGGCAAATGTCATCTTAATGACTGGGTATCAATTATACCCACATTTATTGTAATAAATATTTATCATCGCTCTACGTATATTTGATAATCTTAATATTTTGTATAACATTCTATCAATATCTATAAATTTATAATCAATGAAGAATTAAATTTTTCTTTTAAGAATTAATTTAAAAAATTTTTAGCCACTCAACCTTCGGGATTAAAATTGGAAAGTTAGCTGAAAAAAAGTAGCGCCTCTAATCAAGAAAATCAAGATAAAATTTGATAGGACCCTTTCGACTGATCATATGACTAGATTATAGACATTATCCTAGATAGGTGCTGTCTTTTACAAATATCATCTTTTGCTGAATGATTGAGAGTGTATTTTTATTTAAATACCATCGTAATGGATTATTTTAATGTTATTTATTTTTATTTTTGGTTTAAGACAGATTGAAAACAAAATTGAAATTTTATATATTTAATTCTTAATAATATTTTTTTTTAAAATTGTAATTATTTATTTATAACCCTTTTTCATAAATTCTTCTAAAATTTAATTAAATAAAAAATACTTTTTTTTTAAATTCTATTAATTAATAAAGATTAATAAAACTATTTAATCAATGACCTAAATTAGAAATGAGGTTATAAGTATAAAATCTTAAAAAACAAAATCATTTGAAAATTATTTATATAACTGTAATTTAATAATTTTTTTTAATTTTTCTCTTTATTTTCTCGTTATTTTACAACTATGACCAATTGGAAATGATAAAAAATTAGTAAATAATAACCGTTTAGAACTAGAAACCCAAAAAAAAAAATGTTGATTCGTAATCCAATTGGTTGTTTATATTTCCCAAAACGATTTCTGATATTTAAATTATTACTTTCACTTTCATATACTTATGTTTATTATATATTGAAACAGAATAGATTTATGCATATCTTTGGGGGGTGGTATAAAAAATATATAGTTGAATAAATGGGCGGGTAGTAACGCGAAAATTTAGCTTTAGGCGAGCATCGGCTTCATCTTGCTTAATTTTAGAGATCTTAGTAGATTTGATGCCATGGCCATGGTATGCTTAAATAGTATATTTAAGATATATTAATTACATAGAATCAGTTTTTACAAAATATATATTGCCAAAAAATATATTAATGTGTGTGTGTGTGTGTGTGTTCTGGTTTATATCTATCAAAAATAGTATTGTTGTAAGACTTTGTATTTATAAAATAACATTATTTACTAGTAATTTTAAGTTTTAAAGTCGTAAAATAGAGTATTTTAAGTAATTTGAAATTAATTATTTAAAAATTAAGAATATTCTCATATGACCTAAAACATTATAGGGATAAACTTTATTAAGAAATTTATAAAATATGTTCTATATTTTAATCATTACATTACAGCAATTTTTAAACTATGACAGAATCAAAACATATTTCAGTATTAGAAATTGATTAGATATACAGTGAACGTTCTATATAAGCAACTCATTTGAATCAATTTCAATAAAAAAAGTTTATTTTTGTAAATGTTTCTTATAGGGGAAAATTGAATGAAGCACAAAAATATTAATTAATTAATTATTTAACAGAAGCTAACAAAATTCTAGTAACTAGTCTAAATAACTGAAATTAACTTTAACACAAACATATTCCAAAAACAGAATTTTTTACAATTTAATTTATGTTGTGAATAGTTGTCAACTCATATTTAACCTAAAAAAAAAAATAAGTTGCTTATACAGAACAGTTGCTTGTTTAGAGGTTGCTTATATAGAGTGTTCACTGTATAAATATTATCTTATCTTATTATGCTAGCTAAAATTGTATATATGTATTTATCTATATATATTGGTTCTCAAAAACCGCTCTAACGATTTTTTTCAAATTCACACTAGATATAGTATTTATAAAGAAAAATTAAGTTTTATTGATGATATCTCTTGAAACATACAGCTTCATTATTAATTTCTTAATTGAAAATTATATATTATATGGAAAACGTCAAAATTTTTAATACTGCCTGCTAAGACAGTAAAAAAATGACAATTTTTTATCTAAATACATATAGTCCAGCGGTTGGACTGATGTTTTAACGAGTGGATTTCGTCGGTTCGAAACTCGCCGGGTGAATCGTTATTTAAAAATGAAAATAATGATTTTGTTATTTTTTTTTCTTTTTATCTATTGTTTACTTTTTAATAAATTACTATTCTATATTTATTTATTCATTGTTCTTTTATTAATAAAGTTTTAGATAGTTTTATAAGTTTTAATATTTTTTCAATAAAATATTATTCAATATATTTATTAATATTATTTTATTTATTATTATTGAGTACCCGAAGTTCCATTCATTTTAATCAGATTGATGCAATGATGCAACAGTTAATAATTGTAATATTGTAATAAATTTCTATCTTGAAAATTGTTACATATTATTCAGGATATTTTAAAAACTATTTCTTTCTTTAATTAATATTCATTTTTTCTATAAGTCAGATATATTTCCAAATATTAAATAATTTTTGAAGTGAAAACTTCTTTAGCGGCGTTGAGCACTTTTGCGGGATGGGGAAAAAGTATAGAACTCGCGTGATCGTGACCAACACCATGAAACCATCTGCTTTCAAATTTCTTATAACAGAGCGCGAAATTTGAATTGTCATTAGAACTGTTTTATAAATTATCTCTAACATATAAATATATATTTATTATGTAAAGTTCATTTCATATATACATATATAATCAAAATTATACGAAATGAACTTCACATAATAAATATATATTTTATGTTAGAGATAAGAATTATAAAACAGTTCGTATTGCAATATTTTAAACAAAGTTGTGTATTTATATATATATAAATATAAGTTACAAATTTGTTTAAAATATATGTTTAAAATAATATATAAGTTATATATATATACATGCATATGAAATTCATCTTTCTCGTGAAATAGCGCGAATTTCGTCTGTTTTAAAATTTCTTACGCAGAAGTTTTCACTTCTGTCGGCCAGTCCCACGACTGCCAATTTTGCTTTTTTAATTCCGAAAAGCTGCAAAGCACGTTTTTTTGTCTTTAGTTTGTTTTATAACCACTTGGGGCGCTAAACAGTTTTTCAAAAAAACACTATAGAAAAAAAATATATGTACCTATATATTATATATTTATGTATTATTGAGGAGCACAAGTTCATTAATTTTAATCAGATTGATGCAAATGTGTAACATTTAATAATTGTAATAAATAATTAAAGAATTGTGTATCAATATTTTTTAAAGGGTAGAGCGAGAGCTCGGTGTCCCAGGTATTAATATTACCAGCCAAATCCAATAATAATGAATCATTTTTTTTAACTTAAGTACCGAGCCGAGGCTCGGGGTCCCGGTACTTTATATTAATATTATAAATTTCAATGTATTTATATTAGTAATAGTGTCAAAATATTTTTAAATAGTGTCGAGTTATTATCATTATCTAATTAATAATCAAACACACATACGTGACTCAGGCAAATTTTCGTCACAGAAGTGGAAGGTGGATTTTAACTAGTACATGCTTTCTATACAGTACTGCGATATCCAGTCAGGAAGACTACTTGGGGAGGAACGGACATTTTTTTGTGAGGAATAATAATATAAGGATTGGAAACCACTGCTTTAATGTAATAATTGAAAATTATAAAAATATTTTTTTACGTTTTCATTAATTATTTTGTATAATCTTTCTAAATTAAATAAAGAAATTAAATTAAATTGAAATGCAATTCAATTGAAATTTGGATTAATATTAAATTCGTTATAAAATAAAAATAATATAATTTTTAACCAACATAATAATATTAATGTATAATAATAATAATAATAATAAATATATACTAATCCTTTTATATAATTTTAAAATTAAAATTTATTATAAAAATGAAAGAAAAAAATTTTAATTTAAAATTTAATTTATATTTAATGAAAAGATGATGTCATATCCTTTTTTTTCCCTTCCTACATTAGGAATATCGTCTATTTCAAATAAGACATTTGAAATACTACAGTAATAGTTTGTACTTAATAATAAAGGAGAGAGACATTTGTCTGACAGTGATGATAGAGATAGAATTAAGAAATTGATGATGGAAGAAGAGATGGTGGGGAAGGAAGAAAGAGTTAGGCCATTCAAATATTAAATGGGTTTGCGTGAACATTCAAGATAGGAAATTTAATCAGGAAAGCACAATAAAATAACTAATGAAATTGACAAACGGCACAAGTAAGCGAAAGAGGGAGAGAGAGAGAGTGAGTGAGTATTAAATATATAACATGCATACAGTATAATAACCAAATAATAACGGCGGGGATATTGAACAGGAAATATCTGGAACAAAGATATGACATTTGACATGGGTGTTAGGGTGGAGAACGGGAAAATGAAATTTTCATATATTTCTTTGATATGTAACTATCAAATTGAATGAATGAATACAAATGAATATTAAATTTTCTATAATATATGGAATGGGAAAATATTTGTATATGTGAAATGACAAAAATGTTTACGTCGAAAAAGAATCAATAATAATAAAACATGTTTAGTTAAACATAAAATATAATTGAATATTGGACATAATAAAATTATAATAGCAAATTAGTATATATACATAAAATAGTATAAAAAGAACCTTCAAATAATGAATAATTATTAAATATTAGTATTATATAAAAAGAAGGGCCCTTATGAATTGCCTTTAAATCAATAACCTGATTATCTATCTGAATATTTGAAAATAAAATTTTCCAAAAAAAAACTTTATTACCTGAAAAAGGTTAAGATCAAATAGAAATGATGGAAATTGCATTACTTTTATGCATTCCTAAACAACGAACTATAAAATTGAGGTTGGAATAGGTGGGATACAAGGCTCGTATGGATGAGAAATGGCTTTTGAGAAATATGTTTTCGAAAAAACCAATTTAAAAAGAATCAGTAAAAAAAATTCAGACATTTGTACATCCTACGAAAGGACAACGCCTATCAAGTTACCTAAGCGGTATAAAGGTGTTCTATGATCAGTAGAACGGGTTCTCTTAACCTTTATCTTGATTTTCTTGATCAGAGGCGCTACTTTTTATCAAGCAGATTCCCAATGTTGATTCCAGAGTCTGGATGTGTATGTGTGTGTGTGATTTCCAAGGAATCCATCAGTAGGCTGATATTTTAAAAATATAGGTATATAAGAGTATAGGCAGAGGATAGGAAACGGATAGAAGTAATTTTCAGTAGCGTCTTAGAGATAAATAGAAAGGATTTATATCTAATAGAAAATTAGTACGTTATCGCAAGGAAAGAAAAATATTATTCAAAAATTTCTACTTAGGGCAGACAAAAAAATTTTCAAAAGGTTTTATTTTCATTTTAAAATATTATATATATAATAATAAGAAATAAGAAATAGATAGATTTGAGAAAGAAATAGTTTTATTTGAATTGAAAATACATTTTTTAATTAAATATTAAAAAAAATTTACGAATAGAAAATATAAAAATAGTTTATTTCGAAAAAAATATAATTAATAAAAAATAAATATAATTAATGTTTAATTGGCAGATATGATTTATGAAATATTTATTTTTTTATAAATGTATGTTATGTTTCATTTAAAATTGTGAATGACAGATGGACAAACGTCAAATTTCAAAACTTAAAACAAAAATTTTCATTAAGATCCTTTCTTGAAAAATTTTAATTTTATTTAAAGGATTTCCATTTGCATATTAATTTATATATATTTATATAATTATTTATTTATTTGTTTATATTTTTATATATATGAAAGACGGGACGCAGAGTGGGGGTTAACGTTGTTAACCCAAATCCTCGAGGTCCCGGGTTCAAGTTTCTGGGATCAAAATTGGGAAGCTACTTAATAAAAAGTAGCGCCTCCAATCAAGAAAATCAAGATAAAGTATGATAGGACCCGTTCTACTGTTCATAGGTCAAAAAATCTCAAAAATTGTTTTTTTAATTTTACTTTCAAATTGAAACCTTTGGATAATTTAAAAAATAAATTTATAAATCATTGATAATTTAGATATCCGATCATATAGATATATAATTTTGGCAAGTGAAAGTATAAATAGATCTAGGCATTGTATTTTTTGTTCTGATTCTAGATCTCAATAACAATGATATAGGTAAGAAATATAGAGAGATGGAATAGAGTTTTCAATTTTTCCATTCTATTGATATCAAAAGCAAATCGGAGTGAGATGGAAAGTCACGAACATTGCTGGGTAATCATGGTTGCTTGGTTTAGGGGGGAGGGGGTGGGTTGGTAAACGAGAAGTACATACTGGTGGGGGGAAGAAGCTGGTAGAGATTCCTAGCGGCATCCTTTTATCATCGGTCTATGATCTTGAAATGCAACACGGAAGAGAATAACAAGAGGAAAAAGAGAGATGATACAAAAAATAAATAAATAAATAAATAAAAAATTCAAGTGCAAGTAAGGATACTTTTGGATTTCGGTGACGGGGGGGGGGGGGGGGGAGGAAGGCTGGACTGAACGAAGGTCTATAAAAATAAATAAAATACGATGTCCGAGTCAAGTTCACTTGTTTCTAGTTTACTTTATATGGTAGGTTTTACAAGAAAAAAAAATTACTTGAATGGAATGGAATTAATATTTCTCAGAGAGTAATGAATTAATTTTTTACAAGCTTAATTATCTTAAATAATAAATCATGAACGATTAGATAAATAATTAATTCTAGTTATTTTGGCATCCCTTTGAGAATTATAACTGAACCAACGATTGATCAACAATTTATATGTATTACGATAATTATCCTCGCCTCCCTTCTAATAAAAACACATAATAGATTAAAATAATTAAATTTTTTTATATATAAGAGAAATGTAGTTGATGTGTGACCAAAAACGAACGAGTTGAAATTTAATTTTAACTTAACTTTTTATAACTTTATAAATTAAACAAAAAATAAATACGAAAGTATTAATTAAAGGATGATTAATTATTTATCATAACCGATTTTCATTGAATAATTTTGTTGTTAAATCGATACGGCGCCTTTAGAAAAGATACGAGGTTGTTCCAATGGATCTAAATTCCCAGTTCTCATTCATTAGTACATTAAATTAATTCGTTATAACAATTAAATTTTCTGATTATATCGTAACTACAGTTATCAGTTATTCAAATTCACCGATAAAATGACTAGTTTTGATTTTTTTTAAACAAATACGCATTTGAAACTAATTAAAATTTGTTAAGAGAAAAGAACTATACTTGAGAAGAAATTAAAAATCATAAAAAAAATATTAGAGAGTATTTAAAAAATATTAGAGAGTATTTAATTTATTTAATATAATAGATCTTGTAAAAAATTTCCACAAATGTTGCCTTTTTTCTTTATAGCCGACTTTCAAATTATTCTAAACTGTCATGTGGTTGATGATTAGCGCCTCCGATTTTTTATGACAACATATGCTGGTCTTGCTCTACCAATAAATACAGCGAGATGCATCTTTGACATCAATATATTAGGACCTAAATCGAGCAAACTAGTCCTGCTTTTTTTAGTTAATTCTCACGTATTTTTGCAGTTATCAAGTTTGTATAATATAACGTATATGATTATAGTACAAGGAACACCGAGCTATCGCTTGACCTTTTAACAAATTTATACAATTTATTATTATAAATTATAAAAATTTTAAAATTTTTAATTATTTATTACAATTGTTAAATGGATTTTCTAAAAATGACCCATCAAAAATTTGTTCCCTAAAATGGTACAAAAATAATTAAAATAACTTGATTTTCATTTCAAGATGAAAAATATATTCAAATTTACTTGATAAAATATTTGATATTATATAAATATATATATATATATATACAATTTTTGCTCTAGTATAATAAGATATAAAAAATAAAAATACTGGATTTTATTATAATATAATACTTTAACTTAATGAAATAAAATAATATATTAACATTGAAGATGAATATAATAAAATTAATGTAGAGTATATAGCAAGCGTGTATTAGGGAAATAATGCCAAAGGTAGTTGAATCTTTCATTGCGGGTAAGCAAGAAATTAAAAAACAATTGTCCCGTTCAAGGTCACGGATAGGCAAAGCATTTGAGGTGGCCGCCAATCATGACGGCGAATCTTTTCAATCTGTCAAAATTCAATAATTAATATTTATTTAAGAAAGCACCGTAAAATTATACAATACTAGTGAAAATGAATCTACGTTTCATAATGAATATATTCGTATAGGTTTTACCTGTTGTTATAAGGCAATATTTTTAATTGAACTGTAAAAATAAACCGATATTAAAATTAATTAAAAATTTCCATTTAATGATAATAAAAATCAATTTTATTTAAAATTTGGCTAAAATTATGTTGAATTGATTCTCTTGGTCACAATGTACAAGATTTAGTCAGAAATTTCAATAAACATTGAATAGATTTGTCCTACTAATTCTCCAAAGAATACAATAAATATGAGTTCCAAGTTTTGTATTAATATGAAGTGTAAGAGAGGTGAGTCCTCTCAGAGGACTTATAAGATGCGTCTCACTCGTCAATTGCGAGGTTTTGCTAGTCAGAAAATGCGCGTAATCAGCATATATTTGAGATTTTAAAGTCACCTATAAGAGTCAAGATTATATTTTATTTTATTTTTAATGAATCTATGCTAGGTATTCTCATTCATCCAAATAAACTTGATTTTTTGAAGGATCAAGGTAAGTGGGAAGAGGAAGAGTAAGGAAATGGATTGTAAGGAGTCAAGGACATGATTTGCCTCCTATGCAAGAAAGGTACCATGTGCTCACGTGAGGGCAGAGACGCTACTCCCTGATGAAGAAATCATTTCCATTGGGATCATAGAGAAGAGACTACCCGTTACCCGTCATATTATTTCTAATAAGTCTTACTATATATTTTTTCTATTATTATTGCTATTTTTAAGAAAAAATAATTATTTCCTACTTAAAAATTATGTTATAATTGTTTATGGTCTTTTCTCTTTTTCAATCGTTTTGTCTATTAATCTACTTATTTAATATCTTTTCAGGTTATACTTTAGCTTTACCTCTCGATCTCTCGATCTCTCAATTATCTATTTCTAATTTATATATTTTATCTTTTATGATTCTAGGATAGGTAGTATTAACCAACAAATATTTTTTATATTTTTTATTTTTTTAATTACTTATACAAATAATAAACACTTAATTTATAAAAAATAAAATAAATTTTAATATATTAATTTACTATTATCATATATATTTAATCTTATTATATTTGCAATATATATATGTGGGAATGGAGCCTTTTGGCTCATCACCGTCCGAATCATCAAAAGCCTGGCACATCTTACTGCCTCGATGTCGGCCATTCTCAACCACAATATCATCGGAGTTGTTGCTTCCTCTCAACGCCGCTCCAAGCAGCGAGCGCCCCAGACGCCGTCGCCGCCTTCTCCCACTCCACGCCACCGACCAATAGCAACCGAGTTCCAGCTGTTTGGACTTCCTTTTAAAAGGGACACCGGCACGATTCGAGTTTAGTATATAGTCAGATTTCAGTCAGTTTACAGTTAAGAGTTTATTCAGTCTTTTGTACATCGCAAGAAGTATTCAAGAAACGAAGAAGTTACGATTTCATTTATCTTTACACTGTATTTTTATCTTGTTCATCTTTATTCAATAAAACGATATTTTTGCAATCATTTAAACAAAACAGATATTTTTTGCTAAACAACCCCTAGACAACGAAATTCCCTACAAATTGGAGGCTCGTCCGGGATTGAAAACAACTCGTTTATCGTTCGGGCAAAAGAAGATTCCTAGACTTATTCACTCTCAAGATTTTATGTGAATAATCTTCAAGAAAAGATACAAGATTCAAGATTCAAGTCTTATTCACTTTCAAGATTTTTGTGAATAATTCTTACGAAAACGATACAAGATTCAAGATTGAAGATTTATTTACTCTCAAGATTTTTGTGAATAATTGTCAAGGAAAAGATTCAAGATTTAAGATTGAAAACTTATTCACTTTCAAGATTTTTTTTTGTGAATAATCAGCAAGAAAGAAAATACAAGATTTAATACAGTAAAGATTAAAGAAATAAAAATATATTAAGATGTTGAATTTGTTTTTTTTTCCAAAAATCGAAAAAAACATCATTGAGGCCAAACCATATGAATTGAAAGGATTAAAAACGATAATAACGGGTGACGCAACATGCCGCCTCAGTAGAAAAACCCTACTCAACTTTGAAGGGTTCAACTTTGTTGAAGGTTCTGAGGAATACGAAAAGAAAAATGAAGAATTAAAGGAAAAACTTACCAGTAAGCAACTACGTCGAACATCTAATATACTCAATCTTCCTGAGCAAGACAGCGACGAACTAATCAGAGGTAACATTCTATCTTGGTTATGTACACTGGACGAAGATGATGAAGAAGAAGAAAAAGAAGAGACTGATAAGAAAGAAGAGACTGATAAGAAAGAAGAGACTGAAAAGAAAGAATCTAATAAAAAAGAAGAGACTGATAAGGAAGAATCTGATAAAAAAGAAGAGACTGGAAAGAAAGAATCTGATAAAAAAGAAGAGACTGAAAAGAAAGAATCTAATAAAAAAGAAGAGACTGAAAAGAAAGAATCTAATAAAAAAGAAGAGACTGAAAAGAAAGAATCTAAGAAAAAAGAAGAGACTGAAAAGAAAGAATCTAATAAAAAAGAAAAAACTCAAAAGAAAGAATCGGAGAAAATAGAAGAGACTGATAAGAAAGAATCTGATAAAAAAGAAGAGACGGAAAAGAAAGAATCTAATAAAAAAGAAAAAACTCAAAAGAAAGAATCGGAGAAAATAGAAGGGACTGATAAGAAAGAATCTGATAAAAAAGAAGAGACTGAAAAGAAAGAATCTAATAAAAAAGGAGAGACTGAAAAACAGGAAGTCAAAGAAGAAAAGAATGAAGATAAAGAATCTCTAACGACTGATAATGAAAAAAAGACCGAAAGTGAAGTTAATGAAGAGGATAAAGTAAATGACGATGAATCAATGGAAGTTGATAAGGATGAAAGCACTTCAGAAGATCGAAATAAAACAATTCGTGAAGAAGAGATTGATCCCAATGATAAAATTTTTTATCTTGATGAAACAATGCCTGAAAGTGAAGATGGTGAGAAAGACAGTGAAGAAGATGACGTTACTAATTTAAAATTCGCCTGGAAAGTTTTAAAATTGGCAAAAGTGATTTATGAAAAACAAGCAAATGAAGGAAATAAAGAAACAAAATTAAATTTAGAAAATGTTTTTTTAAAATTAGACGAAATTAAAGAAGAAAGTTCTAACGATAATGATAAAACACAAACTGCAAGTAAAGTTGAAACTGAAGATAGTGTTTTAAATAAAGAAAATGAAGATTTTAATGTGGATTTAAATTTAGAAACAGGCATAAATGATTTATCCAAATCACAAGATATACTATTTTACGTAAAGAAAAAAATCGATAAATATCGAAAAACGAAGGCGAAGTGGAGAGATAAGGAAAAGAAGATTAACGTATTCGAGGCCGAATACATCGCAGGACGGCCGAATGTGGGAATGGAGCCTTTTGGCTCATCACCGTCCGAATCATCAAAAGCCTGGCACATCTTACTGCCTCGATGTCGGCCATTCTCAACCACAATATCATCGGAGTTGTTGCTTCCTCTCAACGCCGCTCCAAGCAGCGAGCGCCCCAGACGCCGTCGCCGCCTTCTCCCACTCCACGCCACCGACCAATAGCAACCGAGTTCCAGCTGTTTGGACTTCCTTTTAAAAGGGACACCGGCACGATTCGAGTTTAGTATATAGTCAGATTTCAGTCAGTTTACAGTTAAGAGTTTATTCAGTCTTTTGTACATCGCAAGAAGTATTCAAGAAACGAAGAAGTTACGATTTCATTTATCTTTACACTGTATTTTTATCTTGTTCATCTTTATTCAATAAAACGATATTTTTGCAATCATTTAAACAAAACAGATATTTTTTGCTAAACAACCCCTAGACAACGAAATTCCCTACATATATATAGTACCTGTTTCACCGACCGCCGCTCGGTACTTTAAAAAAATTTTTCCTTATGAACTATGAATATTTAAAATTAAGATTTTTATTTAAAATGAATAAACGACAAAATATATATAAAACAATTTCAAATAATTTAAAAGAACATAAATAAAGACAAATAGTCATAAAAAATACAGCCCTTAAACGTACGTATTAATGCACCGAAAGACAGAAAAGTATGGCCTGTGGATATAACATAACTATTTTTAATTTTATTTTATTTATAATATTTTGTATTAAGTAAGCGCTGTCCGACGTTGTCCGGCGCAATTTTTTTATTATTAAAATTCCTATTTTAAATTAAGAAAAAACTAACAAAGATGATTTTTCCTTATTAAATATTATCTATTGAGTGAATTTCAAAAAAATCCATAGAGCAGTTTAATATTTCAAAAATACAAATATATATATATATATATATATATATATATATATATATAAATTTCAATATTTTTTTGACTATATATTATATTTACATACCTATATTATATATTTATAATATTAATAACATTTCATCATTTAGGAATTTTTATATAGAATACTCGTAAATTTGCTTAATTATCTATGATTATTGTAGTTGTTATTATTGTGTAGAAGAATAAATTATATATATATCTTATTTCTAATTTCAAAGGATTATCACTTGGATTGGTTCCACCGCCCACAATCAAAAGAAAGGAATAAGGAAATAGACACGAAATTATTTTTATTTTATTCTTTCATCTTTTTTATCTGAAATTAAAATTTATATTCACGCAGTTAAATGGAAAGAAAAACTATTTCTATGAGAGATAATATATATATATATATAATATATAAGATGAGAGAAATTTTTTGTATTTTCGGGGTCAAAGTATCAGGTGTGTGGGTGGGGTAGTAAAATGAAAGCATCACTATAATCTCCTCTTTTCTGATCAGTGAAAAACAACCCAAAGGAGAGTGGTTGTATAACAAAGATCCATCCACCCACACAGTTCACATTCCTTGCTTTGCATTGGAGGGTGAGAGAAGAGAGAAATGATTGCGGGGAAGAGAAGGGAGAAAAGAAATCGTTGGACAGGTCGACGACAACCCAAACACCACCAAAGATGTCATTCACCTTGATATGGATGTGTTTGGACAACGATGCGGTAGCCAAAAGACCTTCGACAAAGGTCAACGCGCGTTTCAAGAAGAGCATCACGAGGACGAAGGACGAAGAGTGCCAATGCGGTTGGGCAGAGGACTGGAGAAAGAAGAAAGGGGGGGGGGGGAGCAAGAAGGAGGAAGAAAAACTCAAAGTATTCAAGAAAATAAACTCTTAAATTAAGATTTTTTTATATATTTACTCCTATTTTTTCTTACACATGGTTAATTCTCCTAATAAATATTTTGAAGAACATTGAATTTTCATTATTTTAAAAATAATTAATTCCAACATACAAGGGGAAGATGTCTGTGAGATCGGTATGAACTAATTGGATTAATTCCGTTGTCGGAAGAAAAAGCATTGTGTGTGTGCACTCACAATTTCTCATACAATAGAAACTTAATTTTTACTTTCAATTGAAACTCCGTGCCTCTAATTTTTTTTTAATAAAAATATAATGAAAAGATATAACTGTTTGAAACACTCTTTGAAATATGTATTTTAATTTGTATTACTAAAGTTAAGAGATAAACAATTTTTAAAAAATGAATACCTATAAAAAGAAAAGCAAAAACAAACAACTACTGGAAATTTTATTTTTCTTACTCTAGTACTCTAGTGTTTGCTCTCACCCATCGGTAGATTCCTAAAAATTAAATAACCGAAAAATTCTTGTTTTTTTTTATTTTACTCTAATTTTTTCGATGAATAATGAAAAAAGACAATTTGATTAAATTAGTATGATATATATATATATATATAATATAGCCATTCAAATTACATTATAATTCGTATTAACAATCGAAAAATTAGAAATTCGGGTTCCGGGCATCATATACTGCCGGCGGCATAAAACTCGTTTGGACAGGTGAATTTTTAGTTAAGTAAGGCTCAGAAATATATTAAACGTTCGCCGCACATTGAACTGAGATCCGGCTCGTCTGACGATTACGATTGCTAACATCGAGAATAAAATCTCATCATATAAGAAATAAACTGGAGTGTCTCCACTCGACTATCTCGCAATTTGAATTGGATTAAATAACATAATATATTATATTTAAATTAAATTTAATTAATTATAAATTATAAATAATAAATATTAAACCAGCGCATGTTTGGCTTTTTGTTGATGGCACCATGGCACGTGTTGGCGCGTGAGATTTGCAGTGTTAAAAAATTAATTCTGGTAATTTCAGCAATTCAATCAAGCTGAAATCCTATATATAGCAGTTTTATACAATTATTAATCATGTGAAAAATTATCAAACATATATCTTTATTTTTACGGTCACTTTAGAGGAAAAAAATCAAAACGTTGTAGGTAATGACCCTCTTCCGGTTGAGCTACATTTCTCAAAAGTTGATAGAAAACTATGAATTTTGAATAATGTCCATGTACCAAATTTCATCATTCTAGCTCAAACCGTTTTTGCGTAATCTTGCCTAAATACACACACACACACAGACATTTTTCTCAACCTTAGTGAAAATGATTCAGGAACCTTCAAAACGTATAAAAACATCAAAATCTCAACATCGAAAATTTTCGTGATCGCAATACTATCTCTTACGTAAATACCCGCAAATAATATCTTATAATCAAAGACACACAAACAGAGACGATATTATATATATATATATATATATATTATCAGATTTATCCGGGTTTTTATCATGTATTTTCGAGAGGTTGTTTTTTCGACGTTTCGGCACCCATTTTGGCTCCATTTTCAAGAGGTTATTTGGGCGATAATATTTTTGTGTATATATGTATATATATATAAATAATTTATTTTTTATTGTCGCTCATATGATAGATTTGGAAAAAAATTCAAGATAAATTACTAAAATTAACCGAACTGATTTTGTCGAATACGGAAAAAAGTGAAGTTAACCCCTTCTTATCCTACTAAATGATTATTGCATTTTATTAATACAAATACTATTCATTCAATTATCTTTAATTGATTTTCATGATTAATGCATTTAATTTTTATTTATTCTCCTTTATTCAATTTTATTAATCTTTTGCAGTCCTATTCAATTAATTATACAATGAAAGTATTTGGTTTAAACATTCTAATCTATTAGTAGTGGAGCAGAAAATATGCCATTGTTCATTGAACAAATTCAAGTCGATCATTCATATAAAAAAAATTCAAAAAAAAACTAAACGTGAGAGAGAGAGAGAGAAAGAAATAGAATGACAAATTTTTTTAAAGCTCCCGTCTCATTTCCTATGAATAGATGATGATTTTATTGGTGAGTGGGTTTTTAATTCTTTTTCCCCTTCCCCTGCTAACTTGATTTCGTTTTTGGATCAGGAAGTCGAAATGGGTGGGGTCACTATTTAAGATTTATATAGATCTTGATTTTTCGCATTCATTTTCAAAGGGATTTACATGTCCGTCCGTTTATGATAGATTTTATAGGCATTGATTCTTTATTATCAATGCGTTGACACCCACCCAGTCATCCCATTTATTATGAAGGTACAAGATAAATCAACGAATACTTTCCACTGATTTCCTTGTTAGAATTTTATTTTGCAATAGTCAAATTTTTATTTCACACGCATTTGTTAAATACATCAATATTATATTTATAAGACATGTAAAATAGAATAATATACCATAAATAAAAGATAAGAATGAATGAATATTAATCAAGAAGTCAATTCATTATAAAGAAAAAATAAATAAAATCCGATTAGAAACAATTACTAGAATATAAAGAAAATTAACATACACATATTTTTACTTTAATGACTTAATAATAGAAAAATGCTCATATAATTAAATAATCAATAGAAAAAGTGATTATTTTTTAATAAAACGATCTAAAAGGAGTTGTGTGAGAGTTGTAGCCGGGTTGGAAAAATGTGGCACCTGGAGATTATATTTTTCAAATTCAAAGCTAAAAAATTTTGATAAATACAGGAGCAGGTCAATAAGTAGGTGAATGAAAAACGGATTTTTTGATAAAAAATTAATTTATTTTTCAAGGTAGGAGCTTTTAACACTTCGTCCAACGTGTCTCCAATTTTTTTTATCCCTTCCAAAAAATAAGATTTGCCCAGGACATCAAAATAGATATTTGTTGGTGAGATGATTTCATCGTTGGAGTCAAATCTCTTTCCGCCGAGCCATTTCTACAAGTTTGGTTACAAGAAATAGTCACTCGGGGCTAAATCCGGAGAATAGGGCGGATAAGGGAGCAATTCGTATCCCAATTCATAGATTTTCATGAAAATTCATTTTTTTCCATTTTCTTCTCAAACCCCGAAGTAATCTGCTATTAATGGATATCAAACAAGAATTAAAAGACCCAGCTGGTTCAAATTTCGACAGGAATAGGTGATGGTTACCTACCGACAGGAGCAGTGTTACCATTCCATTTAAATTCAAAAAGTTACTCACTTATTGACCTGCCCTCGTTATCAACAGAAAGAAATATTTTTTTTTAATTAAAAAATATAAAAGGAGTTGTTTGAGACATAGGGTAGGTTGGAGGAATGTGGCAGCTGGAGATTATATTTTTCTAATTCAAAACTTAAAAATTTTGATAAATATATTAAAAAAAAAACAAAAATATAAATAAAAAAGCTTAAAGAAAATGAATATTGAATAATAACTAATCGTTTTTTTATACTGAAAATTTTAATAATCGTGATACAATTGTGGAACAATCTCATTTGAAATCTTTTAGAAATTGGAAAATAAAAAATTTTCCAAACGAAGGGTAACAACAAAAGAGGATGATCAAAATGCAATTATACAATTCGAACTAATGATTATTTGATAATATATTTTAACATTTTATTTCTATAAATCTATGTTTAAAAAAGAAATTAAAAAACAAAATAATATTAAAATTTATTATTTTTTTTTATTTTCATACCAATGTTTATTCATTATTATTAAAAAAATGCAATTAAACTAAACCTTGCCTCCTCTGGAACAAGCATTAGGGGACCAAACCAAATCAACTCCCCTTTGTTACCCAACAACATTCAAATTAACCACGATTATAAATTTATTATTCAATTTTCAATCAAATTGATTAATAAATTAGAAATACCGATTCTCTTTTGTTCATGTACCTAAATTAATTGATATATTAAATAGGTCATCACTTAATTATTTAATCGATTAAAAAGTGTAAAATGACTTTATTGAAATTAAATAAAAATATTATAAAAAATAAAATTATAAAAATTCTTATAATAGAGTAGTTTCATTTTATCCTAATAATTTTCATTCAAAGTAAACCACAAAAGGGGCAAGCAGTGATTATTCCAAAATGATTTCTAAAATTATATCGTCAAAGTAATCTATAATAATTCTATAGTGCCACAAATCAATTAATCTTTAATTCCAAATTGTACAAATTAAAAGATGAAAAAATAAATATATTTTTGATATTCATTAAATATTTTACTTTTTATCATTCTTTTATGAAATTAAACAAAATAATAAATAAATTTGATATTTACTATCTCGCCCAAGATAGTATTGCGAACACGAAAATTTTCGATGTCGGGATTTTGAAGCTTTTATACGTTTTGAAGGTTCCTGAGTCATTCTCACTAAGGTTATGTTATTTAATCCAATTCAAATTCCGAGATAGTCAAGTGGAGACACTCCAGATTTTTTTTTCTCTCACACTAGATTTTATTTTTCAATTATTAAAATTAATATTAATCATATCTGTATCTGTATTATGTATAAAAAAACAAACTTTTGTACATAATACGAAAAGACAAATGAGTGATTACCTAATTATTATATATTATTATCCTCTCACCCTTTATCTTGATTTTTTTGATTGGAGACGCTACTTTTTATCAAATAGCTTCCCAATTTCGATATCTGAGGTTGGGTGGGCTCTATCACCTTTACCCTAGCTGGGACTGAACCTAGGACCAAGAAATATCTGTATTATACAATGTTATTTGTCAAATCCGATTAATTATATATTATAATATATTAATCATATTTCGATTTTATAAGACTTTTGATGTAAAAAGGAAATATTTAAATTAAAATTAAAATATCCAACATCAATTATAATAATTTTGTCCTGGCATCATGACTTACGTTAACAATAAAACTTGTCATACTACGTCTCTATTCCCTTGTTTTATGGTAATTGATTTTCTAACAAACTTATTTTGACAGGATTAAAATATCTATTATTAAATTTAACAGAAATTTATTTTAATGATATTATTCCATGCAGTAAAAATGATTTTATTTTTGTTTTATCTAATAAATTAATGAACTTGCCTGTTTGGGGTACATGATTTAATATATTTAATGAATTGAGAAAATTCAGGTTATCCCATAAAATTGAAAAAAGTATCCATCCAAGCGGCAAAAAACGGCAAAGGAATCATTATTTTTTTGAAGTGAAACTTCTTTAGCGGCGTCCTGACATTTGGTTGAGAATGGAGAGTGAATTGAAAAATTGAAATTTCGTAACGCATTCGTAACGCAAGAGAGAAAAAAGATATAGATATAACGAGTGAGAATGAGATAGCCTCTATCTCCGTCTCTCTTTTGTGCGGTGTTTCGTTCTTGAGAGAGAGGCTATCTGCGTCTTTCTTTTGTCCGGTCTTTCGTTCTTGATAAAGAGGCTATCAGCGTCTTGCTTTTGTGCTGTCTTTCGTTCTAATACCCACTCGCCTGGTCCAAAGTCCATGGCGCGCATGCGCGCGAGTACGTTGAGGCGGAATAATATTTCTCAGCTTCTACTGGGTCAAAGAATAAAAATTAGTATGACTTATGATCAAAAGAGGGCGAGATCTCCACCTTGTCCAGTAGATATCGCAATTAAATACAATTTGAATTTAAATATATATTAATTTCAAAATTTGCCTAAACATTTATAAAAATAAATATACATATGAAATTTGTTATTTTTTTTTAATATTAAAAAATATTTAATTTGAGATTAATTATATGTAAAAAGATCAACTATCAAATAGATTCAAACTTTTATTTTCTTTGATTAGATTATAATTAAATATTATTTATATTATTTAAAAATTATTATTAAATTTAATTAATTATAAATTATAAATAATAAATAATAAATATTAAACCAGCGCATGTTTGGCTTTTTGTTGATGGCACCACGTCACGTGTTGGCGCGTGAGATTTGCAGTGTTAAAAAATTAATTCTGGTAATTTCAGCTAATCAATCAAGCTGAAATTCTATATATAGCAGTTTTATACAATTATTAATCATGTGAAAAATTATCAAACATATATCTTTATTTTTACGGTCACTTTAGAGGAAAAAAAATCAAAACGTTGTAGGTAATGACCCTCTTCCGGTTGAGCTACATTTCTCAAAAGTTGATAGAAAACTATGAATTTTGAATAATGTCCATGTACCAAATTTCATCATTCTAGCTCAAACCGTTTTTGCGTAATCTTGCCTACATACACACACACACACACACACACACACACACACACACACACACACACACACACACACACACACACACACACACAGACACACACACACAGACATTTTTCTCAACCTTAGTGAAAATGATTCAGGAACCTTCAAAAAGTATAAAATCATCAAAATCTCAACATCGAAAATTTTCGTGATCGCAATACTATCTCTGGCGAGATAGTAAAAAATGATTCATTATTATTGGATTTGGCTGGTAATATTAATACCTGAGACACCGAGCTCGCTCTACTCTTTAAAAAATATTGATATACAATTCTTTAATTATTTATTACAATTATTAAATGTATTAAATAATATTTTATTGAAAAAATATTAAAAATTATAAAACTATCTAAAACTTAATTAATAAAAGAACAATGAATAAATAAATCACGAAAATAGATAAAAAAAAAATGCACGCGGCGAGTTTCGATCCTTCGAACTCGGGGAGTAAAAACAATTGTTCTTACTGCTGGTCTATGATATTTTGATAATTACAAAGATATTTTTACCATCTTTCAAAGACATTTATTTGTTTTGTTGTTTTTTTTTGAGAGAGATTAATAAATATATATATATTTTATTAAAAATAAATATTTTTAATTTTATTTCGAAATTAAATAATGAATTTTAAAATATTTTAAATATAAAAAAATGTTAATACAATATCATTTAAAAAAAAGCGGGATTAATAAATATATATATATTTTATTAAAAATAAATATTTTTAATTTTATTTCGAAATTAAATAATAAATTTTAAAATATTTTAAATATAAAATTTCGAAATTAAATAATGAATTTTAAAATATTTTAAATATAAAAAAATGTTAATACAATATCATTTAAAAAAAAGCGGGATTAATAAATATATATATATTTTATTAAAAATAAATATTTTTAATTTTATTTCGAAATTAAATTATAAATTTTAAAATATTTTAAATATAAAAAAAATATTAATACAAAATTAAAAAAAGGCGGGAGTAAAATTTCAAAATGGATGCCATTTACGTCACCCATATATAATTTTCAATTAAGAAATTAATAATGAAGCTGTAAGTTTCAAGAGATGTAATCAATAAAACTCAATTTTTCTTTATAAATACTATATCTAGTGTGAATTTGAAAAAAATCGTTAGAGCGGTTTTTGAGAACCAATGGTTATAGATAAATAGATAGATATATACAATTTTAGCTAGCATAATAAGATAAGATATATATCGTGAAATAATTAAAATTCTCAAGTCAAATATACAGCGTGCACGCATACCGACGCATGTAATTGTGTGTGTGAACATGGTCGGCGATTCACACGCCAACACATACAGTTATGTGCGTCGATGACCATTCACGTTATTTATCCGAATCTCAACATTACTTTAACACTACTAAATCAATTTAAAATTATTATTGCATTTAAAACTGCTTTTCTCTACTCCACAGATTTCACTATGCCGAAAAAAAATAACGACTAAAATTTAGACGATATTATTTATTTCACTACTGGTTTATAGCCACACAGGTGCTAATGCACTTGAACGAGGCGAAGATAAAATCCCTCTAATTCTCGGGGGAGATTTTAATGTAAATTTTGGATCTGAGATGATTCGTTGCCGTTGATCAACTTTCTTCGAGAAACATTTGGTCTGCTTATAAATAACGATCCCAAGGAATCAACAACAAAATCTGGAACTACAATAGATGCTGTTTTTACACGTTATATAGAAAATATCGAATCACGAACATATATATCTTATTTTAGTTATCACAAGCCATTAATATCAGTATTACCAATTGAAGCACCAAACGACAATAGTACAGGCAATGTAGATATGATGAGATAATAATAATAATAAAGCGAATATTTGTTACGAAAATTTTATACTGTTATATGTCTTTCGAAATGATCCCTTTATTTTTCTCTATTTCTCTCTCACTCACACTCTCAACTAAAATTTATCTTATTCTCTAGATTGTAAGAAGTTTCACTTCCGCCACGTGTACGATGCTGCACATTTTGCTTTTTTTAATTCTTTTAATAATTTACTTATCATTGCCAGATTTAATGTCAATGTGATTTTTATTTAAATATATAAATTTAATTTATATATTGTAAATTATAGAAATAATAATTTTCTAAGCGATTAATTCTCTAATTACCATACCTTATCATTACACTTACCTTTATTTTACTCGTATGATTAGTATCAGTATTATTAATAATCTACTTATATTATTAATGAATAATAGATATAGTTTTTTATTTTGATATTTGAATCATTACGAGCAAAATTATTAAATTAATAAAATAAAATTTCTATATTAGTAATATATATATATATTGGGTGGGGCAACTTAACTTGCTGATTTAGAGAGATAATAAAACATTATTGGTTATCAATATTGATTTATTGTTTTTAGACACTTATTCTACAAATGTGGAAATTTTATTTTCATGTTGTTTTAAATATTGTATCAGACAGGTGACGCATTCCATTAGCAATTAACTTATTTCTTAAAACTTTGGCTGGCTTTTTTTGAAACATAGCAACTGGCATGTTTGCCATGACGGCTTATTAAAACCAGCAAGTTAAGTTGCTCCACTTTGTATATATATATATATATATATATATTGGAGGGGGGAGAATAAAATAAAATTTTAAATTTAATTGTTGGAGTTGATTAGATTAGATCATTTATTCAATTTTTAGTTTTATAATTACTCTAGTAATTTTTTTGGCTTTTCAATATAAATACAGAAAGTATTTAATTTTTTTTGAAATTATTATCAATATTTCTATATTTCTATTTATAATTAATATTTGAATGATGACAGCTACTTTTGCTAATGGCAATTTATCATCAATTATTCTTTTATAATAATTATATATTTTGACATAAGAAAAAAAAATATATTTCATTTCTAATCCTTTATTTGATTATATATAAAAAAAAAGCTTGATGTGATGATGAGATGATTTGGTTGTTGGTGAACGTCTCGATTGAAGTAGATAATAAAACGTAAAGTACCTAACCTGAGATAGCAATAGTATAACAGAAGCAATAATCTTGGTGGTATTGTGGTGTGAGGACGATGAAGTAGGGGAGAGGTTGGCAAGGGCTCTTAGTACGAGAATGGAGAGGTGACCGACCTCAAGAGAATAGAAAGAAAAGGATAAAACGAGTGGGATGTGGATAACGTAGACATGCTGGCAAAATCAGCATCCGATAGAGAAGATAACCAACGATGCCTCTCTTCTTTTCCATCTACCTAGTATATATATATATATATAATATACAAATATCGAAGAAGAAAGAGAGAGAGAGAAAAGTCAACGAAGCAAGTGGCTATTTGGGCCCTTCCCTGGTCCATTGAGATGGATTAGATAGGGATTCCAAGATGAAGCGCTTTTGCCAAAGATATCCGATCAACACAAAAGACACAAAGAAGATAACATTTATCATTCTTAACGGAAGAGAGGGAAAAAAGAAAGAGTAATTGAGATAAAGAGAAGAAAGAACCATATTCGAATTCAACTTATCCTGGTACTATATATAGAATGACTTACCCATACAATTGACTCTTTAAAGAAAGAACATTTCCGGTTCTACGTAATAATATTAACGTTATATGGACACCAGGTATAAATAAATTCACATTATTAAAGAACCAAAGCGAATTTCAATGGTTTAGTCCTGAGGTATAGAATTTGAGGAGTAGGGTTCTAACCATACGAAATTTAAAAATTTAAAAACTGAAAAATATAATATGACGCGAAATATATATATATAGTACCAGGTCCACCGATTAAAAAAATTATTTCTTATGATCTATGAATATTTAAGTTTAAGATTATTATTTAAAATAAACGACAAAATATATGAAACAATTACAAATTATTTAAAAGAACATAAATTAAAAAAAAATTGTCATAAAACATACAGCCCTTAAACGTACGTATTAATGCACTGAAAGACAGAAAAGTATGACTTGTGGATATAACATAATATATATTTCGTAATTTGATTACAAAATATTATTAAAATAAATATTTTTAATTTTATTTTATTTTATAATATTTTATATTTAAGGAAGGCCTCTCAGGCGTTATCCAGAGCCATTTTTTCATTATTAAAATTCCTATTTTAAATTAAGAAAAAACTAACAAAGATGATTTTTCCCGAGAAACAAATAGAGATCGATTTTTCTTTATAAATATTATCTATGGTGTGAATTTCAAAAAAATTCTTCTAGCGGTTTAATATCTCAAAGTATCTCTAGTATAATGATATATACAAATCATTTAACAAAAAATTATTTTATAATATATAAAAATCAAATTATTAAATATTTAGGTAAATTATTACAAAAAGTTAATAGGTATAAATTAAAACAAAACAAAACACGCACACACACATAAATAAAATAAAATAAATCCTCATTAATGTTTAAAATTTATCAAAATTATTTAAAACTGAATGTTTTGATGCTATTATTACTATCTCGTAAGAGATAGTATTGCGATCACGAAAATTTTCGATGTTGAGATTTTGATGTTTTTATACGTTTTGAAGGTTCCTGAATCATTTTCACTAAGGTTGAGAAAAATGTGTGTGTGTGTATATGTGTATGTGTGTGTGTGTATGTAGACAAGATTGCGCAAAAATGGTTTGAGCTAGAATGATGAAATTTGGTACATGGACATTATTCAAAATTCATAGTTTTCTATCAACTTTTGAGAAATTTAGCTCAACCAGAAGAGGGTCATTACCTACATCGTTTTGATTTTTTTTCCTCTAAAGTGACCGTAAAAATAAAGATATATGTTTGATAATTTTTTACCTGATTAATAATTGTATAAAACTGCTATATATAGAATTTCAGCTTGATTGACTCGCTGAAAGTACCAGAATTAATTCTTTAACACTGCAAATCTCACGCGCCAACACGTGCCATGGTGACATCAATAAAAAGCCAAACATGCGCTGATTTAATATTTATTATTTATAATTTATAATTAATTAAATTTAATTTAAATATAATATATTATGTTATTTAATCCAATTCAAATTGCGAGATAGTCGAGTGGAGACACTCCAGCTTATTTTTTAAGTTAGGTTCGAGTTTTATATTCTTTGATATTATTATTGTTAATCATAATAAAATATTTTGGTATTTATATATACCTATACAATTTTATTATTTGACATATTTTAATTGTAATTATAATTTTTAATGTAAAAATAACTACTCTTTAAAGTTGTGTGTTACAAAACATACAGAAGAATTTTTAAATTACAATTTTTATGTAAACATGACATATAATTAGGATATCCTGTTAGTAGAAGAAATTCATATCAATCCAAAAATAGTACAAATATATATTATTTAGAAAACGTTGACATTGGAAAAAAAAATATGTATAAGGCGTTATACAATTATGAAGGGCACAAAAGTGGTGTTCTTAGAAAAACGAAATTTGAAGTTTTCCATAAGGGCAGAATTCGATAACTTAGAATGTATATTTGGAAAAGTGAACTTAAATTAAAAAACAAAATTCTAATTATTTTGAGGTAGGGAAACAAAACTAAATTTTTGTACAAATTTTAGTTCGTCCTATATACCTGCATTGTCTCAAATGTATAATGAATATCATTTGGGATTAAATAAATTTAATATACAACTTTTCTATACGTACTTATATTGTTTTTTGATTATAAATATAAAAATAAAATTAAAAAGTAAATAAATATAACATAAATATAAAAATAAAAAAATAAAAATAAATTTAATATAATAATCTTCTGTTTTGTGTGTGACTGTGGAATATATATTTAGAAATTAGAATAGACTAATTGTAAAATACCATAACATCTATAGGTAGTTTTGACATTTGTTGACTTGAAGATGAGTGCGACGTGCTCTCGAAACGTCAGCATTCAAATTTAAGTTTTTATTTTTCTACCTGATGCTTTTCCCGGGAAGGCTCCCGATTTCTTATTTCACAATAATGAAAGCATATTTTTAAGTGGTTATTTTAAAATGATATAGATAATAAAACTGATTCGTTCAGCTCTCTCATCGCATTCTGTTTTATGGTCGGTATGTAGTCAAAACGGGTTCCCCGGAGTGGCAATTTTAGTTTTGGAAAGAGAAAAAAAGTCACACGGGGCCAGATCAGGACTGTACGGTGCCTGGTCGATGGTATTTATCGAGTGTTTTGCCTTAAATGCGTTCACAATCGTGGCTCGATGACGTGGCGCGTTATCGTCGTACAAAATCCAGGAATTGTCTACCCGCAATTCCGGCCGGACACGACGAACCAGTTCACGCAAACGCCTCAAAACAGTCACATAATACTTATTGACCGTTTGTTCCTCTGGAACGTATTCATGATGGACCACACCACGAATATCGACAAAAACAAAATTCCGGAAAATTTTTTGTCACAATATATAGAAATTAATTTGCATATTTCTAGGAAAATGTTGAATATATTTATATTGTAAATGGCTTGACATAACATTTAAACAAATATTTGTTAAAAATAAAGTAAAGAATTTAAAAAATAATTAACGTTATCTTTTTTATTATTTGTTTCCCTCAATTATCCATCGTGTTTTTGTGTTTGCCAAAATCATTTCTATATTTTATCATAGAAAATGTAATAACTCTGCCACCACTCTTCCACTCATTACCTCATCTGCTCATTTTTTTTTCAACTTAAATTCTTATTAAAAACTGTTTAATGGCTGTGAAGAATTGGATCCCATCACTTTTGATAATTTTCTAACGGGAATAATTTCTGTTTTTTTTTTTCTTTTTCGTCTTCCTTCTTTTCTTTCATTTTTCGAAAATAATGACGTTCTAACGATCTTTCTCGTTGACATTTATTTACCCTCACTCTCTATCTATATATACCTTCATTAAAATATATTGAACATTATTTATATAATTATTTTTTTTTTAACTTTGTGTTTGTTTAATATTTAATGATAAGGAAGTTTTGAAATATATAGAACAAAAGTATCGAAGATATAAGATTAAGATAAAAATATTTAATTAATAACAAAGGTTTATTAATAATATTTAGTTCGGTAATTATTGAAGTTTAACATCTACGAAAAAAATAAATATTTTAATATAATATTATACATATTTTTGTTATATTGTTCAAATAAATGTTTTAAAGATACCTCTAAGAATCTTCATTAATTAAATACAAAAATAATACAAAATTATAAAATTAATTAAGAATAAATTAAATTAAAATAAATTATAATAAGAAAAAAATTGATAAGAATTTATCAAAATTTTAATTTTTTTTAATGTAAACAGATTTTAATTTTATAAATAACAGAATATTTTAAGTAACTATTTTTTATTTTTTCTACCTTTATATATTTTTTTAATTAGCAAAAGGCAGACGGAATTTACCAAAACAAAACATGTATGAGAGGATTGACCTTTTTATATATAAAAAATTAGATTTATTTTCTTGATTATAGGATACTATAAATGAAAGTAGTGTGATAATGTGTCAGTTCGCCACGGCCTGTGTTTTAATATTAGTTTGTTAGTACTGAGGATTCTCTTCTGACCTTTAGAAATTAATTCAATCCAAAATCCCGACCCTTAGTCACAATTTATCTATCTATCTCTGTGACTCTACTGAACTCGAAAGTTCTTAGCCGCAGGAACCACATTTCTCCATGTGTCCCTATCCTGAGCCACAACCATCTAATCCTTACCCTGTTCCATCTCTCTTACGTCCTCCAACCGCATCCTTGGTCTTCCAAGAGGACGTTTCCCAATCGTTCTCCCTACTAATATGTTTTTCGCCATTATTTCTTCTCCCATTCGAGCCTCGTGCCCTGCCCATCGCAGCATTTTCGATTTTATAACCCTAACAATGTCTGGAGATGCATAAAGGTCATGAAATTCCCCATTCTCCGGTGATCACATCATAAATACTGAGAAGTATCCTATTCTCAAATACTCTAAATCTACTCTCATCTCCCAGGCTTATAGACCATACCACCGACAAAGAAATTGTTTTATATCCCTTGGTCACATAGAATTCCAAATATTCTCCCCTAAAACAACACCTTGAAAATTTCTCCAAAAAGGGCACCGAAACGTCAAGACTCAAATCTCACAATAAAACATGAAACTAACCCTTAATATATATATATATATATATTCTAAGACTTGTCAACTTGTAAAGTCATTTAACATCCAGCCAAGTTATCCAAGTAATAAGTAAAATTCCTATAATTCCCACACTCCTGCCAACTTGGCACTTGCCAATTTATGATTCATGTTTTCGTAATAATCTTTTGTTAAGGGATGGTTTGGAATGCCTTGGGGGAGAATCAACGTAACTAACTGTCTGGAAGGGTGGGTGACAAGTGATACTGATGGGGGTGGTGGTTGTGACAGAGTGTCTGTATCCGGTCCAATCAAACCACCTACAGCCACTTGACATTCCAAACAACACTTGGAATTAAGTTTATGTTTTATATATGGTATGTGAGAAATCCCCTACGTCGATCTGTCCTGCGTTACGTAACCTCGAGAATAATAAAACAGTTAATAAATTTTCCACCCTTCGCACTTGGATTCACAATGAAAATTAAATTTATTAATTTTCGTTTTTGGATTATAATTTTCTCTTGTTATTGTTTACATAACATGTAAAAGAGTTATTGATTATATTCATAATTTCATTATATTGTTTTATGAATAATGTAATTTTAATTTCTTATCTAAAACGTTGAGATTGTTTTTTGTTTCAATGAAATATTTTTTTTTAAAGCAATTAGAAGCTCAGCTGCCATCCATATTTTTATATTATTTTATTTTTTAAAATAAATATTAATATCAAATTTCAAATTTTGCTTAAAGATTGGAAGATTAAAATTATTAATATTATTGTAAAAATTATTGTTATTGTATATATATATATATATTGTATTTAATTCCAAAGGAAAGGAGAGATAAAAAATATTATTAAAAGACTCTAATTCGATATATACATATATATAGTTATATAATAATAAAAAATTTCAAAAATCAAAATGACGGATGTAAATTTATGAAGAAGTAAGTTATTAATCGTATTCTCATACAATTGAATCAGTGAACAGATTTTTTTTTCTTTTTCCTTCAATTTCTTTCAATCAAGAATTCAATTTAAAGTATTGAGCTGAAACAGGAAACAGGAAATTATTTGCAGCAAGCAGCTATCAGCAAACAGGATTTTCTCAATCCACCAATGAAATCAATTGAATCAGCATAACATCCATTGATTATGGAATGTTCCACACCTCCCCCATCCCTATTAATCCAGATTATATTATTTGAGAGTTGAAACACTTAAATATTTTCTATTGAGAATTGAAAATCGTGATTTAAGCGTTCAACCGATAAAAAATAGAAAATATACTATAAATATTATATTTTAAAAAAGAAGGCAAATGAAAAAATTATATTATTGTAACTGTCATTTAGACTTTCACCAAAATGGGAATAGACAATAGGATACATTTATAACAATTTTGTTTTAAATTTTCAACAATCGAAAAATGTAGGTTAGGTTTTTTAAATCTCAATCAACAATAGAATCATTAGATTAGATTTAAAATTAATTCACATTAAATTAAAGTCATAATAAAATAATTTATAAAAATAATAAAATTTGAAAATGTTTTTTAATTGAAAAATTAACATTTTAAATTTCATATTATCAGAAAGAAGTTGATTTAAACTGTAAAGATTTGTAATAACAAAAATCAAAATATTTATAATTACAGGATCATTCATATGATAAAAAATAATAATAAATAAAACAAAAATTAATTTAACTTTTAAACAATTAAATACAATTTTATAGGTAAAGAAAATAATTAAAATTACGAAAATAAAATTAAATTCAAAAAAAAAAAAAATAATAAATAATTAATTTGAAAAAATATTACATCTACTAATTTCTATCCTTTTATTTTCTTTGATTTAATAAGATTTCTTTATAATACCCTTGTAATTAATTTCTTTTCTAAAAATAAAAATATTAAATTTTCATTTGATAAACAATAACTCATCAATTTTTATTAATTAATTAAATTTTCTTATTGCAAAAAAAACATAAAAAAATTTTTTTAACATATTTAATAAAATAAAATTAATATAATTGAATTTTCTAATTTAAACAGAGGACTTCTTTCAGAGTTAATTTATATTGAAAATGTAAATTGAAATTAAAATGGATGGACTCGTTTAAAATGATTACTAGATCAATTTCTAAAAAGGAAAATAAATCATTTGGTCAAAGTCAAATCCAATTTCAAAAAATAAAAACAATATAACCCTATAAAATATTTAACGATACAATGGAATTTCGCAAATACATATACAATCTATAAAATGATAGAAAGTTTCTTAAAAATATAATGATCAAGTTTTATGATTAGAAATTACTTTAATTAAATCTGTTTTCAAAAGGAAGATGCTGTTAAGCTTATTTTATAAACCTTTTTCTTATTAGATGACAATTAAAATTTTCTGGAATATTTAAGAATTGCATTAAATATGAATAATATTATAAAACAATAAATAACTATTTATTTATAAGTTTAATAGAAATAAACAATATTTTTTTTCTAAAAAAACTTGATTGATTGATTGATTGATTTTTTTTTTAAATTGATCGTGAAAAAAAAGAAGGAATAATTTTTTCAAATCAAATGCTCAATCGAATAAAAATCATTCCGTTTCTCATTTTAAAAGTGCGATTCCATTTTTTATTGAATGCATTTGAAGGATTGGTGTGGAAAAAGTAGAAGCAGATGGAGAAGGGGAAAAGAGGAAGATGATGAAGGTAGGAGTGTTTTGTATGCTGATCCCAATCCGACTTCCCTTCTTCAATCGAGTGTGAGTCTGTCTGGCTGCCCTTTGACGATTGAGCCACCCCCCCATCGGTATACCCCATGAAAGGGCTGCCACTCACTGCTTGTCTCCACCCACTCATTCTCCTTTTTCCCTCTCTTGGTATTGATCACATTCTCATGCACAACATTTTGTACAGTGGTGTGGACCATCTTTCAAGGTCGCATTCAAACTCATTACCATCTCGGCAGAGGGCAGGTGATATTGGAGAAGGGGAGGGGTTGAAAAGAAAGAGAGAGAGAGAGAGAGAAATAGAGAAAAAAAGTATTCACGACACGACATTGCATTTGCATTCCAACTCCTCGTTAGTATTCCCATAGTACGATTGGTTTGAAGAAAATCAAATAAATAAACAATCGTTCACCTTAACCAAAAGGGGAAGAATAATTTTTTTTTTAATTTTAAGATTTGTTAATGGCCACTTGAGTATAGAACCATCGAAGTTTGAAAAGAGAAATATGAATCTATAAATATAAATATAAAAAAAAATGTATAAAATAACGTTTTTCTCATGGACTAAGTAGAATAAAATAATTCTTCTCTAAGTTTGACAAGTATTTGGATAAATTGCTGCATATTCTACGATTAACGTTGGGCGCTTTTAGTTTTATTTATATGAAACATCAAGCCAAATTTTTGTAATCATAAAAATTTTATTAAACACATAAACTGAAAAATTGTTTTATTATTTAATTATTTGATTATAATAGAAGAAATAGTGTTACTTGTTAATGAAGTATTTTAGTGTGGTATGCAAGTATATATATATATATATATAAATTATAGCTCTATAAAGGAATTTAATTGCAGAGAAATAAAATAGAAAGCAAATGAAAACTAAAAGCGCCCAACGTTTTTAGTTTTATAAGGGCGAACAGACAGGCAGGCATGAAGCGCAGTTGATAATATATAATATATCATAAAAAAGTATCTCCGGTTTTTTGCCATTAACTTTTGATGACTATAACAACACCAACAATACCAACAACTATGGGCAACACTCTTCTGATTGTCTCAAACCAATGAATATGTGCATAAAAGATGACAGTTAAGTATATATTACATTTTATGTGAAGTAATTCGAATCTTATATAAAAAATAATATTAGTTTGAAAAAAAACGGAAATACTTGAAAAAATTTGGTCTTTTTACTATCTCGCCAGATAGTATTGCGATCACGAAAATTTTCGATGTTGAGATTTTGATGTTTTTATACGTTTTGAAGGTTCCTGAATCATTTTCACTAAGGTTGAGAAAAATGTCTGTGTGTGTGTGGGTGTGTGTGTGTATGTGTGTATGTATGTAGACAAGATTACGCAAAAACGGTTTGAGCTAGAATGATGAAATTTGGTACATGGACATTATTCATAATTCATAGTTTTCTATTAACTTTTGATGAAATTTTAGCTCAACCGGAAGAGGGTCATTACCTACAACGTTTTGATTTTTTTTCCTCTAAAGTGACCGTAAAAATAAAGATATATGTTTGATAATTTTTCACATGATTAATAATTGTATAAAACTGCTATATATAGAATTTCAGCTTGATTGAATTGCTGAAAGTACCAGAATTAATTTTTTAATATTGCAAATCTCACACGCCAACACGTGCCATGGTGCCATCAATAAAAAGCCAAACATGCGCTGGTTTAATATTTATTATTTATAATTTATAATTAATTAAATTTAATTTAAATATAATATATTATGTTATTTAATCCAATTCAAATTGCGAGATAGTCGAGTGGAGACACTCCAGCTTATTTACTATACAAATGATAAAAACAGTAAAAACATGACCAGTATATTTGTGAAGTTTATAGTGAGAATGATGTGAAAGATGGAGTGGTTTGCTCGATTCCTTTCCTGAAATTTTGATGTCATACACTTCGTTCTCGTCGGCCAAAGTTGAAATTTTATATCTGCTTGAGAAACACCAGCAAACAAGCTTTCAGGAAATAGTGAAGCCACTAAATATCAACCACATGACAGTTTAGAATGATTTGAAAAGAGTAAACAACAAAATGAAGCTCGATATTATGTAACATCAATTATACTTTTATAGGTATTATCCAATTTTTATTAATTTATTATTTTTTTTTTAATAATATAAAGTAAGATGTAATATATTTTCAAATTAGAGAAAAATCAAAATTCTTTAAATATAGACATTGTAAATAAAAATAAACTACTTTCTATAAAATTTTAAACAAATTTTTTAATGGGTTTGAAAGTTTAAGAGTTTTAAAAAGTTCTCTGGTGTAATTCAATTAATTAATATATTTTTTTTATTTTTTTTTTAAAATTAATTTTAATAAATTATATATTATTAATTATTAAATTATTCATATTTGATCATTTTCTTGATCTCCCTGTAAATAAATGATAATAATTAGTATATTTTTATTTCTATTTAATTTTATTTTTAAAATAGATATTATAATATAATTTAATATATTAAATTTAATAAAAGAAGAAGAGTAAAGTCCACAAGTGTGGTTTTACATTTTATACCCCCACAATCCACATATATTCTAAAGTCAGAGAAATTTATCTTTATTCGTTCTATAAACTTCCATTTCGCTTATCCATCTAATTCCATCTCAAATACTATTCACATTTACTGATATTATCAACTCCAAAAGCTTTGTCCCTTAAAACCTTCCCAAGTAGACCTAGAAATAACAGTTTTTTTATTAAAGTTATCTTACTTCAGTCTCCGTTTAATTACATTAAAATGAAGACCTTAGAGCGAAACAGTGGTAAGCCACAAAATCAAAAAGTTGAGATATTGCAGTTTAAAGTTTAAAGAAAAGATATAAAACATTGGGTTTACTGCATATATTTCAAATTTGCTCAATATGTAATATCAGTAAAGGGAAAAAGTCAGCAACTATTATTTCTTTAAATAAAACATTTTTTCTACAAAAATTAGAATTTATTTTGAAAAAAATGTGGCTTACCATGTTTTTGCTAAAACTAAACTAAACGGATGATAAAAATAACTAAGATAATATAATACATCTATAACACATCTAAAATTTCAACATCTTTATCTACTATATTTTTTTCACAAAAAAAAAAAAAAAAATAGAATTTACATAAATTGTAGCTTCACGTGTTTTTGCTTTATCTAAATTAAAACAAAATAAAGAAAAGAATGCAATACTTATTAATCATCTAAAATTTCAACCTCATCATCTACATCATCAACAGTTACATTTAATTGAATGTAAAATGATTGATAGGCTGGAGGTATATAAGGCAATAATGTTTGTACATTTTTAATTTTCTTTTCTGCTATTTTTAATGGCTCGTTGTATTTAAGTTTAATATCTGACAAGGTTATCATTACAGGTCTACCTTGTTTTAAGACATTAATTTTCCTGTATTCTCCATTAACTGTGTTTTTAACAAAAAATGATCCAATATTCTCTGATTTAAAGCAAAAGCTATACGTTCCTGAAAATTCCAAGTTTGTCTTATCAGAAAAGCGTGCTTTTTTGTTTATATTCGCCAACAGAGGCTCATAAGAATAAGTCTTTTTGACTCATTTTTGTTACTATAAATGGGTTTTTTCGGTTTGATTTTTGAATGACATCTAGCCAACCTTATGGTGAATATATTTTGGTCCTCGTTGTTGGGCAATAACATCTTAAGCCACATGGCATACAATACTTTTGCATAAATTATTTACAAAATATTTTTACATAAAAACGTGGTAAGCCAAAAAAATAAAAAACTATAACCTATCTCAGAAGAATCTGTCGACATATTATCGTTATTTGGTACAAAGTCTTTGTCGACACAACTGTCATCACTCTCCTCAAAAAACTCAGGACTAGAACGATTATTTTCACGAATAATTGCTCTTGAACGAAGACATAAACCAGAAGTCGACGCCATATTGATGTGGCTTACCATGCTCTTCACGTAAGAAAATGAAGTAATTTTGCCAACACCAACAACATGATTTAGCGATAACAGCGCTATTTATTACGAAACAGTCAAAATAACTTTTTTAGTGGTTTAATATTGTTCCCGCCATATGATAAATGCAATAAAACAATTTTCGGCAAAAGTGTGGCTTACCACTGTTTCGCTCTAAGGTCTTCAAATATCTACTTCTCGTACATTTTCATAAAACTCATTTTAAGTATATCTGTTTTGATATTTTTATTTATTTAAATTTAATATATTTTTTTCATCCCCCACAATCAAAGGATTCACGTTTCACAAAATATTAAATTATAAATATAAAAAAAATGCTGATGCATTGAAAGAAATATGAATATAAATAAAAAAATGATATAATTGATTGACCGCAAAATTGAACCGCATTTTATATTGACGGCTTGAGTTTTTTTTTCTCTTTCAATATTTTTCCAATATTCGAATATAGGATTTTTGGGAAACAAAACTGACTCGAGGTTTTATTTTAAAATCAAAATATTAATTATTAATAATACAAAATTTAATACTATATAATTTCATATAAATTATTAGAAAATTTATTTATCTTAAGAATTATTATCCCAATTGAATTTCAAATAAATTAACTTTTTAACTAATCTTTCTTCTCCCATTCGAGTAAATAGGTTTAAAATTCAAATTATTATATTATATTTTTACATATTTTGCATTTGACATTATTATGAAAGTGGTATGTAAAAAAGTTTTTATTAACGTCCTGTAGAGTGATGAAATTTCAACAAAATTAGAGACAAAATAATAACGATTCAACAAAAATGCAATTGTATACTAAAACCTCAAAAATAGAGGCAAATGGAAAAAATGGAATCAATAAATAAATAAAAAATAAAAAGGATTTATATGAATTTTTATAAAAGTTAATCATTTGCAATAATTTTGGAAAAAATCTAACAAACTAAGAAATACTGTAAATTAATTAATATAAGTGAAAAGGTTTATTTCAAAGTACTCAAAGAATCTAATAATTAATAAAGTCTCAAAGTCAAATTTTATTTCTTTTTTTTTATTATTAAACATACCTAATATTATATTATAATGAAAGTAAAAATTAAGTATAACAATACTTTCTTTTTGAAACCCTTAGATTAATATATAGGATATTAAAAAAAAGAAAATCAAAGAGAATAACTTTCGCCCTCCAGCATGAATGAGAATAATGAATGAAGGGAAAATATATTTTTTTTTAAACAAGTCTTTTATAAATATTCTTTATCTTAATTCAAAAGTCATTGAATCACCGGAATATTCCCTCTTTGGTCTCTTTAAACTGTCACACGCCAATTTAATATTCTGAATAATAATATAATATATATGTTATGTTCTTTTGTGATCTTTCACAGATATGGTAATCATTCTTCAAGTTCTTTCAAATAATACATTTATCTTTTAATAATTTTCTTTTACCCATTGTGTTTATTAATTTTTAAATTTCTATTTTTATTTAATAAATAAGATTATATTAAAAAATAATTAAACAGAAAACATTTAAGTAATTGTACACTTATATGTATGTAAGATGGATTTGGATAAAACTTTACCAGAAGATTCATTTTTCGATTCTAAACAAACTTTCCTTAAGAAGTATGTGGCGGTCGCTTCTAGTTTACGAGATAAAAATTATTAAAATTTGCATATAAACTAGTTATGAATGAGCAGCCATTTAATCATGTTTTATTGACTAATTCACCAATTATTAATTTATTCACTAATTTTCGGTTTTTATAAGTTCGGTTTCGATATAGGAAAATTATTTAATTAATTAATTTTTTAATATTATATCCAAACCGAACTTTTAAAAACCGAAAATTAGTAGAGCCATCTGGTGTCAAATAATAAAACAGCTAAATAGAATATCGATGGATTTATATGCAAATTTTAATAATTTTTATCTCATAAACTAGGAGCGACCGCCACATACTTCTTAAAAAAAAGTTTGTTTATAATCAAAAAAGGAATCTACTGGTAAAGTTTTATCAAAATCCATCATACATACGTATAAGTGTACAATTACCCCCTCCTATTTATATAAACTCTTTATACAGTCTACTGATCAAACATGTTTAGCCTATTAATTGGTCGTTTCCCTGGCTTGCTAAAAATAATTATTTATATATTTCATTCAATTTTATATCCTAAATCTATTTCCATTCTCTTTAAATTCATCTATCACGATTCACAATCACAACTATAAATTTTATAGATTTTAATTTTGATACCCTTAATAAAAAATTTGAATTAATGAACCACTTTATCGCGTATAACAGTTACTTGGTTGTTTGTATCGAATATTATTATCATTCATTTATTATGGTTACACAATGCGTACCTAAGTATTTATAATTATTTATTTATTTTGGAGCTATCTATAATAAGTAACTTTATATTCTTGGTACTTTAAATAGGTACAATTATTCATAAGGTTAACTTAAAGTTTCTGGTTCGAAGGAAGTATGAACTTGAATATAGTATAATTTGTAAATCTTAGAAAGTGAAATATGAAACTTTGTGCAAATAGAGAATCTCAAAGATTCTAACATATATACATAGGTATATATAAATTATGAATATACATTTATTTATATTAAAAAGTAAATAAAAAGAATGGATTATTATTAAATTTACATTTTAAATAAATCCCAATTTGAATTTTTTTTTATCTAGTTATATATACATTTTTAACGGTTAAAATATTTTAATTAAGAAGAAATGTTTTTAATTCTAAAAAAGTTATTTTCTTACTGCATAATATTAAAAAAAATTATTCAGTATGGAAAAAAATGTGCGTTTTTATAAAATATTTTTTTTTTATTAAATCGGCAAAATTGATTTAAAAAAAAAAATCATAAAAGAGTCAAGGGAGGGGTCGGCCATCCAGATCGTAATCTGGATTTGGATTACAATAAAAAGAATGATTGAAAAAATAAATTTAAAGTAAAACTACTAAACTACTACTATAAATTGATATTCATTATTTTTATCTTTGTTTATCATTATTTATTATATCTCTTTTCTAGTTTATTTTTGTCTATGTTTTTTTAGTGACTTTTATTGGCATTCCAAATTAGAATTAAGATGATAATATGGACCGCCCGCCAAGTCTCATACTTCAAATTCAAGCTCTTTTGTTTTCGGTTTAGTGTTATGTTTTTAAATTTATAGAATATACTTTTGCCAGAATTTATAATTCGATCTGGAGTTTGAAAATACTTGTATTTATAATGTAGTCATTAAAGATCGAGTTACATATCCATTGGCTTTAATATATATTTTAATATATATGTATATTGTCGCCCTGTCTTCTATAAATGAATTCTAAATTCTTAAGCAAGGTTATTTAATAAAAATAGAGTTCATTATAATTGATAGTTGTTGACAATTATTTATGTAATTTTGATTATTAGAAAAAAATACATAAATCATTTTTACATAAAAACTTGTCCTGTTAATTGTTTATTGTTTTTTCTATCTCGCCAGAGATAGTATTGCGATCACGAAAATTTTCGTTGTCGAGATTTTGATGTTTTTATACGTTTTGAAGGTCCCTGAGTCATTTTCACTAAGGTTGAGAAAAATATCTGTGCGTGTGTGTGTGTATGTAGACAAGATTACGAAAAACTGTTTGAGCTAGAATCATGAAATTTGGCACAGGAACATTATTCAAAATTCGTAGTTTTCTCTCAACATTTGGGATATGTAGCTCATCCGAAAGATGACGATTACCAACCACGTTTTCATTTTTTTTCCTCTAACCTCACCGTAAAAATAAAGATACGCGCTGATTTAATAAATATTATTTATTAATTTTAATTTATAATTTATTATTAATTAAATTTAATTTTAATATAATATATGTGTTAATTAAATTTAATTTTAATATAATATATGTGTTAATTAAATTTAATTTTAATATAATATATGTGTTAATTAATCCAATTCAAATTTGCGAGATAGTCGAATGGAGACACTCCAGATTTTTTTTAATATTGATGTGTAACTCTTTTTGACAGTGCATCTTGTCTTTCTATTCGAGGTCGTTTGACTCTAACCCCATTTTTTCGGAGTTTTACTTTGAACTTATTCACAAATGACTTTGGCTATTCAAAGTGCGTCAAGAGGACCATTTTATTTTTTTCTCACTCGGGTGGAAGTTCTAAAGAATTTTTATTAGGGTAAACACTCGATAATTTGGAATAAAAGAGTAAATAGAGAATTTAGCATTACTTTATATATAAATTTATTTATATATATATACATGAGTTTGGTCTATTTATTTATTTATTTATTTTTTTTAATATAATTTTTACACACTTTATTTCAGAGGGATGAAGAAGTACAAAACATTTAAAAATATTACTTATAAAAAATGATTTTAAATAGATCTCGAATAAATTAAAATTTAATTATTTCAAAATTAAGTTTATTTTTATAAATAATAATAATAAAAAAAAATGGATCGATTTACATATTAAGTTTTGTTAATAAGATATGTAAGAATATGATTCATTCAGTTAAAAGTTTGAAGGGATGATAGGAGTGTAATTTTTAATGAAGGTATTCTTTTGAAAAGACAATAGTTTCAAGATGATGGGATTTATTCGAAGATGAATTATGAAAATGAACTTCACAAAGGACGGAAAGTTGAATGAGATTGAGCCTTTGAATGTCAACCATTTCGGGTAAGAGCAGAGTTAAATATGATAGCAATGTATGTCAAATAGAGATTGACGATGACATTTTAATTATTTCCTCTGATGCATTGGATACGGTGTAGGGTTGTGTGGGTGGATAGCTGGATTGGAAAGCATATCGGCGGCTGAGGTGAGGTGACGCAGCGGTCGTCGGTCGTCAAGGCGACCGGAGGCTGCAGCAGGGAGAGGACGTCGCCCTCTGGCGCCGCCGACGCCGATCAATATGGAGGCAGGGAGAGGACCAGAGAAGGGACGATCTACCCCTCAAGGAGTGTGCTGCTCTTGCTGTTCTTCTGACAATCCCAACCACCCCCTCGCTCTGCCAAAAATCGAATGCAATTTGGGTATGGGTTCAATTATAGGTCTACAAAGATACAAAGATATAATTTGAAAGAAGAAGAATGCACACGAATTTCATTCAGGAAGGGATTGAGCATGATTTATATGCAACAGGGAAAGAGAAGAGCAATGAGGGATGCTGCAGTTTCCATTTAGTTAATTGGAAAGATTAGAAAAAAAAATCGCTTATGAGAAAAAAGATACAAATAAAAAAAAAAAATAAAATAAACTACAAAAGAAGAAAAATAAAGCACTAATGAAGAATTAGATTGAAGTTCTGATTAGAATGCGGATGAAAAATTAGAAGGGAGAGAAACGAAAAATTTCTTTAAGAGTAATCCTGTACTTATTCTTTATTAAACAAAATCATGTGAAAACATAAATTAATTATAATATTTTTAAAAATCTATTTTATTAGTAGTACTAGAATAGATGGAATATTTTTTTCATCCATTGATTGGATAATTTTTCAGAATAATTTTAATTTTTAAACATTTTTGCTTGTTTGTTTGTTTTGATTATTCAAACTTTCAAATTTTTAAACAATACATAAAAAGGAATATATCTTTAATTTATAATTTTTCAGAATAATTTTAATTTATAAACATTTTTGCTTGTTCCTTTGTTTTTATTAATTCAAATTTTCAAATTTTTAAACAATACATAAAAAAGAATATATAATGTATTTAATTTATAAGAAGAATGAATCAAAGGGTTTGGTTTTTTAAAATATATGTGAAATTTTTAAGATAAAAATTTTTTTTTTAAATATATGTTGGTATATTTATATAACAATTAAAACAAAATAGGGTTTAAAAAGGGTTGATACCGCTAAGCTGAGATCTTAAAACTTAAAAATTATTATTATCAGAATACTTTCATCTTCTACCATTAAAGAAAGTAGAGAAAATAATAAGTTAAATTATATATTTTTAACCAGAATTTCTATATCATTATATTATGTTATAAAATTTAATTTATTATTATTATATTTGTTAAATCCATCAATCCTTTGATAGTAATAATAATAATCATCATATTGCAGAAACATTCTACCATTATTTGTTTATTATTGTTCCGGTTGCGACTTTAAATAAATTATTTCATATGAATAAATTATTATAGGTATTAATAAACGTTGTTGTTAATACAATCTAATAATTTGTATTTTCATTGGAATTTATTTATTTAATTTTAAATCCATAATCGAGTGTAGTTAATAGATAACATTATTAATAATGTGTTTAAATTCCAATTAAATAGAGAAAAGAGCACAAACCCATAATTTTATTTCCTTACTCAAAAAAATATATCATATATAAATGGAAGAGAATTTCAATGACATTTTACAAATTAATTCCAATAAATTGGGAAAATATGGCATTGTGAATGCATTGTCCTTTTAATATTCTCTCTTATTTTCTTTGTAGAAAGTGAAAGGCATTGGTATGGTATGTTAATGTTTTTATGTTTTATTGTCCGGTGTGTTTGATTAGGTGGCATTGCTTGGATGTCATTCATAAATAGCAGTTCGATGGATTTATTGACTGTTCATGATCCGAGTAATTATCTTTTCACGTGTTCTCGAAACCAACTCCATATGGAAAGTACAATATAATACATATATAGTACATAGAAGGCATATAGAATATCACCCCGAGGACTATCTTTATGATAGATCTAACGCAAACGATGACCAAAAGGTGATATTTCAACATTTAATTCAACAGAATCAATAGAATTTATTACAAATTTTAGTAAATATACTATATATAGTACCTGATTCACCGAACAGCCGCTCGGTACTTTATAAAAATAATTCCTTATGAACTGATAATTATTTAAAATAAATAAGCTACAAAATGAAAAAATTTTAAATAATTTAAAAGAACATAAATTAAAAAAAAAATAGTCAATAAACATACAGCCCTTAAACGTACGTATTAATAAAAGTATGGCATGTGGATATAACATAATATATATTTATTAATTTGATTACAAAATATTATTAAAATAAATATTTTTAATTTTATTTTATTTATAATATTTTGTATTTAAGGATACGCTGTCTGACGTTGCGTTTTTATTATTAAAATTCCGATTTTAAATTAAGAAAAAACTAACAAGATGACTTTTCCCAAGGCTAAAACTTATACAACTCGATTTTTCTTTATAAATATTATCTTTGGTCTGAATTTTAAATAAACCCTTCGAGCGGTTTAATATTTCAAAAATACAAATATATATATATATACTTTTTTCTAGTATAATAATATAAGATAAGATATATATATTCTATACATAAAAACTTAATATAAGGATGTAATTCAAGAATGTAATAATTAAAAGATTTAGTGAAAAGAAATAAAAATTAAAAATATGAATTTTTATTTAGGTTATTATTTTGTTGTATTAATCATTATAAATATAAAGTCGAGAAGGTTGCGATGAGGGGGGGAGAGGATACATGAGGGATGAGGCTGGTGATAAACCTATTTTTGTGGGGAAACCGATTTTAAATCAATCGGTTGGCAGACCAAAAAAGCGGTAGGACGTGAGGGAGATGGGAGCTGTGACTCACTTTGGAGGAATGTTGTTGCTGCAGAACTTTCGGGATCCGTAGAGCCACAGAGATGGATTGATTATAAATACTTAAGTACTTAGCTATTACCTGGGTTATTCTGAGAGTATTATAAACAAATTCATATATATTTTGAATAAAAAATACATATATCTTTGATTACAGTAGTATCAATAATTTTTAAAATAATCCGTTGAGAGTTTAGTAAGATTCCACATAAGTTTACGCTTATCGGGAAAAACATTAAAAATTATACTGAAAATTGAAAAATCTTTAAGAAAATAAATCTTCTGTACTATATATGAATCAATATTACTAAATATTCAACATCAAGTGGTTATGCTTTTTAAAATTTATTGTTTCAATAAGGGATGAGGAAGGAAAAGTGAAATATATAATATGTTAAATAAAATTTCATAAATTATAAATTAAATTAAATTGATTTAATTAAAAAAAAACCTCTGACTTTTATACGTCCTACGCAAGGACAACGCCTATCAAGTCGATTATATCAATTAGATGTCATTTGATCAGTAGAACGTGTCCTATCAACCTTTACCTTGATTTTCTTAGTCGGAGGCGCTATCAAGTAGCTTTCCCAATTTTGATCCCGGAGACTGGGTTGACTCCGTCCCATAGTCCCCAGCAAGACAAATTAACTTGCCATGCCCGGGACCACGAGAATGTAAGGCATATCTACCACCTTTATTTAATTTGAAATATCAACAAAAAAAAAAAATAATAATAATAATTTAAGGTGTAAACAGTGTAAAATTGTAAATATTGGATAAATATGTTATAGATAAATTAGTTGTGGAAGATTGATTAGACGAGATTAAAGGTTCGTCTTCATTATTATAAGTAACTTAATTAGCAAGATGAGCAGGTCACTATTGAGGGGTTAAAATGTCTGCATCTAACTATGAATAACCCCATAACGATCTCCTAAATGTTAATTTAATTATACAATTGTAACTCTCTAGTCTTTCTAGTTCCTTGACTCTAGATATGAGTAGAATTGAAATTAACTTTTCTATGAAAATAATTACCAAGAAAAATGGCTTTATTCAACCACGGACTGAACATTCATTATATATACCATATATTTGATTCCTCTCTTCTACTTGACAGGGCTTTTGAGAACAATACAATTTCTATATTTTATATAATATAGATATATAATTTAATTATTTCTTTAGTAAAAATTTCAAATAAAAATTAAATAGATTTAAACATACCTAGAAACTAAAATAACTTGATAATTAATTAATTAATTATTATTTCATGTTATTATTGAATGATATTTAAAATATTATATATATATACAATTAAAATTTAATAAATTTAATATGGCTATCTAGAGTGGATCTTGATTTAGAATTTGAAAATAAAATTTATGACTTTTTAGGGAAAACAAGTTGATTGGTGTATAGATAAGATACAGGTAGATGATGTGGTTGAATTAGAAGAGAATAGAAATTGAATGAGGAAAACTCAGGATAAGGGTTGTTTGAGAATTATGCTTCAGTAACACCATATTGATATATAAGTTATTTTTTAGGTTCTGTGTATAATCTTGCATTCTACATATACTATTTTATAAAAATATTTGGATATATATTCATAAAATAATTAATAAATAAAATTAATGTCCCTATTAATTTGTGGATTATTATAACAAGTTTATAATATATATATAAGTTTAATACTTATTGTTAGATAATTTATTTTGAAAATAGTAGTAAAATTTTTTTGATATAATCAATCTTCTCTAGCAAAAAATAAGCTGAAGTTTCTCCACTCGACTTTCTCACAATTTGAATTGGATTAATTAACACATATATTATATTTAAATTAAATTTAATTAATTAAATTATAAATTAAAATTAATAAATATATATTAAACCAGCGTGTGTTTGGCTCTTTGTTGATGGCACCACGTTACGTGCTGGCGCGTGATTTGCAGTGTTAAAAAATTAATTCCGGTATTTTCAGCGATTCAATCAAGCTGAAATTCTATATATAGGAGTTTTATACAATTTTTAATCATGTGAAAAACTATCAAACATATATCTTTATTTTTACGGTCAGTTTAGAGGAAATAAATCAAAACGTGGTAGATACTGACCCACTTCGGGTTGAGCTACATTTCTCAAAAGGTGAGAGAAAACTACGAATTTTGAATAATGCCCGTATACCAAATTTCATGATTCTAGTTCAAACCGTTTTTCGTAATCTTGTCTACATACACACACAGAGACAGACATTTTTCTCAACCTTAGTAAAAATGACTCAAGGACCTGCAAAACGGATATAAACATCAAAATCTCGACAACGAAAATTTTCTGGCGAGATAGTAAAAATGCAGTCATATTTTAAATTGAAATCTATCTATCATATTAAATATAATTTATATTATATGGGCGTAGTTAATTAAGATGTTAAATAATTCAAAATTAATTTTTCGAATTTAATCATTTTGATTTATATTATATTGTATAATATTAAATGAGAAATAACTTTAATTGGAATTTCAACTCTCATTTCAAGCTTTGGATTTGAAGATGGAAATCTTATCTTGATCTTTTCACTTTTCTACCTATTAAATAAGAAAAACATGTATATAGGAAGCCCATAAGAACGATCGACCCTTCTTTATCAATTAATTAATTGTTTTACATTAGCAAATAATGATATAATATATAAATTAATTATAAATTACTATTATGTAAGTTATAGGGGGCTTATTTAAAGATGCTTCTCTTCCTAAATGGAGTCTTAAACACTAAAACAATTTTCAACAAAATTTGAAATGTTAAGTTAGGCCCTGTCTTAAATTGCAAATTTAAAGGTAATCATATCCCCCTCAAAGTTTACTATTGTTTTTCTATTAATTAAACTTAAAAATCTTAAAGAGAGTTTAGTACTTAAACTAAAATCGCGTAATCATGTTATAATTAATAATAAAGACTATTTAAAAATGAAGTTTAATTTAATCAATAAATATGAATTTCAATCGATAATAAAATAAAATAAAATAACAAACCACTACCAGTTTTAATATATTATTGCAAATTAAAATTAAATAAAAAATTATCTAAATATTTATTTACCACTATTATTATTGATTTTTTTTAAACTAAATTATTAAAAATTTATAATTATTCATTGTGTATGTAAATCAATATATATATAATTTCCATCGTATGTATGTGATGTCTGTAACATTATGAGAAGTTAGTTACAAATTCAGTTTAAAATTAAATTGCAAACACCGTTTGCAACGGGTTCGCTTAATCTTAAATGATTATTGATTACTTTAGAAAGATAAAAAGAAACAATAATTTTTAAAAATATTTAGAAGATATGGAATATTTATATATATAGGTATATATATATATATGATAATTTTATTATATAGACCATCAATTATTCTAAGTATGATTTAAATTTGATAATAAATAAAAAAAGAGAAATCTTTTATTTGAACTACAATTGATAACTTTTTATCGGTACAAGCATGCAGTTATTAGCAATTTGTGCTGGAACAATTGTTGAAGTTGTCCTTTGCGAAATTCCCATTTCAAAAGGTCACAAAGACATAAATGGCAATCCAAATGGACAACAACTGAAACAATTGTTAATCTATTTGCATATATCAATACTAATGAATCAATTCAGTAGAGTACAGACAATTTATATATAAAATATTACAATAATGGCTGTATAAACTACCAATTCAATTTTTATTTATTAATTATAAATGAAAGTGTTTTATAAGATAACTATTCTGAGAAATGTGCCTGGAAAAAAAGGGAGGGGGTTTGAATATACTTTTATCGAATGCATATGTATGAGTTTAATTAATATTTTATTTTAATTGGCCATTAATATTTAAACCCAGCTAACCAATCTAAGCAATTAAAAAGGAAATGATTAATTTTTATATTAAATTATTGAAATTAGTGAAATTCAATCACTGATCTTTAAATTAAAAGAGGATTAATTTATTTATACAGTAAAAATGACTTAGATATAAACTTTTTTTGCAAATTTAAATTTTATATAAAATACAAATTAGAATATTTTCCATTTTAGAAATAAAAGAATCATATGCAAATTATGTTTAAAGTTTAGCCTTAACTCTCATCAATGTAATAGAAGAATTATTATAGAGGTTATTCTCCAACATTTATAATGGATGTTCAGCCCTTCTCCAACTCAACTTTACACTCAGATTGATGAAAATGGATTCTATTCTTTTTATAAACTTTTTACTGTTAATAAATTACTTTATTGATATTTTCAAAAGAGCCCTCACTCTTTAATGTGAAATTTTTTTTAATTTTTTTTTTCTTGTTATTTCTAAGTCCATTTAAGATGAGTGGTGCCTGTTTAAATATTACACTCATACAATCTCGTATTATTTTAATATATAATTTATAATGTATTCCCTCAGGAACTCTTCTCCAAAAATAAACTTTAATAAAAATGAACGTTTTAGTAAGAATTTATCTTTTTACCTATAAAATTTTTATTCATTATCATTTGGTTTTTAATTAATAATTTCGCTTCAATGAAAATATATGATAGGACTTTTAAAATAATTTAATTCTAAAATTGACATATTTCCCAAGTGAGTCAGTCAGTTAATCAAAGAACAAAAAAAAAAAGATATTTAAAATACGATGCATATATTTTGCATACAATGCAATATTGTAATTGATGTTATTGTTTTTGTTGTTATAACTTTATAGAATAATTTAAAAATATAATTTGATTAGGAGAGAATGCGGGTTTGATTCATTTATTATTGAGTAGACATAAATGACAATTTATTCATATCTCAAATTCCATACATAATATTTATTATATAATTATTTATATATTAAATCGTCATAACTATAAGGTTCAAATACTAACTGACACATGGATCACACAATTTATTATACAAATATAATTTCTCTTAAAGACCATTCAAAATAACATACCAGTACCGTTCCAAGATAAAAATTATTTTAATCATACTAAAAATGTTAATAATTTTTATACTGAAAAAATCGAATAATAAATAAAAGAAATATTATTTTTATTATTTTTTATTTATTTTAATTGATTCATGCTAGGGTCCCCCTAATGATTTTTGTGTGCAATTATTACAAAAAAAAAAAAAATTCTTTTGTGTAGTACGAGGACAGGTCAATAAGTTTTTAGATAAAAAATGATTTTATTTTTTTATTTTTCACCTTTGAGCACTTTACATTTTTTTTATCCCTCCCAAAAAAATAAGAGTTGTCGAGGGCATCAAAACCCCGAAAAAGTGTTTTGACTGCTTTTTGGTCTCTGGTGTGTTGTGGTGGATCCACCTTTCATGCACAATTACTAAACGGTAAAAAAACATATTGCGGTTAAACAATGTCAATCACTCCTGCTTAATGAGTACACGAAATTCACTTTTTTACATTTGTCCGGTCTGCTTTGAATGGATGTCAAACAAAAACTAAAAGACCCAACTGATTCAAATTTAGACAGGTGTCAGCTGATAATTGCCTGCTGACAGGAACGTGTTAACATTACTTTAAGAGTCACGAACTTATTGACCTACTCTCGTATTTATTTGACTAGTAAAAAGTGCAAAATAAAACAAATTTAATACCCCGTTAAGGTATCTAATTACTTGACCTGTATATGACGTTAGAAAGAAATTTAAAATTTAAACTCTATACAAATGAAAATTTTATTTTATGGAGGCAAAAATTTATTTTCCGAGTGAATATTTTTAAAATGTGCGTTATTTTAAAAAAGTTTTCCCTGATAACTCACACAATAGAGATGCAAGACTATAGATATCTCATAAACAAAATTTTAAAAATATCTATATTAAAATCAAATTGTTTAATATTTAGTGGTATATTGAGGATCTAGGATTGGCCTGAAACATAGGTTCAAGTTTCACCAATTATGCAATAAAACATTTGAATATGATGATAATAATAAATTTAAAAAAAATAAATTTAATACTACATATTAATTAATAATAAAAATATTCCAATAGGTATAAAAAGATATCAAATATAAAAATAAATAAAATATTTTATTTGTATTCTATACCATATATATCAGTATAAATATATATATATATATATATATAGAATTATGTTTTAATTTTTTTTAATTAAAATTTGTAACAAAACAAATTAGCTTATTGAAATCATATATACCATAATATATATATATATGTAAATAACATTTGTATAATTTGAATTATTTAATTAGTTAGTTATTTAATTTTCTTGTATATTTTAAGTTGCCGGACTGAAATTCGTTTATGTTATAATATGATATATTTTTCTTTTCATAGAAAATTCATTCTAATTTATAAATCTTTTTAATATTAAATTTTGTTATATTATATTTCATTTAGAAAACAAATAACTATAAAAATCGATTTGCTTGTATTTAAGGTAAGCAAATCGCTCTTAAAATTGTATATTTTTTATCTTATTTTAATTAATAAAATTTGCTTGTATTTAAGGTACATCGATTTGGTTATTTAATTTATAATCCTAATCCCCATATTATAAATCGATTTTTGAAAGAAAAAAAAAATGGAGCCATTTGAAATTAAATTTAGAATTGAAATGGAAAAAAGTGGAGATGTTTTAGTTACTAAAATTAAGAAAATAATCATCGAAGAAAATTCATATATATTACCTGAGGATCAACAGGATAAAGAAAAACACCAAGAATTATTTAAAATGGCAAAGGTGAAAAGCTGTTGTAAAAGTTTGAAGAAACAAAATAATATGAAGAGAGTGAACTCAACAGAAATAGATTACTCGTATGAAAATGATGAACATGAGCAAAAAAACGGGCTGTTACACCACTAATTCGTTTAAAAATGATTCTTAATAAAAAGAAATCAATACAAGGAATATATGATAGCGGGTCTAATGTTACGCTAATCAATTCAAAGATCTTAGAAGATGTTCAAGATAATATAATAAATGATGAACAAATATTTAAAACAATTAGTGGTGTGGAAAAAAGTTTTAATAAAATAAAAATTTCACTCAAAATAAATAAGATAGAAAGAGAGATAGAGGTCTATGTTATAAAGAATAATAATTTTTCTTATGACATACTTCTAGGGTTAGATGCAATAAAAAAATTTAGATTAATACAAGATGATCGTCTAAAAATATATCAGAGAATGAATGATGGTAAGGTTGAAATGGTGAATAGATATGGCTTTGATGTTAATCATAGTGTAAATGTCGTTGAGATCGAAAGAATAATTAAACATTTAGACGAAGAAAAAAAAAATAAATTTATAGGATTGATAAGCAAATATAAACAGTGTTTTGCGACAAATAAATATGATGTAGGTCTTGTGAAAACTCACGAAGCTCATATAAAATTAATAGAAAATAAATATATATCGAAAAAGCCTTACAGGTGCTCTATTATAGATCAAGCAGAGATTGAAAATCAAATATCAAATTTGCTAGAAAAAGGATTAATAGAAGAATCTAAGTCTCCTTTTGGGGCACCTGTGACGTTAGCATTTAAGAAAGAAGATGGAAAGCGTACGAGGCTATGCATTGACTTTCGAGAATTGAATAAGATATTGGTTCCGGAATCACAACCGTTTCCAAGAATTGACGACACTATAGTGAAAACAAGAAATTGTAAGTTTTATACAGTATTAGATATAAATTCGGCCTTTTGGTCTATTCCAATAAGAGCAAAAGACAGATATAAACTTGCTTTTGTAACACAAAATTCTCACTATCAGTGGACAAGACTCCCGTTTGGTCTGAAAATAAGTCCAGCGGTTTTCCAAAGAGTTTTGGCAAATGCCATTAGACGTAATGGGCTACAGGATTTTTGTCTTAATTATATAGATGACATTCTAATATTTTCAAGAAATTTTGAAGAACATTTGAAGCATGTAGAAAGAGTTATGCAAATAATTAATCAAGAAGGGTTTAAATTAAAGTTATCAAAGTGCGTTTTTGCCCAGGACACAGTTAGATACCTGGGACATGTTCTTGGGTATAATACAGTTAAACCGCATCATGATAATCTTAGATCAATAAGGGAGTTTCCAAAACCTAAAAATAAAAAAAATATTAGACAGTTTTTAGGCAAGATAAATTTTTATTATAAATATATACCCAATAGTATAAAATTACTCGAACCTCTTCATATTTTATTAAGAAAGAATTCTCCTTTTTTATGGACAAATGAATGTGACGAAACATTTGCAAAAGTAAAAAAATATCTATGTGAGAGTCCTATTTTAGCAATTTTTGACCCAAACCGTCCAACTATGTTATTTACAGACGCAAGTGGCGTGGGCGTGGGAGCAATCTTAAAACAAGTTCAGGAAAATGGAGAATTACTTCCAGTTGCATATTATTCAAAAAAATTAACACCAACACAAAGAAAAAAGAAGGCAATTTATTTAGAATGTCTTGCGATTAAGGAAGCAGTGCAATATTGGCAACATTGGTTGATAGGTCATAAGTTTTTGGTTTTTACAGACCATAAACCCTTGGAGAATTTGAAGATAAAATCAAGGACTGACGAAGAATTAGGCCACCTAGTGTATTATTTGTCCCAATATGATTTTCAAATAAAATACTCACCAGGCAAAGAAAATGTGGAAGCTGATGCGCTTTCGAGAAACCCTGTGTTGGAATGTTTTGAGGGGGAGGAGGACGAGATTAAAATTGTTAATTTAGTTTCAATAGAAGATGTTACTGAAAATCAAAAACTTAATAAAAGAGAAATTTTAAATATGAAGGATAAAATTATAAAAAATGGTTTAGTATATAAGCAAATTGGAAAAAGAGAAAGAATTTTAATTTCAGAAGATTTTGGTTTGAAGCTCATTGAAAGAGTTCACAAGTTTTATGGTCATATAGGAATCGGTCATTTAGCTGCCAAGATTCGTCCCTTTTATTATTTTAAAAGAATGGATAGACATATAAGAGAATTATGTATGAAGTGTGATATTTGTAAAAGAAACAAATCTAGAAGATGTAGAGAAATTGGGCGGTTATCACAGATAGGTCCAGCAAGTGAACCTTTTGAAATAATGGCTATTGATACAATTGGCGGATTTTCTGGAAATAATTCACAAAAAAAATATTTGCATTTACTTGTGGATCACTTTAGTAGATATGCCTTTGTTTATCCGTCATCTGAACAAAAAGCCCAAGATTTTATAAAATTAATAGACCCTATAGTGAAAAAACACAAAATAAAGATTATTTTAGCAGATAGGTATGGCAGTATCAATTCTGAAGAATTTAAATCATATTTAAAAAAACATAACATCTTATTAGTTTTCACTGCCACAGATTGCCCATTTTCAAACGGCCTTAATGAGCGATTGAATCAGACTTTGGTCAATAGAATCAGATGCAAGTTACAAGAAGAAAAAACAAGATCATGGGCTATGATTGCATTAGAATGTGCTGAAAATTATAATCAAACCGTACACAGTGTCACGAAATTTTCACCAGCATATTTATTAAATGGAAAAGAGCTATCAATAGTACCGGAAGAATTAAAAGTGAGAAGAAATTTAACGGAAGACAGGAAAACAGCATTAGAAAATTCTAAAAAAAATCATAATATTAATAAAGATCGAATTGATAAAAAGAAACAAGAACATACCTTTAAAATAAATGATTGGGTTTATGTCGAAACAGGAAATAAAATAAATCGGAATAAATTGGACCCTATAAGAAGAGGACCATATAAAGTGATATGTAAATTATCAAACACAATGTACGAAATTGATATAGGAAAAAGACGTTATGGACCAAGTGTGTTTCATAGTTCTCAACTTATTCCGTGTTTTAGTAAAGTTCCACTGAACAATTTTTAAAATTGTTCTCTGCAAGAGGGGGAGATGTAAATAACATTTGTATAATTTGAATTATTTAATTAGTTAGTTATTTAATTTTCTTGTATATTTTAAGTTGCCGGACTGAAATTCGTTTATGTTATAATATGATATATTTTTCTTTTCATAGAAAATTCATTCTAATTTATAAATCTTTTTAATATTAAATTTTGTTATATTATATTTCATTTAGAAAACAAATAACTATAAAAATCGATTTGCTTGTATTTAAGGTAAGCAAATCGCTCTTAAAATTGTATATTTTTTTATCTTATTTTAATTAATAAAATTTGCTTGTATTTAAGGTACATCGATTTGGTTATTTAATTTATAATCCTAATCCCCATATTATATATATATATAAATATGTAAATATATATAGTACCAGGTCCACCGATTAAAAAAATTATTTCTTATGATCTATGAATATTTAAGATTAAGATTATTATTTAAAATAAACAACAAAATATATGAAACAATTTCAAATAATTTAAAAGAACATAAATTAAACAAATAGTCATAAAACGTACGTATTAAAGTACTGAAAGACAGAAAAGTGGATATAACATAATATGGTGTATATTTCGTAATTTGATTACCAAATATTATTAAAATAAATATTTTTAATTTTATTTTATTTATTATATTTTGTATTTAAGTTGCCCAGCCCCATTTTTTTATTCTTATTAAAATTCCTATTTTAAATTAAGAAAAAACTAACCAAGATGATTTTTCCCGAGGCTGAAACCTATACAGATCGATTTTTATTTATAAATATTATTTATAGTGTGAATTTCAAAAAATACAAATATATACAATTTTTGCTAGTATAATATGATAAGAAATATTTAAAAATAAATAAATTGGTCCGAATATGATAAATAAAAACTAGGAATGATAATATCGAAGTGATATGCTTACAATAGGTTTTCCGATTATGAAATCATATTTAAATACGACACGCTATGTGAAATAAGGAGGGTGAAAGACGACCCTGTTTAGTTATAAACTCGGGCATGATCTAATACATTTCAAAATATCAAGGGCGGATATATTTTATAAATAATTTACAAAACAAGAGCTGTTTATATTTTCTTAAACAAAATAATATAAATTGCATGTCAATAATATAAAAGTAAAAATATATTTATCTATTAGCTATAATAATAAACCATTGATTCTATTATCTTACTATAATCATAAAATTGTATAAGTTTATTCAAATGTTATAATTATGTTTTGTTTCTCCCTCTTCGACAACCTATTCTTTCGCTCCCCCTTTATGTTGTTATCATATAACTATCATTTTACAGACAAATTTACATAGCCTTTTATCAACAATTCAAAAACATTTTACCCTAATTCAATATGGGAAATAAGGGATTGTCGGGATGTTTTTGTAATCACCATCATTTAAATAATAATCACACCCCTCACTTTCCTTAATTATAATTTACCCTATTATATTTCAATATTAATATTATTGGAATATTTTCATAGATAAATTATTTAATTAATTCTAAGTTAAATATGAGAAAAATGAGAAAAGGTTAGATGTTAATTTTGTTTTTGTTATATGATAATTTTAATTGAATGAGTTTAGATCAATTTTAATAAAATGTTAATTTAATTTTATTTATGGGTATATTTATATATATATATTTAAGGTATTCTTATAGATATTTTATTTTATATTTGAATTGAATATATTTTTATATTTTAATTTGAAATTCGAATTTTGTTTTTATTTTTATTTTTTTTTTAATTGAAAATGTTAACAAATACAAATTAACTTTTTGAAATCAAATATAATATAATAGGTTGGGGAAAAAGAAATCCATTATTTTCACGTGAACTTCAAGACTTTATTTAACATGTTTTGCATTGTCCGATTTAGGTCAAATATGCACCATTTTGTTCTATAATTTGTTGCCATTTTAATGGTAGCTTCATTATGCCTCTCTCATAAAAGTCTTGGTCCTTATTAGCGAAAAACTCCAGCAATTGATTTTCACACTCTTCCCTTGATGCCAATTTCTTATCACTAAAACACGCTTTGACCACGATCGCTTTCGCATAATGTTGTCGTATGTGACCCATTTCTCATCCCCAGTCACCATCCGTTTAAGAAATGGGTTGATTTCATTACGTTTGGCCAAGGCTTCGCAGATGGAAATTCGATCCATCATGTTTTTTGGTGTTAATTGGTGTGGCACCCAAACATCAAGCTTTTTTTTAAACCCAGCTTTGTGCAAATGGTTTAAAACTGTTTTGTGGTCGATCTTTAACTCCTGGGCGATGCTACGACTACTAACATGCCGGTCCACTTCGATGATTTCAGTGACTTTGTCGACATTTTCGACGACGGGCCTGCCTGTGCGAGGGGCATCCTTAACGTCAAAAATACCCGAACGGAATCGACGAAACCAAAATTGCGCGTAATTAGCTGTTACAGTATCGGGACCATAAACACTATTCACATTTTCAGCCGCCTGACTTGCATTTTCGCCCTTATCAAAGAAAAACTGTAAAATGTACCGAATTTTCTCTTTGTTGACTTCCATCTTTAACGCCGTGTAACTCAGAACTGAATGGACAAAACAAAAAACTGCAAACGAATTCTTTTAGTGCGAACTGTTACCTTGACAACGAGCATAAATTTGAAATTGTTTGATCGATAATTTACGAGATATCGATCACTACAGCCATCTACCGAAAAAATAATGGATTTCTTTTTCCCCAACCTAATATATATATTACATATAAAAGTAATTAATTTTCTTAACCTTGTTATAATAAAGAAAATAAAATAAGAATAATTTCCCAATACCTTAATTTATGTATCTAATGGACTTAAAATAACCTCTTGCCAAAAAATGGCAATAAATTGAAAGTTTAATTGAATGAAATAATGAAATATATAATAAATGCAATAAATTCCAATAAATTACTCAATTCAATTTATTTTACTTATCCTTATTTTGCATTATCTATATAAAAGAAGATTATTTTAAAAATTTTAAATTTTTGTCATTAGTCTGCCATATTTAAAAATATTTTTATAAGTAAATTAACCTTAGTGAAAAAAACTTGGAGGCCTTCAAAACGTATAAAAACATCAAAATCTCGACATCGAAATTTTTGTGATCGCAATACTATCTCTGGCGAGATAGTAAAAAATGAAACTTCAAAACAAAAAGTCACTAATTATTATAAGCAATGTTAGTAAATTTATACACTGTTTAATTTATATTAAAAAAAAATGAAAATGTTATTTTTACTATAGTTGGAAATAGTTTAATTTATTGATTTCACATATTAAGGAAAGTGGCAAATGCAATAAATATTTTAAATGAAAAAAAAAGATTTTTATCACAATATGTTAAGCTACTGAACGAATAAGGCATCAACAAATAATATCTTATATGGTTGGATGAATGAATTACTCACCATTTTTGAACCTTTGATCATCATCATCATCTATTTGAATTCCATTCATCATAAAGAATGTGGTCATGATTTTTTTTTTACCTGAAACAATAAATAAAAAAAAGATTAAGATGAAATAATAGATAAATTTGGAATTTGTATTTTTTTTCCATAAACAAAAGATGAATAAATGTTAACATTAGATATTATCCCAATCACTTAAATCTAAATTTTTAAAAATATGTAGTCTATTAAATTATAAATATATGTATGATATAAAATAGATAAAAAAAATAAACTTAATTTGATGAGAAAATACAAGGTTTATTAAAAAGAAAAGGTTGAATTATTACGAAAAGTATTTATTTATTCATCAATATCTATTTTGTTCCTCTTTCAAAGTAATTCCCCTCAGATATAATGCACTTATGCCTGCGCTTCTTCCAATCGTCGAGGCACTTCTGAAATGAGCTTTTCGGTATGTCCATCAGCTCGTTCTTAGATTTCGACTTTCAATCCACTGGTCTCTTCAGTTTTGGGAATAGGCACAAATCTGGTGAATGTGGTTGAGGCATGATTACGGTGTTGTTTTTCACCAATAAATCACGAACAAGCAATGGTGTGTGAGCTGGTGCATTATCCACGATTTGTTTTTTCCACAATTACGATCGTTTGAGCCGTATTGCTTCACGTAAACGTTGCACAACTTCATTGTAGTATTTCTTATTAACAGTACGACCTGTTGGCAAGAACTCATAATGCACACGCCATTGTTATCAAAGAAAACAGTGAGCGAAACCTTCACATTTGATACCACATAAACATTTTTTTGAGACAAATTAGACTCGCCGAATGCCACAGTCAACATTTTAAGTGCGTTGAAGCACTTTATTCCATTTCTAACGCAAAATTTAATACAGATTCCTTGATACATTTTTTTAAAATAAAAAATTGAAGAAGATACAAAACGTGACTAACTTTTTCAGTTGCCAAAAACAAACTCCTAATCCATATAATGATAATGACAATATATGAGAAACATATGTGTACCAATATAACAAAAAAAATTTCGATAATCGAATGTACTCAGCACACGAAAATTCTAATTTTCTTTTGAACAGACCTCGTATATTTTTAAGAAATTATATATTATAATTTTATATTATTACTAGCTGCTCAGAGCGCCTTCGGCGCTCTTCACACCTAGACGGGGGCTCCGCCCCCTGTACCCCCGAGTGGTACATAGTATTTGGTTGAAAGTAGTAAAAGGTTTTCATCCATTTTGTTTCAATCAGTATATTACATAAAACATTCATTTCTTTTTGTGTTCTTATTTAAAAATATATTTTAATTTAATCAGTAAATTAATTATATTTATTATTATTGTATATGTTATATCTATCTATCTATGTGGCTCAAAGATACTCGAAAGTTCTTGGCCGCAACAACCACATTTCTCCAAGTGTCCCTATCCTGAGCCCTTGTCCCATCTCTCTTACGTCCCTTCCTACGCGTCATTGGTTTTCCAAGCGGACGTTTTCCAGTCGGTCTCCCCACCAATATCTTTTTCCTCTCCCATTCTAGCCACGTGCCCTGCCTATCGCAGCTTTTTCGCTTTCATAACCCTAACTATTTCTGAAGATGAGGAGGCCATGCAATTTCTTGTTATGCAGTCTCCCCCATTCCCCGGTGACCTCATCTTTCTTTGACCAATAAATGCAGGGAAGAATCCTATTCTCAAATACTCTGAATCTACTCTCATCTCCCAGGGTCATTGACCATGCATCCTACCCAAATAATGCAACAGGCAAAATAATTTTTTTATATATTCCCTTTGATAATAATTTTGATGAGATAAGCCTTTTTATTGCAAGATAACAGGCGTTTCCCAATTGCAACCCCGATTTAAATTCTTCTTAAATATTATTATCCTTCGTGATTACATTCAATTTTTTTACATATTCAAATTCTACATTTTGTATCTTAAGATTTTGAATGTTAATACTCTTCCTCTTTGTCACTAAATATTTTTTCTTATGACTATTCATAATTTCAAACCTCCATTAATTTTTCCTCGCTATCTGCAATTGCAATTTCCTAATCTCCTATTATATTTAAGTCGTCTGGGTAACCTAACATTTTACAATTGATTTCTTCATCTTATTACTATCTCGCCAGAGATAGTATTGCGATCATGAAAATTTTCGATGTTGAGATTTTGATGTTTTTATACGTTTTGAAGGTTCCTGAATCATTTTCACTAAGGTTGAGAAAAATGTCTGTGTGTGTGTGTGTATGTGTGTGTGTATGTGTGTGTGTATGTGTGTATGTGTGTATGTGTGTGTGTATGTATGTAGGCAAGATTACGCAAAAACGGTTTGAGCTAGAATGATGAAATTTGGTACATGGACATTATTCAAAATTCATAGTTTTCTATCAACTTTTGAGAAATGTAGCTCAACCGGAAGAGGGTCATTACCTACAACGTTTTGATTTTTTTTCCTCTAAAGTGACCGTAAAAATAAAGATATATGTTTGATAATTTTTCACATGATTAATAATTATATAAAACTGCTATATATAGAATTTCAGCTTGATTGATTCGCTGAAATTACCAGAATTAATTTTTTAACACTGAAAATCTCACGCGTCAACACGTGACGTGGTGCCATCAACAAAAAGCCAAACATGCGCTGGTTTAATATTTATTATTTATTATTTATAATTTATAATTAATTAAATTTAATTTAAATATAATATATTATGTTATTTAATCCAATTCAAATTGCGAGATAGTCGAGTGGAGACACTCCAGCTAATTTTTTTTTCTTTACTACCTTCAAGACAAATTTGAAGATCAAAATTTGAAAAAGTTTATGCTGATCTATATTGAGTCATGTGTATGTTTTACTAAAGTCTACAAATAATTAGTGAACAGAAATATTGAATTCGCAGTTTTTTTCCTAATATCTGTCATAATGAAAATATCTTAATTAATGTTGATCGATTTGGCCTTAACCCGCAATGATATCTCCTAATATTTCCACTGCCTATGGTTCTTAAGTATTTTCTATGTTATTATAGTGAAATAGAGTATAATATTTCTTGATCATTACATTTTGATATTTTATTTTCATTGCTAGATTATTATTGAATATTTTTAATTATAATGAAACTTGGGAAAATGCAAAAATAGAGACTTGAGACAATTTATAAAAATTAACGGTATAAAACTATAGATAAATTACCAATATATACATTCATTAATAGTATTAATTTAAATTAATTGATTTTTTATTATTAAGTTCATTTATTAATTTTTTTATATCATAGTTATTTTCCTCCCTTAAAAGAAACTTATCTAATACTGTGGTGCTAGGGGATTTGAAAATTATTAGTCGCAATATGAAGATTTCGCTTACAGTTTCTGTCATGTCCGACCTCCGTCCAACAGTTATTTCCCTCAAGTTTCTTGCTTCGCTTAATCTTGTGATCTATATATTTAATTTTTTTTGATTCATTGTAATAAAATTTAAACAAATAAAAATTTTCACTTTGTTAATTTATAAAAATTTCAAATTAAACTGATTGTGAGTGATACGCTTTGCCAAGACTGAATAATTTGTGTATAGAAATATTGAATGTTCTTAGCGAGATTTTTTAACCTTTCACTTTCAAATAGAAAAGAAGAAATATATTCAAATATATAGAAAGAATAAATAAAAATTAAGTTAATATAAATATGATCTAAATATTTTATTAAATTAATTAAAATGGGAACTTTTAGAATAAATTATCTAATTGAATTGATATTTGAATATTAGAATTTAAAATAAAAAGGGAAATATTATAATAATTCTTTGATTGGGAATAGCTATGATAATTCATTGTTTGAAATGATTCCGCTAGGCCGACAGTGAGCCGCGAGCTGCTCTTGAATGAACAACACGGAGAATTATATAAACTTTAAAAAATTAATTTCTGCGGTTATTGTTGACATATAAATAAAATTTATAGCCTATGTTACTCTAGGGGTATATAAGAATATTGTGATGTAATTTCATAGAAATCGGTTCAGCCAATTCAGAGTCTATAAAATAGTAATTTTCCGGACAGACAGACAGACAGACAGACATGAAAAATTCTAAAGTCACTTTTGGATTCTAGAGGTCATGAAACGCGAAGATATGCAAAAATTTTTAAATTCTGAGCAATGTGCAGACAAAAACCTTTTTTTATATATATAGATTTGATAAGGACATAACATGAATAAATTGAAATCTATTTCATCTTAATAGGAATACTAGTATATTAATATTTATTATTATAATAATTATTATAATATTTAAATATAATTATAATGTCTTTACGTAGGCGAAAATGAATATAAAAATAATTGAATTGATTAAAACAATAATATTATTTAAAAATTATTTAAATATCAAGGTGAAATCACCAGATCCCTTTATTTTTTACTATAAATAATTTGTTTGTTTGTTTTTCAAATTTTTCGAAATAAATGAAAAAGACTTGTTTCAAGGAATCGTACTTGTAACATATAAATATGGACTTGCATCCTTCCCATGATCCTCCCTCCCCTCCTCTCACCCTCAAGGTTCCCTGGTCCCTCTATGTAAATGCAAATCATCTCCCAAGCAAGGAGAGAATGCCTTGATAAGCCACCTCCGTTTAGGATGATCCCAGAAGGGCCGGATAGAGGCGATTTATTCCCATCCTCGCTTTTCTAATCAGGATGTCAACAACACCCAAACCTCTTCCCCTCCTCCTCCACCCGCTGAAATTATATTAATATAAGGTCAAAGTATTTTAGATCAAAAAAAAAAAACAATTTTCAAATAATAATGTTAAGAAATAAATTATTATTATGATTATATTATAGTAAATTAATATTAATTAATTAAATTAATTATTAATCCAATATAAACCAATATATATTATGTTACATATATATATTGTGACAAAAAAGTTTCCGGAATTTTGTTTTTGTCGATATTCGTGGTGTGGTGACATTCTGAATACGTTCCAGAGGAACAAACGGTCAATAAGGAGTATTATGTGACTGTTTTGAGGCGTTTGCGTGAACGGGTCCGTCGTGTTCGGCTGGAATTGTGGGCAGACAATTTGTGGATTTTGCACGACGATAACGCACAATCTCATCAAGCCACGATTGTGAACGAATTTAAGGCAAAACACTTGATAAATATCATTGACCGGGCACCGTACAGTCCAGATCTGGCCCCGTGTGAATTTTTCCTCTTTCCAAAACTAAAATTGCCACTCCGGGGAACCCGTTTTTACTCCATACCGTCCATAAAACAGAATGCGACGAGAGAGCTGAACGTCATCCCAGCCAACGCCTATAAAAAATGTTTCGAAGATTGGAAAGAAGCGTTGGCATATGTGTATTGCTTCAGAAGGAGCATATTTTGAAGAAGACAAAATAAATATTGAAGAAGATTAACTATTTTGCGTTTTATTAAGAAATGCCTGAAAGTTTTTTGTCACAATGTAAAAAAATCAACTTAATATTCTGATTCAATATATCTAATTGTAGGCTGGATTTTAAAAAAAAAAATTAAAATTTTCTTTTATTACATAAAAAATTAAAATATTTGATACTTAAAAAATGCCTAATTTAATTTTTAAACAGAAATATTATAATAAAATAAATATTTTTATTCGTTTTAAAAAAGAACATTTTAAAATTAATGGTATTTTATTTATTTTAGTTTTAAATACATAATCAATTATGAATTTTAATTATTTTTTGATGATTGAGGATGTGGATAGGATTTTTCTGTATTTAGTTAACGATATCATGATATTGTAGACTTTTGTCAGGGATTTATTTCTCTTTGAAAGTGTGTGTTTGTGATGGGTTCACTTTCAAAAGATAGTCTACTGATTTGAAACACCACCAGACAAGATTCAATTTCAAGGACAAAAAGAAATGCGGTATCGTGTTCACTAGCGGGGTGGGTTTCAACAAAAACAACAACATTCAATTGAAAGAATTTGATCAGAACAATAGAGAAGAAGAAACAGATATATAACATTCAACATCAAAAGAAACAAATCAAATCCAAAAAAAAGAGAAGAAATAATAATCATATATAAAAAGAAGAATTTGCAAAATAAGCATTAATTATTTAATTATTAAGAAGAGATGTAATCTGCAATCAATGCAATTAATTATTAAAAGATCAAGAATAAAGAAAAAATTAGCTGGTTTCTGACAGACGATTTTATCTATTGAATATATAATCTACCACAATTATAAAAAAACAAATTAATATAGATAAACTTATCTGGCACTTCTTTTTAGTCTCGTCTCTTCATTAGCCATTCAGCTCAAGTCACGTGCCAAAAAATCAGTACTGATTGGTTGTCAATCACTCTCACCCACAAAAGAACCCTCGTCAAGTCAAGACGTTGCCAAACCGCCCTCTAATTGTCTTTTATCTCTTTTACAGAATCTAAACCCCAAAAAATTATGTATTTGTTGTAAATATCAGATGTTATAAAGATTATACTTATTAAAATAATAATTACAAGGGACTCTTAAGTGAATTAGTGGTTAGCACGGCAGTCTACCACATTGAAGACCTAGGGAAATTCAACATTAATCATTTCTCTTTAAAGCTCTGCGTGAACCTCAGGGTCTATCCGCAAATAATAATAATTACAAATGTCAGCTAATTTATATTAAAAAAAATAATAATTAAAAAATTATTTTATATTTTGTAGGTTTTGTTTATTGGTGGCTTGATTCTAAAGTATTAACCTTTATTAATCAAATAAATTTAAGGATAAAAGAAAAACGTACAAACAAACATTTGAATACACAGCGAATCAATCAAATGAAATTCTTTTTTTTTTACTTTGTTATTTAATTTTTTTTTATTCAATTACAACGATAGATAGATTGATTGATAATTGATTTCATCAAAAGGTGATTTTCTTGGAAATGATCATCACCATCATCATCATCATCACACAACAACAACATATTTAAATCAAATTCTATTATAATCTATTTATTATTATCTGAGAAATAAATTTACTATCGAATTGAAGCTGAAGTAAAAAAAAAGAATGGTTTCTTTAGAATTTACTCCATTTCATTCTCTTGTGCTTTTTCAATAACATTTCATTCTCAAAGATTCCTACCCACAAAGACATTCGTTGCATTTTATTATTATTATTATTTAAGCTTCTCTTCTTTTCTTACATTTAATTTCATCTCGATTGATACAGAATTGGAAATTGATGAAAAACAAGTATAACTAGTTTTTCAAGATATTATATATAGAAGAAATAACATAAATTATAGATAAAAGTAAACAGATAAATAAATAATTAAATTAACAGAAAAATATACAAATATGTATGCACCTGACTGTTTTTTCATCTTATTAAATGCCTTTATTAAATCATTTATCAATGATTTATAATATATATTATTATTATTTTTTTTTTTAGTAACGTAATAAATAATAAAATTTATAATTTGTAAAATACACAATTATCCATTTATAAGATGAAATCCTATATATAATTCGATGAATTTTTGAGTGAAAAAATTGAGCAGTTTGCACTTTAAAACCTTTCTAGAAAGACAGTCATTCAATCAAATATCAAATATTTTAAAGAGATTTCGAATTATATAATTTTTTCTAAGAGAGATATTTTTGTGATTATGATTTGATGATTTTCACAATAATGTTTTTATTAAGTACAAAATAATAATAATAAATAATAACTAGCTGCTCCGAGCGCCTTCGGCGCTCTTCACACCTAGAGGGGGGCTCCGCCCCCTGTACCCCCGAGTGATACATAGTATTTGGTTGAAAGTCTGTATGTAAAAGGTTTTCATCCATTTTGTTTCAATCAGTATAAGTAGATAAGACATGTATTTGTTTTCTTGTAAAATATATTTTAATTTAATCAGTAAATTAATTATATATTATTATTGTATATGTTATATTTATCTAACTCTGTGTCTCTACAGTTTTCGAAAGTTCTTAGCCGCAGCATCCACATTTCTCTAAGCGTCCCTATCCTGAGCTACAACCAAATCCTACCCTGTCCCATCTCTCCCATGTCCCTTCCTTCATTGTCCACCCACCTTGGTCCTTGGTCTTCCACCGGATGTTTCCCAATCGGTTTTTCCCAATTTCTAGTTTCTCCAATTCCAACCACGTCCCCTTCCCATCCCAGCCTTCTTGATTTTATAACTTTAACTATATCTGGACATTATTTCTCGTTATGCCATCTCCGCCATCCCCCTGTGACCTCATCTTCTTTTGGCCTATAAATGCTGCAAACAATATTAATCTCACAAATACTCTAAATCTACTCTCGTCTCCCAGAGTCATCGATAGGGTGACCAAACGTCCTGTCTTTAGGTGCTCTGTCCCAAAAATGTCATCGGGACACCCTACTGTCCCTTTTTTTCAATATTTAGGTCATTTCGTAATTTTTTTTTCAAAATTTTTTCAATTTAGTTCTAAAAAATACTGTTTGTCCCGGTTTGGTGTTTTCGAAATATGATCACCCTAGTCATCGATCAACATGAAAAATAATTGTTTTATATATTTTAATTTTTATCCTCTTTGATGAGATAAGCCCCTTTACTGCATAATAACAGGCGTTACTCAATTACAACGTCGATTTAAATTCTTCTCGAATATTATTATCTTTCGTGATTAGAGATCTTAAGTATTTAAATATTTATGCTTTTTCAAATTCTACATTTTGTATCTTAATTGTATGTAAGTCGTATCCGTATCATAATTCTTGAATTTTTTTGTTTAATTACATTTCGGTTGATTTTTCCCCAATTTCTCTAATCATATGTCTCCTCTTCCAGTCCAATTCATTTACCTATCAATGTTGCATAAGGAATTTAAATTTCTTAATTTGGCTAGAACACTCTATTTTTTAAAATTTTAAATAGAGGGAGAGAGAGAGAGGTTCTAATTATATATATATATATATATATCTGTTTCTATGACAGCAAAAAAGTAAACAAATTACATTCATACAAACTCTCCTTTATATATATTTCTGGAAAATGGAACACCCGCAGCTCAGCTCAGGAGTTACCTAAGATTCTAATTTCTTTTTTATTTTTCATCATTTGAGGTACCCTTGACCTCAGAAAAATTTGGTTACCTTACTCCTTGTAGTTTAGGCTCTGGAGTTTTTTGCGTACAGACGGACACTATCGTATTAAATATATAGATTTTGAATGTACATTTTCTTAAGAAAACATGCTGATTAAAAGATTGATTAAAGAAATTTAAATATTAGTATACATATACTTAAATAAATTTTTATCATTAAAAAAATTTCTGTTTTATTATTTGAATGAAATTCTTACAATATTAATAGGTATAAGCATATACGAGGTCAGGTCAATAAGTCCCTGAATTTTTGAATGAAGATTTTTTAGATAAAAAATTATTTTATTTTTTAACGTAGACTCCTTTGAGTTCTTTACACTTCGTCATACGTTTCTCCAATTTTTGTATCTCGTCCAATATATAAGATTTGTAGAGGGTCAAAATAGGTATTTGTTTGTGAAATGATTTTAAATCTCATTCCGCCAAGCCATATCTTCAGGTTTGGAAACAAGAAATAGTTACCAGGGGCTAATCCGGAGAATAGGGCGGATGAGGGAGGAATTCGTATCCCAATTCATGGAGTTTTGCCATAGAAATTCACTTTTTTTCATTTTCTTCTCCAATCACGAGGTAGCATTAACATTAAAAATTTGTCCTCAAAAGAGGACACTGGTCGCTAATGGATGTCAAACAAAAACCAAAAGACCCAGCTGGTTCAAATTTCGACAGGAGTCAACTGATAGTTGCCTGCAGACAGCAGCAGTGAGTGTTGCCATTTCAGTTAAGAGTCGGGAATTTAAAAAATGTCACTGACTTATTGACCAGCCTTTGGAATAATTAAGAATTTCGAAATAAATTTATAATAAAATTATGGTTAAAAACATGATGTTTTAAATAGGTGGTTTCTCTTTAGGTTGGTCATTTAGGGTGAGTGTTTGAACGACACGTGTCTTGCCCGTTTATGAATCATCTTTTTTTTCCTCTCCCTGGTGTGTATATGTCTACTTTTCTAGATAAAAATAATTATATATGTTTATAATGAAAAGGGGGATCAAGACCCCTTCTTTTCTCTCTCAACCCTTTGAAGAATGTTTTATATATATATTTATTGAAGAATAAATTTTTTATTTGATAAACTATCAAAACATTTATTTATTCGCTATTAAAAAAAAAAATTTTTTGTTTAGTAAAATAAACATCTTATTATACAAAAACTATTATATGGGTGTTTATAGTATCATTGTTATTATATAATTTTATTATAGTGTAAATTCTTTTGAATATGATAACTTGAAAATTATTACTATATGACCGAGCTGTTTTTGCTCGTGACCTGAAAGTTCAAAGGGACGTTGCCCAAAATTATTAATTATTTAAGGCCAGCTGGTGTTTGAACTAGTTATATAATTTCTACCTTTGAATGAAAATTTTGACAATTATTCTATGCATACTCCACAAACTTTGATCAAATATTCATCACATAATTATCAAGTAGAAATAGAATCTCATTCGTGTATTTAAATTTTTGGTTTTGAATTTACCTGCCCTTAATAAATATAAAATTTTTTCTATATTCTTATTTTTTATAATCTTACATTAATTAATGTTATTTATACAAAACACCCGCTCGACGATATTTTGGATTCCTTTCTAAATCTGTATTCACTATAAACTAAATATTTAAAAATTTGAAATAAACTTATAATATTTTATGTGATTTTATATTGAAATATATCTATAGATCAATAAATATTAAAAGATCAAAGATTAAATTCATTGACTTCGAATAATAAAGGAAAGGGTATTGAAAAATACACTATATGGAAATATAATATATATAATATAATATTATTAATAGAGTATTTAGCAATAAACTATATTCTAATACAGGATTAGTTCTTTCAATAATAAGTATTTGAAACATAAATAAAAATAAAAAGTATCTAATTTATAAACAATGAAGAGATCAATCTTATATATATATCTATATATATATATATATAGATATATATATATATTTTATATAATCTTTGACTATTGACTGTATACTACTGCTGACACTAAAACATGTCTGGTTCGTCTGTCAGTCCAAATACCAACTGGTTAAAGATTACTCACTTATTCAACCCAAAATCCCAACATTGACTCTTGGTCACACAGATAAGATTCAGAACCCCGAAAAATTACCCCTATTGAAAATATAGCGCCAAAATAGTCAATTTTATAAGAATACAATTGAGTGAAAGAATATTTAATGTAATTGCGATATTAAAAAATATGTTTTTATAAAATAATAGTTAAAAATATATGATAATAAATGCTTCATAAAGTCATAAATGTTAATTATAATAATAATTATTTTTTCGTCATAACGAAGCATATTGCTTTTAAAAAATTTAAAAATAAAATATCTACACGATAGGTTGTTCAATAAGTTAGCAGAACGGAATTGAAGAAACCAATTTTTATTTGTAAAAATGACTCGATTATTCTCAGCGTATTTTCCCCCAACTTCAATACACTTATTCCAACGGTCTTCTAATTTATGAATCCCTTGACTGTAGTGGTTTTCCGAGAGTTCTGCCAAATACCTCCAGAGCAGCTATTACCTCTTCGTTTGAAGAAAATCATTTTCCACGGAGATATTGTTTGAGATGTGGGCCAGAAGTCTGAGGGACCTAAATCTGGCGAATAGGCTGGATGTTGCAATAATTTGTACTTCAATTCAGATATTTTAGCAATGGATTTCCGGCACTCATTTTGCACATAGTTTTTTGAAACCCAAATTAACACTCAAAATATTTCTCATTGTGCCCAATGAAATGCCTAAAGCCTCTGTTTAATCTCTTTCAGTCAATCGACGGTCTTCCAATACCTTATCTTATATTTTTCCGATGTTATTGATGAATAGATGGCGCTCCGCGAACTTATTGAACAAACTACTAGATCCCGTTTATTATTACTTGTTTAACTAAACGTCCTTATCGAAAATCTTTTACAATAATAATTTTCAATTCAAATCGTATACAATCATTGATAATTCAAATAGCATTCTTTACACTCCCCCCTTCCTTTCTCTTTCTCACTCTCTCTCTCTCTTTCTTTCATTTCATTCATTCCCACGTGTAGTTTAACATAAATATGAATAATGAAACAAGATCAACAACAGATCATTACAATGTACAACAAAAGAAGGTTGAATTTCATTTCTACAATGGCAGCATTAACGAAATCCTAACGATTTCAAAAACTCTTTTTTTTACAGGTAGAAATTAGCCAATTCAGTTGACCCTTAAGCTACTCATCGCACAAATGTCTCGTATAGTAAACCTTTCCTATTCTTAAATATGAGAAATGCAAAAAAGAAAGAAATTATAAAAAGGATTGGTAAAAAATATATTAAAAGACTTTAAAACATGAAAAGTTTTTCATAATATCTAAATAAGTTGAACTGTGGCCAGGTCCGAACCGACCGACGGTTTGAAGTAAATTAATTTCCAGCTACAGAAACAATTTCAAATAATTTTAATATATCTATTAATGTAATAAAAACAGATATGGATACATAAATTATAAATATAAACATTTTTAATTTTATTTTATTTATAATATCTATGCAAGACCAGGCTGTGACGTCATGAATGGCTGGATGACGTCATATAATTTTAAATCAAGAAAAAACTAATAAATATGATTTTTCTCGAGGATAAAACCAATACAAAGTGCATGATTCGTGGTGATATGTAAAAAATCTTCTCATGTTAAATTTGGTGTGAAAATAACCCTTCCCTTCCTATCGTCGATCGCTAATACTACCACTTCCAGTTTCCGGATTTGCACCAAAAGTTGATCAATTCATCCCACTGATGCATTAAGTAAATATACCAAATTTCATCGAAATCCGTTCAGCCGTTTAGGCTGTACACATCTATACGGACAGACGGACGGACGGACGGACGGACTGACATCATGCTAAAAATACTTTTTTCTGTTAAGAAAATGCATGATTCGTGGAGATATGTAAAAATCTCCACATGTGAAATTTGGTGTGAAAACAATACCTCCCTTACTATCGTCGGTCGGTAAAAATCAATGAATGATAGAAATAAATACAATAATTATTAGCAATAAATGAAAAATAACTAAATAGTAATAAGAGTGAGTGACTCGCTTTAGGACACCTTTAATCAATCTTTTTTTTTATTGATGAATTATTGTCAAAATTTTACCTGGCGTTCGAGCAACCTTTGTCTACATTATTAATTAACTTTCTATCTTATATCCATGCAGGAAAAAATTCGAAAAAATATTTAGCATCTTATCTCAAGGTGTAAATATTAAATTGTTAATTTTTGGACAGTTAATAGTAAATGTGAAAAGTTAATTAAATTATACTAATTAGAATTTATTTTGAATTGTTTCTTTAAGAAAAGAAAATTATTACAAATGGTAAGTTATTAAAAGTAATGTGATAATACTATTGAAAATTAATATTTTCTAATTTTGTTTACAACAAACTACTTAAATTTTTTTTTTATATATATATTTTATTTCTAATCCTTGCCGTAGTAAAGTTCAAAATAGAAGAAATAATAATTTATAATAAACCCAGGTTGCATAGATTAAATAAACAAATATTTTAAATACAATATATTTTTGTAAAATAAAATTTAGATTGGTATATCTTGTGTCCCGAGGTGGACTATTTCAACTTATCCTAAGGTGTGCCATACACAAATTTTGAAACTTTAGAATGTCATTCTGTGTTAGGCTCAATACCAGAAAAATCATTATATCTTAATTCTAAAAAAAGTATTTAAAAAAAAACTTTAAAATTCATTATAGTATTTCAAAATATATAATTCCAATTTATAACTTATCGTAATTTTATATGAAAGTTACTTTACGCATAATCTAATAATAAAAATCTAACCTGCTTTTTCAATTGATCAAAACACATCAATTTGATTGTAATGGCTTTTCTCTACATCGGTACGAACTAAAAGTTAATTTTAAATTTAGGGTAAAAAAAAGTTGTCCAATGGTGTGTGTACTGTGTCCCAAGGTGAGCCACTCTCCCATACTAAATTAATTCCCATTAATTTATATTAACTTATATATTCAAAAAACTTTTAGATCAATCCGGATTAATAATAATCTCGCATTTCGAAAAAAAATATATTTTACAAATATATTAAAAATTTGATATACTTAAATATGTATAAATTCTTTTTTTTTAATCAAATTCAAATGCCTAAAAAATACCTGTAAATTGTAATGGTAAAATTCATTCAAATTAGCAAATGATGCGATTTTTTTTTTTTTTTTTTTTTTTCATTTAACTCAATGATTAAAGTGCATTTGGATTCTCATTTACATGTAACATCAAAAGCTTGATGATGGTCCATCATTCATTCCCACCCCTAGTCTCTCTATCTGATAAATTAATATTGATTAAGAAATAAATAGGAAAGTTAATTACCAAAATGAATATAAATAAGAATTGTTAATTCAGGTGGATATAATTTGCTGATTTTTTGGTAAGATGTTTTCCCAGGCTGCAACTACCTTGTATGTCTGTTTGTCTGTCTCTCTTGTGTATCCGATAAGAGAGGCCGAGATTTGTTGAATCGAGCGGGGTCAGCCAGTCAGCCCGCTTTCACCAATCCATTACGTAAATAAAACACAACATTGGATTAACAAATAAATTTAACTTGTTAAACGATTATCGTATTTTATTAGGAATTTTTCGAAAAGTAATAATAATAATAACCTCACTTTAAGGTTGGTCTGAGATAAATTAGTTTATATATAATATATTATTAATATATATATATATATCTTGCGACATTGCACATATAATAAATTAATAAATAAAATTAAATGAACATAGATACATTTTTATAAAATTGAAAATAATTTTTTTTTTAATTTAAAGAAATAATTATTTATAAATAAAAAGATGTAGAGGCCAACCCATTGTTTTTTTTTTAATTTATTATAATTTTAAATTTGCAATTCTTAATATTATTATTATTATTATTTGCGCATAGACCCAGAAGATAATGAAGAGCTTTAAAGATAAATGATTGATAACTGAATTTTCCTAGGCCCGAAATAGAGTCTTCAGTGTGGAAGACTGTCGTGCTAACCACTAAACCACTGAAGAATTTATTCTTAATTTAATATATAAAAATTTTTCTATCTAAAATATACGAAATTTTTTTAAATTATTTTTTTTTAAAATTGCCATTCTCTTGTATAAGTTTCAAATTCTTAAAGAAAATAATATTTTTTCATATTCATATTCTGTAAAGAGAGTTCAAGACCTTTTACGCAGCCCAAACTACATATATAAGAGTATAGACCATATTTCAGAAAACTTCCTAAGGATTAGTTTATTGTAAATTCATTAATTCGAAGAGCAAGAGAAAGAGAGAGTCCTAGTCACGATAATTATAAATTAATTACAATTTAAATTATAATAAATAGAAATCATTTAACAATTACTTGATGGTCAAAATGGAAATTAGCAAAGTAAACTCAAGGATACAAAAAATTGTGTTAAAAGATTAATTTTTATTTAATTATATATATAATTCATTTTTGATTCTTATCATTTGTTATTTAAAAAAAAATATTATCTTTTTCCATTGTAATAATAAATAAAATAAATATTTAAAATCAAGATACAAATTTGCTCATGTGGTTGTACCCTATAAGACTTCTCGATCTTTATATAGTCGTAGTAGTAGTTATGCGAGTTCATAAAATAATAATTTATATGATAGAATATAATAATATGTATATAATAGGATATTATACGCATATAAGATGTGAACTTAATTGGAATGAAGAAGGTGGGGTTATTCGTAACATGTTCAAAAAACCCATGATCATATCGAAGTATATATATATATAAATATATATATAAAACATTTTATACTAAATATAAATAGAAATTTACTAATTTAAATGACAATCTTGGAATTATATATCTTTTTATATATTACTTAATTAAAAATTCATAAATTTTTTTCTAAATATAGATAAAATATTTACATTAGTATATATATTTATCATAGAAAACAAATATTATAAAAATAAATAAATATTCGTTTCTTAAAATATGCAAATAAAAATATTTTAAAATAATACTTGATTCATGGTTTGATGATTTCTCTGATTAATAAAGATTATTGATGATGTAACAAGGAAAACAAAACAAATTAACTAATTTAAATGCCAATCTTGGAATTATATATATATATCTTTTTATATATTACTTAATTAAATATTCATAAAATGGTTTATTTCTGTAGTGTTGTTGATGTTGTTGTGTTTTTTGTATTTGCAGGCGTATATGACCTCACTTGAAACAATAGGCAAAGAAAACCAGGGCAATTAGCATTCGATGTAACATATGCAACCTATAACAACAACAAGTATAGATATCAGAAACATTTATATGTATATTTTAAATAAATCACAGTTAAATAATCTTGTACCTATGTGTGTATGTTATTTATGTATTCATTAGTTTAAAAAAAATTAGTCATATATGGTAAAAGAAAATAATAAAATTTGATAAATAAATAAATATAAAGAGTATATATATATATATATATATATATTAAAAACGATTGCAATGTTCTAATATTCATTTTTATTGTATATTAAAATAAAGCAATGAAATTTTTTTTTTTATAAATTTAATAGTCATTCATTCTAACAGTTTTGTAAATGTTTTTTATTTAAATGGAATTTGTAAATATTATATTTTTATTAGTTTCGATCAATATAGGTAGAATTAATAGTAATATATATGTATGTAAATAAATAAAAAATGATAGATACATACCTATAATGAAAATAAAAAAAAATTAGGAAATTAGAAAACAGATTTTTAAATTTCTTCTATTATTTAATAATTCTTAAGCGTCTAGTTTTTTTTTAATATATTATACCTTCATGAACAGATTTATTTAACTTTTTTATTCACTAATAATGCATTGAAAAATAATTTTATTCTAAACTATAATACATGTGTATCTAATATATATATATATATATATATATATATATATATATATATATATATATATATATATAGATTTTATCTGATAAATATAAAATATTATTATTATTATTATTGTATTATTATTATTTGTGGATAGACTTTGAGGATCACACAGAGCTTTTAAAATTAACGATTAATTATTGAATTTCCCTAGGCCCGAAGTCGAGTCTTAAGTGTGGTAGTCTGTCGTGCTAACCACTAAACCACTAAAGAATCTATAATATTATTATTATTATATTATTATCTTATATATTAATAGAGATATTGTACAACAATATGATAATAATAAATTTATTCATATCACTAAGCATTCACTGCATAACAATTTAATTTAACAATAATAGAAATGGCAAGTATGTGAAATACAAAACACGCTATATATTTTAAACAATGCTATTATACTTAAACCATTTAAGCATTTATATGCGAGTATTACTTGTTATAACCTAAAGTAGAAATAAATATTAATAAATATTCGACTTTCAAATAAAATTAAAAACAATTTTAAATTTGAAAAATACAATGATATATGAATTGGCACAAGTTATTATACTATAGAAGGTTCATTAATTCCTTGACTTCTAATTATTTTAAAATACAAATAGCAAACTCCTCATTGATTGTATTAAAAATTAATCACTTTTTAATATTACAAAATATAAGTGAAAGTAAATTATTATAATATAACTCTCGACAATATAAGATTAATATTATTTCATCATTTTCATTCACTATAATTCATATAAATAATATTAAATAATAAATTTGCACTCTTGAATTATAATTGTGTAAAGAATGTATGTAGTGTGTTTTCTAGGTCGCTTTGTATATATCTGTGTATTATTAAATAATAATAATAATAATAATAGAGGTATTACATCAATGTCTATCATCAATTTCTAATGAAAGCAAAAGAAAATAATAATAAGGGAAGGTGGATAAAAAAAATACTTTCTCTTTTTTTTAAAAATATTTTTATATGTATATTGAATGGCTAATAGGTAATTCCATAGAGAAACAACAGCAACAACAAAATAGATTGATGTGTATTTATATAAATTGGCTAACATCAACCTCTTGACAGGTCAAATCCATCTATAGGCAAAGGAGAGGCAAGACAACAAGAAGGAGGCGGAGGAGGAGGAATGGAGGAAATGCCTATTCAAGGAAGGAATGGAATTCGACTGGTTTGAGTTGAATAGTTCAAACACTCCTATCCCGTCTCACACATCCCTTCCCTCCTTTTCTCTTAAATCAATTGCCTATTGAAATGGATATCGAACCATGTGAGTGAATTTTCACCCTTCCAGAATTATCTATATAAAAGTAATAATCTTATTCATATATATACACAGGGCAAGTCAATAAGTTCGTGACCTTTTGAATCAAAAACAGATTTATTGATAAAAAATTATTTATTTTTCTTTTTTGAGTTATATTCACTTCGTTCAACGTTTCTCCAATTTTTTTTATCCCTTCCAAAAAATAAAATTTGTCGAGGACATTAAAATGGATTTGTTTGTAGGATGATTTCATCGTTGGAGTCAAATTTTTTTTTGCTGAGCCATTTCTTCAGGTTTGGAAACAAGAAATAATCACTCGGGACTAAATCCGGAGAATAGGGCGAATGAAGAAGCAATTCGTATCCCAATTCATGAATTTTCATGGAAATTAACTTTTTTCATTTTCTTCTCCAATCATGAGGTAGTCAGCTTTTAATAGATGTCAAACAAAAACTAAAAGACCTAGCTGGTTCAAATTTCAAAAGGAATCAGCTGATAGTGGCCTGCTGACAGCAGCAATGTTGCCCTTTCATTTAAGAGATATTTAAATTTCAAAAAGTCACAGACTTATTGAACTACCATCAAATATTAATAGGATTAATTAATTAATTAATATATATATATATATATATACAATATATACAAGTATACATATATATATCAAAATATTGCAATGGCACATGTCATAGTAGAATTAGTAGAATTAATATTATTTTTTTTATTGTTAATCGTTTTCTATTCCAGAAGAGGCGAATATTGTACCGGGACCTTTATTTAAATCTCTCTATTGATTTTATATTAAAATTGAATTTATGATTTAATATAGATATATATATATATATATATGTAATCCTTTTTTCACTCGGTTTATTCATGTTTAAATATCATTTTTTTTCGCTTAATAGATTTTTTTTTATATAAACATAACATGTTTCAAATTGTTAATCTGATCGAGACTTTAACTTCTTTCATCTGACAGAAACGGTATTAAAATTTCTAAATTATAATTGCCGATTCTTTCATGCCGAGAAATTAATGTAGTATTATATTTGGTGTGGATCGTAGATAACATTTGGTATCGCTTTTCTCCTAATAAGGAGTAAATGAAGTATAAATCATAAACATACCTTTCCGAACTCATTCCTAGACATTAAGATAATTATTTTTTACTCTTTTTTCAGCTCCCCTTCTCCCTACCGTTTTTAGAAGAAAGATTTAAGTACAACTTTTAGCGGATAACTATAATATAAATTTACTCATGCGATATAGAAAGAAAAAAATATTTAATATTATAATTCAGGAAAAAATATCTAAATATTAATATTAATATTAAAGTTATCTTATAAATATATATACATATATATTAGCAAATCACAATATATTATACCTAGTTATTTTAATCATATTAATTATTTAATTATTCTTAGAAATTAATATATTTTTTGACATTATATTTGATTTTGACTCTTGATAAACCGATACTATGATTATTTTATCACTAGTAATTATTCTTTAGGAGTTGATAATATATCAATAAAGATATTGTATCTCATTTACAATATACTATATATACTAGGTGCGGAGGCAATCTATTCATCAATAACATCGGAAAAATTCAAGATATGGTATTGGAAGGCGGTCGATTGACTGAAAGAGATTTAAAAAAGGCTTTAGGCATTTCATTGGGCACAATGAGAAATATTTTGAGTGTTAATTTGAGTTTCAAAAACTATGTGCAAAATGGGTGCCTGAAAACCATTGCTAAAATATCTGAATTGAAGTACAAATTATTGCAACATCCAGCCTATTCGCCAGATTTAACTCCCTCCGACTTCTGGCTCTTCGACTTCTGGCTCTTCCCACACCTCAAACAATAACTCCGTGGAAAACGATTTTCTTCAAATGAATAGGTAATAGCTGCCGTGGAGGGATATTTTACAGAGCTGCCGGAAAACCGCTACAGTCAAGGGATCCATAAATTAGAAAAACTTTGGAATAAGCGTATTGAAGTTAAGGGAAACTACGCTGATAAATAAAGTAGGTTTATAAATAAAAATTGGTTTCTACATTTCTCCGTTCCGCGAACTTATTGAACAACCTGGTATATATACGTATTTTATAATAAAATATAAATTAATATTCCAATCTCATATACGCGTATAGGTATTTCATATCATGATTAGAATACCTTCCTTAATCAAAACTACTCATATTTTAGAAAATACTACAAGTATTAAAAATTTAAATAAAATATTATTCAACCAATTAGTTGCATAATTATAATTAATTTAATAATTATATTTTCATTCATTGTGATTGAATTATTTAAAGAGTATTTATAATAAATAAATATACCAATTTTATTTGATATATTCTAACTTAAATATATTTAAAATTCAAGTTTATTTATAAACATGGGTGTATCTTCTTTTCTACATTCTATTTATTATTCTGCCCACAATCTCCCACTTTCCTTGAGTTGAGGAATTTCATCAAAATCTTTTTTTTTTATGATAAAAAAAATCGTTATCGCATAAGTTATTTTATAAAAATTATAAAATTGGTTGATTGATTGATTATATAACAAAAAAAAAATCATCATTGGAATCTAATTTTATGCTATCATTAAATAAAATTTCACTTTAATAATAGTTTAAGAAATGCCATAGAAAATTGAAAAATACGATATATTTATGATATTTATTATTAATAGTATATATTTATTGAATAATTAGATATTATTTATAAGTGAGTTACAATGTTTTTTGTTTTTTAAAAAAAAAATAAAATTTATAAAAAAAAATTTTTTTCATGAGATTTCAAATATGTTTTTCCTCTAGTTCTTACGATAAGGCTTTTATCCCCCTTCCATTTCATCGTCCATGACTGAAAATTATTCCAAAGAGAGTACAATAAGTTTAACATAACAATTATATAAAAGAGCTGTAGCCAGACCGACGAATTAAAAAAAATAAAAATAAGCTGGAGTGTCTCCACTCGACTATCTCGCAATTTGAATTGGATTAAATAACATAATATATTATATTTAAATTAAATTTAATTAATTATAAATTATAAATAATAAATATTAAACCAGCGCATGTTTGGTTTTTTATTGATGGCACCATGGCACGTGTTGGCGCGTGAGATTTGCAGTGTTAAAAAATTAATTCTGGTACTTTCAGCAATTCAATCAAGCTGAAATTCTATATATAGCAGTTTTATACAATTATTAATCATGTGAAAAATTATCAAACATATATCTTTATTTTTTCGGTCACTTTAGAGGAAAAAAAATCAAAACGTTGTAGGTAATGACCCTCTTCCGGTTGAGCTACATTTCTCAAAAGTTGATAGAAAACTATGAATTTTGAATAATGCTCATGTACCAAATTGCATCATTCTAGCTCAAACCGTTTTTGCGTAATCTTGCCTACATACATACACACACACACACACAGACACAGACATTTTTCTCAACCTTAGTGAAAATGATTCAGGAACCTTCAAAACGTATAAAAACATCAAAATCTCAACATCGAAAATTTTCGTGATCGCAATACTATCTCTGGCGAGATAGTAAAAAACAACATTATACGTATATGTATGTATTTTTTTATTTCACCAGTTAGTTTAATGTAATAATAATGGGTTGAGGTCGAATTAAATTTTATATCGTTTTTAATTCAACCTTTATATATATATATATATATATAATTATTATTATATTTAAACCCCGGCCGGACGCATGGGAAGCAAGCGCCAGGTACATAGTCGCAGCTCGCATTGGGCCGGGAGAATTAGGTATTTTGCGAGAGTTTAAAATTTTTAAATTCTTTGTTTGTTTTCTCTCTGAATTGATTTTAAGCTGAGCGTTAGTATTCCATGAGTGTAATCAGAAATATTACATATATCGATTTAGTAAAAATCATTTTTGTGTAGAAAGATAAAAAAAAATGTAAAACTTAAATTAAAATTAATAAATTATATTATATTGGTTTTGATTTTTAGTTTAATTACTCAATTATTAATTACTACTTTATTTTAAGTGAAAAATTTTCGACAAATTTTATAAAATTAATACTTTGTAAACTATCACTTCTCGTTACCTTGCGGTAATTTCTAATGTCAATTTAACATAACTTATACTGAGTCACATCAGGAATAATTTCTGATTTGTATAATACGATTAATTTATGTTAATAGGAACAGATTCATAAATTAGGTAGCGGTTAACTTGTTATTGTATAGCTTGTCTACAATTCTATTCTACTTTAGAATATCTATCTATTGTTTGTTGTATATTAATAATTGCAATACAAAACGACTGAATAGGCAAAAAAGAAATCTCTTTAGCATGCCTACTTATTATTTATTAGATTATAAATATTAGTTGTTTTTATATGCGTGACTGTCATTCAATGTCATTTTGCATGTCAGAATCATCTTCCGTGTAAAAAGAACCATTCAAGTACTATAATTTCAACACTAATATTCAATTAAGATGTTTATATTATCTTTTTTCCATCAAAAATCTATCTAATTTGTATGGTTTACTCAAAGTTTAATTGTCTGTGAATTAAATTAAATTATTTTTTTGATTAGACTTTCCATAAAAGAATAACTATTAACACGTTCCCGCCCGCTCCATAATTTGTCTATTTATTTTATGTGGCGGCATGAGCCACCGGTGGTACATGACGGCGGGAACGTGTTAAATAAGAAAAATAAATCAGAATTAAATATAACTATTGAATGGATGTGAATTTATCCTAAAACAAAATGTGTTGCCTTTCTTATATTACTATCTTTTCTAAATTCATTGAAACATATTTACTATCAATTATTATATTATTAGGTAATTTTCGTGAATTTGGATAATACTTTACCAGTGGGTTCCTTTTGCAATTCCAAATAAACTTTTCTTATGAAATTTTTTCGGGCTTCTTCTAGTTTACTAGATAAAAATTATTAAAATAAAGATTTTTAAGTTTGACAGATTATTATTATGAACGTTGAAATGTGCCATTAAGTAATGTTTTATTGACTAATTCACTAATTATTCACTTATTCACTAATTTTCAAGTTTTCCAAGTTCAGTTTACCTGTATCCAAACCGATTATTTTATTATTTTTTTAATTTTCATAAATCCAAACCGAACTTATAAAAATCGAAAAATAGTGCCCTATCTGGTAACCAAACGGATACAATATGCTAGCTAAATAAAATATCAATGGATTTATATGCAAATTTTAATAATTTTTATCTCGGAAAAAAATTCATAAGAAAAGTTTATTCGGAATTGCAAGGGGAACCCAATGGTAAAGTATTATCCAAATCCCCGAAAATGCGTTTACTTCAATAATTACCTATTATTATTATAAGAGGCTACCCAACGTGGGAGGCAACCCGCTTGACTTTTGGTCCGGGTACAAATCCCGGGCCTGATAAGGGATTCACTTAAGCTGGATTCTTTGGGCCCGAATCCACCCAAGGAAATTACTTAAAAAGTAGAACCTCCAATTAAGAAAATCAAGATAAAGGTTGAGATCCGTTCTACTGATCATAGAACACCTTTACACCGATTATAGGTGACAACCGAATTAGGCATTGTCCTTTGGTTGGATGTATTTATATACATAAGTTAGAGGTTTATTATTATTGTTATTATTATTATTATTGCAAAAAATTAATATATCTAATGAATATTCATACATTTATTAATATATATGGAATGTAATTATCAAGTGAGTATCCTTTAAAACTCTCACTTAATGCAAATTTGAAAAATCAAACCATGTAAGGTAGTAGTGTTTAAAAATAATTCAAACCTGAAATGATGTAAACAATTTTTATATAAGATAAAACTAAAAATAATTATACAATTAAGAAGGTTAAGATAGACGGAATACGTGGCTTGGATAGAAGAAGAAAAATTCGTCTGAAATTTATTTATTGAGAGATTAAATAAGAAATCAACCATTAAGTGGACCAAGTGGGACAATAACATGTAAATCTTATATGAAGGAATTGTATAATAGTAATTATATTATTGAAAAGTAATATTTATTTATGATAATTTAATATACAGGTGAAGTGCATTCATATAAGAAACGTCTTTTAATAAAACAAATGATAATTATTTTGTAGTTAACTATTAAGTATGGATAATTATCTTTCACTACTTAAGTGAAAGTAATATAATAATAATAAGAAAGAATGCAAATAAAGTAATTGCCAACAGACAACAGATGTTGAACGTAAAGAAATAGAAAAGTGACGGTTGAGATAAAAAATAAAAGTCTTGTTAATTTTTTTTGTTTTTTTTTTCTCTTTGATAGTATACAATAATCCTGACTATCTTCAAATTAAGAGTCAGTAGAAAATCATTAAAAAAAAAAATATGATGAGAGTGAAGATGATGATTATCATAAAAATGTAAGAGTCAGTCAGCAAAGAAATAAAGAATCAATGCAAAGATAAACATTCTAAGAATTGAGAACTATATTAACTATTCATCTCTTTATCTACTAATATAGCCATTTTCCTATTAATGTTTATTTTTTAATTGAATAGAATTCTTATTATAACTTAGATTGTATAAAATTACGTAAGCATTTGAATATCATTCGTTTATTAAAAAAATAAAATGCTTGTTAAAATTTCTTCATACCAATCGGATGATTTAAATTATTAATAACCTTTAAATAAAATATATGCGTCATTTAAAATTTTAATTTACTTTTTATAATAGTTCCTTGCGACTATAAAAATAATATTAAAAGTATAAATAATATTTATTTAACTTTTTCCATTATATTTTTTTCTAGGTAGTATGATATATTTTGATAATATAAATAAACCCCTACCTTATTAAAATACCTCCCTTACTATCGTCGGTCGGTAAAAATTAATTTTAAAATTAAGTATTTATTTTTATTTATTAATTCAATTATTAGATTTTCAAAAAGAAAGATCACTGCTGATAACATTGGAATCAAAATAGTATATATGTATAATATAAATGATAATGATATAATTATTATTGATAATAATGGAATTATATTAGTAATAATTTTAATAAAATATTATTTATGAGACTCTTCAGTTGTTTAGTAGTTAGCACGACAGTCTACCACACTGAAGGCTTCAGCTCGGGCCTATGAAAATTCAATAATTAATAATTTCTCTTTAAAGCTCTGCGTGATTCTCATGGTTTATCCACAAATAATAATAATAATAATTTCAAATATCAGCTAATTTATATTAATAAGATAATATAAAAAATTATTTTATATTTTGTAGATTTTGTTTATTGGTGACTTGATTATAAAGTATTAACCTTTATTAATCATATCAATTTAACGATAAAAGAAAAACGTACATACAAACATTTAAATATACAGCAAATCAATCAAATTAAATTCTCTTTTTTTTTTACTTGTTTATTTAATTTTTTTTTCATTCAATTACTATGCTATCCAAAGTTAGATGGATTAATTGATAATTGATTTCATCAAAAGGTGATTTTCTTGGAAATGATCATTATCATTATCATCATCATCATCATCATCACACAACAACATATTTAAATAATAATATTATTTATATTTCTAAAGTCAAAGTAGAAAACTGCTTAAATTCAATGATGATCATTATCATATTATTTTGAAAGGTACCCATTGATATTCATTCATTGACACTTGTTTATCAATAACACTTTGATTTTTCATATTGAAATTTTATCAAATGCTTAATTAATGATTTAAAAACATTCTTACAATCAGAATGATCACTTGGAATATATATATTTATAGATATTTAATTTTTAAATAATTCTTTTAAATAAATTATAGGCTAAATTATCCCTTTAATTATTCATTTTAATTAATTATTTAATATGTAGGAATATAATAATTTCCTTTTTGGAGAAGAAATTAATTATTATTTAGTGCTAATATAGAACACCAATAATTGAGTAAAAACAAATTTAATCATATTGGAGTTTGGGTGGAAAATGTAGGGGGTATAATTACAATTAGATTGCTCGGATGATTATTAATTAAATATAAATACAGCTTACCGATATGTGTGATTGACAGACCATACAGCACCTGACGCTGCCGAAGGTCAACTGAACCTTCAATCATTCATTCATGGTATATAAGAACCTCCTAATATTATGCAACCAGCATCACAGGGTTTCAATATAAAACAACTTTTTATACTTAAAAGATATTTTTCATAAAATATATGTCAAATATATTCTTGAGTGGTCGAGAAACACACGAATTGATTAGTATTAGTACAAGTAATAAATTCTTGGATTATTTACTTTTTATTATTATTATTATTATTATTAGAATAATTATTTTCAGTTGAATTGTAAAAATTCAAAATTGGGCTAAAAACATGATTTAGATATTATTAAAGTATATTTAGTGGGGAAAAAATAAATATATGAAGGATAACCCTTTTGAATAGAATGAATGATAATATAATTTGTCATTGATTTTGAAAATATTCAACATTTATGACATAAATTTACTAAGATAAGAGAAGAATTTTAATAATTTAATCACTTTTATTTTTCGTTTGTTTGTTTGATCTTTGATAAAAAAAAAAATAAATGAAACAATATTTCTTATCGCACATTAAATTGTTAGTATATATAAACCTATTTTCAAATATGTAGAAAAAATATTATAGATATATTTTTTTTTATTTTAGGAATATAAATCATGACATTATAATTTGTTCGTATGTATATTTTTAAGGGGTTAGCAGTCTAAAGGAAAAGAGATAAAAAATAAATAAATTAAAATATAACAGATAATAAAAGCCGATACGCGTTTTAGTAAAAGTAAGAATTAATTGCTTTCATTATCATTTAAATAGAAAATTTGATTTAATGAAATGATGGGAGTATTTTTAAAAAAAGTCATATAACAATATATAGATTAATTAAGTACCCAGAACACCGAGCTATCGCTCAAACCTTTAAAAATTATTGATATACAATTCTTTAATTATTTATTAGAATTATTAAATGTTACAACATTGCATCAATCTGATTAAAATGAATGAACTTGAGGTACTTAATAGTAATAAATAATATTAATAAAATTTAAAAAATATTAAAAATTATAAAACTATCTAAAAATTAATTAATAAAAGAATAATGAATAAATAAATATAAATTAGTAATTTAATAAAAAAGATAAACACGAAAATAGATAAAAAAAAACATATAAAATATAAATTATATATTAAAATATAAAATTAACTAATCAAAATTTATAAGAATTAACAAAAAAATCAACGACAAAACAGGTTAAAAAATTGTTTTTAAAATATCATAAATAAGCTTACAATGTGTGAAAGAATAAGATAAATTTTAGATTATTTTTGGTAAGAGATTAATAAATAAATTTCGTAATTTGATTCTAAAATATTATTAAATTAAATATTTTTAATTTTATTTCGAAATTAAGTAAAAAAACCTTAAAATATTTCAAATATAAAAAAATATTTATACAATATCAATTAAAAAAGAATGGTAAGAAGCAAATTTCAATATGGATGACGTCAATTAAATCTACTATTTTAAAATAATAATATATACTATTGAAGATGATTTTTCCCGAGACTGAAACCAAATCATTTTATCTTTATGAATATTATCTATGGTGTGAATTTCAAAAAAATCCTTAGAGCGGTTTATTATCTCAAAAATATACAAAGGTATATATATACATACACATATATATATAATTTTGGCTAATATAATAAGATAAGATAATTATACTGCGCAAGTTATTAATAACATTGTAATAAGAGTAATTAATAAATATTGTATTATTATAAATAAATTAATTCAATTAAATTATAAAAAAATCTCAATTCAATAAGTATGTTAAATAATTTCAAAAATGTATAATAAATAAAAGAATAAATTAAATATTGATAAATCATTTTCAGAGTAGATTCAAATTAGAATTATAAAATTTATTTGTGTAAATTTGAATAAATCCTTTTTGAGAGAAAGTAAATCATTAAAGAAGATATATAAAATTCTAAAGGAATATATAATTTGATGAAAAATTCATGTAAATTTTGACTTTCGATTAGGTGAATGTATTAAAGTGAAGAGGGACCCACCAACAAAAGTGAAAGGTTCGTTTAATTATCTTAAAGCGAAAGAACGAGTTACCGGGAAGTCGGAGCCAAGTGGCCATCTATCCAGCTATCCATCTATCTGCCTATCTATCTTTCGTAGCAGCCGTTGGAATGCTCCAGATTTAATTCCATACAGCCACACCTTTGCATTCCTTCCCTTTTTTCCCCTTCTGCTCTCTTTCTCTTCCCTCTCCCCCTTTTTTCATTCTTCTTGCAATTGCAACAGTTTATTATCTACTAAAAATTCAAACGTACGAAATAAAAATAATAATGTCATTTATGTTTTCCAAATAAACCAGAATATTTTACTACATATTGAAATTTATGAATGGCACGAGAATTATATATATATATATATATATATATTAATATAATGATTTAATTAAAATGTATCTGGTTGAATAATGAATGTTCTGTCCTTGAAACAATTTATTTTATTATATCAAAGATGCTCAAATTGAATGAAGAAATTATATTTATATATACTGTTGTAATGGCAATATAAAATAGGCCCCTACCCCGAAGTAATGCTAACGCGGTTTCAGGGTAGAGGGATCTGAAGTGAAGGAGGGTTTTTTAGTGGATACACCACACACGCAGTAATGACGAGTATTGTATGGTCTGAAAAGATTTCCCCCCCTGACCCCCCACCCCCCAAAAAAATGACAGTTTTGAATTCAATAAAATTAAAATAATAGAAAAAATATCGGTAATTGTTCAGTCTAACCCAGAGGTTCCCAAAGTGATCTATATCGACCCCCAGGGGTCTATAACAACCTACTAGGGGCCTACGGCAGCGAATAAAAAATTTGGAGGTCCATGATCTACGATAGTGGATCTCAAGCCCATTATTCTATTTTATAATTTAATTCAATATGGTTTGTTTTCCGGCATGGCTCTTAAAATATTTTTGATATTTTAATAAGGCTCTAAAAAAAAGGTAACATGGATTTAGAACAAACTTTACCAGTGGATTTCTTTTTTGATTCCAAACAAACTTCCCTTAAGCAGTTTGTGACGGTCGCTTCTAGTTTACGAGATAAACATTATTAAAGTTTGCATATAAATCCATTGATATTCTATTTAGCTACCATGCTTTATTATTTGACCGTCAGAGGGTTCTACTAATTTTCTGTTTTTATAAGTGCGGTTTGGATAAAATTAATTAATAAAATAATATTCCTATATCCAAACCGAACTTATAAAAACCAAAAATTAGTGAATAAGTCCATAAAACATTATTAAATGGCTGCTCATTCATAACTATTTGGTTGGGGAATAAGTTCGTGCGTTTTTTTTTCAAGAGCTTTACTTAATAGTTTATATGCAAACTTTAATAATTTTTATCTCGGAAACTAGAAGCGTCCGCCACACAATGCTTAAGGAAAGTTTGTTTGGAATCAAAAAAGGAATCCATTGATAAAGTTTTATTCAAATCCATGATACATCAGTTAGAATTAACAATTACCAAAATATTATGTCTAAATCTGGTTGGTCATAAATTCAAGTATTAAATTAGTAATTAAAATAATTTTTGTTTATTATAATTAAAATTTAAAAAAAAAAATTACAAAATATATAATAAGAATAAAATCAACAATTTTTTATTAAACATTGTATTAGTTCTAATTTTCCAAAAACAAAATACGTAGAAATTAATTTTCTAATATTTATTTTGACAGAATATAAATTATATAATAATAACAATAAAAAAGAAATTAATAAAATATTAAAATATAAAATAACTAATAAGAGATTTATATGATAATTGTAAGTGCGCTCTCCAACACTCCCCTCCACCCGACTAAACTCTAGTAATGAATGTATTACAACATGAGTCTCTACTGAAAGGAATGGCCTCATCAATCAATCCTATACCTGATACATATCTATGAAATACAAATTGTTTATTAAAAAAGAAATCCTTATTCTTCCCTTCAATTTAACTCTCGAATAAATTTTAATTTAATAATTATAATTGTTTATAAAAAGGTAGGAAATATTATATTATATATTTTTTAATTATAGGAGTAAAAAAAAGTAGAAATTAATATATAATTATTATATTTTATTAAAGCGTTTTTTTATACTCGTAATTCCCATAGATGGATAAATGCAATAATTTTAAATATTAATAAACAGGCATATCCGTATTTTAAGTATAATATAATAATAATAATAATAATTATAAAAATAATAATAAAGCAGGTAGCAAAAGATTAAATGTTTAATTAAAACCGGAACGAAAATAAATTTATCAATTTATCAAATGGCGTCGAATTTGTTAAAAAAATTTCCTTCAATTTATCAGAGAAAGGCATCCTATCGGAATTCATTCAATCGTCAAATAAAGGAATTACAAGAGAAAATTAAATTTTAATTTGTTTGATTTTAATTGATAATTTGTTGTTGAGAGTCCTTGTATGTGCATAGTAAAGGAATTTTTTACCTTTGAAAAATTATTATTTAATTTACTCATCTATAGATATATATATATATATACTAATTATGATTTCCTCGCTTTTCCAAGGCTAGATTCATCTGAATCTACCAGGTGGATTAATGATAGAGCCAAGGCCATTTAAACTGAGATAATCAAAAACCATTAAAACATCGTTGTATCAATTAAAATAAATCATTAAATTAAGTAAAACGTAATTTTCGCTATAATTTTAAAATATGTAATATATTTTATTGTATATACCTGTTAGGAATAATTTCAACACACTTAAATATAATTAATCGGTAATTAACATATAATGCAACGTTTTTATTTATTTCTGATTGGTTAATATTTAATCATATTTTACTTTCACATAATTGTAAATATCTCTCAAATATTATCGATATATTTATTATAAGAAATATATCCGGATTATTTTCACATTTTATTGTGAGATTTGAGTCTTGAGGTTTCAGCGCACATTTTGACAGTATTTTCAAATATTTTTTTTTTTTTGGATTATTGGTCTTAGTTTTTGTGACCAAAATGAGTGGATATTCTTTAACTTACGTACGCCGTTCTGAAGCTCTAAAGAATCCTCGACACTAGCACTAACACTAAAAAATGTCTCGTTAGTCAACGAATATATTTTTATATACATGATAAATTTTAATCACCCCCCCCCCTTTCGTATTATAATAATTTTCTACAATATTAGAACTTGGATGGTTCATTCAACATTCGCAAAAATAAAAATTGAAATTATTCTGACATCTCGAGGGTATTTACCAGATTAAATAATACCTGTTATGGATTATTGGCAACTCGTTGGTTAGAATTGTAATGGAATTAATAACCGGAGGCAGTACATTAAGGAAACAAATGTACATCATTATAATTTATGAGTCGAAATATTCAGACTGCAACAAACCTATAATCTTTAGATAAATAACAATCAAATCGAGCAGAACATTACATTTTTTTTTTTATTAATATTCATAAGGAATGAGGAGAAGAATGTAAACGAAATAATCTTGTACTTTGAAGTTATCATTGATAGGTATTTATTATTATTTATTTATTTATTTTTAATTATAAGTTTAAAAAAAATGCAAAAAAAGATAAGGTATTTTCTAATTAGCTTCATCATCCTAAAATTTCTTTTAATAATAATTAAAAAATATTTTAGTTATATAACGATTCAAAATTCTATAAATTAATTTTAAAAAATCTGGAGTGTCTCGACTCGACTATCTCGCAAATTAGAATTGGATTAAATAACATACTATTGTTATATTTAAATTAAATTTAATTAATTATAAATTATAAATTAATAAATAATAATTAATATATAATATTTATTAAATCAGCGCGTGTTTGGCTCTTTGTTGATGGCACTACGTGCTGACACGTGATTTGCAGTGTCAAAAATTTAATTCCGATACTTTCAGCGATTCAATCAAACTGAAATTCTATATATAGAAGTTTTATACAATTATTAATCAGGTGAAAAACTATCAAACATATATCTTTATTTTTACGGTCATTTTAGGGCAGGGATGTCAAACTCATAGGTACACTTGGGCCAAACAAACAAGGTTTAACTTTAGGCGGGCCGCAGGCAAATTGAAAGTCGAAAGACTTTTACCCTTTTTTTTAGAGACAAATTGAAAAGTTTTTAAAAAAGTCGAAAGTCAAAAGTCGGGCCGAAAAAATATATGTGACAGACAAATTGAAAGTCGAAAGTCTGATCGCTAAAAACATTTGACTTTTTTTTTAGAGACAAATTGAAAAAATTTTTAAAAAAAGTCGAAAGTTGTCGCGGGCCGCAAAAATAGTGGTCTCGGGCCGCGAGTTTGACACCTTCTTCCGAAAGAGCTACATTTCTCAAAAATTTGAATAATGCCCGTGTACCAAATTTCATTATTCTAGATCAAACCGTTTTTGCGTAATCTTGTCTACATACACCCACACATACACAGATATTTTCTCTACCTTAGTGAAAATGACTAAGGGACCTTCAAAACATATAAAAACATCAAAATCTCGACATCGAAATTTTCATGATCGCAATACTATCTCTGGCGAGGTAGTAAAAAGGAACAAATCAAAAGTGATTTCAAAACAATTGAAAAATTTTAAAATCATCAATAAATAGAAAATTATTATAAAAAAAAAGTAAAATAAATATTTTCATGAGCCATTTCAAGCTCAAAAAAGTAAATGTACATATATTCATATAATATATATATATATAATCTTAATTATTTAAATTATTCTAAATAATTCTTAATTATACTAAAATAATTATGGACCAAACCATTGCTTTGAATCACGATATCCCAAAAATGATAATATCGAAAAATAAGAAACAAATTAATTTTCACTGAATTAGAATGATAAATATTTATTTTTTTCCATTAAGAATATAGGTATGTTTTCAACACAAATATGTATTGTAGATATAATTTGTAGTCTTATTTAAATGTAATTAAAAATTACGAAATAAATTTATAATGTAATATATATAACAGAACATAACCATTCCTTGATACAATTTCCTACCTTTCGAGTAGAAAAATTACAGCCTCTCATTTTTCTAAATAATGTTTAATTGAATGTTGTCATTTACAATGTCTATAAAATTGTTAATTTCAAATGGAAAAATACCTTTAATGGCTGTAAGAAAAGGAGGAGGGATGAAGAGGGGAGGAATAGAAAAAATTACTTCATTCATTTCAATTGATCTGACCTTAAATGTATCGTAGATCAACAGAGAGAGAGAGAAAGAAATAAAGCAAAAAATAACTAGAAATAGAAATTAATCACAAACAAGTGTATAATTTGATAATCAATGGATAATGAAAACAATTTGTAATTTAAACTTAGTTATTTATTATAAAAAAAAAATAGATGATTATGGATGAAATAAAAAGAAAAATTATATGATAATAAATAAATTTTAAATAACTATAACATATTTCTATTATATTGCTATGATTTATTATAAAACCATATTTCAGTTTAAATTTGTTAATATTTTAAGTAAAAAAATATTTGATTAGTATTAAAATTAGTAATAATTCAAAGGAACATTATCCACAATTATTTTTGTTGTTTTTATCTGTTTTTTTTTTATTTTAATTCATTCAATTCTTTAAATGCCGGAGCATAACTAGACAAGGAAAAACCTGATTGTGTCATAAATTTATATATATATTTAGATTAATGGTTGATAAGATTTATTTTATATCATTATGTTTATACGTGTATATTTTCAAATCATTACTTATTATATTTATATATGTCTAATGATATATATATAAAAGCATTAATTAAATATCAATTTATTAATTTATATATTATTTGAATGTTTATTTATTTATAACGTAAAAAATGAAATTTATAAAAAGTCTAATTAAAAAAGATTATAAATACATATATGTATAAGTCAATAAGTCCGTGACTTTTTGAATAAAACCCAGGTTTTTGGATAAAAAAGTATTTTATTTTTCAACGTAGTCTCATTAGTGCTCAACGCATTTTGTCCAACGTTTCTCCAATTTTTTTATCCCTTCCAAAAATAAGATTGGACGAGGACATCAAAATAGGTATTTGTTTATGAGATTCAAATCTCTTTCTTTCAAGCCATTCCTCCAGGTTTAGAAACAATAAATAGTCACTCGGGACTAAATCCGGAGAATATGGCGGATGGGAGAGCAACATATTGCATATCCATAGATTTTCACTTTTTTCCATTTTCTTTTCAGATCTCGAGATTATCTCCTAAAAATAGATGTCAAACAAAAACTAAAAGATCCAGCTTGTTCAAATTTCGACAGGAGTCAGTTGAAAGTTGCCTGCGGACAGGATCAGTGTTGCTATTTCATTTAAGAGAAAGGAAATTCAAAAAGTCTTGGACTTATTGACCTGTCCTCTTATTTATAAATCAATAATTTGTTAAAATATTAGAATATTTTTAAGAATTTAAATTATATATCTTAATTATAAAATGTAAACATATTTTAAGAATTCAATTTTGTAAAAATTTAAATTGATTGAAAGATAAGATATTTTGAAATTTCAATTGATTTAATAATAATATCATGTATTATAATAAATAAATAACTGGCGAAAAAAATAAATTTGAATTTTTCAATGCAAATATTAATAAAACAAAATTAAAATGAAGTAAGCTTGAGAAAAAGTGGATTTTTGAAAAGTGTCCATTATCGATAGGATTGAACATTATACACCTATATTCATCGTTTTGTACTTAGAAATGAATTTGTCCTTTGTAAAGAGGCTAAAGCATTCAAACGATTTAAAATTCTATTAGGAATGTAAAGAGAATGCCAAATTTCCTTGCTTTTGTATATGAGAAATAAATTCCATCTCAACGTTCCAACATTGAAGGGATTCTCGAGGGTCCTTTACAAGTATTAACCAGTCTATGCCATTTATATAATCTATGTTTATTTTTAACTTGAAAAAAATTGAAATATTGTCAATATTTAAAAATACACAAGTATAATAGAAAGGAAAAGCAATTTGGATTATCTGGATTTTCTTGATAATCCACCTGGAAGCTATTTAAATTAGTCTCAATTTATTTATTATATTTCTTTTACAGAAAAAACTTGTTCTCCTGTTTGACTAGGTTATTAATTTTAATTTCATTTGATTAGCTAATTCATAATCATAACTTTTTACTATCTATATATAGATGGCTGCTATTGCTTTACCATATAGTTAGAAAGAAACATAGGTAAATAGCATGATAATTATAATTTGAACACTTTTCTTCATAGAATTGTTTTAATTATAATATTGATTTATTATATTCTTTTAAAATACAGAGAAAAGTAATTTTATATTAATAATTTTATAATAAAAAAAAATATAATTTTCAATATAAATGAAATGAAGAATTGAAGGAAGAAAAATAAATTTGCCTACTTTCATTAAAAAGAATCGAATTATTACGAATATAATCAAATATATTTGAAAATAAAATAGTATAACACTATACACCTATTATAATATAATAATAAACTGATTCAGTGAGAATTTTACGAATTTGTCAGAGATATTAATTGATTGTGTAGCCCGATTATTATGAATATTATACATTCTAATTTTCTTATCTTATAATTAACTGTATTTGAACTTAATCAACAGATCATAAATCAATTTATATATATTACATACATATTTTTCTCATTATAAATTATGTTTATATTTTAAATTTAGTAATAATTTTTCTTAGTTTTAAATCGAAAAAAATTTATAAATTTTTGAGAGGAAAGATATTATAATCCTGACTCACTAACAACATACTGTTTTTGTTAGATCTCCACGTTTCAATTCATCCTGATTCCAAAAAATTAACGTTAATTTCATTAAAAACAATCGAATTATTACGAATATAATCAAATATATTTGAAAATAAAATAGTATAACAGTATATTATAATATAATAATAACCTGATTCATTGAGAATTTTACGAATTTAAGTCAGAGATATTAATTAATTGTATAGCCCTATTATTATGAATATTCAACTTCACTCTCATTCTAATTTTCTTATCTTATAATTAATTGTATTTGTTCTTAATGAACAAATCATAAATCAATAAGTATGCATATATATTTTTCACCTTATAGATGATGTTTATATTTTAAATAAGTAATAATTTTTTTTAGTTTCCAATCGAAAATGTTTTTATGTGAGTAAAGGTACTATAATCCCAATTCACTACCGACATACGGTTTTTGTTAGTTCTCCACGTTTCAAGTCATCTTGATTCCAAAAAAGTGGTTTTTATATTCTTCTAGTTATTTTATATCTTCCATTTTATTATTAAACCTCTCCTTACTTAATTGTATTCCCTATTAACAAATTTCTCATTACACTGTTGATGTAATTTGATCAATGCTAAGAATAAAACTCTATGTTTGTCTATTAAAACTTATTGTTAGATACCAATTATAAGAATTTTTTTAAATCAAAGATTTTTAAAATTGTTGGAGAAAAATAAAATTTTATATTGAATGAACAGTTTTTATATATATTATATTCATATACGCATATGTAGATACATTTATATATAAATATATATATAAAGTAAAAAATGTGTATGGTTAATTTTAACGAAAATAAGAAATGATAGTTTCTCAAGTGAAGTTGCTTGGGAATTCTTAAGAATATAATTTCAGCGGCTGCTTTAAAAAAAAAAGTAAAGTGGTGTGTAGGCGGAAGAGAGAGAGAGAATGAGATGATAATGATATTGGACAAGTACCATGATACTCAGGAAGGTATTTATTAAATGCAATTAAAAGAAAAACACTCGAAGTGAATAGTATTCTAAAGAATGTCTAACAACGCAAAAGAGTGACCTTAAATTTAATTAAACTTTAATACTTATATATATATATATATATATATATATAAGATTAATTTAAATTTGAATACAAATCTCAATTCAATCTCCGTTGTTCAAAGTTTTGGAAATGTTAAAAATTGTATATTCGTTATAATACAGAATTCTACTTTCCCCCACCATTATATTTCTAAATTCCAGACATATCCCTCCATCCTGTAGTTTAATGAAGGGTGACGAAGATGAGCCACTGACTTCATTAAAATTCTACCCTTAAATAATATTTTCCGGATGAAAGTTTTTTTTCTTTTAATGAGAAATGAACGTTAAAGGCTGATAAGTGAATCTTAATGCCCCTCCTTTCGATCTCTCTTTCTCTTAGAGACTTCCGTATGAAATTCTTTTGTTTTTTTTTCCCTCCATCTTTCTCTCTCCTTTTCTTTTCCTTTTGACTATCTAACTATTTCTTCGAACATAGAACATAACTAACTAATTAATTATTATTCATATCTTAAAAAGATGTATATTAATTTTTCAAACAATGTTTAATAAGCAATTTTCAAAATATATTTACATGTTTATAACTTTTGAGACTCACAAAGAATTTTTGATTTTTGTTTTACTCTATCTCTATACAATATACATATAATAAATCATGTTTTCCATTGAAAAATTATAAACATGTTTAATGAGTAAAGTATTTTAAAATATAAACTTAGGTTAAATATAATACACCTGGTTATATTTATTTATTTATTTTTATATTCCTCATTGAAAAGAGTTTTTAATAGAACAAAAACTTAAATATTACTTACTAAATATCTTTTCGATTTATTTATTATTAATAA